>BTHU01000012.1:107427285-108037285 GCA_036184795.1 Tokudaia tokunoshimensis
TCTGTAGACCAGACTGGCCTCGAACTCACAGAGATCCACCTGCCTCTGCCTCCCTGGTGCTGGGGTTAAAGGTGTGCACCACCACGGCCTGGGATACAGCTACACTCTTATGTTCTGCATCAGGAAGACTGCTCCATGTGGACCACAGGTGAGATGCATGGCTCGGACCCCCCCCCCCCCCGCCCCCCCAAGCTAGTTCTTGTGCTTTTCTTTCTCTCATGTTGGGGCTCTCTGAATCTCTTCAGTTAGGAAAAATCACACATCCACACGATGTCATCTGTGGTTTAAGGGGTATTTTGGACAGCTTGCCCAAACTACAACTGACAATCCCCTTCGGATCTCTGACTCCCTGTTAAAGACTCAGCCCCAGAACAATGTGTCCAGCTCCAGTCAGCTTCAGGCTATTCAAAACAAGACAGAATCACTCCAGAGCTACAGAGGGAAGCTAGACACAGTGGCTTCACTGACCCTGAGCTGATAATTCCTTATTTCCATTTTCAGCAATGTAGAGAGAGGATCTGCTTCCCTTTTCTGAGAACCCTGACACAGGCAGACAACCAAAACAAGCCACCTAGCCAAACACACACACACACACACACACACACACACACACACACACACACCAGACCACAGCAGGGGCCTCAAAGTTGCAGCGGTGGAGGGGCCCCAGCCTGATGTGACCTTATCCTTGTGCACAGGTTCTATGCTAGACTACTCCCACACAAAGTATGTCCCAAGTCCAAGTGCTGACTGGAAGCAGGGGTGTGTGGTTTTCTCCGACTGCCAGGACAAATGAACCCAGACACCCTGGTGGGCTTGGCACAGCTGACATGTCCACAGGGCAGGCTGGCTGGGTTTCAGTACGGCAGGCTCTGGGGGGTTGATATCTAAAATGCACCAACATGCCTTCCTTTTTGAAAGCTGCCTATGTACAGGGCATGGATGTTAGAAGAGTCCTGACAATGGGATAAGAGAATCCTCAGGTCATAAAATGTGAGCAGCTGACTCCGTTTAAATGGTCACTGCTCACCTACTCCAGCATCTCTGCCCCATTTCCACTTTCAGAGTAATTTTTGAAATCCCTGTTCATTTTTCTTATTAAAAAAAAAAAGAATATATTCCCACTAAAGATAATCTGGGAAATGTCTACAAGCACACCCACAGCATACTTCTAAACTCCAGAGTAGTGAGATTTATATTTATATAACTGTTTGCATGCATTTCAACTTCCTGGGGACGTGGCTATTGTTCGAGGTGAGGCGTTACCAGTGGGGGCAGAGGAGCCTGTCACCACAGACAAATGGGACAGGATCCTCTGACCTTGTGACTCCCTGTGCGAGCACCTTAGTGGCTAAGAATTATTTAGTTTGTTGTTTGTTTTTTTCCCCAAGTTGGTGGAAATTTCCCACCATTTATGCCTACCCTCTTTACTTCCTCAAATTGGAAAACCAGAAAGACAAACTTCACTCTGGAAGGTCTTTCCTATTAGCTTTCCTACTTCGATGTTTCTAATGTTTTCCTTTCAGCCCTCACATCACCCACATCCATCTGGAAACCGTTTCTCAAAAACACTCCAGTATTGATTTAGGAACAAACCGCGCCGTGGCATGTACTTGGTCCTGCCGCCGCGAATAGTATTTCTCTGGGTAGACAACTCACTGACAGTAACTCTTGTGAAACAGAAAAACCGCAAATTCAAAGTATGTAAGCCATAAATGCAAATCCAGCAGTCTCCTTAGAGAGTGAGATGAGAGGTGGGACTAGAGAGCTTGGGAAGGTCTCAGAGGCTGGGGAGACGGCGCAGCGGGTAATGAGCTTGCTGGGCAAGAGCAATGGGCAGAGTTTGGACCCCCAGCATCTGCGAGAATGGATGCCACGTGGGCACAGAGCCCACCTGCAACCCAGGAGAGGAGGGGGAGGTAGTGGAGTAGGGGTGGGTAGGGACAGCGAGGAACAAGCTAGCTAGACCAGCCAAATCAATAAAATCTGGGCTCAAATACGACACCATAAGGTGAAGGGTGATTGAGGAGAATTCTTAAGGTCTTCATACATGCACATCTTTGTGTACCCACACACATACCGGTGCCCACACACATGTGAGCATACACACACACACACATACACACACACACACACACACACGCATACACATGCCACACACACTAAATAGTAATAAAAAAAAGACTTAAAAAAATAGATTCAGAATATTATTTACAGATCAAAATAAAGTGTTTTCAAACAACCACAACACTTGAATTTACAACAGAAGACAAGATGAGTTCGCATGTTAGGGGGCAGCGAGGATCTTCCTTCTTGACTTAGAGAGGCAAAGGGCAAGCATGAGGTCAGTATCACGGACAGAGATGACCCCCCACCCCCACCCCAACCCCTTTATAAATGCCTGCGTTTTCTCTGAATGCCTCTGCATCTGTGATTTGTGTAGCGATTGCTGCACCTGGGCTGGGCTTGGTCACTCGATGTAGTGTTTCAATGACAGAGAAACGTAACAACTGACAAGTGAGGGCAATGCATTGCACTATCTCCTTGCCCTCCATCTGGGTTTCTCAGTCCAGGGAGAAGCGAAAGGTCCCTGAGGGCACGTGAGCCACCAGTGTTCCTTCCTCTCTAACGTGCTGACACAACAACATAGCGATGACAGCGACAGCTGAGGGAACCACTTCAGAGCATTAGTGCAGCACTCACAGAGTCCTTCCCCCTCCTGCCTCAGGGACAGGCTGTTACTACCAGTTACCAGCTGACAGGGACAGAGACTCAGTCTTAGAGACTGGGTGAGTTCCCCAAGGACACAAGGCTGCCGAGGGATCAAATGGAAGGAAGTTGATGCCAGTTCACTGATTTTCAAGTGTATGGATGAAGCCCCTCACCAGATGGCTCCGATAATACAAACAATGCAATACAATGCCAGCCTCCAAGAAGTCCATTTCTTCTCTTGTAAAGGGGAGGGAAAGAACAAACTACAGATGGAGAGCGTGCGTGTGTGTGTGTGTGTGTGTGTGTGTGTGTTTGTCTGCGCCACCCATCACACTCAGGGCCCTGGTGTTCACATGCCCTGGCGTTGGAGGGAGCAGCATTTCTTCCCAGAAGCCCAAGGCAAGTCATCTGTCCCTGCCTTCTCTTTTCCTCATTTCATGAAAGGGCAGTTTGTGAGGATGCCTCCGGTGAGTCTTTAAAGTGGCTAGCACCCCCAGTGCACTTAGTAGGACAGCCTGTGCCTGTGACTCACCTGGAGACCCTTACGGACGCAGCCATGTGGGCCATACCTATCGTGGTACTGTCCTGCCCACGCACAGAAACATTCACCTTCCGATTTTATTTTCTCTGCTATCTGATAAATCCTTATCTCCCAAACATCAGTCTCAAAGTGTTTTATAACTCTAAATTAAATAACTTGTGCTATCCTCGTAGTAAGTCTAGGTAGTTATTATTATCCCTTCTCAAAGATAAGGAATATGAGACATACAGAGCTTAAATAACTTATTAGACCTCACAGCTCAAACTTGCGCAGACTGGCTAGAGGCTTTTAATCATCTCACTATATTCCAATCATTCAATATACTCTTCCCACCTGTACATTTTCCTCCGATAAGTAGACACACACACACACACACGCAATAAATGAATTGACTCTCTTCACCTGGCTTTCTTACAGGACCCACCTCTGCAAAGGGCCCAGCTGGATAGGTGCACAGGCTGTATCCTGTTCCAAAGGAAAATGCAACCAAATGACAGAAGGTCCAAGTTCCTGATCCTGTGACCACCACTGAGACCACCCAAGCCTCCCGGATTAGAGGCTAATATGTGACATTAAAGGACTCTGATTTTTCGGAACTGTATTCCCCAAGGCCTGCTCAGGCCTGAGCAACTTAAAACCCACCAACAACAGGGCATGTGAATGCCAGGGCCCTGAGTGTGTCGGGTGACACAGATAGAGGAGTCAGTAAACACCATGCCAGGGGCTGGCAGGCTGCTGCAGTCAGCACTGCCCACTCACGTCAAAGAGACTGATGGGTGAGTGACTGTCAGACAGGCTATGTTTACTCAAACAGGTTGCCGCATTCTCATACGGTCCCTTTATAAAGGTGGGTTTGTAACAGAAACACCCAGGAAGCGGAGATAGGACAAAGGAGAGAGAGAGAGAGAGAGAGAGGCTTCAATAATGGCACAGCTGACTATGTGAACTGATCGTGCAAAAATGAGGGCCGCTTTCTCTCTCACCCGTCTCTCCACGGGTGTGCAAGCAGTGGACACATGGCCCACAGACGCTTCTGAGTGCTTTCCCTTTTGTTCCAGACAACAGAGTGGTAACTAAGAGCCCAATTTCCAAACCTAAGGGATTAAAGGAAGTGGATTCAAAGCCCAGCTCCGCTGTGACCTCAGACCCTGCCTCAGATGCAAAATGAGATACTGCCTGGAGCAAAGAAAAGATAAGACACTGCCTTGCAGAGGACCAGACACACAGAAAAACTCAATGAGTGAGGGTTACTGGCAGGGGACTTTTGATCATTACAATAACAATGTAAGTTTTCCACGCACTGTTCAACATCTGACACAAGAAAATGCAGACACAAGAAAAAAATTTATGTTTGGCAAGGGTAGAGAAATAAGAAAGTGAGCTATGGTTCTGACAACTCTGGGCTCATAAAAACAAATAATATGTACAACACGCATCATCTCATCCCTGCCTGACTAGCTTCAGCCCAGACACTTAATCATAAGCGTGCTAGGTCTTCTCTTCCAAAAGTGTCCATCAAGAAAGATGCAAAGGCATACAGTTTCTTAAGCAAACAGTGAAATCCTATCTGATTTTAAATAGAGCAACTCACTTTAAAAAAAAAAAAAAGCAATTGTGGGTCTGGGGAATGTAACCTTTAATTTTTTTTTTCAAAACTTATTTGTAAGGATGGTTCTTAAAACGCTTTAACCTCCCTTCTAGGCCACCACCCCACCAGAGGTAGTGGAATAAGAAAGGATACCGGGGAAGTAGACCTGTTTCGAAATGGGTTCTTTGGAGCAACTCCTGTCTGTGTTGTCTGGAAATTGGCAGTTCAGTTCACAGGTTAGCAGCGGCAGCTCGCAGGCAGCTCGATCCACTCACAAACACTTCACCGATACAGCCGCAGTCCAGTTCAGTAGAGCAAACAGGACAGCAGTGGTGACTCAACCTAGCAGAGACAGCCAGGCCTCAACCTGGGCACAATAGTCAGCAGGAAGGACCAGGAGGAACGCCAGGAGAAGTTCTCAGCTGTGTGTCTCTCAGGGAAGCGAAGATCAGCAAAGATGGGAGACTAACAAGCAATTGCACAGCCAGCTCTATAAGCAAGCCAAGCTCAGCCTCCATCACTGTCCATGGAGTCCTTTCTATAGTCCCTCCAGACATTCACGCGTCCTCCACGGATCCTGCCTCAGCATATGCATCTGTCTCAGCAGACATCATTCTGCCAATCAGCCTGATTCCACAGAAGCCAATGGCACACCACCAGAAGTTTTTTGGTGCTTTTCTCTCTATGGAGTCCCAACAAATACAGCTCAACGACGCAAGGTAAGGCAGACCAGTACATGTGTGCTGTTAGCAAAGATTACCCTCATCACGTGTCCTTTCATGTGGCTTGCTCTAGCAGAACATGCTTTCTCAGCCTTGTCTGCTTCAATGAAACATTACTTCATGAGTCTGCCTTAGCCTTTTACCTGTGTCCACTTCAGGAAAGCCCAGCAAAAACACCATCCAACCCAACTGACTGTCCAACAGAGTCCTTAAGTTTCTACTTCATGGGGAGATGGCTCAGTGGATAACAGTGGTTGCCATGCAAGTATGAGGACCTGAGTTCAAATCCCCAGTAGTCATGTAAAGCCTGATATACAGCACAAGCATCTCAAGTGATGGTGAGGTGAGGACTGGCACCTTGAGATTGCCCTTTGACCCTCACACTAATGCATGTGGCACACACACACACCCACAGTTTACGCATATGAGTAGACCAACCAAGAAGAAAAGAGGGAGGAGGAGGTAGAGAAGAAAGAAGAGGGAGGAACAGAAGGGGAGGAGGAAGAAGAGGAGGAGGTGGTGGAGGAGGGAGGAGGGAGGATAGAGGGAGGGAGGAGCAGCAGCAAAAGCAATTGGCTACCTGTCTAAAGGCAGGCAACAGTGGACAGTATCAAGCTGGTAATGGTTTGGCATCTCGCTCCCAAGTTCAAACAGATTGAAAGCAACAGACAGACACACTGACAGACACACTACTACCATGGCTGACATTTGGTTGTAGAAAGAACTCAGTGCCATTTTATTCACACAGCATACTTAGCACACAGCCCACACAGCACAAAAGTGGCACTTTCAATAAAGGGCGATGGTTTTAAGCCTGAAAGAAAAGGGTCTCATTATCTAAATTTAAAAACTAGCAAGGAGCTTTAGGCATTAACAGTTGAAGATCTCTATGTGTATATAATGCTAGCTGGAGAAATCCTAGCTAGACAGCAAGGCCCTAAGTCCTTAGTGTCACCATCCTTGTGGAGATCTGGGGAAGCAAACGTAATCTAGACACCAGCTGATGACAGGAAAGGTGGGATCAGTTAACATTGGACGTGTCCAGGGGATTCCTGCATGACTTTGAACCACCCATTTGACCTTTAAGTCATTTTAGAAGTAGAGAGTAGACTGAGTGCTGCCAGATGACAGAGTTTATGGTGGGGTTAGACTTTATTTATAAAGAGGTTTGACATCCCTTAGCTCCCGAGTGCTTTCCTATTAATAAAACGGGGCATGTTAAGAAGGTCACATCAGGGTCCTGTGCTATTTGCTGCTAATGAATTATAGTTATTAGTTAAGAGGCTGTGCAGATGTCTATGGTGTGAGCATTCATATTAGATGGGCAGAGGGCAACTGAACAAGGCAGCACCCCTGATTTCTGTCCACTCTCTTCATCCCAGATGAGGGCAGTTTTGTCAGGGGAGCCTGAAGTGAGTCACCAATGCTGATCCACAGTCCACAGTGGTTCCCTCCCTACAAAACCAGTACTTTTGCCTCGTGAAATTCCATTTCCATGTTCCTCCCACACTACCTGCTTTCTGAAAGACCTACACAGTCAGGTCTCTGAACTCCTGGCACTCAGTACCTTCTTAGGTCATTTGCCTACTTACTGTTTGTGGTCTCACCATTAACTGATATTAGTTTTATGTAAATCATTAGTACTCCTTCACTCTCAGAATAGAGGCCGTGTGAGAAGACGCAGAGTCCCTGTAACTTCATCCCTCAGAGTTTGTACCAGAAGGATGGTCAATACCATCACAGTGAGTCACCTTCCAAAGGCTACACTAGACCATCACAAACATCAGCATCATTGACCACAGTCTTCTCAACAGTGAAGCCACTGGAGGTCACAGGTCCAGGTCAGTAAGGGGCTGCAGAGGCAAAGGATGGACAAAACATGCAAGGTCTTGAGCTTTCAATCCTGCCCTCTTTTTAATTGTTCCCTGTATCTTGTTATCTTCTGTCTGTCTACAGAACTTAGATTAGTATATTTATGTTAGGTATGACACTTCGAAGAGGCAATAATAGCCAGGGCAGATTTAGTCCCAGCACTTGGGAGGCAGAGGCAGGGTAGATTTCTGAGTTTGAGGGCCAGCCTGGTCTACAGAGTGGAGTTCCAGGGGACAGCCAGAGCTACACAGAGAAACCCTGGCTTGAAAAAAAGCAAAGGCAAAGCAAAGCAAAGGCACAATAATATTGTATAATCTATTTCCTTTCCCCCCTTCCTTTCCCCTCTTGCTCTGACCCTGCTCACTCCGGGGCCATAGGTGGGTATCATTATTATTATTATTATATGTTTTCTCATTACAGATGGTTATGAGCCACCATGTTGTTGCTGGGATTTGAGACTCATGACATCCAGAAAGATCAGTCAGTGCTCTTAACCACTGAGCCATCTCACTAGCTCCGTAAATCTATTTCATTACAACTGTTCAATACACACACATAAGGACAGTATTCTAGGTATCTGAGGGTTTTGACATATTTGACATATGATATTTCATATCAAGTTGCCAGATGAATGCTATCCAATGGGAGAGTAGCACTGGTCTCAATCTGCTCGCCATTTTAATACCTTCCTGTCCTGGAGTCTCTTGTGGTTCCCTCTTGAGGCCAGGGTCCTGTTTATGGTATCTTTTGAAACTTCAAAGTTTTCTGGAGACCCAAGATGCCACGGAGATGCTCTAATGCCTCATAAAGTCACCAAGGGAAAGGGCACTTTGAGGCCAGCTGTGTAGGAGGGAGGAAATTACTTTGCTTTTCGCAGAAATTACCTGAGAGAGAAACAGATGGCCTCAGGCCTACAGAACAAGAATTTCTGGTTCCAAGCTTTCTTACTTACCTTGGGAGAAACCCAGAACCCTGAGAGATTTGCCTGTTTCAAAAACATACCTGCTAAGTGTGATTACCTGTCAAATATTAGGGCCTTTTCAACGCTTTGGCTCACTGTATTTCTTATTTTATAAAAACAATGTACACTGTTTTCTAGAATTTTCTACCCATATCCCATTGAGCCATCATGGGCTCATCTTTACCTTAGACACATCTTCTAATTCACTATCCAGCATTCAAAACATTGAGCCTAAAAAAATGACATGTGCTCACATGCTGCATATTTAGAGTGGGCACACAATCGTCAGCTGGCGTCCCAGATAGAGGTCACCCTTTGTTTATGTCTAAAACCGAGAAGAAAGAAAAGAAACCCATATTTCATTTCCTGTATAAAGCAATATGTTTTCTCTCTAACAACCTTTTTTCAACACTCAGTCATTGTGAGGGCAATGAGTCCAGGGTTGAGAGGATTGTTGTGACTTGCCCCTCCTATTACGGCAAGCCAAAGATGCTTTGGCCTGGTTTGATCTTGGATTCTCAGAGGATTAGTTTATCTCTTGGGGGGTAGAGATGGGCTTGCAATTTGCAAATGACCACACCATACAGATGTTTAGTCATGAAGACCAAACCAAGCAAGACGAGCAATTTCTTGGTCTGACTCTGCTAAGATTCAGCCAAAGATCCACCCAGTGGGCAAGCTCCAGAAGGCGTTAGACTGGGAGACAAAAGATCAGGAGGGACTAAGATTGGATGTGTGGACAGGCCAGGGAGAGAGAGAGACTGGAGCCAGATGAAAGGGGGTGTGTGCTCAATGACAGGACGGAGATGCTGGGCAAGAATTACAAGGGGGCAGGACAAAGCAAACACTTGTACACTTCTAGAATCGCCAAATTGGAGCTGCTTTGCATTTTCTCCTTAGGGAAGAACTGCACATGACATTTAATATAAGCCTGGGCAGGGTAGTACACACACCTGTAACTTAGTACTTAGGAGGCTGAGGCAGGAGAATTACTTAAAGCTCGTAGGTCAGGCAGAGCTACCCAATAAGGTTTATTTTTAAAAAAAAAAAATCAAAACAAACAAGGTAGTTAATAAGACCTTGAGGTCTAGGTGACTCCTACACAACCCTGATGCTCAAAGTAGCCTAGGGGCAAAGTACCAGAACCTTTCATCCGCCTTCCCTCTAGGTCTTCCAGCAGAAGCATCGTAATTTCTGCCCTTTACCCTTACTGCTTTTATTGTGAGGCCTCTGGGCCAGTAGCAGCATCAGCATCCTCAAGAGCACTGGGGCAGAAAAAGCTTCCTCTCAGCCTGACCCTGGATTGGACTGATTCAGAAAACTCTGGAGTGGGACTGGGGGTGGAGTCAGCATTGACTGGAGCCTTCTATGTCCTTTGATGCAGCCAAAGCTTGGGAACTACCATATTAGATGCTTGTTTGTTTGTCTGTTTGTGATGATATTACAAAGATAAAAATATCAAGGTAAGAGAGCACATTGCACTGTAGGAAGACTCCTGAAAAGCACAAACCACTCCAGTATCAGTTGAAGAATTTCCTATTCCTGGTATTTCGAGACACATGGAAGAAATGTGAAGCTGTTGGGCTGGTCAGGATCTCACCCCCTCTTGCTTTGAGTTTTACTGATTTACAAACTTCATTCCTCAGGTGGCTCCCGGAGATTCGGGTTTGTCCTGAAAATCTGACCTTGTTAAACTTCAACTTAACTTCATTAGGAGCTGGGGAGATGACTCAGGAGGTCATAGTGCCGCTCTATACAGCCTGAGAGCTTGAGTTCAAATGAATGTCCAGCACCCATGGAAAAGGCTTCAGGGGAGTGCGTGTGAGGGACAGAGACTGGAGAACTGTAGGGTCTTGCTGACCACCAGCCTAGCGCCAGGTACAATGAGAGACCGTTGTCTCAAGAGAATGAGGAGGAAAGGGTAGGACAAGGGTACCCCCAAATCTTTCTCTGATTTCTATGTGCACAAATGGGTGTACACACACATGTGAAACACACACCATATACCACACACATACATACACTCACACACACACAAAGACATAGACACAGACACACACACACACACACACACACACACATATATATAAATATATATATATATATATATGTACAGAGACACACATACATACACACTCAGCACATACATGCACAGAGACATAGACACAGACACACACTCTCACATAACACACACACAGATATATATATATGGCAGACACAGACACACATACACACATCTGCTTTCAGTGGCTACATCCTGCCTATAACATAAAAGACCCAAGTGCCTGGTCCACAAATCCAAATCCTTCAACATCGTGCCTCTGGGTAACTTTCCTGACCTTGGTTTGGGGTTTTGTTTTGTTTTGTTTTGTTTTTTCAGTTTCCGATCTCCACAACCATATCTCCCTATCTTCAGGAAGCTTATACTGTCTCTGACATCACACTTGGCCATGTCACTGACCTTGGTCTACGGCATGGAGGCTGTAGGGCCAGCCAACACTCACTTCCCAGCAGATGGTAAATGTGATTAGTGCTGTCCCATAGGTCAGTAGGGTCCTCGAGGGAGGGCTGATTTGACCCACCTAGACATACAGCATCAGTGAGCAAGAAGTTTGAGACACTGTAGAGCAATGTGATTTGGGGTTACCTGTTATTTAGCCCAAGCAAACTATAGCAACACTTATCACTTCTGTGCCTCCCCCATCTGTTTCCACCTTGCTCTCAAAGGACCCCACTTCAGCTACTCATTGTATCAACTGCCCAAAGGGGGCCAACTCTCAATCTGGCCTTTATCTTTAACCCTCACTGTTAGAACCTCCTAGATGCCACAGACATGCAACTGTGTCCAGGGCTGTGCTACATGCTTCTCATCTATTAGCATTATTTTTTTTATAGCACCCTGTCTCGTCACTATTTAATAAATCAGTATCACTCATGTGGAGCCTAGCTCAGAGAATCAAAGCAGCATGCCAGGTTTCCTAGCCATAGTTAGAGCCTGGGCTCTCACCAGGCCGAGTCCGCCTTTGAATTCAGCAACCTGCCCTGTGCTGCATACTTCCGTCCATTCCTGGCTATAGCTTTCAGATCTTCCCACTCCATTGGAAAGGAAAGGTCATGCAGAGCAACAGCTGAAAAGCCACACTAATCTCACACATGTAAGATCTGCAGCAAGATATGCATCTCAGACACTGAGAAGACACTCACTCTCTGGGCGGGTATGTTGATCCTAAGATAGACAAGGCTCTGGGAACCACAGAAATAATGGGGGTAGTTTGTCTGACCTTTCCCTTCGAAGGTTCAGGTCGTAGGAGTGGAGTGGGATGGCAAGACGGACAGATGTCCACTGAGAACACAGACAGGTCTTTAGGGTTGGGTTCCAAAGGAGAAGGCTCACAACTCCAACACGTGATACATGTGGTATCTTAGGTTCAGAAACACAAAATAAACATGTAGTCCACCTGTCTCTGTGATTCTCAGATTAAAGAGCAAAGGGGGCGGAGAGGATACAACGGCAGAGGACTGAACTAGACCACCTGAGACAGATATTCCATCAACTACATGAAGGTAGAAACACAAATTTTGGGTTACTTTCAGCTGTTGGCATTTTGTTATAAGGCTGAGAATTGTGTGTGTTTCTGTCCCCTCCCTCTTACTTTATAAAAAACTACAAGCCCACAAAATGCTAAAAATAATTCCTCCACCACTTCCAATCACATACAAATAATAGAGAGGAATTCAACAAAAGTATTCACAAACCCTTCTTGTCACAAACATTCACAGGGTTACAAAGCATTGATTACTAATTAAAATTCATTTCCTCTTTCCCATCGGCTCCCCCATAGGACATATTTATTACCTTTATAAAGATACCATCAGTAACAGTAACATTTTTCTCCTTGGAGAGTAGAAAACTGCTAAATACTCCAAAATGGCTACAGGGCGAGTTTGGACAGGTCTGATTTACGCTTTAAAACAATCACCACCCACTTCACCCTAGTAAGAGTCAGCATTTTTTGAATACTTGGTGCTTTGCTTGATATTTTTCAGACAGTGGCTCACATAATCTTTCCACACAACGAGTGCAATCAGAATTGTCACTTTATAAGTAAAGGACAGCAAACAGCTCAGAAAGCATAAAAGAGATGGAGCGAGAAGAAATGCAGGCAGGGGCAGTAGCTGCACAAAACCAGAGTTAATGATTCACTTACAGCCCTCAGGCAAGCTCCTTTCATTTGAGGTCTGTATGGGAACAACACACACACACACACACACACACACACACACACACACACACTCTCTTCAACTCTTCATCCCAGGGAGAGGCTAGTGTCCAATAAATCCCCCCCCCCCCGCACCCCCACCCAACCCGATCTTCAACTCTCCATCCCGATGAAGAGGCGGTGTCCAGCAAATTGCTTGGCAACGCGTTCAGGAAACTCCATCCAAGGCCCGGGGGTCCAAGGCGGCCCCTGGGCGCTGTCCAGCGGCAATAGAGCCTGAGAGCCAGGCTGGGGTCCCGACTCAGAACACCCCGAAGCTGGGGCGCATCGCCAAGGCCAGGATTTCGAGGCGGGGGGGGGGGGGTGGGGCGAGGCACCATCTCCAAGGACACCTGTTGTCGCCTCCCCGTTCAGGACAACGAAGTCGCCTCGGGCGACTTGGATCTCAGGGGAAGCGACAGACTGGCCAGAAGTGCTGCGATGAGTGTGGGGGTCACGGGGGGGGTCATCCCCACGAATACTCCGAGGAGGCCGCCTCGCCTCATCCCTCCTCCCCAGTTCGGGGGGCTCGGCCCGGCTTGGTGGTGCGGGGGGCGCTCCACGATGACTCGCTACGCGGTGCTAGGAGATGCACGGCGCATAGGACCTCGCGGCCGGCGCCCTCCCGCCGTCCACCTGCGGCGCCTAGGTCGCTCCCCACCGCGGGTCGTACTCCACCAGCGTCGGGCAGAGCAGAGTCCCGGCGTCGGCCGTGAGGTCCACGCCACCGCCAGCTCGCCCCCGGCCTGAACCCCGTCCCGTCGCCTCCCGCGCGGAGCTCCGTCCCGGCCGCCGCACCTCCACCGGCCCGCCTCGCGACTCTGGGCTTGCTGGACGGACCCGCCGGCTCTGGGGCGCAGCTCCCGCCGCTCCTGATTGGGCGCGGCGTGTGCAAGAGCCGCTCTCTGATTGGACAAGAGGAATGGGATGGGCGGAGCCACTCCCAGACCTTAGCTGCCCTAGCCTTTGGTTCCCACCGCACCTATGGCCAGGAGAACATTGAAACCGGTTCCAGTGCCCTCTGCACCCAATGGGGTTGACCAAGCAAGCCCCCCCAAACAGTGTTTCCCGGGGTGGCGGGAACTGGGGATCATTGCGGAATCCCAGTTACTCCCCCCTGTAGGCTGGTGGTTGTGAACCTCCACCATGCTGGGATCCGTGCTCCTCTCTCATGCAAGCCACTTTGAGTTCACATTTATTTTTTTTCATACTTTTTAGTAGAGGGTGTGTAGGGCTTAGGAAGGGCGCCTGTAAACAGTAGTGTTTATGAACTCTGAACTCTACACAAGTTTGTGTATGGTCCCTACCTACCAGAGCTCACAAAAGGGAAATAATTTGTTGGAGAGCCCAATACCATCAATATATTAAGAACATTGTACTGGTAAGGAAAAGAACAAGATGGGCTGATGTCACCGGCAAAGAATTTAATACCTAGCTGGAGAGATGAAGCTGATTTGTAACATAATAATTACCCTAATATTAACATGGTGTATATCATTTGACAGGCATTATTCCAAGAACTTTACATTCGCTTTTATAATCCAGAAATTCAGGAAAAGTCAGCCATAAAGACAGCCTTGGGGATAGAACATAGACGTTCTAAAGACGCCGGAACTGCTTCTAAAAGACCAGCATGGCTCCAGTTCCTGTGGGGAGAAGAGGGGACCAAAACTGTTCGCATCTTCCGTCTCGTCCTCGTAGTTCTTTAGCCCCCTCCACGTCCCCACCCACTTGTTCCGAATCTTTCTAAAAAAACAAAAACAAGCAGTGTAAAACCACATGCCACCCTTAAATCACATGCCAACACCCTGATAGGTAGTGGATAAAAAGCAGCATATAATTCTGTCGTATTATATTAATAAGCAAGCAAACAGCTCACCATATGTGACCATATTCTACAAGCATTTCTCTCCTTCTGAGCTCTTAGGCGCACAGAACCCTTAAGTGGGTTTCTGGCAGAAAAATGCTTAAAAGATACCAGTTGGGATCCAGCTTGACTTACTCTAAACAGTGTTTTTCATCTATCCCGGGATAAGAGGCACAGTCCATAGGATACAATTACATCCATTTTCTGTCGTTTATATTAACCAACAAAGCATGGGTCCCTTTATATTGGAAAGGCAGCGGACTGGGCGTAGGTTGAGCCTCACTTGGTTGAAAGACGGAGTAAAATAGGAGGCTAGGTGAGAAAGTCCGCTCAGGGCCGCCCTCCTCAGGCATCAGAAGCTTGTGCACCCAGCAACCTGCGAGTCCTAGCTGACCCCTTCTCGCTTCTCACGGAGCTGGCTTTTGCTGAAGCAGAAGCCCTAATAGGACTTGCTCTTCGGCTCACTCCAAAGAAGAGAAGCTCACTTGTTCCTGCCAGAGTCGGAGGCTGACCCAAGATGATGTGTCAAACTACTCGATTCTGGTTGAGCTAACCTCAGCCCACAAATGACAAGGTTTTGAAAGAATGGAGACCATGGAGTCTAGTCTACTCTTATGGGTGAGGTCACTTACACATAATTCTATACCCTGTCTCATCTAGAAAAAATGCCTTACTTAGTTCTGACTTTCTTCTCTCCTGACTAGTCCTCAGCAGTGAAGACTGAACCAAATGTCCGTTCCTGTGTGAGGGCCTTCACTAAGTCTCCCAGGCACAAAGTAGCAGTGCTCTATCTCTCGGTTACAAGTCTTCTTCAACTAGAACGCTATCCGTCGCTACGCAGCATAGCCCCACTGCCTAGCTCTCTATCAGAACACAGTTGGCACTCTGTAAACACGAACGAGACTACAATTTCCAACAGCCTAATAAAGTGCCACCCACACTCCTGTCCTAAGTTTCAGCAGGGTACCCTCCAGTTCCTGAATAAATGGATATTGACTTAAAATTAGCATCCATTCAATCCAACTGTACACAAGTAGTTCCTGTATGTTGCACACTGTTAAGTGAAGAGAAAAAAAAACGGTACTTTTATTGTATGAACACAGGTGAGGTGAGGTTGTATAGCTGATTAACAAAACAGTGGCAGTTTCTCAAAACAAAAACAAAAACAAAAACCTAAGCTCAAGGTTGCAATACAACCCAGTAATTCTACTTATATTATCAAGAAAACTGGATGGGTATGGTGGTGCATGGTTTTGAATATCACCACTCCGGAGGCATAGGCAGATGGACCTCTACGTTTGAGACCAGCCTGCATAGCAAGTTCCAGGCCAACCAGAGCTACATTTGGAATCATGTAAATATATATTTTTCATATATATTTTCACATATATTTCAAATTTATTCACATATATTTTCATATATCTACATATATGGAAAAACTGAAAGCACACTTCTGCATAAAAATGTGTTCTCGGATAGTCATAGTCTTGTTGTCTATCGTAGCTGAGAAGGGCAACGCCAAGATGCGTATCAATCGCTCATAAGTAACAGCAAATACACAGTGTAATGGAGTATTATTTAGCTACAAACACAAACGCAGCACCGATTGTCTTTACGATATGGACGGACCTTGAAAATGTTAAGCTAAGTGAAAGAAGCCAGACGTCAAAGACGACAAAATGTAAAATTCCATCTCTCTACAACACTGCAACAGACAAATCTGGAGACACATTATATACAGTTGATCTGTGGGAGATGGGGAAGTGAGTGGTTGCTTAATGGTGACCAGGTCTCCTTTGGGGTAAAATGCCTTGTAACTAGGGAATGAATGTCTGCTGACTTGTGAAAAACAAACCTATTATTCTTACACAGCACACATTCTGAGAGTGAAGCAAATGCTCTCCAGAAAACATTAATTAAATTCTAAGATGAAGTAACTAAAAGTATCCTTCTCCAGGGGAGAAACTTTGGTAGGCCAATGACAGGGAGCTAAATGTACTATAACTTACCTCTATCAGCCTGGAAAGGACTTAATTTCTTAGATCTATGTTGTCTGATAGAATGGGCTATGAAAATGGAAATCTTCCTTGTCTTTTTGTCTTTTTCTTTGTGTATATGTTATTTTGAGACAGATTATCACATAGCTTAGGCTAACCTTGAACTCACTATGTAGACAAGGATGGCTTTGAAGTCCTGATCCTCCAAGCTTCTCCTCACAAGTGTTGGGATTATACAGTCACATTCCGCTACAGCCAGCAAAATGCTTCTTATTTGAGATATTTCATAAGGTATCAATTAGCTGTGTAACTATCAGACTTGAAATGTGATTAATTATGACTTGAAATATTGGGTTTTGTTTGTTTGTTTTTCCAAAACAAGATTCCTCTGTGTAGCCTCAGCTGTGCTGGAACTCAATCTATAGACCAGGCTGACCTCGAACTTTTAGAGATCAGCTTGCTTCTGCCTCCTGAGTATTGGGATTATTGGAATACTGTGTTTAAAGTTGTACTGAAATGTGCATAGCTACATGTAGCTAAAGACTACTAATATGGCATTCAAATCTGAGCTGGTTTGAAGAATTAAAACCTTTCAGCCATGTGTGGTGGTTACATGCCTTTAATCCCAGCACTAGGGAGGAAGAGGCATGTGAATTTCTGTGAGTTTGAAGCCAGCCTGGTCTACATAGTGAGTTCTAGGTCAGCCAGAGCTACATGGCGAGAATGTCAACAAACAAACACCATATTAGAATCATCTTAACTGTTAAGGGAGTGGGAGAGCCTGTGTCTATACCCACAGACTGACTCAAGCCAGAAACTCTTCAGAAGTATTTCACTCTTCCTAGGAACTTAGCCATGTCTTTATGCAAAGTACTTTCATTCACAAGTATATATGGATTAGTCAATTTATGGAACATACTAGAAGTAGGAAAGAGTAACAATGTCGACAATGCGACTTTAAAGCACTGGTCTTGGGGTTGGAGAGATGGCTCAGTGGTTACAGAAGTCCTGAGTTCAATTCCCAGCAACCACATGGTGGCTCACAACCATCTGTAATGGGATCTAATGCCCTCTTCTGGTGTCTGGAGACAGCTACAGTGTTCTCGTAGACATAAAATAAATAAATAAATCTTTAAAAAAATAAAAATAAAAAATAAAAAAAAATAAAGCACTGGTCTTAGGCCAAATCGATAACTTGGTAGTTAAAAGAGGGTATCGTTCTCAGATGATGGGTGTTTCATGCCCAGCATCCATACCCAGCAGCTCACAACTGCCTGGAACCCAGCTTCTAGGCCATCTGACACCCCTTGATCTCCTGGCGTGTGTACACATAAATAAATGACAAAAAGTTATTTTAAATGGCTGGCCTTGAGAAAGAGTAAGGGAAGATGAAATAAATCTCTTTTAAAGGGCGTGATCCTTTTCTCCAGCGCCCCCACTCAATGCTTTTGCAAGTAGAAAATGTTGCTACTAAGATGTTAGCATCGGAGAATCTTACAACTTGTGACATTACATGTATTGGGTTTTGTGTGTGTGTGTGTGTGTGTGTGTGTATGTGTGTGTGGGAGGGTTAGGGTGGGGAGCCACTGCTGTAGCATGTAATTGTGGTGGTCAGAGGGTAATATGAAGAAATTGGTTCTCTCCTTCCATCCCTTGGTTTCTGGAGATAGAACTCAAATTGTTAAACTTATGATCAAGTATCCTCTTCCATCTCATTACCCTGAAGATGCAGATCATTTTTGTTAAGTCCCCCCACCTCAGGCTTTTCAACATCCTTAACTCCTTCACTACACATCTAATAATACTTTCATTGAACTTGAAATCAATGGTATAGAACAGCGTTGTTTTCTAAACTTTAGTCTACGGCATAGTATCCTCCAAGGCAAGATTCCTTTGTTACATAAATACTCATGGATCTTGTGTACTTTGTGCAGGAACAGCCCTAGGTGCTATGGAAAGAATGGCTCATTGACACTCAGATCTGGGAAGAGGCTCCACAAATAGCATGAAGTTAGCAAGCACCAGTGTTTAGGATGGCGCCTGTGTGTAGTAATAGGACTCATTAGATAGCATTGATACTGTTGTCTTGGGTCATTTAAAGCGCACAATCAAGTTTTAAGGTTAGCAGTATAACTAACTGCTATATACTGTATAGTCAGCAGTAAATGCTTGCCCAAGTCTATGTGAAAGCCTGAGTTCCATCCCATATGGTGCAAATAAGAAAACCGATTAACAAGAAAATCAGATTTGTTCTTTAAAATCTCATGTGGCTCTTAGCTTATGAAAGCAGCATATTAGAGATTGAGAACAAAAAAAGAACAAAGCAGACTTGGGGTGTGGCTCCCGTGGTAAAGCATTTGCCTAGGCTCTGGATTTAATCTTCAGCACTGCAAAAAAGAAACTAATGAATCAATATTTGTTTAAAAAGAGCCTTGTTTGTCCCATTGCCATGGCCTGAAGTTTCTCCTTTTTGATCCATAAAAACACAACGTAGTTTTCTTTTCCCTTGGCACCCAGGATTCATTCCCTCAGAATTCCATCCCTCAAAACAAAAACCATTTCTCCCTTTTGCTCTCCTGTGTATTTCCCGACATCTACAATAGATGTTTTCTTGAGTAAAAAAGAGTCAGGAAGATGACTTCTAAAACTACAGCCTTCAAATACAAAGCTGACATCCTTAATAGACTAAATTCTCCATCTTAGAAGAAAGGGATGACAGCAGCTTGGAGAGATGGTGTCTCTCTCATCACTAGCAGGAAAAAAAACAAAGGAAGAACAAATAAGCCAATATTTAACTAGAAAGAGCTCCAGGATCCAATGGCAGGCTCTGGGATAGAGAAAAGTCACCTAACAGAAGGACCCATAGTAGACATTGGACCCAGGACCACCTCTGTATGATTCCAAATTCTGTGACTCCACAGCTGTTTATCCCAAGGCCCAATCATCTCTGAGCCAGTTTCTCATCAAAAAAATAAGTGTTGAATCAGTATTGAAGAGTAATTTTGATAATTAAATGGGACAGTTGTATACTTGGCATTTAGAAAATGCTTAATTGCTTGTCAAGTAACTAGGTATTTATTTATTTATTTATTTATTTATTTATTTATGCTTTTGGGGTGTGTGTGTGTGTGTGTGTGTGTGTTTGAGGTTGTTTTGGTCTTTCGTTTTTTTGAGACAGGGTCTCTGTTCTGGCTCTCCTGGTACTTGTAATGTAGACCAGGCTGGCCATCTGCCTCTGCCTCCCAAATGCTGGAATGAAAGGCGTATACCACCAACCACATGCCTTTTAAGCCTCATGGCTGGAAGAAGTTTTGCTATCACTGAAGGAATAGCATTGCTTACTGTCCTCCGTTACTCACCATTATCCTTCCTATTGGGTTGGTCCCCAAATCATTGCAGGACTATGTCCACAAAGCGCCTTTAACTCTCCATCCAAAACCGAACTGCTCGCAGAAGCCTGGGAAGCAAGGATTTGACAAAGCCAAAGTCCAAACCCTTCTCCTCTCCAGCTGTCAGAGAAGCGCCCTACATCTGCAGCTTCTGTGGCAATTGTTAGAACCTACAACCTCCTATCGTTTTTGCTTTTCCTAAGGATGGAGCAATCACACAATTTCAACAGAAAAAAAAATCAATGTTGGAATCGGAGAGAGTGCCGACGGAGCCTGAACTTTCCGATCCCCAGTTCTGAGCCGCAGTGAGAAAAGATGTTTGATGTTGGCAGAATGGGGGCTGAGCTGGAGAAACGGAGGGAGCCAGCGCAGGCTCGAACAAGCTGGGCAACTAACCAGGTTGCGTTTCAGGATCACACACTGTAACCATCCTGCCAAAATCGGAGCCCTGATCTACTAAAGTACCGGGGGCTCTGCAGGCAGCGCCCATCATGACCATCACAAGCGTTCAAAGGAAAATTGTGCTAACTTTACTGCATCCTCCAGGAGGTCAAGGCATCTCAGAGAAGGCCAGTGTTTACCTGTCTTGCATCCCCTCTGTGATTCCCCAGAATCTTTGTTCCTCAGCTCTGCCAGTCCCAGAGAAGCCAACCTTCTAAAACCCAAAGAGCACAAGACTCTCCAGGGACTCTTGTTTGGGAATGCAATTCTGATTATCTAGGGAGGATGGGTACAGACTTGAAGTTCTAAATTCCCAGCCGGCTTCCAAGGGAGTGCTACTTGTCCCGGGGGCTTCAGTTGGTGTCAACCTATGCTGTACAGTTAAAACGATCCAAGAACTTTCAAACTGTGCACGGCTCCGCGGGTCCTCTCTAGAGAGCATGGCTTTTTTCTTGGTCTGAAGGTGCGGCTCCCGAAGAAGAACAGTTTCCAAGCTGTTATGGTGAAGAAACAAACAGCTGGCGCTGAGATTTCGCTTGTGGAGGGACACACATCTGCAGGCTTCTGAGGACGCCCCGTGACCCTGTGCTCCCTTTTCCCAGCCGCTGTGTCTGGCCTCCCAGGGAGGACGCCCTTGAAGGTGGCCTCTCTCCCAGCAAAACCCCAAGCCTGGACGAGGTTACAGCCACCACCTGTTTCCTTGAAATAGTTTGCAGCTGTGCTCAATGACCTCATCACGCTGGCTCTGCCGTGGGCCAAGTGGATCTGGAAAGCCCTCTTCCCAAGTCTGGGCTCTCCCTGCTTAGCATCAAGGAGCCGAGGGAGAGAGGGCCTTAGCTGCAGGGTGAGGTCGATCTTGGCTGGGACCCTCAGAAAGAGCACAGCGCCACTTCGAGTCCCCACGAGGGGCCTGTCCCTGGGCTGCATGGCTGTGGTCCTGAGTGATACTTCCTCCCATGTTCACCCTCTCCATGTACTTGGGAACCTATGAAGCCCCAAGGGGTTCCTTTTTGTCCTCTACATCCTCTTCCTTCTGCTCCTCCAATGCATAAACAAACACTGAAGGACATACAAAAAAAAAAATGCAGAGTCCGTTTCTTCTTCCCCTTCCCAGAGGCGGTCACCAGGACCTTCTGGGCTCAGATCCTTTCCTGTGGATATGTGTGGTTTCATCCTCCTCTGAGCACTTGCAGTCCTGGGCGACAACCAGTGGTGCATTGTGCCTTATAATTCTGAATGCTATCTCGCTGACTTGGGCATCTTTCTCATGTAGTTACATACATGTATTATGTTAGCGTCTTTCAAGCTTGTCTGGGAATCACAGTCTCCTGGGGGGGAACGTTATTTAAAACACAGAGATTGACAGGTATCCACCGAGACCTGCTGAACGAGAATTTCTCCTGGAGGAGCCTGGATAGTCTTTCCTTTTGGATCCTTTCTCTAAGTTTCTCAGGGGATTCTGAAGATTCTCTGTCTTTACAATGGTTGCATATACTACATAGATGGATGTAATAGCCACCCCCCTCTCCTGCACGCGCCGGCTATGAAGCCTGGGTGTGGAATATGCCACATAGGTGTTCTACCAATGAGCTTCCCCCTCATTCACCATTTACTAATTTGTCTTAGGTTGTTGCACATTTAGGCTGTCTAACATTTTTTTTATTATTATTATTGTGCCGCAAGTGTATAGCCATGATCTAGGAGCCGATGCTCAGGTGTTTCTGTAAAACAAGCCTCAGTGAATGGAGCTGCAGGATACAAGCCTTATGGAACTGCTTTTTCACTCTAGGACATTTCTTACGTCATGGGACCTCACGGGGTGACAAGACCTTTTTCTGCGGTGGGTGTGAACCCAGAGCCTGCCCCTGTTTCTCTATTTCTCTATACCGTATGACTGGACTATACACTAAGCCCTAGGATAAAAATTTGTAAATTATATAGCTAAGACTAGTTCATCTATTAGAAACAGAACATGAGTCACGTAAATCATTTGAACTCTTCAGGAGCCATTTTAATAAAATTACTTAATCCCATATTCATTCAATCTTATGTAAATTCTCTCAGTAGATGTTCAGATGCAAATTATTAAAATTTTTCGCTATGGTATGGATATTTTCATTCCTATAATGAGCCCTGATACATTAGGATTTTCTAAAGGAAAAGAACTGATAAGCTGAATATATACATCAAAAGGGGATGTATTAGATTGACTTACAGGATGTGGTCTGTCTGGGTAGTCCAACAGCAGCTGTCTCACACCGAAGAGACTGAGATCCCAGGAGTTATTCAGTCCACGAGGCTGGAGGTCTCAGCTGTCCCGCTCTGACACCGAGGGCCTGAGATTCCTGGAGAGCTGCTGGTCCTCAGTCTACATCAGAGCCGGGAAAAGCTGACTTCAAGATCAACAGAGGGCAGCAACAACTACAGGAAGGATGGACTTGCTAGCTAGTTAGCAACACTGGTGGCAAGCAGGCGAAGAAGCGAAAGCCTCCTTCTTCTCCGTCTGTCTGTCTGTCTGTCTGTCTGTCTGTCTGGACTGCCATCAGAAGGTGATGGCTCACTTAGCATGGGACTTCCTGCTTCAGATAACCTGACCAAGGACATTCATCACTGGAACGCCCAGTAGCTTGAGTTTTGATTGATCGCTAATGCAGTTAAGTTGCCAGTTAAGATCAGTCAGCGAATCACGTGGTTAGTTAGCAACTCGGCCGTGGTAGGTATGATAGGGTGAGGTCTGGGTGTGTGTGGTGGGGAGGAGGGGAAGAACATCTATGGACAGGACTAATGCTTATTAAGAGAAGCCCGAGAGTGGTCATTTCATTCCCCAGTCACTTGGGGATGCAGCATCTGTGAACCAGAAAGCAGGTTCTTACTGGACACAAGTTCTGCTGGTCCCTCCTTCAGTCTTGAACCTTCCTACCCTCCAAAACTGTGTGAGAAACAGATTTCTATTGCTTATGAGTGCCCAGGTTTGAGGTTTTTTTGTTACAGCAGCCAGGATGCACTGAAACAGTATTCCATGTCTGTTTTCCATGTTATGTCTTTGAGAATGGTTGTGGATTCCACACTTAAGTGTGTCTGCCCCCTGACCAGCAATGTGGCCAAGGAATCCTCAGTGTTCACCTTTATTGTATGTGAGAGATTTTTACAAGGGGCAAGCTGTTTTGGGACTCATACCATCTCCTCGTTGGTCACCAAATGAATGGACACTTAATATTCATCCTAATCCTGTCACCAGGAAGCCTCTTTGCCAGCCATGAGTCCCTACCCTTTGTTCCACAACTGAGAATTCTTCACCTCTGCCAGCTGAGCTCTGTGGGGAGTGGGAGGGAGCAGGAGGCTGGACAGTGAAAGGGAGAGGAGTTCTGGACGGAGTTCAGGGAAGGTGAAGTTGCTTAGAAGCCACAGGATGGGCTAATAGTGTATCCACTCTAGCAATGTGAGGTTCACCATTGCCCCACTCCCCAGCTAAGAAAACCAGAAACAAAACTGGAACCTGATCTTCAAAGTCCAGAGACTTTTCTTCTCTTTTAAGCCTGCTGATGTCTTTTGAGATGATTGTTCAAAGGCTCATCCATCTGATGTGAAGAGAGCTGGCATCCAGTTAAGTTAATTGTGAAAAGTCTGTTTTCAGGGCTGGTGAGTCAGCCTTAGCAGGTAGAGAGGTACTTGTCACCAAGTCTGATGATATGAGTTCAAATCCTCTGGTCCCATATGAAGGAAGGAGTGAACTGACTTCTACAAATTGTCCTCACACCTCTACACTCAAGCTTGATGCACCCCTGACTCTCTCTCTCTCTCTCTCTCTAAATATATATATATATGTATATATATTATATGTATATGTGTGTGTATTTGACTAAATGCATGTATTTGTTTTATATGTGTGTGTGTGTGTGTGTGTCAAAAATACTCTAGTTGGGTTGAACTCAGTTAAAAACATATGCACTGACTCCCTCTAGTGCACATCAGTGTTATTGCAAGGGACTGGCAAATAGCTGTGTGGATCTGCCTATCTAGGGCCTATACTATCACAGCTGAATATATACAATTATGATAACTATCTAGGAAGGTCGTTGGAATTACAAAATTGGAATGTTTAGACTCACTAAAGTAGACCGAATCCCACTTACACAGTCTGGACAGTTGGGATGAGGTCACTATGGTAGTCTGGCTTGTTAATTCGTCATATTTTCTCTAACAGTGTGTCCCATTGTTCTTGGCTACTGCCAAGTTAGTTTCTGTGTCTATGGGTGGGTATGTTAGTGCCTCATCTTGATGACCAGGTCCTCAAGAGAAAGACTCAAATCCCCTTAAGATTCTTCCAGACTCTTACTCGGTTTAGGTTTAGGTTTGGGTTTTCATTGAGTAAAATTCTCTAGGAGCAAGTGATTGCTTGTCAACTCACATGGATCTGAAATCAACTAAGAGACACACCTCTGGGTGGGTATATAAGGCCATTTCCTGGAAATAGGGAGGGGTAAAACCTTCCCTCAGAGTGGGAACTACTGTGGACTGGATATAAGGAGCTCTGAGGAAAGCTGTTGCTCTCTGCTTTGGTTGTGAATGCATTTGCCTGTTGTTGGCATTGGTGGCACCCTCTTCTGACATCGGAACCCAGCCTTTACTGACTTCCAACATATACTGCAGGACCAGGGCTCTCCTTCAGCACTAGATTGGGTCAGCTGATGTGTTAACCTCTCGGACTCAGTTCCTGAGTTCTCACCTTCCCAGAATTCAGAAAGTTGCTGTTGGACTACTCAGCCACATAGCATGTAAATTGAGGGCGAGTATCTAATGCAGCCCCCTTGTAAAACATATTCATTCCATTGCTTCTATTTCTTTAAAGAATCCCAACTAAGGCAAAACACAGAAAAAATACTGGGTTTGTAAAGAAATGGACGAGGGTTCCCTGCTTAGAACTCCTTTCTGTTTGAGAGGTCCATAGCCAGCTATTCTCCTTTTCTCCTTCAACCTAGGAGTTTTGCTGACACTGTCAATCAGGGGTCCCGCTCTCCTCTGGTGAGTGGGTGAGCCCAGAAGTGACTTCTAAATGGCAGTGGACATCCCGCTCTCTGTCAGTCCTCTCAGGCTTGAGTCACTCAGATTGGTTGATCACATCAGCCTACTCAAGAACTCTGTGTACAGCTCTGATACTTACTCCCTTCCCTAATGATGAGTTCTATTTTCATTATGACCAGAACGAATCTAGAAGATTGCAGCTCACCTAATTCAGTTTCTACTTGGAACTATGAGCACATTTTCATATGCTTCAGAGGAATGGGAGAATTTCCAGGTGCTAAATCTACAATGACTCTTTCTCCAATGGGGATGTATTAGATTGACGTATATACTATGTGTTCTGAAGTCCAACCCACACGTACAGTCAGGTGTTACACACGATGTTTCAGTCAGCAGAATGTTCTCGGTACGATTGTGGCTCCATAAGATTATAATAGAACATTGGGGACCGAGAACATCGGGGACCAAGATGACTCAGCAGTTAATAACAGTTGGTGCTTTTGAACAGGGCTCAGGTTTGATTCCCAGCACCCACATTGGGTGGATAGGACAACTATCTGTAACACCATTTCCAGGGGATCTGATGCCTTCTTCTGACCTCCACTGGAATCTCCACAAACATTGTGCCCACACCAACAAGCAGGCAAACACACATACATATAATTAAAAATAAACAATATTTAAAAAGATTATTCTAGAAGCAAGTAATTCCTGTCGTCTATTGTTGCTCAGCTGTTGTGACATCATAGCTACGTGGGCATTTCATTCCCACGGAGCAAGGTGGGCTCTCCAGACAAAACAAAATAAAGCCTTAGACTACAATTTGATCATGTCTAATCATGAGCAGGCCCCAGCACAAGGAAAAAAGAGGGTGAAACAGCTTTAAATGTACCCTTGTTGAAATTGTAACACTGGGACTTCAGCCTCCTGGTAGTGCATCCTGTATTGTAGCTCCTCAGCCGTTAACAGTTTCTGCAGCAAGCTCACTCTAAGAGCTCGGAGCCCCACCCAGGAACTCTCATCGAGAGCCAGCTGTACTTTCATTTCCTGTCCCACTCTGTCTCTTGTGACCCTCTGTTCTCACCAGCCCCGTGTTCCTATTCTATCTTAAGGCCCTACAAACCTTGACACATAACAGGAAAGGACACATCTGCTTCTTGACCCACAGATCCTTAGATTGTGTGTTTCTATTTTGGACTGGATCTCACAACCTATCAGGAAGCTTGGGTCCATTCCTAAAACCTAACAAAAGTTCTGACAAAAGCTTTTATACTAGCCCTTAAAATCATCATCGCTTCCCGAATAGCATCACAAGACTACAGCCAGCATGCCATGATAAACTGTTGGACGGAAGCCTGGTGACTAAAGCCAAGCAGGCGCTTCCCCGAAGCTTCAGGAGACCGTGATGCAGAGAAAGCACCATTTGATGGACTGACGCCCTTAATGAGAAAACGGAGAAGGACCCGGCAAATTGAGTGTCTAGAGAGTCCCCCAGTGGCTACGATTCTGCTTATGGAGAACATACGTCATTAGAGGCTGGAATATTTGGGGAAAATCAGGCAATAACTCTGGCCAAGGATAAAGTAACTGTGACCAGTGGTAAAAAGCTATCGCATAAACCTCAGTGTGGATAGTCCGGTGGTGAAATGGGGATTAGCGATGTGTGTTATCACAGAGGTGAAAACTGGAGAGTCAGGAAAGTTCCATATTTCAGGCTCAGCTGAGTACTTCCTGCTGTTGGGAAACCCTGAGGTGATCCTTTACCCCCAATGTTATAGACACGCCAATGGAGGCAAGTAGACGTTTGCTGGCAGACCCTTCGGTTCAGCACATGAGAGAACCCTTCAGTTAATGTTTCCCAGCAAAACTGTAGAGATGCAGTACTGATGTCTTTCTAAGATGTACCAGGAAGAATCAATACTGATTTTAAATCCAGACTTTGAGTTCTTAACACAATCTTGAGGACAGGGTGCATGCTGACAAGTTCATCTCTCCTTTCTTTCTTGTCCCATTTGTTCCAAGTGTATGTTTTCTATCATAATTTAGGCATTTGCAAAAATACCTAAGCCATCCCCGTCTCCATTTTTCTGAGAGGATGCCATTTTATAAGCACTATCGCCACATAAGAAAAGCCCCATTCTCTTCTGTGGTCATATATTTCTTGAATGTAGTATCTTCGAAGTCTCCAGTTCTTTTGATGAATATTTATTTCTTTTGTCTATTTGACTATTATTTTTATCATTACAAATAGTTCTGTAATATTCTTACGCACAGCACGGCCTGTACTGACTGGTTTTTATTTCAACTCTATACAAGCTAGAGCCGTAAGGGAAGAAGAAATCTTAATTGAGAAAATCCTCCGTAAGATCCTATAGGCTAGTCTGTAGAGCATCCTCTTGATTGATAACTGATGTGGGAGGGCCCAGCCCAGTGTGGGTGGTGCCATCCCTGGGCATGTGGTCCTGGTATAAGAAAGCAGGCTGAGCAAGCTATGAGTGAGCCAGTAAGGATGGTTCTTCCATGGCTTCTGCTTCAATTTCCGCTTCCAGGTTCCTGGCCAGGTGAGTTCCTGCCCTGGTGCCCTTGGAGGATGGACTATGATGTGAAAGTGTAAACTGAAATAAATCCTTTTCTCCTCATGTTGTTTTTGGTCCTGTTTTTATTTTTAATCACAGCAATGGAAACCCTAACTAAGACAGGGTCGTAGAGGGTAAATCAGATAAAAATAGATATGGGGGTAAAGACATCCATCAGGAGCCATCTAAGAAAGGCTAAAGGCATGCAAGTGAGTTTTTCTGGAGATGGCTCATGCCTTTGCATAACTGCAATGGGTAAGCTCTGTCTCGCAGGGCTTTTAGAGATTTTTATTTCAGGATTGCTTCTTGCTACTGATATGCCTTTCCTTCTGTCACTATTACATAGCCTAATGATTCCTGCCCATCCTATTGGGCAGATTTTCTGCAGAATCAATATGAAGATGTACTATCACGTAGTAATGTTGTGTAGACAAATTGGTGATTTCATAATTTCTGATAATGATTTTATAGAATTCCTAAATTTATACAAGTCATTTCCAGCTGTCTGAAATGCTGCAAATATGGCTCTGCAAACCTTAATATGTCACAGGCTAATTGCACCAGGATAAGAGAACAGGCTTGATTAAACAGATGAATGTCAGGGAAAACATTCCTTCTAGGTTATCTGTGAGATCACTATCTGAAAACTAGAGCTCATAAACTGGGAATGGACAATATTCATAAACTGGTTCAAGGACAGAAAATAAAATATTGACTGGCTTATCTATACAAAACTTCAAAAAGTAATGAGGCTCAAGACAGATGATATGTCTCTTGGCAAAAGTGCGCTAACTTATAAGAATCATTGTTTTAAACTTTTAATGAACCTATGAAACTAGTAACAGATAATGAATGCTTAGTCAGGAACTAGTTTTAATGGAAGCACATGTAAACATTTCTGCTGTAACTCCTTATCATTTTATGACTTGAATTAATGCCTTAAACTTGTTATGAACTTATGGAATATAAGGATGCTTGGAAAACCATATGATCAATTCTCCTGAGAAAGTATAACAACTAAGAACGACAATAAGGGAGAAGCTTTCTCTTACTTTCAGCAATAAGATGGTAGAAGCTTTTGTTTTCTCTAAGCAATGAAAGTTAGAGCTCCTTTTTTATTCATTTTCTGAGTTGGCACTCGCACTTTGGAATTTGCTTGTGGGAGCTTTTGCTCTATCCACCAAATGTTTATATGCACATGTAAGTAAAGGTGTGTGTATATAAGTATGTGTGAACACTTGTGGAGTTGATGAGACAGGTGGTCAGGGCTGACCAGTGTGTGTGTGTGTGTGTGTGTGTGTGTGTGTGTGTGTGTGTTTGTGTGTGTGTGTGTTTGTGTGTGTGTGTGTTTGTGTGTGTGAGTGTTTGTGTGTGTGTGTGTGTGTGTGCGAGTTGCCTGTTTAAGTTTTTCTTTCTCTTTTTTTCTTTTCTCTCTAGTTCACAAAGACTTAATGAGTTCCAAGTCTCTTGCCTGGCTAGTGAGGAACATTTGAGCAAGAGAGAAAAGAGCTTGTTAACTAAGCTTTTTATTTTCATTCTAATCCACTGTTACTAACAGAAGGAGTTGATTACCAGAAGCCAGTGGTGTTTGTCCATAGAACAATAAGAAACCACGCTTAATAAATCAAGATATAGTTAAAGAAAAGAATCCAGAACTTATTAAAGCGCAAAAGAGGAAATAAAACAGCATTATTAAAGCACAAATTGAAATATTGTAAGGCCAAGGGTCATTGGCCTCCCACTTCAGCCCCAGCTGGAGCAGGCCCCCAGAAGAAATCATCTTCCCAGTCGATAAAGATTTCTTTACA
The DNA here is from genome assembly GCA_036184795.1 of Tokudaia tokunoshimensis. NCBI lineage: Eukaryota > Metazoa > Chordata > Mammalia > Rodentia > Muridae > Tokudaia > Tokudaia tokunoshimensis. The sequence goes on from BTHU01000012.1 coordinate 107,457,041, forward strand.
AAAGTTCCGTGGAAGATAATTTGGAGAAATATCTAAAATATTTCCTTAGATTCTACTAAAGACGAAATGGGAAATATTTCCTTAGCACAGTCCTCAACGTCAAAAGTAGGAGAGGACTGCAGGCTCCAACCAGCTTATATCCAGGTGTCATATCCCCCACAAGTGTGCACATGGGTATGGGAACAAATCTGGGAGGTTGGTGACAAAGAGACTGTGGTGTGACCACTGAAGATCTTCTAGGAATTTTCAAGTCTTGAGGCTGCTGTTTATTCATGCTATGGAGGGACAGTTTTCCAGAAGCCTAGGGACCACCAAGGGTGCCCTGGGACCCTGCCATAGATGTGTGGAGCAGAACAGGGAATGAGTGAGAGAGGATGATCTCAGGTATAGGTAGCCATGTTTTTTTCTTGACTTATTCGGAAAGGTCTCAACCATCACCATTTCTTTTCTTTTCTTTCTTTCTTTCTTTCTTTCTTTCTTTCTTTCTTTCTTTCTTTCTTTCTTTCTTTCTTTCTTTCTTTCTTTCTTTACTTTCTTTCTTTTTTCTTTCTTTCCTTTCTCCCTCTCTCCTTCCTTCCTTAATCCATTCCTCCCCCCCCCCATTCTTCTTCCTCCTATTCCTCCTCCTTCTAAGTTTCCTGGCTTTAAAAAAGTTCTCATTAGCTGGGCAATAGTGGCATACACATTTAATCTCAGCACTCCATAGGCAGAGGCAGATAAATGTCTGTGAATTTGAGGCCAGCCTGGGCTACAGAGTGAGTTCCAGAACAACCAGGGTTACACGGAGAGACCTTGTCTCACAAAGCTGAAGAAAAAAGAGTTTTCACAAATGATGCCATTCCACAAAAGTCTATGCCTTCGTCACCATGACTCATGAACTCAGGCAGCATCCATAATGGTTTGGAATAACTCCTATCTATAGAACTGCGTTCAGTAGCATTTGAAAGAGAAGTGAAAGGGTAATGAATAATGAAGGCATGTCCCTTAAAAATTATTATAGATAGAACTGGAAAGACGGTTCAGTGGTTAAGAGCACTGGCTGCTCTTCCAGAGGAACCAGGTTCTTTTCCCAGCACCCACAAAGTGTCTCATAACCATCTATAATTCCCGTTTCAGGGGCTCTGATGGCCTCTTTTGGCCTCTGGGGGTAAAGGTATGCAAATGGTACACAGACATGCATGTGGGCAAAATACCCTTACATGTTAAAAGAGTTATTCTAGGTCATTGGACTGGTGAAATTGCTCAGCCAATAAAGGTGCTGCTGACAGGCTTTCTGTTATTATAACTCATTGGTGGTTGAGGAGAGACCAAGTCCCAAAAGTTGTCCACTGACCCTCACACATGGGTGAGTACCCACATAACTTCACCTACCCACAAATTTTTTAAAAAAGGTAACAAAATTATAGTAGGTTCTTCCCTAGGGCAAGCAAGTGAACCCTGAGCATATTCTTTACTGAGGAGATGTAGAGTTCCTGCATGACTCTGGGTCTCTGGGAGAAACCGTGAGCTCCCACACAGAAAGAGGGAAGCCTTTCCTCACCACACCCAGCTGCTTCCCTTTGCAATCCATCAAGCCTGTTTTCTTCCTTGCAAGCTTTTGCCAGCCATTGCCCTGTCTTCCGGAAGCGGAATCAGTTTCCTGCCTCTGCCGGGAGAGGACAGTTTCTATTCATGCCATTCATCAGGAGGACTCAGGAAAAGCAGAAGGATGTTGGCCAAAAGTTATTCAGGAGCTTAGCTGTTCACCCTAGCACATGTAAGACCTTGGGTTTGATCAGCAACAATGCCCACACACAAAGCAAACAAAAAAATTGAGTGACATGTCAATATAACAGAGGGGGGAAAGCTACATGAACAAGAATTTTTCTCAGGGAATGTCGGGCCTAGGCCTGGAAGGTGTGTTTGTGGGAGGTGGGTGGGGAGTAGTCTCTTTTCACATCCAAGGGGTCTGTCTGCCCAGGAAGCGCTGGTTGGCTGCCAGCTGACTTTAAGGAAGGTGAGTCTGGAGTGCTCCCAGAATCCTCCTGTGTAGTTTGTTCTTATTCTCTCTCTCTCTCTCTCCATGCATGCAGGTGTGTTTGCAAAAATGCGAAGCGTGGAAACCATAAGTCTTTTGTTCCTCTTCACCTTATGTTTTGAAATAGGGTCTCTCTTTGAGTCTGTAGCTTGCTGATTCCACCCTATCATCTGACTAGCCAGTGTCCTTCTGTCTCTGCCCCCACAGTGCTGGATGTCACCATTATGCCACCATGAACTTTTTATGACATCCGAGGGTCTAAGATCAGGTTTTTTTTTTTTTGGCTTGTATAGTGAACACTTTACTCAATGAAACATCTTGCTAATCCTCTTCTTTCCCGACTGTTAGATATGTTTAAAGAATATCAATTTGGAAAGATTCTTATTTGCCTGTTTGGGCATTATGACTAGCCCTGATCACTTTACTCATTTTCCAAGGTCTTTCTATTTTAGGAGGCTGTGTTTAAAGTCAAAAGTCCTGGGAAACTATATAGCAAAGCATTGAGACCTGTGATGATAGGACAAAGAAATGTGGGATGTGTGTGTGTGTGTGTGTGTTATTCCTTTAATCCCAGCACTTGGGAGGCAGAGGCAGGTGGATCTCTGTGCATTCGGGGCCAGCCTGGTCTACATACAGATGGAGTTCCAGGACAACCAGACCTACAGAGAGAAACCCGGTCTTGAAAAACAAACAGACAGACAGACAGACAGACAGACAGACAGACAGACAGAAAGAAAGAACAAAGTAGTAAGGGTGTGATGGATTGTATATCCTTGGCCCAGGGAGTAGTGCAACTAGTAGGTGTGGCCTTGTTGGAGTAGGTGTGTCTCTGTGGGTATGGCCTTTAAGACCCTCATCCTAGCTGCCTGGAAGCCAGTATTCTGCTAGCAGCCTTCAGATGAAGATGTAGAGCTCTCAGCTCCTCCTGCACCATGCCTGTCTGGACACTGCCATGCTCCCACCTTGATGATGAATGGACTGAATCTCTGACCTGTAAGCCAGCTCCAATTAAATGTTATTTTTTTTTAAATAAGATTTGCCTTGGTCATGGTGTCTGTTCACAGCAGTAAAACCCTAACTAAGACAAAGGGTGTCATCACACACCAGAACCAAGAGACAAAGCACACACAAATTTATGACGTGCTGCGATTTCTTTATCAGCAAGAGACTGATTTCCTGACAACAGCCCAGAAGCTCATAGAAATCAGTAAGGATCAGTGACTTGAGAGGAAAGGGGAACAGCGTGAGTAAGCCTGCAGAGGGAAGTGGGTGGCTACTAGTGAATGGTAAACCTCACATCAGAAGATGCAAAAATGGAGCCAGTATACTTCGGAGAGGCTCGCTAGGGAAACCAAGTCACCTTCTCTAGCAGATACACCTCCTCCCCCTGGGCCCAACTCTGAATTATCTACAACTGGAGGCAATTCCTGTGAGTTTCCCACACCAAATGCTTAATCCTCTCTACTTCTCTGCTTCACATGGTTGTGGAAGGAACAATTTGGTAGATGTTTAAGGAGGAAGCTGCTGGTGGAGACCCATGGGAGAGGGTACAAAGCCTATGAGGTCTTTGCATGCAGGTAGACCAGATGGCTCCTTGGGTTGACGTCAGGTTACATGTGTTCCCTGCAACTTCAGTATTATGCACAAAAAGACAGACTCATGATGATACAATGAGGCAGTGCTGATGATGCCAAGAGGCCCCAAGGATGCTTCTAGAAGTTACAGTTATATTCTTGTGAGGAACACCTGACATCAATCTTCATCTTTTCTCAGAAAAGTAGTCTGGAAAAACAGAACAAAACAAACAACTGGAAAGCTTGTCTTTTTAAAAACAAAACAAAATAAAACTACCACAAAACATGCACAGCTTTTTTCGGGTGTGGCACTCTGGTGCCCTCTAGGGGATATTTTGGAAACTACACCCATGTTTTTCAGAGGATTGCAGTTGCCTATAAAGTAATTGATTTCATTGTGATATTTTCATATGTGTGTCTCATTATACGTCATTCTCATTCATTCCCTTCCCCACTGTCCCTGACCTCATGCTCCTTGAGCCCTATCCCCACCCTGGGTCGTTCCATTCTTCTGCCCAGATAGCCTCATGGCTTTGTCTTCTTTACCTCGAGAGGAACTGATAGGTTCAGATTAAAAAACAATGTGAAGCACGTAGTTGAAAACATGAGCACACAAGAGCTTAGACTCTGAACTGGCACAATGAATCATTTGACGTAGATGGGAACATGGCGCTATCATCTACAAGGTTCACATTTGAGCATTGCACCTAGGTTGCAGTCATTGCTGCCTTTGGGTGCATGCGGCAGTGGGGCGTAGGCTGAACTTGCCTGGTAGACGTGTGCATGGTAGTTCAGCCCGACTTGCTGTTTAGCATAGATGGAAGCAACGCTGGGAGAGTAGGAGGAGTCGGTCTGCGTTGTGGTCTGTGTTCTCTGCGTATCCATTCTCTCTGCATAACCATATCCCACAGAATGAAGATGACTGTGTAACCACCATAGCCACAGAATCCTAAATAGAAACTAGACATTTTTAGTCATCAGTAGTTACGGAATACTTGCTAGTGTGTAATGGCACTTTACCAACTTGATAAGACTTTTGAGAAAATAAAGAACTCAACTATAATCCAGGCAAGACTTTCATCTTTATGATAGCCAGACTTTCTGAGTGAAGAAAGATGTGCACAGAAGGGCCCATGTCCTGTGCGAGTTAGTAGGCACAGTGCAAAGGTGGCATCTTTCCCCCTGGCTACACTGCCTTTCTCCTCCTTTCTGGTCCAGGCTTGGGTGCAGTTAGCATTCAGGCAGCATTGGATGGGATTGACACAGCAGAGCTAAAAAGAGGGCAGAGGTTGTTTTGGTTTCTTTTCAGTGATGCTCTAAGTACTCCATGCTTCCCGCTTCTTAGTTTGGACAGGGCTTTGTTACTCCAGTGGGCCGAATTCAATATAAAACTTTCTGTCCCTACTTCTCGAACACAACCTGTGCGTGTGAGAGATTCCTGGGCATCCCTCCCTCCAGGTGACACAGTCTACTTGTCCCTCTCCTAAGCTGGTTTCTCAGAAGGGATATCTCCATCCTTCTTGGGATTTGAGAGAGTTCAGGGAAGTCTCCTACAAAGTGGCTAAGCCCTGGGGCACTACTCAAACTGTTAAATGTCCATTCGCATGTGTGCACTCTCTCCCAAGAACGGACACTGGATGTCAACCCCCCCCTTCCATGTTCTTTCTACTAGAAACTCCATCTGCTAATTCAAAGATGAAATGAATTAATTTGCATGTTGGGCATCGTGCCCCGCTCTGGACCCCTGCTGGTGAACAAGACAGACTGGTGCTTGTCTTGGGATTTACAAGCTGGGAGAGTACAGCAGGTAAAGACTGTCATCAGTGATAAAAAGAGCTATCAAAGAAACACACAAGGGGGCACAGCAAATGGGCCTGACTTAATGTGGACCCAGTGGAGTCTAAGCAGAGACAGGAGGAGCATGAGCCTGGCCAGAGGGCAGAGAGGCCTCATGGAGCCTCAGGAAAGGAGAAGCCAGAAGAACTGAAGCGGCCACAGCTGGCCCTGAGTGTCCACACACTCAGGCATTCGCTGGCCCCACTAATCTTTTCCAATAGCCCAGATATATCATAATGGATCCGGTGATCCATAGACAAACTGGGCAGATGACAGTTAACATCAGAACCCCCCCCTCCCGCCCCAAAAATTGGTACCACGGAAGCAGCTTGGGCATGAGAAGTTGCTGAAGGCCACAGTTGAAGTCCTCGAGGATGGGCTGCTGTTTGATTCCTGGCATTATCCTTGCATTCCCACCTTGTAGAGAAGCTCTCCAGACGTTAGGCATTGCTTATTCTCATGCTAATTTATGAAATGCAAGTATGCGGCTGCTCCTGCAGCTTCCTTAAGCAGCTTGCAGCTCTAATTGAGCTCTTCTGAGGCTTGCTTTGGGACTATTCTTTCTCTACACTTAGAGAGATACTGGCCCGCTCCCAGATGTTTTGGGCAGGTTAGCCCAGGAGCCAAGCTTGCATACCTTGGTTATTCTGGCTTCAGGTAAAGATGCCAGTCATAGGGGAAAAGGTTCAGGTCCTGGTCACAAGATTCCTATAGCCATTTAAGTCATTTCACCCTGCCCTAGACATGGTGGAGCAGAGATGTACGACCCTCACAACACTCCAGATGCCCGCCATGCTTATAGTCACAGCATGATACCAGTTACCTGTCAACAATTTTAGCAGTACATGCTAAATATAGAACAGCCTGTCAGTGTGGACAGGTTGACAGATGTTGCACTTTTTGTCACTACTCTTTCTGTTCCCCACAGGACTGTTCACATTATAGATCTTACCACGCTGCATGAAGGACATAGGACATCATAGTGGTTTAAGAACTTGGGTTTTAGAGCCAGGAATGTCTTTCATTTGCATTTGAGTGTTTAATGACTAGCACCAGCTGAGTGATCTCAAGTTGCTCAGCCTTTTAGAAGTTTGCTTCTTCAGCGGTTAGAAGAGAGATGGGAAAGGGAGTGACACCATGGAGCAATTACAATCCAGTTCAGTAATGCACGCCAAGCACCTCTGTGTTAGGCCGGTGGTGGAGGAGATGTCTCTTAGAGGACAAGAGCCATTCTCAATTCATTCTTTCATGCACACCCATCTTCAGATTTACTTCAGTGACTTGAGCACAATAAAGGCTGTTGAATGAAGGACAAAACCAGACTTGTAACTATAATATCAAGACTGTTATGAATCATGATGTAAGTATCTGTGCTTTCTGATGGTCTTAGGTGACCCCTGGGAAAAGGGTTGTTTGGTCCCTAGCTTGAGAAGCACTGCATTCAGCCATTCAAGAGGATTGATGGGAAGAGCAGATGGGAACACAGCTGCAGGCCCTCTCTCACACATCTGTCTCATGGTCCAGAATGGTGACAAGGAAAGAGCTGTTTAATAAAGCTAACAGGCCGGGGTGGGGGTAGGGGGGAGGCAACCAGGGTTTCTTTAGTTAACGCTGGGGTCTTCTTCCTGCTTAAGGCATTTCCTCTCTGCCAGTATCTTAAGGCATGTGTGTCTTCACCGGAACTTACCGAGCTGTATCTGGTGACGCCGACTAGGTTCTTCCTTGGTTTCGCCAACCCAAGCATATAGAAAATGTCAGTCTTGTTATGATGGTTTAACTACTTTTAAGTCCCAAATGAGGGATGAAATAGATATCGATGGGACAAAGGGGGAGGGAGGGGGCTCTTCAAATGAGCAGAGGTAGCCATTTGCAGCGCCACTGTGGACTATTTCAGTTCATGTCAAAATCGGGTTATAGGGAAATAGTCTACTATTTTCAGTCCTTTCTGTAAGTACATTTGCATGCATTGGGTAAGATGTTACCAAACAACGCTGCTCAAATCGCAAGCGAAAGAAAGTAGCATGTGTGCAGGATGCCAAAGCAACTGTTCTCAGAGATGAAGAACGCGAGCGCCAGCCCGAGGGCTCCCTCTACTCCCCCTGCTCCCCATCCTTGGCCACCACGGAGAGCCAGGGTTAGTGGGTACACATCTCATTTAGAACCAAAACGTCCATTGTGTCTGATTTTGTTAGGAAAAGCATAGGATGGCCAAGGCCATGGGGGTGCGGGGAGGGGAGTGGGGAAACCCAGATGGGCAAATTCTGAAACTCACAGCTGTGTTTGCACAGCTCAAAATAAGCCTGCTTCCAAGAATGGTTTCTAGTCACTCATTTCATGACTCACTGAAATCTTGAATCATGTAAAACAGTGACAACCTCAGTTTCCAAGTTCAGTGGCCTTACTTGGGCCACATGGCCTTCCCAGTACTTATAAGACTCGGGAGAAGTCCTTTTCAATGGGAGGCTGGTTCTACTGGGAGGTCAAGAGGAAGGTAAAAGGAAACCGGGTTGAGCCAGGAGAAGTATTTCTGTGAGCAACATGGATGGATGTTCAAAGGGTGGGTAGCTGGCAGATCACATGCTACTTAGGTCGTGTAAGAAAGCATGCATTTCTAAAAATAAAACTTAATACACACTTTGGCGTCAACACCAAGTTTGTCATTACTTTTAAATCTCAAATGAGGGATGAAATAGATACTAATGAAACAAAGAGAGGACAGGCAGGGGAAGGAGCTCCTCAAATGAGCAGAGGCAGCCGTTTGCAGCTCCACTGTGGACAGTGGACAGTCCTACTTATTTTAGTGCATGGCAAAATCGAGTTCTAGGGAAATAGCATGGTATTTGTAAGAAGTTCATTTGCATGCATTGTGTAAGATGTTACCAAACAACACTGTTCAAACAGCAAGTTTCTCATGTTATATTTTTTTCTTTTCCTTCCTTCCTTCCTTCTTTCCTTCCTTCCATTTTTGAGATAAGGTCTCTCTTTGAAGCCCTGGCTGTCCTGGAACTTGCTAACTCATAGAGATCCTCCTGCCTCTGAGGGCTGGGATTAAAGGCATGCACCACCACACTCAGCCTTTTGATATTATTGTATTTTGATGAAATTAATACAGAGAACAACATGGCCTTAGGAAAGTTGGTTTGGTCCAAAATGGGACATTATTCACATATCACCAGTTTGGTAGAATTTTCAGGATCCACTTATGTTCAATCTGCTTTTAAGTTGTAACTGGTCCAGGAACACATCCCCTTGGACTATTGGGCTCTAAAGTGTTTTTTGTTGTTTTTTTAATTCTTATATTCCTGGGAAGTAGAAAATGTTTCCTTCTGCATGTTTCTCATAGTGTCTACTAGAGAAATGGTTCCTTTTTTTTAAAATTGTGTGTAGTTCGTGCACCCAGAAAGATGCAGTGGGCAAGGCCATGGTTGAAAAGTCTGGGAAATGCAGATGGATAAACTCTCAACTCCATAGCTCATTATCAGCAAATTCCCAAGGTGGCATATCCAATGTATGTTACTGCCCACAAGGAAGCTAAAGGGCAGGAGTTGTAACAGCCAACGGACGAAGACTGAAGGCTTCACTGTAGCACCCAGGCAGACATTCTGCCAGTGGTATATAGCCTCCATGCCAACTCCAGGCAGACCTCGGAGGTTGTCACTGGGATGTTTCTATCTTCACGGGCACTGTAGCCTAGGCTATCTCAGGTAGCTGTGTTCCTTGGAGTAACGGTTGAGACCCTGACTTCTACTTGTGGCCGTGTGTATTATCCAGACTACTTACCCAAGCACCTGATGTTGCTAAGCTGGACCACTTTGCTTTTATCACCTCTGAGTTGTCTGCTAGGGTGCTCAAGGACAAACCTATGACTCTGGCCTGCTTGCTTTCTTCCTTAAGGATGGAACCCAAAGTTTCTCACAGCTCATTAGTAAGTCCTCTCCCACTGTCACACACCATACCCCTAGCTAGGACTGTGTGGACAACACTCACTCTCAGCTAATGTTGTTCCTCTGCATTTTCTTTATTTAGATCTTATTTTAAATAGGCTTTATTGTGCTGTATCCATGTCTCTGCAAGCCGTCTTAAAAACTGGGGATGAACATGCAGACAAACTTTGGTAAGTTTATACTATAACCAGTGTAAATAGAGGTGTACTTACTTCACACATCTTAGGCAGACTGAGGTCAAACACCAGATTCTACAAATAATTACCATTTCCCTGTAAATTTATATCCTCCCCAGGACAATGTTCAATTTATTCATGGGAATCTAATTGACAGATATTAAAAATGAAAGACAGATTCGAATTTCCCCAGGTGAATGCATTCTAGAATTTCATTTCTGTATTTTAAAAAAGGTTCACTAAAATGTTCAATCTTCAGGCTAAAAGCAAAGTCTGAATATGAAGGTCTTTGGATGTGTCACACCACCACAGACAGATAACCAGAGATGGGATCTTTATTTCACAAGTTTCAAGATACAGTACAAAATGAATCTGTACATCTCTCTATTAACAGGATTTGTTTACACAATTATAATACACTTCACCAGCCGCGTTATACTGCATTCCATTAAATATAAAATAAATTTACAAAAAGTCTAGTATGGTGTTCCTTCATGACGTCAGCTTATGCTCTTTAAACACGTCCCTCAACATTTCTAGTGGTCATACTTTGATCACATCAACATTGTTTTTAAATAAAAGAGAAATAGTGTCAGATCGTTCACCAATAAATAGTAAAGAAAGAACATCTGAATGGCACCCTTCTCATAACCAAAGGACCCTTCATATGCATACAAAATCGGCTTTTTGATGAATGTGTAAACAGTCTCTTTAAGACATAAATCATTGGTATATGGGGTTATTTCAAATTTTCTTGAAGTCCCTAGTGGGTGAAGACACTTAGCTTCCTTTCAAAGAACACTACCCATTTAAAACCTGCATCCACAAATTGTTTCGTTCAGATCTGAGCAATAACTGATGAAAATATTTTTTTTTGCATAAAATAGTTTTCTTTCGCTCTGGTTATTTCTTGCATATCTCAGGGCCATAATATTGTACAGTGTACTTTAGAGTTACTTTCAAATACCAGCTGTTCCTGAAGTAAATATAATCCTGCTCTTCTTGGCAGGGAGGGGGATCACTAGAAGCGCCTTGTTTTGAAATATATATGTGAGGTGTAAGTCCAAAGCCCTGGAAAGGAAAGCTTCGCAGTTGTGATTAGTCACTGGTACAATGCCACACACGAGCGAGGAGTTGAGGTCTGCATTTAGAGGCTGACAGGCCTGCTCCCAAGCCCTAGAGAGCAAACCTGAGGAGCAGAGAGAGAGAGAGAAACCCAACCAACCAGCCAAACAAAACCAAATTCTGGGTACAGCACACCCAGACACTGCTCCTCACCAGGTCCCTGGAGGAGGTTTTTAATGCTTCTCCATGGCAGAGACGGTGAGTGATAAAATGTTCAGAAATTAATCTATACATATATATTTTTTTCAGAAGAATTTTAAACCTTCAGGAATATCAGGATTTAAGACTTGTACTTTTACATTAATCTAGTTTAGGTATTAATAAATTTGGGGGGGAAAAAAGCTCCTGTCCGACCTTTTTCTGTATTATCGGCTAGTAACTAAGAAAACCCAGAAATCAGAAACAAAAACTTCAAAAGCAAAAACTCCACCTTTGTACAACAACCACAGAAGTAAAACTTGTGGTCTCTAGACTCTGAAACAGCTGGTTGCCGAACGGGGCAGGTGCACAGAGAACAGAGGCTGAACAGAGAGCCTTTGTAGGCTGCAAGTCAGACCACGAAAGGCAGCAGTACGGATAGGCTACAGGGAGGAGGAAGGAAGCCACGCTCTATCTGCTAAATCTAAATCCTAACGCTAAAACTCCCGAATCCTGGAGTTGGCTTAATGTCACTGACATTAACTAGCTTTACTGCCACTTTATTCAAATGGATGCCATTAGTAAGTACTGTGCATTGTTTTTAAGAGAAACACCGAACCCAATTCCTTTTTGCTTAGGTACCATGTCCCACGAACAGTAAGACAACAGGAGCAAAGCGTTTTGAGACCATCTATGAAAGGAGCGGTAAGAACTGAGTTACTTTAAACACGCTCTCCAGATTCCTGGAAGCAGATGCCCCAGGCTGGAAACAGAAGGTAATGAGTCGAGGGAAGGGCATCTGCAGTAGTGACTGTAACAAGGACAGCAAGGGGCAAGTCTGCCACAGGAAGAACAAACCTAGACTGTCCCATCCAGCCTTAGGTAGTGTATGCTAGTTTAAGAAATATTTTCTCCAAGAACTCTCTGTGGGAAGTAAAGATGGACGCGGAAGTGCTGCTGTCCAAGGAGGCTTGAGGTGGATGGCATGGGAAACCATAGAAGCCACTGGCATCTTAGAGTTTCCATCTTTTTATTTGTTTATTTTTAGAGACTGGGTCTTGTTGTATTGCCTAAGCTGGTCTTAAAACCCTGGCCTAATGTGATCTTCTTCACTCAGTCCCCCAGTGACAGGGACTACAGGTGCACACCACTGTGCCCAGGCCCTGTAAATAATGCAAAACCCGTCTTCTAAAGAAAGAGCGATAGACCCATGGATTTCACTTACTGGGCTGAGGGTGGGGCTGGGAGAGGAGGCAGCGGTAGAGGATCCTGCTTACTGCACCACTCACAACCTAATCTTTAAGCACAGGACACCAAATAAGCCTTACTATTTACAAGTGCTGCCCAAAGCAACATTACATTTTTGAGAGGAACGCTGGCTGCCTCTCAAAGATCTTGCCTCTCTGTGGCCATGTCTTCAAATTTGGAGGCAAATATCTTCGCGGAAAATTTGCTTACTGGGTTTCCCATAATACTGTAAGCACACACAAATGTACACAACTTCACATTTAAAGCCTTCACGTTCAGTATAGATGAACTAAACTGAATTCTGATTACAATCCCAACATTCAAACTCAAAGCTTTCCAAACTCCACAATGATAAGGTCAAGTTTCATTGCAGACAGGGATTACAAAAAACAATGTAAAGGTGATAATGAACTGGGCGTGAGCTCCCGTGGGGTGCTGGCTGCTGAATGCTGACATTTGATGATAAACAAACCACAAATTCAGCTTGGGCTTTCGTTCTTTCATAGGGGTGATTATGTGAAGTTCTCAATTTTTGTTGTTTTTGCATCTTACTTAAGCAGGCAATGTTGAGTGTAGCAGCTTTAATTTCCTAATGTTTACCACAGAAGGGTGATGACATGACAGCTACACAGTGGCTGACTTTCTACAGTCACATGAAACCGTCAGAAATGAAAAGCTACCACAGCATACACAATGGTACACCCAGGCCTTTCCTTTCGCCATGCATTGGGTCTAACCCATCCTCCGTTAGCTGAGTTTTAGTATTACAAAGGAAGTCACTACCTGCCATACCTTGACAACAGTATTTCATACTTGAAGACTTTTGGAGGGTTGTCTGTTCTCTGAAGTAACATGAAACCTGGGAAGCAATGCGTCACCCCGAGGGAGGGTGTGCCTCAGATCCCACCTCAGGTCGGTTAAGGCTGTTTTCTGATTTCTCCATTTAGTTCATCCTCTGGCGTCTGGTCTAGGGCTCTGTATACTAAAAACCGACAAGCCAATCACATGAGTAGCTGGGGAAAGTCCTACGTAAGTGGAGAAGTCAGTTCACTGAGTTTTACTTTTACTCCACTGCAAGGAGGTGACATCACAAAGAATTCTTTAGCAAAGCCTTGCCGTCTTCGAGGAAGAGTTTGCTATGAAGTGTCAGTCACAGTACAGGAATCTGCTCAATAATCCCTTTTAAAATAAGAGCGCCAAACATATGAACTTGTATGTAGACAGGTAAAATTCCCAGTTACTGCATTTCCCAAACACCCTGAAGATGTCCTGGTTGGCTTGTTTTGCTTTTGACTTAAAGGCAAGTTCTATTCTCAGTCTTAAGCATGTTTTTAGGGTTTTCCCAGGTTGTCAATGCTCAGGACCTTAAAAACCATGTAAGAAGTTATGCGCATCAACAGGATGACAGAGGCTCTCAGGAGAGACAGCGGGTACAGCAGACATGACAACGTCTTGTGTATGTTTGCAGAATGAAGAAAGGAAAAGAAGGAAAAAGAGGAAAGTCACTGAGAGTTGTCATTCCATACGGTACTGACATAAACATTCATTGTAGCTCTGGCGAGAGCTCCTCATCCCTGAAAGGAAGGTGGCAGGTTCTGAGCAGCTTCGGGAATCCAACACTTCCTCATGCCTCGTCCAGGGGTGGCCACCGTCTAGAGCCCTACACCAAATGCAGTGTTCTCAGCAAGCAGCTCGCCCAGTGGCCCAGGCGAGCGAGCGTGTGGCTGCTACTGTGGTGGCTGCTGCTCTGCTGGTCCTTCCTGCTGGGGAGGAGCTGGCCGTGGCCCTGGGGGCCTGGGAACTGGTATGTCCTGGTGCTGTCGCTGTCTGTAAGCTATGACTGTACCCAAGAGCAGTGCAATAATGGTCATGAGGTAAAGGTCCCACTCGGGTCCCAAAAGCTGGTCCATATCCAGTTGTGTGAAGAGATCTCGAATCTTAATGAGAACAACACAAAAAACATTAGCCCTTCAACGCAGTGAAAGAACTCTGAGAGTAGTTACTTAACAGGAGACAGACGCATGAGACTTTGAAGAACTAAATTCTAGGACACTGTAATGGTTTTTAGACCCTTCTTCAACTGACACCCAGAAGGGTGTGTCTCAAGAACTAAGCTAGTATTTCCTAACAGCTGACATCAGATGTCCAACTGCTCTTTCCATGAGAAATCTAATTCGGCAGTTTCCAACTACTGCTCTAGTAGATACTTGAAAGGATCACCAGGACAATAAAAGACCTCCCCCTGCCCCCCAGATCTGAATCCTGGCATACCTCTAACCTGTCCGCAGTGACAGCAGGCCAGACGAGCAGCCCGCTCTGCTGACAGCCGGCTGTGCTTGTCCCACGGAACTGACGGCCACGGGACCAGGTGTCCACTTGATGAACAAACACGTCTTTTTGGTTGTTTTAATTAAAATGCACACCATTTTACACAGAAATCTGAACTTACAAGTTACATTCCTAGTCTATGAGATTTTGTAAAATTATGCCCAAAGAACTCCTGTAATACACATTTGTAGGCAAAGGTGCTAAATTTTGTAGGAAAAAAAAAATTCCAGGAAACTATTATGTTCCTGGGGAATTCTGTGTCTTTTTATCCAGTCTGACTTCCTTCTCATCAATACTTATTTCTCTTGCATTTTTTTATGGACTGGGATTGCATTCTTTTTTTTTTTGTTTCAGTTAGAGAATCTTACTGTCCTTTTTGTAGATCTGTATAAAAAACAACCCAGCAAAAGCCTCTTCTCCATGGTATGATGACATCTTGCATCCTAGACTGCACTCACTGAAGAAAAGTGTGGGAGACCAGAGTCTGGGACAGCCCTGCAGAGTCTGGGAGCCGCCTTCTGTTGACTGGGTATGAGACCCGGCACAGGCCAGGCACTACTGTCCCCACACCTCAACCTAGTCCTCACTGGCAGCTGCCTAGTGTATTTTGGCAGAAAGTACAGCATACTGGCTCATGGTACCAAGGAGCTGCAACAACTGCCATCATACCTAGGTAAGAATCTAAGGTATCCTGGGCTCTGGGCATCTGTGTGGAGGGTCAATAGTGTGGTTACGGTGGCAGAGGGAGAGAAGCCCACTGTTCGTGCTAGTGTGGAAGAAGCATTGCTTACTCGTTTCTGCATAAGGACAACTTGACCCTGATGACGCGTCGAATAAACTAAAGGTTAATGCCTCCAACAAGGACTCTGAGCATCGTAGCGTTCATGGGGCAAAATGCTGCACCAGTTAATCCACTGTCAGGGAATATGGGGACAGGAGCAAAATCTAAGTGGTAGAACCCAAGGGCACTGACATGTAAGTCTTGTTTCTGTAGCTGGTAGCTTTGAAGCGAACAGGTAACCCACCTCCTCGTTAGGCTCCATCAGCCTATTTAAGCAGCTGAGGCTCTATTAGACAAAGCTCCGCCCGCATGTTAGCTTCTGTGGCCCTGTTAGAACTGAGGTGTAGAGTGATCAGCTCCCGGGCTGCCCCTCCAGCTTATTCTTCTTACGGTACTGGTTTGAGCTGTTGCCAGGTATTCGTCTGACTTAGTGTTTAGTACTGCTTCAGAGTGTCACGAGTTAAGTCTGTTTTCCCTGAACAGAAGACACCTGCACTAATGACACGTGCCTTCGTGTTAAGAGCGCTGAGAAATGCCACCTGAAGACTGTGCTCCTGCCTGCTCTACAGTTTGCCCTGCCCTTTACCTGGGAAGACAGAGAGACCCTGTGCCTCCAACTTTTAATCTCCAGGCCCGAGAAAGTGACGTAATTTGTATCTGTTAACTGAGAGACACAGCTCACTTACGCTTGCCTCCCGCATGTACTGTAAGAAATAGACGACACCTAGTTTGCAGAGTGCGAGGAACACGGGTACTTGTGCGTCTGGGCTAGCTTCGGCTGCCATGTCATAAAAGCGCTTTGCAAGGTGAATATCCTAGAGGACAGAAAGCAAAGGAAATGTTTCAGAAAAATTTGTATTAACCTTTCAGGATTCTACCTAAAATTAATGTCCATTACCTAAAGGAGAACCTCAAGCTTTACCCAGGTAAAATTTCTTTAATTATCTAATTAAATGATTTTGAAAATTTAATATCAGGAATTGGAAGATGTAACTCATTTCCTCTAACATAACCTCAGATTTTATGTGTGGACACACTGGATTCAGCCACACGTCTAACACATATTACTGATCTGGAGAAGAATCTCTAAGTTTCAAGCTAATTTTAGTCAGTGTAAACAGCTCTGGTCCTACACGGGGGTAGGACAGTCAAGAATCTGCAGCCCGTCCTGTTCTAGAAGTCTAGCAATCTATCTGGGGATCTCTCAACTTCTACTATGTGTTTTCCTAAGACAGAGGCCCGGGCCAGGCCTGTACACATGGTACCCATGTCTGCAAGGGAGGCCGCTGTTTTACTGTCCGCGGCCGCCTGTGGAGGCCGCTGTTTTACTGTCCGCGGCCGCCTGTGGAGGCCGCTGTTTTACTGTCCGCGGCCGCCTGTGGAGGCCGCTGTTTTACTGTCCGCGGCCGCCTGTGGAGGCCGGCATCTTGCTCTGTTGTTCTCAGGGCAGGCTCCTGCTGGCTGACGCGGTCACAGTCCTGCTTACGTCATAACCAACTCTGCCCCAGGATGGAAGGTCCAGAATTCAGAATGGCAGGACAGGATGCTGGGAACTCTGAAGAAAGCTGAACTTATAGGACAGAATGCTATGACACATGGCAAAGGAAGAGGAGCACCACAAGCTTCCTCCTCCTTCACACAGATTAAATAGGAGTAATTTCTTTCAGTCAGTCCTCAGCCCAGCCCTCACACGTGTCATTTGTTAAAAGAGAAAAGCACTTTCGGTTAATAGTAAGACTATGCTTAGTACCCAATTAAAAAGGCATAATTTAAACATTTTTACAACCGAATCTTTTGAGTCTGTGGATCCAACTTGATGTGATAGCATAGACTCTGCTGTGAATGACTAATAGGGTGACTAAGCCATATCAAACCACATCCTGAATCACATCTTCTAATCATCGTCAATCTTCAGACTTTGGTAGCAAGTTACATGGTGTTGAACTGAATTTTGTTGTGGCTGTTGTTTTGAGACAGGGCCTCATTTAGCCCAGACAGGCTTGGAATGAGCTGTGTGGTTGAAGAAGACCTTGACCCGATCCTCTGGCCTCTACCCTGGCTGGTCTTGCAGTGTGTGCCACTATGCCCAGCCGCACTGACCAGCTGGTAGCAGTAAGAATGTTTTCTTCATTTACAAAGTAGGAAAGAATGGAAAGGGTGACTGTGATGCTCTATAAATCATGCCATGCTATTGAGTTTTGTAGCCAATTACTTATTTTCAAAGGCTGAACTCTGCTTCCCTTCTAGAATACTCTTTTATCGCAGTCTTTATTCCAAAGCATACAAGTAGTAATACTTTCTCTGAATCCTTTTGGGGTGGACAGGGCAAAAACTTAGAACCATTCTAAAGAAAACTAGATTTCATTAGGAAGATGAAGATCAGGAAAAAGTTCATCAGTAGAAAAGATTTTAATCCATTTCAAAATGATTCAGAGGCGACTGTGTTGACTAAATGCAGATATAGTTCCTGATAAAAGAGGCTTTCCACAGGGCCATGCTCCCCGGAACACAGCAGAGCGCACACTCCTGTGTGCGCTGGCAATGATGGGCAGGGGGCGGTCCTGACATACTGGAGACCCGCTTCTCCTCCTGTAGCCCGAAGTCTGACAGAATTCCTAAAGTACTGTTCTCACTCCAGCGCAGGCCCCTCCCCTTGCTACACTCACCAGCCGTGATGGCACACTCACCCGTTTAATGCCGAGGCCCTTCTCATGCATGTACCCCAGGTTAAACATAGCCTGGGCACTGTGCTGCTGCTCAGAGGCCAGGCGGTAATGAATAAACGCAGTCTCGTAGTCCACGTCAGTGCCAAATCCATAGAAGTGGTAGTCTCCAAGTTTAATTCTAGCCACCGTATAACCTGAAATAAAAATAAATAAACTCAAACCTGCTGAGTAAGTGTGCTTAAAAGAAATTAAGTTATTCTTAAAACATGCATATATAAAACAGAATTTTCATTTGTAGTAGAAAAAACTTTAAACGGATCACTGAGCCAAGTTCTAATGTCAGTAAACACTTAGAGTAGACATTATCTCTTCTCAGAAGGCACATAAAGGCATAGAGAAGTCAGCCCTCAGTTTCACTGATGCTGCCCTTCAAAGGACCATGCTCCACCTACACCATTTAATGTAATACACTATTCAGCATGAGCACTGCACGGACTGGAGAAGGAGAGGCCTGCTGCGGAGAGGAGTGTGGGAGAAGAGTACATTAAAGGAAGCGTAGGGAAAGCCAAGAGTCCTTTTCCACTTCAGGCTGGTATTCTATTATACATTCTTCAGTTATCAATTAATACAGCCAGCTGGCCTGAAGCTAAGAACCCAGTGGTGATGGAAATGTCCCCCAAGGCCTGGCACTTCAACCACTGAGCTAGAAATGAAGACTGATCGGTCACAAGTTAAGTAGCAGTGTCTGATGATGTCCAGGAGAGACGAAAACCACCCTAGTGAGAATCCCGGGGAAGACTCATTCTGACATTAGCCACTCACCTTGGGAGGCGGCCCGATTCCAGTGCAGCAAAGCTCTGGGGTAAGTCTCATTCTCACCTACAATGGTTGCTTCTCCTACAGGAGAGACAGGAAACAGAAGCCAAGTGTTTCCATTTGTAAGTTAGGGTGGAGCACAGCAAATACTAAATTCAGGCAGTCTGGGGAGTAAACGAGTGTTAGAAGACACCAGGTTCAAAGGAGTCACTGGGTCAGGATGACACTACTTCCTGGAACAGGTTTTAGCCCGCCAGATATTGAGACTAGCCTAGGGCCCCAGGGCGGGGGAAGGGGAGTTGGGTACTCACTTCATTTTGAAAATACATTATATTGCTAGATGTGGCTAAGGCTTCGACAGGACCAGCGCGGACTTACTCTGGTCAAGGATGAAGGCTGCGTTGCTCTGCGCCACCTCGTAGCCCTGCTCAGCCAGCAGGAGGTACTGGAGCACTGCAGCGTTGTAGTCCTCGTCCTTATAGCTGGTGTAGGCGGTCATCAGTCTCTCTGACCAGCGACCTCGCTCACACACGTTCTTAAACAACTGTGCACAGAGGAAAACGACATGTGTGTGCTGGGAAACAACCTGTGCATCTTGGCTAGGGGTGATTCTTAAGTTTGCTCCACGACCTGCTGGCTGCTGGCTTCCCTTATTCTTTAGAGGCAAACACAGAGTAAAAATAACAGCAACCCACATACTATTTCCTGTGGCCATGGCTGTTCTAGTGACATCTGTGTATTACAGACAGTTATCAGCACATTCTCCCACCTGAGGAACAATTCATGAGGTGAGTTCTATTAAAAATCTCAGTGTACAAGTGAGGACTCTAAATAAAGCAAAGGAAGATTTCCAAATGGTGCCAAGCCTTTATCGGTCCTCCAGTGACAGGTGTGAGAGCTACGGGGAAGCAGTCCCAGTGAGGAGATGCTGGCCTTGCCCTTTTCATACCTCCTTCAGTGTACTCTCGGATACTAGCATCATCTACACTGAGCCTTGCAAACACTGCTTCTGACAGGAACAAACAGGTAAGGACGGCAGTCAGCACAGAGCTCAGTGTATTAGCGCTAGTGAGCGGAGTCAGCAGCTACCGTGGAGGACTCCGGCCAGGGGAACTGCAGTGCAAAGGGCAGGCTTTGCCAGCAGTAACCCGTTCCCACAGACAAGCTGCACAGCAGTCCTCACCTCCACCGCGGTGTGACACGATCGCATCACCCCTGTGCCGCTGGCGTGCATCTGCGCTAGGTTATAGAAAGCCAAGATATGGCCTCCCTGAGAAGCTAAATTAAAATACTTCAAGGCCTGCTTGTAATCCCTCTTGACTCCAATGCCATCTGCAAGAAAAACAAAACAAAGACAAATGAAAGGCGGGCAGTCTGAGACAGCATTTAGTGAAGCACCAGAGAAACTTTAAGAGGAATGGAGCTACTGGAAGTCAGAGTTCTTACCGAGGAAAGCCTGTCAGTCTCACTAATGCAGATTAACATAAATGGTAATGAGAACCGAGGTGCATAAGTAACTGAATGGATAGATAGAGCCCATTCCCCAGAATTGACTCCCCGGGTCTTTATCTTGGCGCCGCCTAGTGGAAGCCGGCTGAGGCTCTCCCTCCCGCCGTCATGCTGCGACACTCCTCTGACACCTACTGTAGTACATCGAGCCGAGCTGCAGCTGCCCGTCCACCCAGCCCTGCTCAGCAGCCTTCTGGAAGTACTTGAGAGCCAGGTCATAATTCTGTAGAAGGAGAAGTCAAATAGGAAGAAAGCATCAGAGACTGAGAGACTGATACACAAGGAAGCAAAGAGCCACTCTCTGTGTAAACCAAGGTACATAGTCTAAAAAAAAAAAGAAAAAAAACCCCCAACAAACCAAACATTTAAAAGGAACCTTTTTTTTTTATTTAAAAAGCTCCCAAAACCAAAAAGCAAGTAAGAGTTTTGCGAAACAATTTATGTTTGCTCCCCAGAAAGCGCAAACACAAGTAGAACACTAGAGCATGAATTAAGAAAAACTCTTTTTACTGTCTACCTTTAAACCTTAATTTTTCTCATATTAAGTAATATTTTCTCCTTATTTGTTCCCTTCCTGTGTACATCACAAGATGCTGTTTTACAATCCCAAAGGCCTATGTAACTGTAGAAAAACTTAACATACATTACTCTGAATTTTGGTATCCTAATTCAGGAGTCAAAGGCATCATTGTCTTTTATGTTAGAAAAAAACTACAGATAAGATTTTTAACCCCAGTCCTTAGTTTCAGACACAACAATGCATTGCTTGTAAAAACATCACGAGTCAGTGGCATCTGCCCTGAGGCGAGGGCCAAGGACAAGCAAATGCTTGAACACACAACACCGACATTTAGGAGCTTCCTGGGGACCTGGCTATGAGACAGAAAGCTGACAACTGAGAACTGAGGTGGCTTATTAAGGCTCATTCTTCGGAGGTACTAGGCTTTCAGCGAAGGACTGGAGAGAAGAGAGGCAGAAGTTGGAAGGAGTGAAGGGCAGAAGGGAAAGACTGAGAAAGAATTCTACCCCTCAGGTGGTCTAGAGATGGAGGCGGCCTAAGGAGACAGGTGAGGTATGAGAACAAGCCAGCTAAAGAGACAGCAGGGAAGGGCTCGCGCCCGCTGCAATGGGACGGCTCCGCTCAGCTCCCACCAGCCCTGGCCGACTGCTTCTCAAGCCAGCACGCCACACTGCACACTTACTACTTGAACTCCTCTCCCGTAGAGATAGGCCATTCCAAGCCCGCTCTGTCCCACCGGGTTGCCCTGTAAACCAGAGAAATCAGACAACAGTGACAAGAGCTCATTAAAGCACAGGGGAGTCTAAATGACTACAAGAGAAATAGTCTGACAGATATTGAAATAGGTCTTAATTAGTCTCCAAATAAATACAAACTTTTTCCTTCTAATCATATTAAACAGCACTTGACTTTTAGACACCAGTGGGGTATCAGTAATTTGCTTTCAAATATTAAAACATTAACTGCCTTTAAGATCAATTCTTGTAACCTGACTTATGACCATCAGTGACACACATGTAGCTAACATTACTTCACCAAAATTAAAAGCAGGCCCCATGTGGGGTACTTATGCATTGGTGACTCCCTGCATATGGGAGAAGGAAGGCCAATGCAGTAGGCAGAGTCAGCAGCCACATTAACGGCAACAACGCTATCTGGAGGTGATGGTCCTTAAGAAGAATGCAGAGACACACAGCAAAGTATTTTGAGATGCAAAACAGAAAATTCTAGAATTCACTCAAACTTAGAGGAACAGATGACATCTTAAAAAGATGTGTCACAGCATTTCTCAGGAAAATACTCAAGTAACATTGTGATGTGCAGTAATCTATAGTTGGAAAGAGGTCGGTAAATACTCAGGAAGCATACAGGGTTTTAAGTATTCTATATGCATGTTTTGTCTGGGTCAAAGAAAGCCCAAGTTGTATATCATGGCTATCAACAGAACTTGATTATCTAAATTGTAGTACACTGAGATAGTTTATGTAACTCCCAATTTCATGGTTAAAAACTAGTACGCTCCTGATTAGGAAACACTACGCCAACATTCACCCAGTCGGTCATAATTAATCCTTCAACACGTCCATTCAGTGAACACAAGTAACAGCACACAGGTCGGGAAGTCTTACCATGTCAGCGGCTTTCTTAAAGTAGTGAAGTGCCGTCTCGTTACTCTGAGGTACGATGTCACTTCCTTCAGAATACATCTGGAAAACAGCCCCCCCCCCATTTCATGTGGAGTTGTCCCCAGTCTCCAGACAGTGTTTCTCCTTCTCATCTCTTTCATGACATTACCCCACAGAGTTTATAATTCTTCATAGAAACGTGTAGAATTGGTATATATATATAAATATATATGTATATAAAACAGGTTACTGGCTGCCTCAAGAAACCTTAAAACATTTGAAAATTACATTTGCTTATGTATATGTGCTTATGGGTGGGTATGCAGATAACATGGTACATGTGTGGAGGTCAGAGGACAACTTGTTCCTCTCCATCAACAGTCTGGGTCCTAGGTATTGTTTTCCTTTGTTGAGCCATCTCACCAGGCCAGGAAAAGACATCTTTAACCCAGGGCAGTCAGGTGGCTAATAGTTTGGTTGAGACCAGATGACTGATTCCATCAGTACAAGCAGACTTTCAATAGTCACAAAGTCTGCTTTGCCCTTCCCTCTCCCAAGTTGCCCCAGAACAGAGTAAATGGTGCATCTGGGGTTAACAGATGGCCTGGGAGATGGTTCAGTTGGTAAAATACCAGATGCAAGTATGGAGACCTAAATTAGAACCCAGAGCTCAAGTATAAAGAGGCTGGGCATGACAGTGTGCACTTGCAGCCTCAGTGCCTGGGAGACAGAGACAGACAGGCAGATTCCAGAGGACTGCTGGACAGTTAACCTGGCCTACTTGTTAAATTTCAGGTCAACAAGAGACCCTATCTCAAAAATAAGGTGGATGATACCCAAGGCTGTTTTCTGGTCTCTCTAGGCACACACATGTGTATGCACAACTACATACACATAGTACCGTGTGCAAACACACACAAACAAGTAACTAGAAAGTTACTTAATGAGGTATAAATAATAATGACTATAGGACCAGGTAAGGCCTAAGAAGAAAGGAAAACAAGTGGCCAGCAGAGCTTCACATCCACATAATAGACCAAGGAAACAGCACTAAAGTTGCCTTTAGACATAGGATTAATTAGTAATTTAAGGCAATTTAAGTAAAAATGTTGGGAATAAAACAGATAAAAAAGAAAAAAGGAAAGATCCCTGTGCTATGATGCTCATATCACAGCATCATCAGTATCACATAGTCCGTACCCACAGCATCAGTACCACACAATTTGTACTATAACATTGGAATGCTTGCACAGAATGGTCCAGCTCCCAGTTTGCTAGCAGGGATTATATGGTGAGTCTGGATGAGATTTTTTTATATGTAAAATCCTTGGAATCCACCTGAATTTCCTTTCTTTATTATTTGGCTATACATGAACAATTGTCAGTTTGCACTGTTTTACTGTTAAAATTAATGAAAACAGAATTCTTCCCTGACACAGAATCTATTCACTAGTTTTAGATGTAAATGTTTCCTTGCTTCAAAAAGACTACACTTAGAGGTGTTCACAGCTGTCATATTTAAGACTGAAAAGATCTGCATAGAAATGCTAAAAACTCTCTCACTGCACCATGAAAAGAAACACAACTGTGATTCTTAGTAAAACCCTGTGTATCATACAGTATAACTCTCATCACTGTATACAATAGATACAATGTTAGGAGCTCACACAGTGAATACATTTAGGAGCAAATGCTACACTATGTCTAAGTTGTCTGAGAAAGCACTTCACACAGCATTTACCCTAAGACAGGACATAATATACTTGAACTGAAAATTTTATTTTGCTGTCATATAAATAGCTACAGGTGTACAGTACCTTTCCCAGGAAGGCCATAGCATGTGAATTGCCAGCATTTGCTGCTAAGTTGAAGTAGTCAAACGCTCTCTGTGAGAGAATTATAAGAATAATTATTTTTTAGCAGAATTCTTTTCAACAAAAACACTTATTTCAGGAATATCAGGACACATTTTGTTTTGCTATATTAAAGCGGCTTTAAAAATAAGAATATTTGCCAGGCAGTGGGGGCACACGCCTTTAATCCCAGCACTTGGGAGGCAGAGGCAGGCGGATTTCTGAGTTCGAGGCCAGCCTGGTCTACAGAGTGAGTTCCAGGACAGCCAGGGCTACACAGAGAAACCCTGTCTCGAAAAACCAAAAAAAAAAACAAAACAAAAAAAAAAAGAATATTCATCAGGATTTCAAACAGAATTGTGTATATCTAGAAGTTTTATAACCACAAAGAAATGGTTAAACTTCACAGATAAGATGGCATCTTATTTACAGGCGACAGGCAGCTCTACCTCACTAGTCTACTTTACTACTGGTACCTGTGAGAAAGGAAAGAAACAAAGAGGCTGACACAAGGTATGGGCATATTGTGAAATACAACTTCCTTTGCCTAGTGAGAGAAGTTTGGGGCTGTAGTTGGAGTCCATGACCAAGCACTGTGCTGGAAGACACTCATCGCCACCCTCTCAGCTCAAAGCTATTACGGATCTTATACCACGGCCTGTCCCTCATTTCTTTCCATGATTCTCCCTCTTCTCTTTCTATTCTTTTTTGTTCAAGCATACTCTCCTTAATCTGTTATTAAAAAATATACTAAGAAATACAGAATGCATTTTTTCTCTTTAATGGGACCACTACAGGATTCTTCTTTCTACAAGCCTGACTGGCTTTCACCAACTACTTCAGAAAGGAAGCCTGTTAAGGACAACCTATAAGTCTGTCATCTCACTCCACCCTCTGCAGCACCAGATGCAGTCTACCTCACTCTCTTGGAAATACTCCTTAGCTTGGCTTCCCACGCCACTCTTTCCTGGTTTCCTTAGCCCTGTCTGTACCTGCAGCATGGAAGCCACCCTTGCAACTCTCATTCTATCATCTGCCTCTTTACAGTCAAGTCCTTCAAGGCTCAACCGGTACCCCCATCTTCACTTTGTATTCCCTGAGTAGCCTTGTCATGCTTCACATTATCATCTACATGACGGCAGTGTTGACATTTACATTTTCGAGTTCTGAACTAGTCTAATTATAGAACTCACAAAGTACATGAGTCCACCTGCTAATTGCCTGTACCACGGTTCTAGTTCACATTACATTTTCTCTCATATGAACGTCTGAAATATTCTCCACTTTGATTTCCTTGATTGTATTTTGGGATTCTATTAACTCATTTTCCCCATGGCAGCAAAAGCCAATGTTTTCAAATCTGCGCATGCTGGCTCTAAGGTCCCTTGAAATGCAAAGGTTAAGCTGATGCGAGCAAGCCCTGATTGTCTCAGAATCACTACGTCCTAAGATGTCAGCACTATGCAAATACCAGCCACACTCTCTTCTGCCCTGGGGCCTATGTGTGTACGATTCCTTTTGCCCTGGAATGACTCTACCTCCAGGGTCAATACGCCACCCTCTTCTACCTAAAGAAGCCTTTCCTGTCAGCTGGTTGCTCCCTTCCCTTCCTTATTATATTCCTTGATTCTGCTTTTAATCAGCAATCACAACTTTACATGCTTGCTATTTGATGATGTAAGTTATTTAAATAGTAACTAATATTCCACTGAGCTTGAAACTCCAGTAAGGGCAGTGGCCAGAGCTTCCTGTCCAGTGCTGTATTCGGAAAACCTGGCAGGGACTGGCACAGAGTAGAATCTGCAATGTTTGTTGGATTAATGCTGGGAAATCCTTTCCTTTCTTCTGTGGAGCCAGTGAAACAACCTTCCATTGTATAGCTGCTTTAGAGGCTTACACAGCACACAGTACAAGAACAGTCCCGGTTCTTGCTATGCAAGAGCTCTGGGCAAAGCCCCTCGGAATCCTGCTCGCTCATTATGTTTGTTAAGTAGCAGCACCTAGTATACATTTTGGTGACCAAGAGACAACAGCAGCTGCTAAAAGCTGCCCAAATAAAGAAAATCCACAGGTGTTTGGTATAAGTGGTAAGTGTATTTCTGTGACAATTTAGTTCTTAAAGTTGAGAGGATTCTGTATATGAAATAACTTTACTTGGTATAGTTAATTAGTATGATAGCAAAATAAGAGTTTTATGAGTTTGACAACTCCTTCTTGAGAACTTACTACACGCTTGGCTCTGCTGGGGTCTGGGTAAAAATGGTAGACAAGGCATTCATGGCTGTGCTCTCTTGACCTTAGGCTCTAGTCAGGAAAACAAGTTATATAGCAAAGTAATCTACCTTGGATGAGAATCAGTAAGAGCACATATTTTCAGGCATCCTTGGCACATGTGGCTTTTCTGGAGTGGGGATGGGGCTGACGGGGTGACATTACAGGTTGGTGTTGAGTTCTGGAGGCTGGGTAGCAATTACCACATAAGCAAAGTAGCTGGGGTGATCGTCACCACTGACAGAGGGGACATCCCTTAAAGTCATGAGAAAGAGATGCTCTCAATAGGTTGAAAGACCTTAGAAACTTCTGTGTGCTTGTGCCTTAGACAGCAAGGGGCTGGAGGGGTATGGACACTGGGATGGGGTCTTGGGGGTCATGTTAAAGGGCAAATCTTTAAGCTACTGGAACACGCAGAGCACTGAGAGTTTTAGTGACCCACAGGAGGGGTGCTGTGTTTACAGAGACACATCGATACCTAGAGACTGCAGGTGGCAGATGATTCAGACAAGTGAATGGAATAATGGAGAGAAGGAAAGAGATGAGTCATCTTTAGGACAGAAAGCAGATACAACTTGGTGAGTAGCAATAGATTAGACGGGAATAGTTGTCCACTCCTGATTTCTAATAATATTTCTTTAGCCCTAGAAAGAATCCTTTAAAAGGGGCTCTTTTTTTATGGCTTCCATTTTGCTTTTTTTAAAAAATTAACATTTTTAATGTTAAGTATTTGTGTGTGTCTGAGTGTGTGTATGTATACCTGAGTGTAGGTAACTGCAGGGCCCTAAAGAGTGTCAGATCCTCTGCAACTGGAGAGGGTAGCTGTAAACTGTTGACACGGGTGCTGAGAACAGAATTCAGGATCCTGTAAGAGCAGCAAGTACTCCTAACTGATGAGCCATCTCTCCAGACCAAAAGGTGTCTGAAGACCCACTTCTATTCTATATTTAACAGCAATAAAAAAAAGTCAAGATGTGTATGTGTGTTTGGGGCAGTAGTAAGAACTAAGTTTAAGAGTAATAAAATCTGGGGCTGCAGAGATGGCTTGGCAGTTAAGAGCACATGCTGCATTTTCCCACCGGACCTGAGTACAGTTCCCAGTACCCACACCACCTGTAACTCAGGTTCCAAGGTGTCTGACATCCTTTTGTGGCCGCTGTGTCAGCCCTGCTCACACATGGCATACAGAAACAGGCACACCCAGACACACACACTAAAAGTAAATGAAACCTTTCTGGCCCTTCTGAAGTCTATTTCTGGGTTTCTCAGTCATCAGTAGGTCCTGAGAAGTCACTTGCAGAAGGTGTTAATGAGCCTGACTAGCTAAGAACACACGCACACACACAGTGCCATGTTCTGCACAGTGAAGAAAGGCCGACCACAGGGTGGATACCTGATGGTTCTGTTCTACTCCACGCCCTCCATGCAGATGCAGCTGTCCCAGACCGACCTGAAAAGCAACAAAATGATGCAGAAGTGAAAGTGAGCATCTGGCATGCAATTAAACTCAGACCAATAGCTGGCTGCAAGAAGGCTCTGTGCATTAGTCAAGACTAGAAATCCAGTCTTTAATCCTGAGTATTTATTCTGTTTCAATTATCTTAAAACTGCCAAATAAACAGCATTCTTTTGCATATGTATGCAGAGTTTGTGAGTGTATGTATGATCCCATGTGTGTAAGGACATGTGCAGGTGCAAGTGCATGCAGGTGGAAGCCTGAGGCTGACGTCAGAATTCTTCCTCAGCTGCTCTCCATCTTATTAATGGAGGCAGGCTCTCTCAACTCATCCTAGAGGTCCCCAGTAAGGCTACCCTAGCCAGCCAGCTTGCTCTGGGGACCCTGTCTCTGTCTTCTGAGTGCTAGCACTACAGGCAGGAGCCACACTCGCTTAGTAGGTATGTGGGCTCAGGGCTCATGAACTCTGGTCCTCACACTTGTGCAGCAAGTGCCTTTTCTACTGGCTCATCTGCCTGCTTCCCTAAAAGGCTTTTAGACAAATGGTGCTGAATTCAGTAAACACGCTCTAAAGGAAATAGTAAAGGATGCTCTTAAGCTAACAAACATAGTTATCTGAGAAGCTTAGAAAGGAAATGAAAACAAAAGGAAAGACCAATAAGTTTAAACTAGTATGTGCTGTATAAAAAATGTCAGATTCACAAAAGCATGTAGAATTAGACAATGCTAAGCATATTGTAAAGTCTCTTGTTATCTGGGGAACGGTAACATGTTGTTACCCACTAGACTTGGAAGGCAGAGCTGAGTGGCAATCTCTAGGGAACACAAAGAAGGCCTGACTGTTTTGCTCACAGACAGAGGCGAGGTAACAGTGGCAGGCACCAAAATCAAGGTCAAGAAAGCAGAGGAAAGGGAATGGAGAAAAGGAAGGTAATCAGGCAGCAAGCAAAAGAGAACACTTAAAGCAAAATATACCCCTGAAAAGTAGACAAGACAGTTGCATTCTAACTTCCATGAGTAAAAGTCAGATCTTCCATTTGTTACAGTTTTAATTTAAGACTACCTTCTGTGAGCCTTAAAACCATTCTTAGTACCTATTACTTATTTATATATATCCCAAATAGCTGTGATTTTAATAGGAAAAAAGGTGCTGAGAGTGTAGGATATTCTTTTGCTAAAGGATCCACTGCTGGTTCTAAAACAAAGCTAATAATTACTCAGAGCAAAGACAATTATTACTTACAGATGTGGGTGCTTGCCCCACCCCCTTCCTGGATTAAGCAGACAGTGAAGTAAGAAATTCCCTGAAGCACACACACCTGTGCTTGGACATCACCCTTCTCAGCTAGGAACTGGTAATACTGAATCAAATCTTCTTCCAGCATCCCACTGTTCATCCCTGGGTTTTCCACTTCATCAGGCAGCCGTATTCTCTGGACTACAGAGCCTCCAGTTAGGGAGATATCACTAGCAACTGATGGAGAAGGACAAATAGCGAGATGAAGTCAGGGGAGCAGGTCCACACTGCAGCAAGCAGATGTTGACGGACATGGTGCTCATGGTACTATTTCTGTAGTAGTCAACAGGCAGCAGCATAATAATACATTAGCGAATTAGACTTCCACTACGAAACGTTTAAGAATAAAACGTAAAAGAAATGTGTTTCTTGATAAATAGTTAAAAGCCCACTTAAAAGAGTCATTTTCAGTATTTAAACTACTACAACCAAGACATATATATTTAAAATTGCCTTTTTCCCCCTACAGAGTGAAAGAGAAAAATAAAACAGGTACCATGATTGGCAACAAGACGATAATGGGTGAGTGCCGATTCACAACTCTGGAGGACTCCGATGCCAGCCCAGTAGCGGTAACCCTGTAAGACACCATGGAGTGAGCCTACAACACCACCACAGGTTTCTGTAGAGCCAACCACACTCAGAATCTGAGTCTGCAGTCCTCTGATCCACATACTCCAACAAGAAGTCTATAGCTAAGCATGATAAAAGAACATTCCTAGAGCAACCAAATGAGCGCCAGGAGCCTCTGGAGTGAGGCATGCACACAGTCCTCATCTGGTTTCACTCAGAGCCCATGGCAACCCTGTGATAAGACTTAATCTTAGTGAGGGTGAGGTGAGTGTGCCAATACAAAACCATAAACTGGCAGAATAAGGAAATGTGTACTGGAAACAGGTACAATTACACCAGGAACAAATGACCACAGATTAACGGGGGAGGGGCGACTGGATGAAGTGGGAAGGAGCTGTCTGCAATCATTTGGGCTCCTGGGCACAACTCAGCTATCTTGCTGGATTTCTATCTGCCCCGGGTATCAGCTCCCAGCCTTCTACTCTTTAGGCTATCTCTGTCTACCCACAGTATCTAATCTGATCCTGATGATCACTCACTAATTATTTTTGAAATTATCTAGCTGAAATTATCGAAGCTGGCTGGACTATCCTTGTCAGTGCTGTCAGTAACCAAGTGTGGAGATCCCTTTGTGTGCTGGACGGGTTTCCTACTTTAGTTTCATGTCCACTCAGTCCAACCATGACATTCCTGTTAACAAGGAACTTACATTCATTTAAAACATAGTATCCATCATGCACCACATGTCATGTGACCTATCCCAAACTGAATGCATAAGAAACTTAAGCCCCTTAGCCCCAAAAGATTTTTTTGGTGGAGTGGTATGTATCACTGAGCAACAAAAGAGGTCAATGCTATTAGCTTATACACAGATAATTTTAAGTGTCCATTATAGGACAGTTTTTTGTATAGTAGAACATCAATTTAAATGCAAAATCTATGATAATCTAATCCAAAAAATAATTCTGATAAATAATTCCAATTTACATACATTTTTATCACATGTAGATTCAATATGTTATAACCATTAACAAGAATCTGGTGGATGGATGTTCAACTGAGTATTTGATCGTAAGAGACTCTCACAGCAAGGCTAGGAAACTTATAGCTACTGCAAACATAAATTTTACCATTTAATGTAAGTAGTCTTAGATTAAAGTTCACACTTACTAAAATCATATGGGCTATCAGGTTGCCTCCAAGAGCTCCAAAAGTATAATATACAAGAGCCTGTGAAAAAATCAGATACACAAATGAGCACAGGCCAATGCTTATTCAATTCCAAATTTAATGTACAGTAAGACTTCAATAGCATTACCTTTGCCTGACTTGAATTAACACCAAGTCCAGAAGCGTAGAGAAAGCCAAGGCCCTGGGGTAAAAGGAGGATAAAGTCAATATTCTTACTTTGGTGAAGACACATGCAGTTTTACAAACTGAGAAGAATCAAAGATCTTTAAGTTTGAAGATTTGAGGACAAGGCAGGATGGTTCAGTTAAAGAGCTGGAGCAATACATTCAGCCTTTTTATAAACCACACAGCTAAGTGCAACTTTAAACAACTCAGGTTGAGTTGGAAGGTTAACGGAAAGTTAAGAAGGTGTTAACTAGAAAAACAAAGCCAACCACACTTATACATGGTTTGTACTTCATTTGTTTTAGCCATTATGAAGATAAAACACCTTTTGTGACATTACATCAACATATTTCTTTCTCTGCAGAGAGGAATGAAAAGGACAAAAGTGTCCCAAGACAGTAGTGTCCAAGCAATCTCAGGAGTGAAGAAGCACCATGTGGTTGAGGGGCAGCCATGTGCACTGGAAACAGAGTCATGAAACCAGCACAGCTGCTTGACACAGTTCTAGCAAAGATGAGCAGACCACTGCAACCGCTGTCCTTCTGTCTCTAACTTTTGGGTTTTGGTCTCTGCGTGTTGCTGGGGACTTTCTTCATTGATTCAGTTTATGTCTTTTCCTGGGAAAATGATGTCTAAGGTTTTTTTTAGGAAAATCTTAAAATTAACTTTATTTGGCTACTATCTGAAAGCTCTATGCCCTGTGCCCTATGCCCTGGAGATCATTAAGCACAGATAAGCACATAGCTAGATGAGGCCATTACTCCAGGGATCTTCTTGGGGTGTTTGCCCCTGAGCAAACTCTAACAGTCTAATTGGTTCAGAGTAAACAGAGACCATTAACAAACTCTGACTGGCCAGGAGAATAGGTTACTGATTCACAGCCTCCCCCTACAATACCCTTAGAGCTCTCTGAAAGTGTAGTTTAAAGATAGGGGGTGGGACAAGGTACACCCCTGGAGGAATAGCACACAGTAAATAAGATGGGTTGACTGAAATAAACTTTTCCTACGTTACGTTGTAGATGATGAAACATACAGTAAAAGAAGTTAGAGATTAGTATCTGCTTGTCATAAAAAGACCCATTCATATTTTTCTGTTTGGAGTGCTTTCAAACTGCAAACATTGCCAACCTAAAAGCAGGCTGTCATATAATGAATGTGTTTCCTTTGGAGGAGACATTTTTTAGATTGTCTAAATTGGAGTTATAGGGTTGATAATAAAACCTGTTCTGTCTGTATTTTCTTTATTATTATTATCATTATCATTATTATTATTATTATTTTATTTTCTATATTCTTTATTTACATTCCAAATGATTTCCCCTTTCCCAGTTCCCCCCTCCCCGAAAGTCCCATAAGCCCTCTTCCCTCCCCCTGTTCCCCATTTGCCTAAGAATTTCATGAATTCTTTGTTTTTAACTGCTGAGTAGTATTCTATTGTGTAAATATACATGGAAAATATCTCTGATAAAATTGAATAAATACATAGAAAAACATGTTAAGATTGACAATTTCATGGAAAAATTATACAGATAAAATGGTAGGCATAAAAATATTCCTAAGTTGATTGAAAGTGGAATTATAAACATTTTCTGATAAAATTGAAAATCTATAAGGAAAATATTTCTGACAAAACTCAAGAAAAATATAGAAAAACACATTAAAACTGACTATTTCATGAAAAATTATACAGATAAGATTGTAGGCATAAAAATATTCCTAAATTCATTGAAAGTAGAAGTAAAAACATTTTCTGATAAAATTGAAGATTTACATGGAAAATATCTCTGATAAAATTGAAGAAATTTATACAGATAAATTGGTAGGAATTAAAATATTCCTAAGTTGATTGAAAGTAGCATTATAACCATTTTCTGATAAAATTGAAGATTTACATGGAAAATATTTCTGATAAAATTGAAAAATATATGGAAAAACATTAAAATTGAAGATTATCATGGAAAGTTATACAGATAAAATGGTAGGCATAAAAATATTCCTATGTTTTTTGAAAGTGGAATTATAAACACTCTCTGATAAAATTGAAGATCTACAAGGAAAATATTCCTGAAAAAAATTCAAGAAATATATAGAGAAACATGTTAAAAACTGACTATTACATGGAAAATTATACAGATAAAATGGAAGGTATAAAAATGTTCCTAAGTTGACTGAAAGTAAAATTATAGACATTGTCTGATAAAACTGAAGATCCACATGGAAAATACTTCTCACAAAATTGAAGAAAAATACAGAGAAACATTAAAATTGAAGATTATCATGGACAATTATTGTCTGTATTTTCTAATTGTGACTGAACTTGTAACGTTGGACATGTAATGAAAAATCGAACACATAATCTGTACTTCTTAGATAATCATCAGTCTGTCTTTGTTTGGTGAAACTTGTATAAATAAAGAAGCACCTGGTTGCTAGTCAGTCAGTCATATTACCCAAGTGATAAGGGCAGAGTGGCAGGGAAGAGGAATGTCGTTAGCCTATGATTCCCACCCACATTTCAGCCTCCCTTGCAGCTAGGTAAGACTATGGTCCTAGATATGGTTGCAAAGGAGGTCAACTGTGGCCCAGGAGTCGCCATTTGCAAGAAAGCAATGCAAGGCTCAATCTCATTTGGCAGAGCAAGAAGTATCTTATTTGGGGGTCTGATTGCTGCAGTAGCTGAAACTAATTACCAGAGAGATGGTGCCTGGTGGGGTCTGAATGGAACAACACTGTCTTAAAGACATCAGTGCTCCTGAGGATAATATATAATTGTACATAGATTTATGTAGGCTGATTTATTAAGAAGAAAAACCATTTCTGAAACAAAAGAACAGTTAAGATAGCATCTATTTAAATGAGACTAAAAATGAGAAGAAGGAGCAGTGGATTCTTTAAGTATTCCCAGAAAAAAATGGGTATGATCCTGTTAGTTTAAGACCTCAAGAGGACTGTCTTACAAGGTCCATTCCATTATGGTTAGGGGGAAACAGGCATTTTTCTAGGTTGGCAGAGAAATGATACTTTAGAGGAAAATGTATCTTACAAAGATACTTTCACAAATATGCATGTATTCCAACAGTCTGTTTTTAAGTATAACTCATATTTTGATTAAGCTTGAATTATCAGAGGCAGTTTAAATAAACACAATGTATAAAAAAACACAACCTAAAAATTTATGTATGGATATATGAACATATGTATGTATGCCTTGCCTGAATCTGTGTATCACGTGAGTAAAATGCTCTTGCAGGCCAAGAGAGGATGCTGGATCCACCAGAAGAAGAGTTTCAGTTGTGAGCCACCCAGTGTGTGCTGGGAGTTGAATCATGGTTCTTTGGATAAGCAGCCAGTGCTCTTAACAGCTGAGCCATTTCTCCCTTCCCCCATCAGATGGTCTCTTAAACCTAGGTATCAATCTTTGTATTCTCTATATTATTAATTGATAACATAACAAGATGTGCTATTAATGGACATTGATGCAATATGGTATTGCAATTCACCTAAAATGTATCCTAGCTAAAGCCAGTTACTTAGGTTTGCCAGCCTTTACTTGTGGTATTTGGCTTACAGGAAATACAGGTGATAGAAAAAATAACTAATGAATACTGTAATGAGGACAAATGCAGGCAGGACATTCTGTAGACAAACTGCATTTACTTCTAACATACAAACAAATCAAGTACCCAACCAACCAATTAGACAAAGGGTGGGTTAGAAATAACAACTACAATATAATACTGTGATGAGCACTTGCCTGGACAAAAATCAGGATGAAGAAAACTTTGAGTTCAATGCTATAAGAATATATTATGGGTATATAGGTTGGAGGGATGGTGTGTGTGTGTGTGTGTGTGTGTGTAGTATACTACTAGGAGATTGGACCTAAGGCCTTGCACATGCTAGGCAAATGCTCTTTTTCTTGACTATATCTCCAGTTCTAAAACATTTTATTTATGTACTAATTAATTAATTAATTTCTT
Source organism: Tokudaia tokunoshimensis (assembly GCA_036184795.1). Classification (NCBI taxonomy): domain Eukaryota; kingdom Metazoa; phylum Chordata; class Mammalia; order Rodentia; family Muridae; genus Tokudaia; species Tokudaia tokunoshimensis. The sequence goes on from BTHU01000012.1 coordinate 107,492,132, forward strand.
AAAGATTCAATATTGGGCTAGAGAGATGGATGGCTTAGCTGTTGGGTGTGCTTGCTGCTCTATCACAAGGACCAGAGTTCAGATATCAGTATCCAAGTCAGGATGCTCTCAAACACCTGTAACTCCAGATCCCAGGGATCTGATACTGTCCCCTGGCTCCCTAGAGCACCCATAACACACAGACACATGCACACACACTCATATACTAACAGACACACAAACACATTAAAAAAATTAAGGTTAACTTTAAAGGAAAATACTATGATGAATAATTTCAGATAAAACAAAATTGCTGCTCTGTAGAATTATTCTTCATATTTCACTCTATAAATTTAATACTGAAAAACTACAAAAGAAGTTGTTATGGTAAGATGTAGCTATAAAGTTATCTTCATTGACCATAAACCTTCTTAGATGAAGGAAATAAGTATCCAAGGAATTAAGTCAAAAGTCTGTTGTCATTTAGTCTTCTATAGTTGTTGAAAGAAGTCAGGGCTCAGAGAACACACTGCTATTAGAATCAACAAGCGCTGGGTGCTGGAGGGAGCCTGGAGAGAGGGTGCGGCAGTCTGTGCTGCCCTTCCAGAGGACCCAAGTTCAGTTCTCAGCACTCATGTTACTTGCCTCCTGCACTCACATACACACACACACACACACACACACACACACACGTTCACACTTTATTAAAATACATGTTAAAAAAATTACAAAGGGGCAGGGGCAGAGACTGGAGAGATGGCTCCATAGTTAAGACACTAGCTGCTCTTCCTTGCTCTGACCTTGGTTTGATTCACACACCCACATGGTGGCTCACAATCATCTATATCTCCAGTTCCAGGGGACAGAACACCCTCTTCTGATCTCCTTTGAGTGCCAGGCACACATGTGGTGCACAGACACACAGGGAGGTAAAACATCCATATACATAATGCCCCCACCCCAAACCAACCCCAAACCCAACAACAACAAAGTGCCGTGGACAGAGGTTCTCCACTGAAGTCGCACTTACAGTTTGTCCTTTGGGAGAACCTTCCTCAGTCAGTTTCTCAAACATCTCTTTAGCTGCCTGGATATTCTGTGTGAGGTAATCACCAAACAAGAGAGCATAGGACACTCTCTCCAGGGCTTTGGTGTGATTCATGCCTGCTGCCTTCTGAAGGTACCGGTATGCTCTTTAAACAGAAGCAATCAAACAGAGAGTCAGCAGTGTTTTTAGAACAGCCATTACATGATTTTTCATTACTAAATGAAGCATAATTTTCTTATTTTTAATAATAAATTTCCATGCATTATTCCTACTATCTTGTGTTATTTATATATGTAGATAACATGCTGGATAGTTTGATTTAGTTAAGGGGCCAGTTTCCCTTATGTCTAATATTTTAAAATGTCTAATTACACTAACAATGAACGAGAAATCCAATGAACAGGTTAACAAAATTTACAGTAGAAAATTATAATCATGTCAGGTAAGTATTCAAATAACTCAGAATTTTCTAATTCTACACATAGACTAAGAAAACCAGCAGAAATCAAACAGACATAAAATATTAGAATTCTTTTGGAGTGTTATATTCTAGGTGAAAATTTCAAACCCAAAACTCAATATTTCCTTTATTTTATGCTATTTTTGAATCTGAATAGTGTATTTACTCTTAGGTCTTAGAACTGACTCCAACTTTAATCTTTTATTGCTGTTTTTCTCATTGATCAGTCTTATGGTCAGTTTGTATAATCTTCTCATCCTAATGAGTTAAAGTTTGCCAAAACCACTCGAAGGTCTCTTGCAACAGGACTAAGACATCTGTGTGTCTCTGGTGACACAGCCTGAGGAGAAGGAGCTTAGTGACCGCTTCAGCAAAGCCGCCTTAGGGAGCACGTGCTGGGTGGTGAACTTAGGGAGCACGTGCTGGGTGGTGAACTCAGGGAGCACGTGCTGGGTGGTGAACTCAGGGAGCACGTGCTGGGTGGTGAACTCAGGGAGCACGTGCTGGGTGGTGAACTCAGGGAGCACGTGCTGGGTGGTGAACTCAGGGAGCACGTGCTGGGTGGTGAACTCAGGGAGCACGTGCTGGGTGGTGAACTTAGGGAGCACGTGCTGGGTGGTGAACTTAGGGAGCACGTGCTGGGTGGTGAACTTAGGGAGCACGTGCTGGGTGGTGAACTTAGGGAGCATGTGCTGGGTGGTGAACTTACTCTCTTTTTTGGCTCTTCCTATTGCTTCCATTCAGTATCTTCATCCCGGTCTGATAGATCATTTCTGCTTCCTGCATCTGTCGTCTTTTGGCAGCATCTTCTTCAGCTGACAACGAAACGACACATGCATTGAATGGATCTTAGTTGTCTGTACCAAGCTTATCCACTGTGTCACCCAGGAATTCACTCACACAGAGAGAAGGATCTTTCACTACTTCATTTGACTCTAAATGACATGTGCCCTGTACTGACGAAAGACTTCTAAAAAACACAAAGTCACCAAAGTCACTTTCTATTAGAGAAAGCAAGATCAGGCTGCTTTTGAGGATATTTTTGTGCTAGTAATGGTGACTTTTTAAAATACAGTTCAACTAAAATTTCAAATTAAATCTAAACTCAGCTAAAATAGTAACGAAGACAGAGAAGAATAAACCAGAAAACTAACAATATTCAAAGGTCACATGTTGTCCATTTAGAAAAGAATTTAATTATATAATTAAAATCTTAAAAACTGACTTTTATTAAACATAGATCTAATTCAGTGTGCAATGTTCAAATATATTAATTTTTTCTCTTTTGTTTTTTGTTTTTTTTTTGGAATAGGGTTTCATGTAGCCCAGCATGGTTCAAATTCTGTATGTAACCAAGGATATCATTGAACTTTTGCTCCTATGTTCAGAGTGCTACAATTAAGGCGTGTGCCACCACACCCAATGTATGTGTGCTGGGGACCAATGCCAGGGTTGTGCGTGTCAGGCAAGCACTCTATCAATCAAGCTACAGCTCAAGTCCAGCTCTCTAATTTTTCATACACATTAATGTAACACTGAAAAACCTATACAACTGTTGTGAATTTTTAAAAAAACGATTTTGCTACTTTAACGCAAAATTTTAAACAATACAGAACTCATCATAAGACAGTAGGATCAGTATTTATTTATGTGTAGAAGTGATTCTTCTTTTTGTAATAAAGAAAAACGTGACATATTAAACTAGTCATGCTGGCCTGCATCTAGAGATGGCCAACATTTGATGCTGTCTTCCAGGGATGCTGTGATTTTAGAAATGGTATCTGGTATTACACTGCTATGGCCCCTAAACACAGCTTTCCAGCAGAGGGCAGCATTCATACACAGGGTGGTTAATTATACACATGTCAAATGTTACATACGCACAGCATAGTTCATTCTAAGTGTTTAAGTTAAGGTAGTTTTTGGTTTTCTTTTAATTACTATTAACCTTCACCATCATAGTCAGCTTCCATTATTGACAAAGTGTTTTGGTATTAACTAGTTCAACAGCTTGCCTCCAGGGTTTATAGAACTACTTATGAGGGCACAGGGGAGAATTTCCTGAACAGAACTCCAATAGCTTATACTCTAAGATCAAGAATAGACAAATGGGACCTCATTAAATTACAAAGTTTTTGCAAGGCAAAAGACACCGTCAAAAAGACAAAGCGGCAACCAACTAACTGGGAAATGATCTTTACCAACCTTACATCCGACAGAGGGCTAATATCCAAGATATACAAAGAACTCAAGAAGTTAAACTCCAGAGAGGCAAGTAACCCTATTAAAAAATGGGGTACAGAGCTCCACAAAGAGTTCTCACCTGAAGAATATCTAATGGCTGAGAAGCACCTAAAGAGATGTTCATCATCCTTAGTCATTAGGGAAATGCAAATCAAAACAACCCTGAGATTCCATCTCACACCAGTCAGGATGGCTAAGATCAAAAACACAGGAGACAGCAGTTGTTGGCGAGGATGTGGAGAAAGAGGAACACTCCTCCACTGCTGGTGGAATTGCAGGCTGGTACAACCACTCTGGAAAGCAGTCTGGCGGCTCCTCAGAAAACTGGGCATGACACTTCCGGAGGATCCGGCTATACCACTCCTGGGCATATACCCAGAGACTTTACCTGCATGCAATAAGGACACATGCTCCACTATATTCATAGCAGCCTTATTTATAATAGCCAGAAGCTGGAAAGAACCCAGATGTCCCTCAACGGAGGAATGGATTCAGAAGATGTGGTATATTTACACAATGGAATACTACTCTGCAATTAAAAACAATGAATTCACGAAATTCCTAGGCAAATGGTCAGAACTTGAAAATATCATCCTTAGTGAGGTAACCCAATCACAAAAGATCACACATGGTATGAAGTCACTGATAAGGGGATATTGACCCAGAATCTCAGAATACCCTAGACACAATCAGCATATCAATAGATTTCTAAAAAGATGGAAGGAGAGACCCCTGGTCCTGGAAAGACTGGATGTAGGGGAACGCCAGGACAGAGTAATGAGAGGGGGTTGAACGGAGAAAAGAGGGAGGGAAGGGGGCTTATGGGACTTTCGGGGAGGGAGGAAACGGGAAAGGGGAAGTGATTTGGAATGTAAATTAAAAAAATAAAATAAAATTAAATTAAAAAAAAAAAAAAAAAAAAAAAGAACTACTTATGAGTCAATGAGACATAAATTCGAGGGTTGAGTGACAGCCTGAAATAAATGCATCGTGCTCCCAGCCCTTAAAAGTCTTTCTTGAAGGCTGTGACCCTGTCCATAACATTGGTCCACCTGGAAGAGGACAGCTATAAAAGGCCTTCAAATGCTGCCCTAGACTACAGCCCAGGGTGTGCCCCCCTTGAACAATACGCACTTTCGCAGAAGCCCCACTTCTCATCTGTCTTGTAGTCGTAGGTTGTGGCACACCACAGTCTGCCGTCTTCCCTCCCGTCTGAGGTGCACTCATCATACTCCTTATCCAGGAAAAGGAAAGGAAAGTGGCAGGGCTCTCCGTGCGCCGTACCGTCAATGGCTGTCAAGACTAGGAAAGAAAACAAAAGTCTAAATATGAACACCTCTGTAATTTATGGATCCAACAGTGTTGAACTTCAGCTATCAAACTCTGAGTGCAAAGAGCCACACTGCACCATTTGTAATGGGAGCCGGAGGACAGTAGGAGCTGATCTGACTGGAGACGACTTGAGGCCAAGTCCACTCAGTGAGCCTGGCTAACTACTCACAAGCATCCAGTGTAGACTTTGAGTTCTTAAGATAATGTAGCGTGGTGTTCAAAGTTTACTGTGAAGTGGTGTAAAGGCTATGATGAGTTAGAGACTGGCCTGGGCTACAGAGTCTCAAAAAGCAAAGCAAAGTGAAGCAAAACAAGTGTGATCAAAGAGCTCCCCAAACTGTCTAAGGGGTGAACAAAACCGAGGCAGATATAAGGGAACCATCTCTGTTCTTTTCTTCTGAATTGAGAACATCAACTTCAATTATCTATTGGGATAATGCTTCCCCAGGCAAAATTAATCATTTACATATTCCCCTGTGAAGCACATTTTATTAGGATACTTATCATATGTACTGAGGGTTTTATTAGTTTTTTTCCCCCACAGGTAGCTCTAGCTAGACTATTTTATATGGCTGCTGTCATGTCAGATAATAAGTTCAAGAACTGACAGCTGCTATTATTGCTAACACCCTTTCTCTAAAAGGCTAGAAAGCATCCTCCTTTCTTTCTGGTTTTAAAAAAAGGCTACATCCTAAGATACTAATTGAACATTCCTTTCAGTAAGCTAAGAGAGACAAAATGTTTCAAATGGTTGCATCAGGTAGATGCCACTTATCCTGCAGCGGAAAGGGATGCAAGTACACCTCCTGCAAGAGCTGCTGCTATGCTGCTCAGACAGTGGCTCCAAGTGTGCCCAAGGCTGGGTGAGGAAAGGGGAGTCACACAAGTACAGCTGCCATCTAATTTGCATGTACTTTATCCAGACTTTTTTTTCATATGGTTCTAACCAAGTGGTTCTCAACCTGTGGTTGTGACCCCTTTGGGGTTCCAATGACATTTTTACAAGGGTGGCATATCAGATATTTATATTACAATTCATAATGGTAGCAAAATTAGTTGCAAGCAACGAAAATAATGTTATGGTTGGGGACACTACAACACGAGGAACTGCATTAAAGGGTCACAGCATTAGGAAGGTTAGGAACCACTACTCTAACCTATTGACCACATTCCCTTTATATGAATATATATATGAATAATAAAAGCCAATACCTTGACTTGAGAATAAAGGAATTATATGACTGTGGAGAGCTGGAACATTCCAGGTCCAATGTCAGGTTATCCTGGGTTAACCTTAGTCCCCTACATAGCCCTTTATCATTCACTCACTTGTGTCTGACATAACATGCTTTCAACTGTTAGATAAAACCTTTGGCATGCATAAATTTAGCAGACCATTAACCTCTATCAACTTGAAAGCTACAAACGTCATCAGATAGCATCTGAACCTATAACATATTTCCTCACTTTGTTTTAACTCTTCTAACCTGACATTCCCATTAATATACTTGGTTAAAAAAAAAGCATGGATTTGAGGTTTTCTTTTTTTCTGTGACTATAAAAATTCATGTAGCTGCTTACACGCTGGGACAATCAATGCTTCCAGGCCCTGGTCACTCATACCTGGCTCAGAATAAACCTTCTTACTCCCTTGGAGGGAGAGGAATATTTTGAGTCAACAGCAATGAAGACCTTTCCATCAGAATCAGGGCCTGCTGGAAGCCACTACCTATGACTTCTTACTTCTCCATGAGATGAAGGGTCCTTCCCTGGCATTCACAGAGCAAGAAAGAAGCAGAAACACTTGGTACCACCCAGCAACTTGCTTTCTCTGAACCTGTTTATGCCAGCTGAAAGGTGTTGGTTATTCTACTCAATTATTATTCTTTGTATTTTTTATTTTACTGTAAGGAAAATATGTTTTTATAGGACATAATCAAAACAACTGGACAATACGCAAATGGGAAGAAAATAATCCATCATCTTTGCCTATTGCTACAAACTCCTTTTCTCCAGAGTTAAGGAGGCTTTATAGAAATTTTGAGCTTTTCCTTTTCACTTGCAAACAGGAAAAAAATGGTCCCCCCCCCATACGTGTGACTCATTTGTTTGTATACTGTGGTTTATGCTCAGCACCTGTTTGCCTCCAGGGAGTCTATAGTTTTGGTACATGCTAGGCCAAGGTGAATACATGCCTAGCTCCCAGTCAAAACATCAGGCACTAGGTCTCTCATGACCTTCCCTGTGGGCAGCAACTCACATGTCATTCCAAATGCTCTGTGTATGGGAGCTGGGAGGTGCCAAGTGAATCCTACATGGAAGTGAGGCTTTGAAAATTTAGGCATGAAGTGTTTTTCACCTCCAACTCCCCACAGCAAATACTGTATGCAGTATAAATGACTAGTTCCCTCAAACCCTGGCCCAGCTCCCAGGAGCTAAGCCTTATCTTCCAATTCAAATAACATTGACTAAATCTAAATAAGTACACTGGCTGCATTTTTTTTCTGCCTTTTCTATAACTTGTAACATTGTTTAGGTGCTGACAAATTGAGAATTTCTTCTCCGTTTCGGCCAAAGCAATAAATAAATTAAAAATTTTGCTTATACATTATGTCTGCTTGTGTGTTTCTAGTTCATTTTTAGGTGTGTGCACACCTGTGTGTGTGTGGCATGCATGAGTGCAGTGCCTCTGAGACTAGAAGAAAGCTGGAGTTACAGGCAGTTGTAAGCTGCCTGACAAAGGCGCTGGGACCTGAACTTGGCTGTCTGTTGTGCCGTGTCTGCTTTTAACTGCTGCGTGATGTGCGCTCTGGGGAGAGGACCGCAGGAGCTTGTCTTGTTCCCTCTATTCCCACGTGTATCTTTCCTTCACTGATTTTGCTCTGAATCCTTCTGTTGTAGTCATGACCAAGTGCTGTGAATCCTTCTAGGACATCAGCAGGCCTTGGGATAGCCTTGGGTACCCTGATGACCTTGCAAGTGGGATTTACTAGGATGACCAGGACGCACTGGAAGCACTGCTAGGGAAGAGGAGACAGAGGGACAAGGCATGACAAGTCTGGTGCACAGGTCGGTTACAGAGCCACAAGGGGCAGCAGCTGAGGTTCTGTGTACATGAGAAAGTCACCCCTGTGGGAGCTGAGAATAAGGGGTTTAACTCCAGGAGGGTGGGCGTGCATCCCTGGCTGCTCTTGGACTTACTGTCTGGGGAAATGATAGTAGTTCGGTTGATACAGATAGTTTTGGTTTTTATCTGTCCTCAGATGAGGCCTTAACATCTTCCAGATGAGACCGGATGTTAAACTGTACATTACTCTCCCCTCTAAAAGAGTGTGTACATGTGTGTATAGGGGTGGGGATAGGATCAATGATTAAATCAGGTCCCAGGGCTGAAGAAAAATGGCCGCTAGGGCAGAGGACAAAAGGGGTCGAGGCCATCCTCAGCCTGGCTGCAGGGCGGCGGCAGCAGCCTTCCCTGCTGCACTCAGCCTGCTGGGCCATCTCCGGCTGCTTTGAGGCAGCACAGCAAACGCTGAATTTAGGACTCGGGGCTTTGAACAAAGAGCAGTGATGGTAGAAGTGGAAAAGGGGGTTTTAGTGGATTTGTTCTGTATGTTTAGGACATCTTAGATATGAGGTAGAAGTTCACACAAAGCACTAAGTACTTATGGTTTTGTAAGAGGCAGTACCTTGGTCAAGGGAACCTGAAGGAAGATTATGTTATGGAGACACAGCTTCCTTGGCTTTTCCAGCAGCATAGGCTGGAATTTAAGCTGGAGCACTGGAAATGTAACCAATCTCAGCATCTGATCTTTTCTATTATGGAAAATGTGGATTGGTCTGCTTAAGGGGAACCAAGAGGTGGTCTATAGACGGAGATATTCTTTTAGAGTTTAAAAAACAGGTTTTGGTTGCTAACTCACTCTTGTAAAAGTTGAAGTCTGACTGACTCCTTTCTTCCTTCCTTCCTTCCCTCCCTCCCTCCCTTTTTTTGGTGATAGGATCTCACTACATAGCTGTGGCTGGCCTAGAGCTCACTATATAGACCAGTCCGGCCTCTGCCTCCAGGGTGACAGGATTAAAAGCATGTCACTAGAACCAGCCGAAGTCTGATTTCTTAAAGGTAGATGGTTTTCCAACTAGACTGTATTTAAATAAGTCAGTTAAAACAAAAGATTGACAAGACAGAAAGGACTTAGGAAAGCCTGGCTTACTCAGCCCTGACCCTGAAGCACCTTGCTTCTCTTGTTGCTATTAACTGGCCTTCTTTTGAGCCCTGACTTTACAGACCTTAATTGCCTGGACTTGATTCTGAGCCAAAAGCCAACACTGCCTAGGATAGGCTTTCAGTCCCAGTGGGAACTGTGCCCCTTCTGACGCAGGACTGAGCTCAGTGAACAGCAGTGAGGCTCCACAGCCTCCCATGTTTAGGGCACTGCTTAGGGGCCCTACAGCTGCGAAAGAAGTCCCGATTTTGGATGCTGGCCTAAATGGCCACATCCATAGGCCCACAGGGATGGGGTCATTCTATGCTGGGACCCCCTGAAATTCAGCTGCTGAATGGCTGTCCATATCTGATACAATAGCACTGTGACCCTGGCAAGTCTGGCGAAGGCACGGTGCAGAGACCACGCTCCTCTGCTCACTGTAGGCAGGACGGCCTGATCCCTGCTGGGCAGGCCTCACTGCCTCACTGCTGGTTTGTGCTTTTTCCCCATCAGCTGCAGTGCACAGCCACAGACTGATGAAGGCTCGGTGGCCTTCACCCATTTCCTGTTCTGCGTGGCTCAGGGAAGTCTGAGCCATCACAACCTCTCCTCAAACCGACTGATAAGTGAAGAAAGAGCCGAGTGAAAGTGTAAAGAAAACTCATGAATTTATCTTCAAAGCATTTGAAAAGTCAGGATTTTGTTGTGTTCAGTTTCTGTGCACAAATAAAGTTATACTAAAATGTTTTCCTGTGACACTGTTCTGCACCTCTTCCACATAACCCCTTAGACAAATGATGTAGATAAAACTAGGAGATGACTGAAAAATGTATATTTATGATTTCTGAATGGAATGATTGATTTTTCTAACAACTGAGCAAAATAAGCTGAAACCTCTGCATGGAAGAGGCAAGAAGGAACTCAGGGCATTCATGGAAACTGGCTCTAGACGCTGAACTGTGTCCTAAGGACAGGCGAGCCAGGGAAGACATAGATGACCCAAGCTTTCTGTTTCCACAGAGAACTCCTGCAGATCCTTCACAGACTCATGGGGAGAGAGACTGAGTCATGGAGCACAAGCACACGAAACCTACTAGCAAGTCCTCTGAAACCAAGGACCAGACTAGGAAGGCTAAGACAAGCCACCCATGGTGGAAGGTCACATTATACCACTTAACGTGCATCCAACAACCGTTAGGTGTTGGTTTCCAGGGTCATGTGTGCCATGTGGGATCGAACTTCTCATAACCCTACTGCAGCTCTGGAAGGCCGTTAGGTCTACTTCACCCTACCAGACCCAGTAACAGTGTATGTCAGTTGATGCCTTGAGCCAGGTAAATAAGAAGAACTGTTAAAACAGAAACTTGAGGAGGAAGCCACCTAGGAGAGGCTAGGGCATGCCACAGTGTTTACGAGTGTGTGTGTACATGTGCATGTGTGCCTACGTATAAAATTAGTCTATTAAAGAATAGCTATGAATACAACTATGTGGTAAGCCCTTAGATTCTTCCTGGTGAATTGCTAACCTCAGGGCTGTGGTCTTGCTAACACAGCATGAAACATGCAGGAGTAGTAAGAAGTCAAGTGTGGCTGGGTCATGTGGGAGGTGGGGAGCAGCAGAAGAGGAAGCTGGAAGGAAAGAAGGTCTTAACAATAAAGGTGACAAGTTTGGACTCTGAAGATGACAGGCACCTGCAACACTAAGCAGAAAGTTGGCTCTGCCTGCCTGCAGCCTGCCTGCCTGCAGCCTGCCTGCCTGCAGCCTGCCTGCCTGCAGCCTGCCTGCATGCCTGCCTGTCTGCTGCCTGCCTGCTGCCTGCCTGCATGCCTGCCTGCCTGCCTGCTGCCTGCCTGCCTGCATGCCTGCCTGCTGCCTGCCTGCCTGCATGCCTGCCTGCTGCCTGCCTGCATGCCTGCCTGCATGCCTGTCTGCTGCCTGCATGCTTGTCTGCTGCCTGCATGCCTGCCTGCTGCCTGTCTGCTGCCTGCATGCCTGTCTGCTGCCAGGGACTGACTTTACAGGAAAGAGTGAAGTGTGAGCCAGAAGGAGGCTCTTACCCTGCATGGTGCATGAGCTGCTGAACACAGGGCAGTTGACAGAAGAGCAGACATTTGTAGTCAGGGTTATTCAAGGGGATGGACAGGACATTTAATCTGTGAGGATAACCTGTGGAAGGCCCACGACACAAACTGAACAGCACACCTGGGGAACTTCCTGAAAAAGGATGTTCCGGGGGGGGGGGCTGCAGGAGTGAGATCTTCTCACGGAAGTGCTGCTGACATGCCAGATTCCGTGAGCCAGGCTAAGAAGTGTGAAGTGTACGCTTCACTGCAGAAGGCAGATGGGACTGAGCAGCTGTAGATAAGGGAGCAATAGGGTCAAATGTGAATTCTAGGAAGATTAATACAACAGCAACAGGAACCAGAAGCTGACAGAAGGAGTAATTTAGAAGGAACTATCATAGAATCTCATTCTAATGTAGCTGAATGGATCACACAAAGCCATGCAATCCCATGCAATATATGTTACACATTATATGCGTAAGTGTGTAATATTTAATGTATTATGAATAAATGAAAAATCAACCCAAATCATTACTGAAAACTAAAACAAACTGAACAGGCAAATGTAAATATTTATAAAGTTGTTGGTATGATCACCTACAGAAAATTATGTAAGAGACAGTTAAAACACTATTTTAAATCCCTAGTAGATACATCCCGGAGACAAAAAAAAAAAATCAGAAATCCCAATTTGTTGTGTTCTTTCACTGGCCTAAGAAAGAGAGCGGACTTGATAACTATCCGTTATAAGCATGCTTGTGGCAGAGTTGTCCTCAAGCATGTTGAGGGTTAAAGGGCTGAAGCTATGGAAGTGACCCTCCACTGCATCAGAGGAGCGGAGGGTTCCGGCCACACACTCGTGATGCTTACATAACGGAGCTTCATTACAAATCCCAAAGGACTGAGTTCCAAGAGGGTCTCAAGAGCTCAGAGGGTGGGGTCCTAGTGGGTGGTGGACCCCGAGGGCTCTGAAAGCTCTGCTTCCCCTCTACCTCAGCCTACACATTTCCTGTCTCACCATTCACCTGTTTTCTATAACACACTTTACAACAGATGGGTAAGCACAAGTTTATTCTAGACTTTTGTGAGCTGCTCTAACAAATTAACTGAACAGAAGGATGAAGTCATGGGAACTTGGCTTACACAGATTGTCAGAAGCACAGGCAACTGAGACTTGTAACCGGCATGTGAATGGGGCAGGTGGCAGTCCAGTGGGACTGAGCATCTGACCTGGGGGATCCGATGCTCTCTCCAGACAGTGTGATGGAACCGAGGTAAATAAGGGGACACCAGGCAGCATCAAGTGTAAAATCCACTGCAGAACTGCTTGCCTGCTGTGTGGGAAAACACTCACCAACTGGCGAGTGTGAAAATTACCTGCATTTGGTTCTTTTCCGTGTATTCTTATCAATGCTCAAAAGTAAAGCAAAGAACTTCACACTGCACACATACGCCTGGTGAGAAGCCTGTCAGAATGTTCTCCAGGATGCTGCCAAGCATTCTGGTCAGCTGATGGATTGAAGAAGGCTTACTTTTTGAGAAATGATTTTTCTATTGATAAGTATGGCGTAATTTTAACTGGGCTCGGTTCCTGGCAGTGGCTGGTGATGTAATAAGTGCTGCCATGCTCACCCACGAAGTAATAAAGTAAACGGCAAAATGGTAGGAGAGGACAGAGTGGAAATGTTCCCTAACTTAAAAGGACATTTATCACACCGCGTAGTAAGAGAGAGCTGCTTGCTTTCAGTGGGAAGCTGTGAAGCAGGTGTAAGTCGGGAGAGGATGCTCAGGAATGTCTCAACGGGAGAAGGGAAGACCGAAATCAGTCACCTACAAGACTGACAAGGTACAGGGGATAGAAAGGACAGCAAACTCCTAAAACAACTCAGCACCCACACTCACATCTGTGCTTCTTTCCATTTGTCCCACCTTGACATAATTTTTTAAATTTTTTTTTCTCAGAGGAATTTACAGGTTAGTATGCAAAAAGGCCAGGATATTAATAAAAAAATAAATGCAATTTTTATCTGTGAATTCAGGTCAGGTAACACCAAATCTGCACAGTGAATATCTGATTTACTAAAGCCTTGAAAATGCTGTAAAACTACACTCTGCACTTTCTATGTGGTTAATGATCAGCAAGACCAGCTTCTGGCAGCATTTGTCTCCCTAGTTTTAACGTTTTAATTGCCTCTTTGCTACGTGAGGTGAAATCAAGCACTGCATCAGGCTACCTGGCTTCCGCACTCTCTTCAGTTCTTCGTAGGTCTTGCTGCTTGGATTCGGAGAGTCTAAAAAGCTGATCTCTTCCGTGATACTGACTTCCTCCTGGGTCTTGGAGCTATCTTCCTCGTCCTGAAGGAGGGACTCCACCTCTGATTCCTCAGAATCAACAAATATCTGGCCAGCAACTACTTTGCCTGTGGTGGTGTGGTCCTTCACTGACTCATCTGTGGGCAAAGAACTCTGAGAATATAAAAAAGCATTTGTTATTCATCAGCTGAAATGAGACTCCCTCCAATCCGATCTGACCATTGCTTTGACAAGTGCCTCCGGGTGTCTCCTTCAGTTCCTGATGGTAGACTCTGATGCACTTAGCAGAGTCAGGTCTTCACCACCTGACTGACTTTGCACTTCAACCCAGATGTCACCTTCCCATAACATAAGCCTTCTGTAATCCCCCAAGTCTGGATTATGTCCCTCTTCTATATGTACTCATCCTATTTTACACTTGCCCTTGGTAATTCTGTATTAGGACTTCCTGTTCTTATCTCGATTCCATCTAATCTAGAGATTGGTATTCATTACTAGCAGGTCCCTTTGGAGATGAGAATCAGCTATACTGCTGCAACCCATGAGCATGTACATTTCTTCATTTGATTAAAAACAACATTACATAAGTTGAAACAAATGGCACAGGTTAGGCCTTCAGAATTAAGAGACTAGAAACTTTAAAACTAGACATGGTGATGCCTACTCTTATTCCTAGTATTTGGGAGGCAGAAGCATGAATCTCTGTAAGTTCAAGGCCAACCTGGTCTACACAGCCAGTTCTAGGCCAGCCAAGACAACATTGTGAAACCTTGTTTCAAAAAAAAAAAAAAAAATTAAAAAAAAGTGGGGGAGGTGGTGCACACCTAAAATGTCAGTACGTGGGAAGAGACAGGAGAGTGCCAACTTGTAGGCAACTCTCAGCTACATAAGACTTTGAGGGGAAGGGGGAATGAATTCAATCTTCTTTTGGGCACCAGGCACGCCGTCTTAAAGCTCTTTTATATGAATGTCCACCATCCACACAGCACACTCAAATTTAAGTTGGAACCGACCCTAACAGCCAGAGCTCCTTAGGGAAGTGCTTATTTGCTCTCATATAGGTCAGTGACTTTTCTTTTTAAAGGCCAAAGAGCTAGAATACTGGTATCATTTTATCTTTTTAATTAAATTCTATTACTCAAAATTAGTAAGTCCTTTCTAAGGTACATAACTCCTGCTTTAATTTGTTCAGTATAAATCTTAGTACTTACCTTGGAATCTAAGGATTCATCCTGGTTAGTTTTGTCATCTGCAAAGAAATTTTAAGATAAAATTATCTTTTTTTGGTTGGGAACCATAAATGTTAAGAAAGCACACAAAAGCCACCATGTTTCCCTACTCAAGAGTCCAGGTGTTTCAGAAGTTATATGTGAAAATCTTGAAGGAAGAACCAATACACATCAGATAAGAACCAATCACTGCATAATAAATGAACCTAGAATTATTTAAAAATTGATTATATTCAATAATTTCATTAGACATTAAGGGGAAAATGTCTCCCTTCTTTTTCTACATAAGAAAACCAGGGAGCTTCCTTTTCTTCTCACTCCCCTAAACCAGCCTTGCCTTCAGATTTAGTTTACAAAAATGAAGCTTTCTCGTCACATTCCAGGTTTTTAGTTTGTCTGTTTCTCTGCTGAGGCTCTTGGGTTACCATAGGCTATTTCAGGATTTTGTTGTTACACTAATACAAAAGGATGAGAACAAATAATAATTGCTGTTATTATTTAGCAGGCTTAAAAAATAGATTTAGGACCCCGCGCAGGGAGGGAGCCCGCCAGCTTCCCTTCCGCGACCTCTGTTCCCGCGGACTGCGCTGGAGAGACCGGTACCCAGGCTCTCCCCCCGATATAACATCACTTGGGACACGGCCTGTTGGGGCTTCCGTCTGTGCCCGAGGGCGGGTTGGCGCTGTAGTCGTCTGGGCGCCAGATCGGCGGGCCATCGTGACCACAGGGTGAGCGGCGCCACGGAGACTGCCCTCCGCCATCTTTGCTCCAGTGACCAGGTAGTTGGGACCGCCAGGCTCAGAGACAGACAGGCATAATATCGCTTCGGTTTCAGGCAGCTTGGGTGTAACCTGCTCCCAGGTGCTGGGCTGATCTGCAGTAACCAGCGCGCCAGTTCCGCGGTGGGACCTTCTGCCTGCTGGAGGGACCCCGCGCAGGGAGGGAGCCCGCCAGCTTCCCTTCCGCGACCTCTGTTCCCGCGGACTGCGCTGGAGAGACCGGTACCCAGGCTCTCCCCCCGATATAACATCACTTGGGACACGGCCTGTTGGGGCTTCCGTCTGTGCCCGAGGGCGGGTTGGCGCTGTAGTCGTCTGGGCGCCAGATCGGCGGGCCATCGTGACCACAGGGTGAGCGGCGCCACGGAGACTGCCCTCCGCCATCTTTGCTCCAGTGACCAGGTAGTTGGGACCGCCAGGCTCAGAGACAGACAGGCATAATATCGCTTCGGTTTCAGGCAGCTTGGGTGTAACCTGCTCCCAGGTGCTGGGCTGATCTGCAGTAACCAGCGCGCCAGTTCCGCGGTGGGACCTTCTGCCTGCTGGAGGGACCCCGCGCAGGGAGGGAGCCCGCCAGCTTCCCTTCCGCGACCTCTGTTCCCGCGGACTGCGCTGGAGAGACCGGTACCCAGGCTCTCCCCCCGATATAACATCACTTGGGACACGGCCTGTTGGGGCTTCCGTCTGTGCCCGAGGGCGGGTTGGCGCTGTAGTCGTCTGGGCGCCAGATCGGCGGGCCATCGTGACCACAGGGTGAGCGGCGCCACGGAGACTGCCCTCCGCCATCTTTGCTCCAGTGACCAGGTAGTTGGGACCGCCAGGCTCAGAGACAGACAGGCATAATATCGCTTCAGTTTCAGGCAGCTTGGGTGTAACCTGCTCCCAGGTGCTGGGCTGATCTGCAGTAACCAGCGCGCCAGTTCCGCGGTGGGACCTTCTGCCTGGTGGAGGGACCCTGCGCAGGGAGGGAGCCCGCCAGCTTCCCTTCCGCGACCTCTGTTCCCGCGGACTGCGCTGGAGAGACCGGTACCCAGGCTCTCCCCCCAATATAACATCACTTGGGACACGGCCTGTTGGGGCTTCCTTCTGTGCCCGAGGGCGGGTTGGCGCTGTGGTCGTCTGGGTGCCAGATCGGCGGGCCATCGTGACCACAGGGTGAGCAGCGCCACGGAGAGTGCCCTCCGCCATCTTTGCTCCAGTGACCAGGTAGTTGGGACCACCAGGCTCAGAGACAGACAGGCATAATATCGCTTCGGGTTCAGGCAGCTTGTGTGTAACCTGCTCCCAGGTGCTGGGCTGATCTGCAGTGACCAGCGCGCCAGATCTGCTGTGGGACTTCTGCCTGGCAGAGGGACGCCCCCTCCCCCCCCCCAGGAGAGATCACACACCCCTGCACAGGGCAGGAGCCTGCCAGCCTCCCTTTGGCGACCTCTGCTCCAGGAATCCACTAGGCTGAGCCTTTAGATGTGCAAGGCCTCCCCAATATAAGATCACTTGGGGCAAAGCACATTAGGGCTCCAAAGTCACTCAGGAGCAGGCAGGCCCCAGAAATCGGTGCCAGGGGAATCCTGGTAATCCAGGGGGGGGCAGAAATAGCTTTGCAGGCTCACAGGAGGTCCAACCAACAGCCAGTGGCAGCAGGACCAACTAACACCAGAGGTATCCAGATGGCAAAAGGCAAACGTAGGAATGTTACTAACAGTAATCAAAGTAATGTAGGACCATCCGAACCCAACTCTCCAACAGCAGCAAGTCCTGGATACCCCACCACACCCGAAAGACAAGATCTGGATTTAAAATCACTTCTCATGATGCTATTAGAGGATCACAAGAAGGACACAAATAAATCTCATAAAGAGTTACAGGAGACCATGAATCAACGGTTAGAAGCCCTTACAAAGGAAACACAAAAATCGCTTAGAGAAATGCGGGAGAACATGGATCAAAAGATGGAGGCGCACAAGGAGACAACACAAAAATCGCTTAACGAGATGAATCAACGGGTAGATGCACTCACAAAGGAATCACAAAATTTGCATAAAGAAATGCAGAAGAATATGGGTCAACAGACGGATGCCCATAAGGAGGCAACACAAAAATTGCTTAAAGAAATGAATCAACGGTTAGATGCCCTTACAAAGGAAACACGAGAACTGCTTAAAGAAATGCAGGAGACGATGGATCAACAGATGGAATCCCATGAGGAAGAAACACAAAAATCGCTCAGAGAAATGCAGGAGAACGTGGGTCATCAGGAAGAAATCCTGAAAGAGGTAATGCAAAATTACCTTAAAGAAATACAGGAAAATACAAACAAACAAGTGAAGGATCTCAGCAAATCCATCCAGGAACTAAAAAAGGAAGTAGAAACAACTAAGAAATCACAAAGGGAGACAACTTTGGAGATAGAAAACCTTGGGAAGAAATCAGGAGTCATAGATGCAAACATCAACAATAGAATACAAGAGATGGAAGAAAGAATCTCAGGTGCTGAAGATTCCATAGAAAGCATCGACTCAACAGTCAAAGAAAATGCAAAATGCAAAAAACGCGTAACCCAAAACATCCAGGAAATCCAGGACACAATGAGAAGACCAAACCTAAGGATTATAGGTATAGATGAGAGTGAAGATTTGCAACTTAAAGGGCCAGTAAACATCTTCAACAAAATTATGGAGGAAAACTTCCCTAACTTAAAGAGAGAGATGCCGATGAACATACAAGAAGCCTACAGAACTCCAAACAGACTGGACCAGAACAGAAATACCTCCCGTCACATAATAATCAAAACACCGAATGTTCTAAACAAAGAAAGAATACTAAATGCAGTAAGAGAAAAGGGCCAAGTAACATACAAAGGAAGACCTATCCGAATCACATCAGACTTCTCACCAGAGACTATGAAAGCCAGAAGATCCTGGGCAGATCTCATGCAGACACTAAGACAGCACAAATGCCAGCCTAGACTACTATACCCAGCAAAACTCTCAATCACCATAGATGGAGAGACCAAGATATTCCATGATAAAACCAAATTTTCACAATATCTTTCCACAAATCCAGCCCTGCAACGGATAATAGGTGGAAACCTCCAATACAGGGAGAGAAACAACACCCTGGAAAAAATGAGATAATAACCTTCTTGAATCAAACCCAAAAGTAGATAACCACTCAAACATAAAGATAGCGTCAAGAATGGCAGATGGCAATAATCACTATGCCTTAATCTCTCTTAATATCAATGGTCTCAATTCCCCAATTAAAAGACATAGACTAGCAGACTGGATACGTAAACAGGACCCAGCTTTTTGCTGCATGCAGGAAACGCACCTCAGTGTCAAAGACAAACACTACCTCAGAGTAAAAGGCTGGAAAACAATTTTACAAGCAAATGGCCCCAAGAAACGAGGTGGAGTAGCCATCCTAATATCGGATAAAATTGATTTTCAACCCAAAGTCATCAAAAAAGACACAGAAGGACACTACATACTGATCAAGGGAAAAATCCACCATCAAGAACTCTCAATCCTGAATATCTATGCTCCAAATGCAAGGGCACCCTCATTCGTAAAAGAAACTTTACTAAAACTCAAAGCACACATCGCACCGCACACAATAATAGTGGGTGACTTCAACACCCCGCTCTCTGAAATGGATCGTTCAGGAAAGCAGAAACTAAACAGGGACACAGTGAATCTAATTGAAGCCTTGGACCAAATGGAACTAACTGATATATATAGAACATTTCATCCTAGAGCTAAAGAATACACCTTCTTCTCAGCTCCTCATGGTACCTTCTCCAAAATTGACCATATAATTGGTCACAAATCAGACCTCAACAGATACAAGAAGATAGAAATAATCCCATGCCTCCTATCAGATCACTATGGAATAAGGGTGGTCTTCAATGGCAACAAAAACAAAAGAAAACCCACGTACACATGGAGGCTGAACAATGCTCTACTCAATGATAACTTGGTCAAGGTGGAAATAAAGAAAGAAATCAAAGACTTTTTGAAAGTTAATGAAAATGAAGGCACAACATACCCTAACTTATGGGACACAATGAAAGCAGTGCTAAGAGGAAAATTCATAGCCCTGAGTGCCGCCAAAAAGAAACGGGAGACAGCATACACTAACAGCTTAATGGCACACCTGAAAGCCCTGGAACAAAAAGAAGCAAATACACCAAAGAGGAGTAGAAGGCAGGAAATCATCAAACTCAGGGCTGAAATCAATCAAGTAGAAACAAATAAAACCATACAAAGAATCAACAAAACGAGGAGTTGGTTCTTTGAGAAAATCAACAAGATAGATAAGCCCTTAGCCAGACTAACCAGAGGGCACAGAGATAGTATCCAAATTAATAAAATCAGAAACGAAAAGGGAGAGATAACAACAGAAACTGAGGAAATTCAAAAAATCATCAGATCCTACTACAAAAACCTGTATTCAACACAACTAGAAAATCTTGAGGAAATGGACAATTTCCTTGACAGATACCAAGTACCAAAATTAAATCAGGATCAAATAGACCATCTAAACCGTCCTATAACCCCTGAAGAAATAGAAGTTGTCATTGGAAGTCTTCCAACCAAAAAAAGCACAGGTCCAGATGGTTTTAGTGCAGAATTCTATCAGACCTTCAAAGAAGACCTAACACCAATACTCTTCAAACTGTTCCACAAAATAGAAACAGAAGGAACACTACCCAACTCGTTCTATGAAGCCACAATTACACTAATACCAAAAGCACACAAAGATCCGACAAAGAAAGAGAATCTCAGGCCAATCTCTCTTATGAATATCGATGCAAAAATACTCAATAAAATTCTTGCCAACCGAATCCAAGAACACATCAAAACGATCATTCACCACGATCAAGTAGGCTTCATCCCAGGGATGCAGGGATGGTTCAATATAAGGAAATCCATCAATGTAATCCACTACATAAACAATCTCAAAGAAAAAAACCACATGGTCATCTCATTAGATGCTGAGAAAGCATTTGACAAAATTCAGCATCCTTTCATGCTAAAGGTCTTGGAAAGATCAGGAATTCAAGGCCCATATCTAAACATAGTAAAAGCAATTTACAGCAAACCAGTAGCCAGCATCAATCTAAACGGAGAGAAACTTGAAGCAATCCCACTAAAATCAGGGACTAGACAAGGCTGCCCTCTCTCTCCATATCTTTTCAATATAGTACTTGAAGTTCTAGCTAGAGCAATCAGACAAGAAAAAGAGGTCAAAGGGATACAAATTGGAAAGGAAGAAGTCAAACTATCACTATTTGCAGACGATATGATAGTATACATAAGCGACCCAAAGAACTCCACCAGAGAACTCCTACAGCTGATAAACGACTTCAGCAAAGTGGCCGGATATAAAATCAACTCAAGCAAGTCAGAAGCCTTCCTATACTCAAAGGATAAGCAGGCTGAGAAAGAAGTAAGAGAAATAATACCCTTTACGATAGCCACAAACCATATTAAGTATCTTGGCGTGACGCTAACCAAACAAGTGAAAGATCTGTATGACAAGAACTTCAAGTCTCTGAAGAAAGAAATTGAAGAAGACCTCGGAAGATGGAAAAATCTGCCATGCTCATGGATTGGCAGGATTAATATAGTAAAAATGAGCATCTTACCAAAAGTAATACACAGATTCAATGCAATCCCCATCAAAATCCCAACTCAATTCTTCATAGAGTTAGAAAGAGCAATTCAAAAATTCATCTGGAATAACAGAAAACCCAGAATAGCTAAAACTATTCTCAAGAGTAAAAGAACCTCTGGGGGAATCAGTATCCCGGACCTCAAGCTGTACTACAGAGCAATAGTGTTAAAAACTGCATGGTATTGGTACAGTAACAGACATGTAGATCAATGGAACAGAATTGAAGACCCAGAAATGAATCCACACT
This sequence comes from Tokudaia tokunoshimensis, assembly GCA_036184795.1. Classification (NCBI taxonomy): domain Eukaryota; kingdom Metazoa; phylum Chordata; class Mammalia; order Rodentia; family Muridae; genus Tokudaia; species Tokudaia tokunoshimensis. Next base: position 107,513,714 of record BTHU01000012.1, read on the forward strand.
CCTATGGTCACTTGATCTTTGACAAAGGAGCTAAAACCATCCAGTGGAAAAAAGATAGCCTTTTCAACAAATGGTGCTGGCTCAGCTGGAGGTCAACATGCAGAAGAATGCAAATTGACCCATCCTTATCTCCTTGCACTAAGCTCAATTCTAAGTGGATCAAAGATCTCCACATAAAACCAGACACACTGAAACTAATAGAAGGGAAACTAGGGAAGAACCTTGAACATATGGGCACAGGGGAGAATTTCCTGAACAGAACTCCAATAGCTTATACTCTAAGATCAAGAATAGACAAATGGGACCTCATTAAATTACAAAGTTTTTGCAAGGCAAAAGACACCGTCAAAAAGACAAAGCGGCAACCAACTAACTGGGAAATGATCTTTACCAACCTTACATCCGACAGAGGGCTAATATCCAAGATATACAAAGAACTCAAGAAGTTAAACTCCAGAGAGGCAAGTAACCCTATTAAAAAATGGGGTACAGAGCTCCACAAAGAGTTCTCACCTGAAGAATATCTAATGGCTGAGAAGCACCTAAAGAGATGTTCATCATCCTTAGTCATTAGGGAAATGCAAATCAAAACAACCCTGAGATTCCATCTCACACCAGTCAGGATGGCTAAGATCAAAAACACAGGAGACAGCAGTTGTTGGCGAGGATGTGGAGAAAGAGGAACACTCCTCCACTGCTGGTGGAATTGCAGGCTGGTACAACCACTCTGGAAAGCAGTCTGGCGGCTCCTCAGAAAACTGGGCATGACACTTCCGGAGGATCCGGCTATACCACTCCTGGGCATATACCCAGAGACTTTACCTGCATGCAATAAGGACACATGCTCCACTATATTCATAGCAGCCTTATTTATAATAGCCAGAAGCTGGAAAGAACCCAGATGTCCCTCAACGGAGGAATGGATTCAGAAGATGTGGTATATTTACACAATGGAATACTACTCTGCAATTAAAAACAATGAATTCACGAAATTCCTAGGCAAATGGTCAGAACTTGAAAATATCATCCTTAGTGAGGTAACCCAATCACAAAAGATCACACATGGTATGAAGTCACTGATAAGGGGATATTGACCCAGAATCTCAGAATACCCTAGACACAATCAGCATATCAATAGATTTCTAAAAAGATGGAAGGAGAGACCCCTGGTCCTGGAAAGACTGGATGTAGGGGAACGCCAGGACAGAGTAATGAGAGGGGGTTGAACGGAGAAAAGAGGGAGGGAAGGGGGCTTATGGGACTTTCGGGGAGGGAGGAAACGGGAAAGGGGAAGTGATTTGGAATGTAAATTAAAAAAATAAAATAAAATTAAATTAAAAAAAAAAAAAAAAAAAAAAAAAAAAAAAATAGATTTAGACAAATACGTTTAAATTTGTGTTCTACTTTGCTAAAGGGACAACTAGATTTAGGTCAAATGTAGCACTGAACTATCATGTGTCACTTGTATAAGAGTTATTTATTAAATCAATAGTTTCTTTGTGTCTGTCTGTCTATGTAAGTGAGGCCAGACAAGGGCTGGGGCTTAGACAGCTCTGGGCTGTCTAACAAGGGTGCTGGGCACTGATTTCAGGTCCTTTGAAGAACAGCATGCACTGTTAATTGCTGAGCCATCTCTTCAGCCCCAAGAAATCAATAGCTTATTGTAAGGTGTGTGTGTGTGTGTGTGTGTGTGTGTGTGTGTATGACTCAGTGGTTAAGAGCACTGGCTGTCCTCCTAGAGGACTCAGGTTCGGTTCCCATCACCACACAGTGGCTCACAGCAGTCTGATTTCGGTTCGTGGGAATCTGACACCTTTTTTCAGCCTCCGTGGGCACCAGGAATGCACATGCTGCACAGACATACATGTAAACAAAACACTCATACACAGAAAATAATTATAAACCTTAGAAAAACAGAAACCGATAGCTTATGTTAAAAAAAAATAAAATCAAGTGGGTGGTGCACACATCTTTAATCCCAGCACTCGGGAGGCAGAGGCAGGTAGACCTTGAGGCCAGCCTGGAACTACAGAGTGAATCTCAGGACAGCCTGGGGTACACAGGGAAACCCTGTTTCAAAACAAAACAAAACAAAACAAAACAACAACAACAACAAAAAACAGAACCAAGGTCCCAGCCATTCTTCACAGCTTGCTTCTTAATGCACAGGTAGCTTAGCTTTCTCAGGAAACAGTTTTCTACTGCCCTTTCCAAGTTTTCTGCTGTTTCCACTAGTCTGAGTGGCTGTTGCCCTTTTCCCTGCTCTATAGAAACAGGCAGCACAAGCCAGGTGCAAGCATTTGACCTTTGTAGTCCCTGCCAATGTAAAGAAACAAAATAATCACATGATCTTCTGTTTCCTTCTTCTTTTTCTTAAAATGCTCTGATTTCATCCTGCATGGGGGCATTTAGTCCCCTGTTCTTAAACTATGAGACATTTACCAGGAAATTCTATAAAGCTTTCTATAAAACTACTTACTGAAAAGTGTGGTATTATTTTTGTTTCAGATGGTGGTAACATAAGGGACTATGCTCTATACACTTAACTGCAGTTCTAGCTTTGCCTATCTGTGAACAATAATAAGTATCCCAGGGATGTTTTTGCCAAAATGTGCTTCCAATTAAAAAAAAAGTAGAATATAGTGACTAGATTTAAGAGGACCTTCACAATGTTTTACTTTTGCAGGTGGGAGATGAGGGTGGGTAGTAAGGCATCTACAGTGCCCATGACATTTTGGTAGTGGTCCATGAATTAACTACCGACCTACCTCCTAACCTCTTGAAGATCTAAATGGTTAAAATACTAGCCCCAGTAAATCACTGCTAAGGGACAGAAGTCCATCCTTATATTCTATCAACGTTGTGTGTACAAACGTAATTTGTTCACCACAGACACCAAACACTCAGCATATAGAGCAGGCACCAGCAGTTCAAATTCATACATGCCAGAACCCTATAGACTGGGCCTTTGTACTAGCAGCATGTGCAAATCACTAAGTCAGTCACACAGACAGCTGGCAAGTAAATAATATACTGATTCCTGTATGTAAGTATAACTGATGCACATTACAGTGAAACATAGAAGTCTGTGAGGCACCGGAGGAGCAAATGTGTTGTTGAACTCCAGGAGAGAGGACCTGTGACAACAGGGTGGTTTCATATGCATTGCATCATGCTTTCTTTCACACATCAGGAGCACAGACTGAGATGACTTGGTCAACAAAAGACTTCTTTCTCAGTTACTAAACTGGAAAACCTACTCCAAGCAGTCACTTTAAGGAGAAGCTATGTTCTCTTTCTAGCTGATATTTACGCCTATCACCTTTTTAAAAAGCTGCTGGCAAGAGACTCTTTTAACAACTTCTGAATGTAGTTTTCAAGTGAAAGAAAAGACACTGCAATTGTGCATAAGTTGAAGGCACAATGTAATGACTGAATAAGGCATTATGTTTTTATCAACTATAGATACAAAGCAAGAAGAATGCAAAAAGATTCAGTAAAGAGTTCCAAATTCCTTACTCATCAGTATTACACCTGAAATATTACTACTGGTCAAAGTACTTTAACTGTCCAGCCCTTTCCTTGAAAGGGGTTTTTATTTTTATTTTTGATAAATGAGCTTAGAGAACTGCACAGGAGCATGGCTATTCTGTTGAGGATAGGTGGTGGTAACAAACTCATTTTGCTGTGTTACGTCTATTAAACAGGCTAGTCCAGTTCCAAACACCAGGAGCAGTGAGATTAGGTGAAGAACGGCCGTCCTGCCTTCTGCTTTGCTTGATACGGACAAGTCCCAGGAAATCCCTGGTCCTAAGTCACCCCAAACCTGATGTTTGGATAGCTCCGACCTAGCTTTCTCACATACTTATCTGGACATTCGTGGTTCAGTACCAAAAGCTTGCTTGGCCTCTATTGTCTTAGTCTGTCAAAGGGGACTATGAACATGTGTCTGTTGATCCACAATGATGTTACTTATACGGAACAAGTAAAACTGGGAAATGAAACATCTCTGCTAATCCAGAAGCCGCTCTCTGAACTTCCGTACTAACACAACTTGCCTCAAACACTTGGCAGTGTAGCTAATGTAAAGACTGTGACTCTCGTTCTCCTAATCTCTCTCAGTTTCTCCCCATCCTGTCTCTGGATTGAACCCAGGCCACCCCAGTGAGCACTACCATAAATAAGGAACACTCCCATCTCCAACAAGCCTGTGTTTCTAGGTGAGAAAAATGAACACTCTTTCACTGTTATCTTAAGAAAATTATGGAGAAGTGTGTGTGTATCTTCTCAATTTATTCATTTACAAGAAAAGAAAGCAAATTTAATACAGGTATCACACTTTTACATGTCACTAAGCTAACATAGTAGATGATGTTTACCAATGGTGATGTGGTTGTACATTCAACCTGCCTTGGATAAGATTAATACTAAGCACAAAATTACAACAAAATATGGTTTTTATTAAGAGTAAAGCTTTAAATCTAAATTTCAAAAGTGCAGTTAAAAATAAGCAACTGAAAGCATGGCATGGAGAGTTGAAAAATCCAAGCCTTTAATTTGTAAAGTTCTATATCAGATATGACATTTGAACTTCATGTAAGCAGAGTAGAGCTATTATTTGGTATACAGATATACTGGGCTCCAGGACACCCCATGATGCCCTAACCCTAGGGTACCCAAACCCAAGGACTGCAAATGCTAATCTGTTATTATATTGCTTAGGAAATAAGAATGGAAATAAAAAGTCCATGCATGTATAGAACAATTTAACCCCAAGGATGCCGGATTCTGATAATGTGGGACTTGTGGATGAGCAGGGTCCACTGACCTTCTCTCTCACATCATACACTTTTATAACTGTAGTTTGGGTTAAGTTTATGCCTCTACCAGAGAAATGCTTTGGTATGACTGTCGCTGTGACAGAAATCTGAGCAGACATTTCTTAAAACTCTGTACTCCACTTACACTAATATAACCCTAAGATTTAACACTTGAGTGCTAAGTATTTTAGAATAACTAAAATACTTAGAATCAACCGGTGATTGTCTCTACTGTCCAGAGCTCAAAGTACATGCAACAGAGTCCATGAAGATGCAGGAAAAACTGTTACATTTGAACAGTCTTTAAACTCTGCAAATGGAAATTTCAGAGGGTCCTATGTTATGCTATTTAACTACTGGAATCTTCAAGCTTCAGAGAGAAGAATCTCAGAGCTTGCTCATGCATGGGGATGCGTTCTATTCTAGATCTAAAACTGTATTCTCAGCCAAACCCCAAGAGGAACTCAGTCCATCAGGTGCTTTACCCAAGGCATGGGCAGCTCCACTTCATATTTCTCATGAACAATACCTGCTAGAATTTCTGCAATAGTCAAGTATTGTATAGTCTTTAAAGAACTGCTCTTCAACACAAACTGTCATTTCAAATGAAGCAGAACGGACCTCACCCATAATGCCTGCAGTAAAGTGATTACCATATGCTTGCCCCTTTTCAAAGGGTGTCTCCAAACACACTGGAGACAGGATTTTGGTCTCTATTTTAGAAGCAGGGTGACATTATGGCTTTCATTTCATTTCATTTCTAGAACAGAGGATCTGGGGATTCAAATAACCATCTGGGAAAATTCGTTGTTTAAAAAAAAAAAGGTTGACATTTATATTTTGCAGTGTTCCAGAAAAAAGTGTAAAGCCACCCAACAGCTGTCTTGTTAACTGAAACTGATTAAACTCTCAAAGTCTTACAGTAGTCAATGTTTATTAACGCTTAAACATTCTAAGTACGTTTAAAAGAAAGATTTCTAAGACAGTAAGTTTTCTGATATAGGCAGATCAAAACATTAAAAAAAGAAAATCCTTTGCAAAGAGGTAATGTAAGTCAGCTAGTCGAAAAATCAACTTAAAAGCACACACGGCTTTTTGTAGCTACAGAAAGGGGCAACATTATTTTCTATTAGTTTTGAAAGAACCAAGTCCTTCTCATAACTCATAAATAAAATTACTATCTACAAACTCAAACACCGTGGACACCGTGGCAGAGGTCACATTTTCCCAGGACGGGGGACAAGCGACTACAACTATATCAGAGGTTTTTGTTTTAAAAACCAGACTAACAGATCAGGTGTTGAGCAATCCCTCCACTGTCAACATCCTAGTTGCGATGAACCCTGCTCTGCACAAAAGTGACAGCTCCGGGTATATCAACTGCAAACCCCAGCGTGTCCCAGAACCTGTGCACACATTACCTACGAGAAGGTAGAGGAATCTCGAGGATCTAAACCAGCCGTCAGGAATCCCTCCTCACCAGTTAATTCCTAATTCTTCGGAAGTCACCTAAAGTTTGCTGCGTGGGAGAGGTGTGGGCAGGGTGACCAGCCCTTCCTTATGTCCGGCTTCCTAAGCACCCTCTTCGGCCCAGGCTAACAGATGCCCAAGGCAAGAGCGAGTGACAGTCAAGGCGAGGAGTGCCCGAGACCGCTGAGCCCCGTGGCCCAGTCTCCACCGCGGTCGGGGGGCGGTGGCTCGGGGCCTGCTGCCCGAGGCTCGATACTGACCCGAGGTCGCGGTTGCCGAGCCCAGGAGCACCGCGCAGAGCAGCAACGACAGCCCGACGCGGACCTGCATCCTGCGCTCGAAGGTCGAGAGCCCTTGTCGTCGGCGTCGCCGCGACCAACTAAGCCGCTGCCTACGCGCCAACGCCTCGCAGCCGCTCTTCCTGCTCTGGTTCCTTCTTCACCCCTTCCCAGGCCTCCCTGGCCCAGGGCGTAGCCAATCCGCGCCCGCCGCTCCGGTCTCCTTGGCCAATGGCCGTGATCGCCCCGCCCACATGTAGTGACACCCCCTATGTCATCTTTTAGCCAATCATTGTGTGCATTTCTCATACCAGCTTTCCCGGTTGGACCACGGCCTCACCGACATGGCCCCAGCTAATTGGTAGCGCCTGAATCAGCGCGTGAGGCTAGGGCTCGAAGGCGGGGAACCCTCATCCAGGACTTCAACTCCCACCATGCACCGCACTAGATTTCTCAGGGCCGGTGCTCTTGGGAGATGCAGTTTAGCATAAAGTAAGGGTAGAAGTCGCAGGTGGCTGCGGACGTGGAGGAATTGGGCTAGCTATTCAAGGGAATGGATTCACGAGACTCTTGCGTTTGAATTAGAATAAATATCAAGGAATAGATATCAAACGGTTAAGAATTTCTAAGGCTGCTAAGTATTTCTTTGTACTTATTTTGAGAATTTGAATTGGACATGATGTGAACACTGAGAAATAAGTAATCGCGGAATTGAAAATTTTAAATATTTAGTTAAAAAATACTTAAGTCTTAAAAAAAGCTTAGGTAAAGCAATACCTGAAGCTTACAGAGCCGCAGTACAAGAAAATGCCGCTTGTCATTTCCCTAATAAAACAAAAGGGAAGTAATTTCTCCAGTGAAGATTAGCTCAGGTCCTGTGATCATTTTCACCAAGGTTTCCATATCTACTAGCCACCCAGCAAATGTTCCAACAGCACTTCCAAACCCTTCAAACATCGGTCCTCATTCTTCTCTTGTGAAATATTGCAATGTTCTCTTTCTCCTTGGCGAGAAAAGGAATTAGACGATTTGTGTGACCATAGAGGCGAGAGCCGAGGCATTTCAGGGACTGCAATAGTTATGTAGTAAGTACCTACGCACACACAATCCCTTTGAGTAGCAGGGCAGTATCTTGATGCTTTTCAATCTTAATCAAATTGAGTCCTTCTAAGATTTATTTCCCAGCATGGCATACAGTTGGTTCTAAGCCAAAGAACTCAGCAGGGGTTTAGGGGAAAGTCCTCCTTGTCTCAATGTCTTGACTTCTCTAAACACTTGTTTTCTTTCTTTCTTTTTCTTTTCTTTTTCTTTTTTCTTTTTCTTTTTGGCAGTCATTATTTTTAGGAAGATGTTAAAAATTAGCTGCTGTACGTTTGCATCAGAGGGGATGAGGAAAAGTTCTCCCTCACCTCTCCCCCGCCCCCCACCCCTGAGCGTGTGTGTGTGTGTGTGTGTGTGTGTGTGTGTGTGTGTGTGTGTGTGTGAATGCGCGCACACAAAGGTGTATAGGATGGAGGTTAATGTCAGGGTTCGTTCTCAATTGATCTCTACCTTATTTTATGAGACAGGGTCTCGATACAGACCTTGTTGATTCATCTAGCCAAACCCAGACTGGTTTGACTAGGAAGTCCCAAAGATTCTCCGGTCTGCTCTTCCACGGTAGTGGGATTCCAGGTTCCTGCCGCTGTGCCTGCCTTTTAAAAATCTGGATTCTGAAGGATGGACCTAAGGCCCTTAATATTAGATCTCAGGGTGTTCCAATATTCAGAAACGAGCCGTAGCTGGACTACAGGGGGACTTCTGGTGACTTGATAAAAGCCAGCATTCTTCAGAAATGTGTGAAATTGCTTTCCATCTGCCAAAAGGAATCACATCTCTTACCTCTGGCAGAAGTGACAGATGGCTCTCCATTGACATGGACCTGTATATTAAAGCCCATGCCAGCCTCCAGGCTCCCTCTGTCTCTGCACAAGAACTTGTTATACGTTTCAAAGCCCCCTCATTGGTCTCTTGGCCCTTCCCTCCCAGAAGCTACTCACCCTCCTTATAGCTCACTATTCTCTACTCTTCCTACAGGCACCCCTCTCCCATTATTATTCTCCCATTATGCCATCTCTTACTGTCTCCAAGATTCTCTCCCTCTCTCCTGCTTTCCTCGGCTAGGCCATGCCCAACTTGCTTTCCTTTCTGTTCTGGACTCTTCTAGATGCATCTGGTTGTTTTCCTGCTCATACAGACAATTAAAACCTTAACCTTAACACAGAGTGGTCATGTCGGCAGTTTCTTTACTAACAACAATCTGGATACATACATACAATATATATACAATATATATATACACACACAATATATATATACACAATATATATACATATATATGTATACACACACACACACACACACACGCACACATCCAATAAAGATTTTGGGTGAGCCAGGCTGAGGGTGAGAGCATGGGAGAACTGGCTCCTAGTGTTGTCTGCTCTGTGGTGGCATCGATGAGGGAGAAATGCCATCCTCCCCTCTCACATCCCTTGATACCTATGGCAGTTGGAAGAGTTGGCTCTGGAGTCGTGAGAGTGGGAGAACTGGCCCTGTCCCTCACCAGCTGCAACACTCTGAAAAGCGGGTCCTGCACTTCACCTGGGCAGCACAGTAGAGCTGGTCCTGATGGCATGGGTGTGGATGACCGAGGCCCGAGGGCATGAGAGGGGGAGACCTGGCTTTGCCCTTTGCTGACTACTGCACTGGATGGACCAGCTGGGTTGAGATAGGAGAGCTCACTGGGGTGGTGTGAGTGCAGGAGAGCTGACAGGCTGACCAGCTCAGACACCTCTCAGACTTCGAAATTGCCCACCCCATCATCTACCCTATCAATGAACTGCTTGAGTACACAAAGGGGCCAGTCCTACAGATCTAAAACGACAGGATCTCTGTGACAAGAGCAACAACGGAATGTCTGAGAGGAGTCCCAGCGAGGTTCCAGTATTGATGGCGTAGCAGAAGACAGAGGCCTCAAACCAGACCAACGACTCATTGCAATGAATATTTGCAAACAAAGAAATGTGGACAAAAGGGTATATTGTGGGACACACTGTGACACACTACAGCTACCATAATGAAAATTTGTTTCCTCTGTTGGGAGGGGAGGTTACAAGGGTGGAGGGCAGGTATGAGGGGAGGGGGGGATGAGTGGGATTGGGGTGCATGATGTGAAATTCCTAAAGAAACAGTAAAAAGTTTAAAGAAGAGTAGGGGGAGGGGGGAGGAGAAAATGTCTTCATAAAATCAGGCTGTGGCCAGGCCTGTAAGGCATTTTCTTAATTAGTAATTGATTAGTGAGAGCCAAGGGCATTGTGGGTAGGGCTATCCTTGGATTGGTTTTCCTGGGTTCTATAAGAAACCAGACTGATCAAGCCATGAGGAGCAAGCCAGTACGCACCACTCCTCTGCATCAGCTCTTGTCTCCAGGTTCCTGCCATGTTTGAGTTCCTGTCCAGACTTCTCTCCTTCAGTGATGAACGGTGATGTAGAAGTGTAAGCAAAATCAACCCTTTCCTCCCCAACTTTCCTTTGGTTATGGGGTTTCATTGCAGCAACAGGAACCCTAACATCCACTATTTTGAAACCAGAGAATAAAATATGTTTTTTTCCCCTACCTTTTACCTTACCTATTATCAAGTCTAGTCCTTTTAAACCATGTAGTTAGTGTTAAAATGTGCATTCATTTTTAAATTAACTTCCTTTTGGCATTTATTATTTTTATATTGTGTTGTGTTACTTCATATTATCAAATTATTCATAGTATTGTATGACTCAGTTTTTTCCCTAACTCCCTTATTGGTTCTCATTTTCTCTTCCCTGGATACACCTGAATCCTAGTAGCCATATTCACCAATGCCAGTCTCCCTCCACTCTAACCTAAGACACAGACAGTGGCTGTGTTTCCTTAAACATCCCTTTCATCTATCTGCTTGACATTGTCATCAGCCTCTCTTTTAACCTCTGCTTTCCACACAGGAAGCAGTGGTTACCTAATGACTAAGACTGGGGAGTGCTCACTGCTTTGTCGAGGTTCAACCTTTCATCAGTACCCATTACAGATGGATGTGAGTCACCATGTGGTTGCTGGGAATTGAACTCAGGACCTCTCGAAGAGCAGCCAGTACTCTTAACCACTGAGCCATCTCTCCAGCCCCTCAATTATTGTTTTTATGGAGTGCTTTATGCTGTTAGAGCCTTGGCTAGTTGCTACACAGATGGAGTTCTGCATCTTTTCATCTGCCTTGCAGATTTCTACATTAATACTGTGCTTTCCGGTCCCTTTACCTTCTTCCCAATGACCTTTACTTTGTCTCAAGCTTGGCATACTTCCCAGTTTACCATGCATCTCTTCTTTGTTGAGACTTTTACAACTAGCTCTTTCCTCATTCCTAGTTATTTCTCTAAATATCTCTCAGATGTTTTCAGTCTGGCCCTTTAAATGGATTTAAACTTGCTAAGGTCAGACATCATTTGTACAACTCCTCGTATTGGCACTGCCCTCAACCAACACTAGATAGTTGTTGACCAATAGATGTACTTGTCTGGTGTATAGTTCCCAAATTCAGAAAGAAAGTGCTTTTTATATTATGACATGTTTAACTAATGTTACTATTTTTTGCAGATTGTTTGTAAGGGGTGGAAATTCATTTTAGCCCCTTGATTTGGAAAGATCTATAGTTGGTAGGACTTTCATTAGCCAGCAATGAATAACTGGCCTGTTTTGAAAACGCTAACGGGACCTTGACTTCCTGGGTAAACTTGACATTTTCAGAGTAGGGTCAGGACTGTGGGAAAATCAGAGTTATTTGGTCAGCCTGCTGCCTTGAATGATGTTTAGTTGGGGGGGGGGAATGCTGTGGATTCTCAGTGGCCTTATCTGGTCTGAGCACATGTTCCTCTGGGTTCCCAGCCAGCATCCCCAGTTAAGGCTATGTACTTCCCGTGCTTGCACACGATGGTAATGCTATTATTTGTCAGTCTGTAGTATTTGCTCAGCTGTCTCCATTCTGTCTGTCTGTTATTAGTTTTCTAACTCACTGTTGAAGACTGCCAAGTTGCAGAGAACCTGCTTGCTCTTTATGGCAAAGCGACACAGAACCTGAGAGAGGGCAATAAGTCAGCAGGTGACCTCCATAAATGACTTTAGCACAACCACCCCGCTTACTTTTCCCTTAAGTCTGGTGGGACAGCCCCTAGATTTATCCTGAGAGTGGAGGGGCTGTCATCAGCTCTTAGAGGGTTATGTCCTTTCCTATGCTAAGGGATCTGTTTGAGCTGGTAATGTGCACAGGTTGCTCGAATTTGTATCATGGGTGTCTGCCAAGGAAGGATTAGGGAGAGAGAAACAGGATATGTTCTCAGAGCTTAGAAAACAAAGTACTTTCTTTGATATAGCTGAGGCAAATTAAAGTCATTTTCCACGTTTTTGTTTTTCATCCATAAAAAAAGTATAAGTCCAATAAGTAGTAGCCAGATCCGGGGGCATACCATGGTCTTCATTTATATTCTGAGTTATTAAGTTGAACAATGGCTTTCTACCTTGTCATATCCCTCATAGTGTGGAGACAGCATCTGGAAGGTACATCATAACAATCCAAATAAATCACCTTCAGATGTTCTTGTCCCGTTCCCTCATTACAATTCAAGATCACCAGTTCTAAGTGTAGATCTTAGATTGTGGAGGCGTGGTTTTAGCAGACTTTAGTGCGGACAGAAGGTGAGAAGGTGACAGGCCCTCAGGCTGTTTACCAAACACCAGCCCGAAGTAGTATTTACTCTGTGGAATATTTTCTCACTGGACATTGTTGATCTTATCAGATAAAGGAAATGCCAGATGCTTTTATATCCGGAATAACTGGATAAGCATTTTTGGGTTTAGTCTCTGAGTAGATTTGTTAACTCTTAGCTTTAAGAGAGAGAGCTTGGGTCAAAACTAACTTGCAGCAAGAATGGATTTGCTGATATTACAAGGAGACAGAACACTTGGAATCCCCATTAAATTCAGAGTTCACAATGCTGCAGTAAATGGCAATACGTCTAATTAGTCAATTTTGCATTTGAAACATTATATTCATATGAAAATTCCTTCCTTTCTGATCTCTCCTTCCCTCCTTGCTTCCCTTCCATTACTGTCAAACACAGGGTCCACTTCTGCATGTTCTTGGTCTTGTAGATGAAATTATTTATACATGTGTATGGGAATGCCAAGGTGATTTATTAGAGTTATGGAGAGAAAACAATAGGGTAGGCAAGCTAGGAATGCCTGCAACTGCGGGGCCAAGAGAGATGGAAAGAGGAATGAGAAGGAAAGTGAGATGCTTTGAGTTGAAAGTCAGAGTGTAGACAGGTTTAGCAGTAGAACTGTGTGTGCAGCTGCCCCCTCTGTGTGTGTGTGTGTGTGTGTGTGTGGTTGCTTCAGAAAGACAAGAGAAGAGAAGAGAAGAGAAGAGAAGAGAAGAGAAGAGAAGAGAAGAGAAGAGACCTTGAATTTAAGGTCCAGCCGGCACTTAGGATTTCAGGCGAAGGGAGATGGAAAGAGAGAAGCTTTCTGAGCTGGAAGCCAGAGGGTTGTCAGGCTCTGCAGTGACAGCCTGTACACAACCACAGAGTGGGTGCTGTCATGTTATATAGGCACATGCGTATCTCATCAAGGGGACATGTACTTCTCCTGTTTCTTTATGTTGTCCTTAGGTATATTATAGTTCATCTTCACCTTTGGAGTGACTTTCTTCAAGTTGTATAACTGGATCTTTGCCTTGATATAGGAGGTCCCCATCTTGACCGAATTACATCAAAAGGGTGTTATTGACTATATTTGTTGTAGAATTTTTAAATCCCAAACTGGAATTTCTACCCTGCCTTTGACCATTTAGTTCCCAGATAAAGAAAACACACACAACCTTTATATTTGCAATAAGCCTTAATCAGCATTAGAGCTGGGTAGATATCTACCCTTTATGCTATTTTAATGTTTTCCTGTCAATATCCCCAAGTTATTACTTATTATGTTTCATCTGGGCTGCTCATAACTCCTATTGACCAGCTCTTAGGGCTGTGTTTTCTCGACTCCTGACCCATTGCAGCTTCTCCTTCTCCTCCTCCTGGACCTCCTCTTGTTCTCCTCCAACCCCAAGCCCAGGAACCCTAAACCCCACCTATGTCTCTTCTGCCCAGCTATTGACTATTTGCATCTTTATTTACCAATCAGAAATAACCTGGGGGCAAAGTCGCACAGTGTCGCTTGGTTCTATGTGGAAATTTTCTCATCTCTGGGACAACCAGGTCTTGGGGGCCCCAATATTAGCATTAGAATGAAAGCAGCATCAGGTCAAACCACTACATATATGATACATAAAGGAGCTACTGACTATCAACTATGCTATTTGTATCAGAGCATAAAGACATGTTAGTAGTCATATGTCCTAAATGGTGCCTAGGAGACAACTGTCCTGACTTTCTGTCTAAGGTCTCCCCTTACTTCCATAATGTCTACCGTCAACGCTCTTTAACCAAAGGCTACCAGGCACATATCTGTAGTTGGACAAATTGTCTTTATCATTTGTTGCAGTGTGGGACGACATACAACTTAAGGTATCTTTGAAACTTTTCTATTGCTGTGAAGAGACACCATGACTAAAGCAACTTACAAATGAAGTATTTAATTAGATGTAGGGATAATGTTAGTGTACGCTGTGTAAAGTTTATCATTGTGTTATTCAAATGCTGATTTTTTTCTGCCATCACATTCGTTTCAATCTGGACATGGCATTGTAATGCTCATGTCAAGAATCTTCCTGTCTCAAGTTTGTGTAAATAGTGCTTACCATTTATCCTCTGCCTTGTTAATAAAAGCTGATCACCTAATGAGTGGGTAGAAGAGAGAATGGGACTATCTATTAGCCAGGGAAAGAGGGAGAAGAGTAACAGATTGAAGTACTAGGAGGGAGGAGAGCAGACATCATGAGAGTCCAGCTAGAGCATGGAAGGCATGCAAGTATTATTGGGATTTTGGCTGGGAGGTAGCCAGATGAGCTTAGAGGATTAAGATGTAGATCAATGACTGCCTAGGTATTGCTGTAAAGCTTGATTGCATAGATCTTGGTCTCTCTATGTCATTATTGGGGAATTAGCTAGGATAAAGAAAAAGAGACACAGTATTATTTTACTGTATATATTTATATTAGAATTAACATTTACAATTAGAGGCTTTCTTACAGTTTCAGGAGTTGAGACCATGACTGTCATGGTAACAGCATGGCAACTGACAGGCAGGCAGGGTACTGGAGAAGTAGCTGATCAACAAGCAGGAGGCAGAGAGAGAGAGAGAGAGAGAGAGAGAGAGAGAGAGAGAGAGAGTTAGTTACTGGGGAATGATATGGACTTTTGAAATCTCAGAGCCAACCTCCAGTAACACACCTCTTTTAACAAGGCTATACCTCCTAATCCTTTCTAAAATGTGCCACTAACTTTGGACCAAGTATATGGTCCCCGGAGCCCATTTTCATTCAAATCATCATGTAGGGTATCTCAACAAGAAGGATTTAGATGGGTTCTATTATAGAATTTGGGTTTGGGGTTGGTGATTTTTAGACAGCCTATGGGAGATAGACTTGTTTTAGACTGAATGTGAGAAGGACTTTTGCTTTCTATGATTTAATATAAATGAACCAGGGAGGCAGAATCAAAGGATAATGCTGTTACCTGTAAAAGATAACACTCCATTTCCCTGGCTCAAAAGAGGTAGCATTTGATATATTGTGGGTGACCAGACTGCCTTGTTTGAGCTTAATGAGATGGCTTTGCTTTGTCTAAGCATCCTCTGGTGTCTGAGTGACTTCTTATATGACACTCTTCCTGGAGAGATGTTGATAAACATCTACTCACTCCAGATAAAAGAATCAATAATTGACCAAAGTCAGTCTACTGCCAAAGTCCAGCTTAGTGAATTAAGTAATTTATTAGCTTCCTTATAGGGTTAGTTTAGAGGTGACAAAGACAAGTACATCAACCAAAGCCCACTCTAGCTTGGCTATTGGCTCATGGAAGCTACTAACCTGTAACTCAGAGCTTAGCTTGTAGGCACTCATACAGATTGGAGAGTATTTCTTCCAGGTAACTTGCCTGGTCTGAACCTGTTCCAGATAGCTCAGGTCTTTGCTTCTTCCAGGCAAACTGACTGGTCTAAGCCTCTTCTAGGCTTCTATGTTTGTCTGGGAGAGTCTCCCAAGAGCCCTTCCTGATTACATAGAGACTTGAGGATTGAGGGGCCTGGTGAATCTGGTCAGGGATTTCTTGGGTTGTTTACTTTCTGAGGTTGAAGGAAGTTCCTGGCAGGATGGAATATTTCACATCTCATTAGAACACCCTGGGTCTTAAAGAGCTTCCCTCTTTGACAGAAATTTTTATTTATAAGGAAATTGCCACATAATACCTGTCCATGTCTGGTGTCCTGTAAGATTGCTTATGTCTAACTCAAGAAGGACATAGCCTTTCTGTGATCAATTGCCAGGCCAGCTCTGAATGCTGTGGATTGCTCTTTGTCTTTTTCCTTGGCACCTATCCTATGGTATACACGGATCTGCTGGGAGTTCAGCAGTGAATGAAATAGACCAAAACCCATGGACTTTATATTCTAATGAGGGAGAAATCAAGAAATAAGTAAGTTAGAACGTGTTAGAAGGTGGTAAATGCTGTGGGGAAACCAGCACAGCAGGAAAAACCATACTAGAGAAGGAAAGCATTCAAATGGAATTGATGAGGTCAAGGCCCACACCCCATGAGGGTCAGATGTTTGAGAAAAGATGTGAAGGTGATGAGGGAATGAGGCATGAAGACGTAGGAGAGTATGATGCCTCCCAGGTACAGAGAATAAGGTATGTACTGGCAAGAATCTATCTGCCTCATTCTGTGATTATTAAGACATCCTATGGTTGCAGGAAAATGGAGGGAAAGACATTCTGAGATCATCAAAATGCCCATATAGTTGCAGAAAATAATGGAGATTAACAAGATATGATGTCAAGGAAGGGATTGGGGCTAGATGTGTTGGGGATTTTAGTTCAATATTAAGGGAGCTTGCAGAATGCTACTCCTGATAACTTTGAGACTGGCAATGATTATCTGTGACTGGTCCTAGAGGTCTTCTCCCCTCCTATATGGGGAATGGCCCAACTCTATTTATGCTAGTTTATTGTTTGTGCATAATGCTAAAGTGAATGCTGAAAAATGATTCTATTCAAAATTTGATTCGGGGAACGTTCATGCGTGGATAGTTTTAAATTAGTCTTTAAGAAAGAGATCTTCAAATAAGGAAAGTAATAATGTTGTAAATACATACCATTGTCATAGTAGACTGTAAACTCAAATATAAGGGTTGTATTAGCAAAAAAGAAATGCATGTAGTATGCACATAAGTAAATATATAGCTCAATTACATAAAAATTAAACTGTGCAGTATAAGAACTGAGAGCTAAACTTCAGACATGATGCTTTTTTTTTCATGAATCTGTTAACATGTATACACTGAAAACAAGAAATGGTCTTACATAACCAGAGGACTGTTATCAAAGGCAGATATTCAATACTGACTTAATACTGTTATCCACAGCCTTTATCCAGATCTCACCAATTTCATACAATGATTTATTTCCTAATGGTAGAAAATCCAAGATCCTAAGGTGTGTCTGTTTTGTCTTATGAATTTGCTTTTACTCAGAACATCTTGGAGTGAGGGAGGGCACATATATATTTTCTAGTCTCACAATGCTGACATTTTCTTCATTTACTTAAAACAATTTAATTGATCATTTCACACATACATATAATGTGCTTTGATCAATCCCACCTGCTATTCTCTCTTCTTCAATTCTTCTCCCTTTCCTTCTGTCACTTTCCAACTTCCCAATTTCATGACCCCTTCCCCTCCCCACCCTGAGTCCACTTAATGCTGCCTATGTGGGCCTGAGTGTAGAGCTCACTACTGAAGTGCATAACCAGTTACATTGTAAAATATGCTCTACTTTCAATTTATATCATTAGACCTAGGTTATGCATGCTGGGTAAGAACACCGTGGAAGTGAAGCTGAATTCTTCTTAGTGCTGCAAAATGGCAGGGAAATGTTGCTAGTGAGTTTTAGTCTGAGCAAATGTGATTTTGATCAATTGGTTAAGGAAGTATTTCTACTATACTATGTTTTTATTATGAAATGTCCTCCATGTGCTCATCTACTGAATGGTGGTTGGTCCCCACTTGGTGGCACAAACTTCAGGAGATAGGGTCTGGTTGGAGGAAACACGATGCTGGAGGTATGGTTTTGAAATTTACACTCCATCATTGGGCCTTTCCTATTTATCTGCTCCCTGTGAGGCATGAGTTGGATAGTCTCCCACTCTACATGATCTCACCATCTTGATGTTCAGGCTTACTGTAGAGCCAAGTGATGGGGCCGGCCCATCATAGGCTAAAATTCTGGAACCACAAGTGTCTTAATGACTTTTCTACTGCCATGATAAAACACCATGACCAAGGTAACTTTTAAAAGAAAGTGTTGGGTTTGTGAGATGACTCAGTGGTTAAGAGCACTCACGGGAAGTTCTGCCAGAGGACCTGGGTTCAATTCCCAGCACCTTCATGGCAGCTCATAGCTGTCTGTAACTCTAGTTCTGGGAAATCTGACACTCTCACACAGATAAATATGCAAACAAGACTCCAATGAATATAAAACAGGAAAGTGTTTAACAATGCGCCAACTAAACATCTTATACCACCAAATAAAGCCTACAGTGCAGGAATGGGATACATCTTGTTGACTTGTTGACTAGAGGGTTCCTATAGATTTTTCCCAAATATTACAGGTTATTATTAAGGCTACCACATACAAACCTGATGGTAAGGTCTTACGGCTGAAGACACCACTTTCTTTTTTTTTTTAAAAGATTTATTTATTTTATGTAAAAATTTACACTGTATCTGTCTTTAGACACCCAGCAAAGGGTCAGATCCCATTATAGATGGTTATGAGCTACCACGTGGATTCTGGGAAATGAACTCAGAACCTCTGGAAGAGCAGACAGTGCTCTTAACAGCTGAGTCATTTCTCTAGTCCCAGACATCATTTTCTTATATTATTGAACTTGGAGACATGTAGCTGGTGCCCAACTAGAAGCTTCACCCCTACTGACTAGTGTTCACAGTGCTGGAGGTACTTTGATGCTACCAGAAGAGAAATGTAATCATCAATGTCACCCAGCTATAAAACCTGCGACCCACAACAGAAACCTGCTTGAAAAATATACTGGTGTAATAGTGGCACAAATGTTATGGCAATAACCTTTTTTTTTTTTTTTTTAAAAATTGGATTTGAGGCCCATTTTATGAGATAAAATAGTGCTAAAGTAGCCAGGAACCTGAGGCTACATAGGCCCTAGGGGAAAACCTTTCAGTATTTTTCTAAATATTGCTAAAGAAACATAGCAATAACCCAATTACAAAAGAAGACACATGGTATGCAGTCACTGATAAGGGGATATTAACCCAGAAGCTCGGAATACCCAAGACACAATTCACATATCAATTGATTTCCAAGAAGAAGGAAGGAGAGACCCCTGGTCCTGGAAAGACTGGATGTAGGGAAATGCCAGGACAGAGAAGCGGGAGGGGGTTGAATGGGGAACAGGGGGAGGGAAGAAGGCTTATGGGACTTTTGGGGAAGGAGGAATCGGGAAAGGGGAAATCATTTGGGAATGTAAATAAAAAATATAGAAAATAAAAAAAAGAAACATGGCAATAAACTAACTCCTAATGCCTTATTGCTATTCATGTAGATCAGTGTCTCACTTAACCCTCAGCAGAAATGCCATTTCTTTCAGTAGATGGTAATTAACATAGAGACCCACAACTGGACAAGATACAAAGAGTGAGAAACTTTGAAGAACTCGTCCCTTTGAGGGATGTCTTTATCCAACTCCTTCCCTCAGTGCTCAACAATTCATGTGGAAGAGGATATAGGAAGATTGTAAAATCCAGAGACAGTATATGATTCCAAGGAAACAATGTCTTCCAGATATAACATGGCAGGTATGCCTATGAACTCAGAGACTGTGACAGTATGCGGAGTCTCAGACCTGTATAAGTTTAAACCAGACAGAAAGAAAAATCCCAACACTGAGAAAGGGAGGAAGACATAAAGTCCCACTCCTAACAAATCTATTTGCAGTTTATTACCTGCTAAGAAAGGGAAAGATCAGTTTTTTCCAATGGAGTGTCAGTGGATATATCAACTATATCCTGGGGCAGGCCTCCATATCTAGTAGTAGTTGGTTAACATAGAACAAACTTCATATTTTTGACTGTCTTTTGTTTTGTTTTTATCTTGGTGATTTTTGTTTGATTTTAGTTTTATTCATTTTATTTTGAGAGAGAGAGGGAGAGAGAGAGAGAGAAAGAGAGAGAAAGAGAGAGAGAGAGAGAGAGAGAGAGAGAGAGAGAGAGAGAGAGAGAGAGAGAGAAACATGAAGCGGTAGGTAGAGAGGTGGAGGGGGGCTGGGAGAAGTCTGTAGAGGCAAAAGAATATGGTTAAAATGTATTGTATAGAAATTTTTAAATAAAAATTAATTAAAAATAAAATGTTTAATTGAACTTATGGTTTCAGAGTCCATAATAGCAGAGTAAAGGTTGATAGCTTACCTCTTGATACCAAGCAGGAGGCAGAGGTAGACACTTGAGAATGGCGCTAGTCTTTTAAAACTCATCCCAGTGACACACCTCCTCCAGCAAGGCCACACCTCCTAATCCTTCCCAAACAGTTCTATTAACTGAGCATCAAATATTCAAATATATGAGCCTGTGGAGGTCATTTTCATTCACACCAGCACAATGAGATCAAATATTTAATTCCTTTTTAAAAATTATTTTTCTCAGGTATTTGTGCAATACAAAATGACTAAAACACATTGGATTTTTACTATTTTTGTAATAAGTATGTGTCAGGTAGTAGGTACTATCATACTTCATAAGTATTCTTCCTTTTATTCTATCTTACACACTCACAATTGTTGCTTGAAATGATTTTTTTTTTAAAATGGCAGTCACCATGTGATGATTTTCTTATTCCACTATTTCTTCTCTATGTACTGTTAGCATTCTAAGATAGTCAGCCTCTCTCTCTCTCTCTCTCTCTCTCTCTCTCTCTCTCTCTCTCTCTGTGTGTGTGTGTGTGTGTGTGTGTGTGTGTGTACATGTGCATATATTTGTAGGTATGCTTGAGTTAGGGCATATCCTCAATTGCTCTCCACTTATTTTTTTCTCATTTTTCATTAGTCCTTTGAGGATTTCATATGGTTATTTTAATCATATCAACTCTCATCTATCACTACTCATAGCAGTACACTACCCTTCTCTACTCATTCATGTTTGTTCTCAGTTGTTTCTGTTAAATACAGTTGGTGTTGCCCATATTCTCTTGGATGTGTGGCTTTCTATTGGAGCATGATCGGTTCACCAGGAGCCACACCCTAAAAGAAAACTGACTCTCTCCCAACAGTTTTTAATTGGCAACAGTTTCTTAAAAAGGGGTGGAACTTTGTGCCTGCCTCTCCATGCTGGGATTTTGTCTGGCTAGAGCTTGTATAGGTTTTGTGCATACTATCTAAATTACTCTGAATACATATGTGCAACCACCTTGCTGGGTCCGGAAAACACTGTTCCCTTGCAATCACCTACTACCTTTTCTTTAATATTTCTGCTTCCTCTTCTACAATTATCCCTGAGCCTTGGAAAGAGGTGTTTGCTGTAAGTGTCCTGGTTACAAGAGTAGTCCCCATTCTCTTATTCTCTGAATCTTGACCAGTTCATCTGAATCTGTGTCGATCACCATCTACTTCAAAAAGAAGCTTCCGATGAGGTATCATTGAAGTGGGTATAACTATAAGTCATTAAGAGTCAGTTTATATGCCTAATAATAGTAGTAGGATCTCTTATAAGGCCAATTACTTAGTCACAGGTTTCTGTCTCTAGTAGTGGTGCTAGGTACAGGTTTCAATTTGTAGAGTAGGATATAAATACAATTAGAAAGTAGTTGGCTACTTTCACAACATTTGTGTCATGATTGCCCCAGTGGACATATCTTGTCAGGCCAGTAGTTATTGTAGTTTGCAGGGTTTATAGTTGGCTAAGATTGATGAACACTTTTTTCCCCTTCTGATACTATGTGTAGTATCTGAAAACTAGTCTGAAGGAATGAAGTTTTCATGCGAGTACCAGTTTGATTTCTCCATGTTCTATGATTCAAATATGTTATATATTCAGCAATATTGCTTAGCTGTCAAGATCTGGAGGATAACCAAGAGGCTTGGCAATAGCCTGTAATGTTTGCAGGGGATCTGTGGGATCTCACTGGATAATAACTCTAGAAGAAGTAATCTATTCTGTAATTGGGCTTGTTAGTCCATAGTATCTGATAGGAACATTATTTTCCTGTTATAGAACAACACCATACATATTATATTATATTATGTTAATAATATATACAACAGGTATATATAGCTGTATGTATATATGCTATACATTTTTAATTGGGTTGTTTATTTTCTTGATGTTGAGATTTTTGAGTTCTTTGTATATTCTAGATGCTAATCCTCTCACAGATATATATCTGGTAAATACTTTTTCCCCCATTCTATAAGCAGTTTCATTACTTAAATGGTGATTTCTTTTGTTGTATGGAAGCTTTGTAGCCTCACATAGTCCCATTTTTTTTCAGTTGTTGGTATTAATGTCTATGCTATCAGGGTCCTTTTCAGAAAATCTTTTACTGTGCCAGTGAGTTCAAACATATTTCTACTCTATCAAATCTAGGGTATCAGGTCTTATGTCAGGGTCTTTGATCTCTTTGGAGTTGAGTTTTGTGTAGGGTGAGAGGTAAGGATTTATTTTTACTCTTTTTTTTTCTTATAACATTGATAGAGGCCTTTAAAGAGGAAATGAATAAATCCCTTAAAGAAATACAGGAAAATGCCATCAATCAGAGAGAGAGGTCTTTATTTGTTTTTTTTTTCTATTATTTATTTTATTTTATTTTTTAATTTACATTCCAAATCACTTCCCCTTTCCCGTTTCCTCCCTCCCCGAAAGTCCCATAAGCCCCCTTCCCTCCCTCTTTTCTCCATTCAACCCCCTCTCGTTACTCTGTCCTGGTGTTCCCCTACATCCAGTCTTTCCAGGACCAGGGGTCTCTCCTACCATCTTTTTAGAAATCTATTGATATGCGGATTGTGTCTAGGGTATTCCGAGATTCTGGGTCAATATCCCCTTATCAGTGACTGCATACCATGTGTGTTCTTTTGTGATTGGGTTACCTCACTAAGGATGATATTTTCAAGATCTGACCATTTGCCTAGGAATTTCGTGAATTCATTGTTTTTAATTGCAGAGTAGTATTCCATTGTGTAGATATACCACATCTTCTGAATCCATTCCTCCGTTGAGGGACATCTGGGTTCTTTCCAGCTTCTGGCTATTATAAATAAGGCTGCTATGAACATAGTGGAGCATGTGTCCTTATTGCATGCAGGTAAAGCCTCTGGGTATATGCCCAGGAGTGGTATAGCCGGATCCTCCGGGAGTGTCATGCCCAGTTTTCTGAGGAACCGCCAGACTGCTTTCCAGAGTGGTTGTACCAGCTTGCAATTCCACCAGCAGTGGAGGAGTGTTCCTCTTTCTCCACATCCTCGCCAACAACTGCTGTCTCCTGTGTTTTTGATCTTAGCCATCCTCACTGGTGTGAGATGGAATCTCAGGGTTGTTTTGATTTGCATTTCCCTAATGACTAAAAGATAGCCTCTTCAACAAATGGTGCTGGCTCAGCTGGAGGTCAACATGCAGAAAAATGCAAATTGACCCATCCTTATCTCCTTGCACTAAGCTCAATTCTAAGTGGATCAAAGATCTCCACATAAAACCAGACACACTGAAACTAATAGAAGGGAAACTAGGGAAGAACCTTGAACATATGGGCACAGGGGAGAATTTCCTGAACAGAACTCCAATAGCTTATGCTCTAAGATCAAGAATAGACAAATGGGACCTCATTAAATTACAAAGTTTTTGCAAGGCAAAAGACACTGTCAAAAAGACAAAGCGGCAACCAACTAACTGGGAAATGATCTTTACCAACCTTACATCTGACAGAGGGCTAATATCCAATATATACAAAGAACTCAAGAAGTTAAACTCCAGAGAGGCAAGTAACCCTATTAAAAAATGGGGTACAGAGCTACACAAAGAGTTCTCACCTGAAGAATATCTAATGGCTGAGAAGCACCTAAAGAGATGTTCATCATCCTTAGTCATTAGGGAAATATTTTTACTCTTTTATATCTAATTGAATCAGCACCATTTGTTGAAGATGCTGTTCTTTCTTAGGTTATTGTTGGTCTCTTGGTAAAAATTGAGATGGTTGTTGGAATATGAGTTTCCAGTTCTATCCCACTGATCAAAGCATCTGTTTTTATGTCAGTGTCATGCAGTTTTTATTACTGTAGTTGCCTGGTGTAACTTTAAATCAGAGGTGATCATATAACCAGTCATTCTTTTATTATTCAGGATTGTTTTTGTTATTCTATTTCTTGTATATGTGTGTTTCAAATGAAAAAAATTTAAGGTTTAAAATTATATTTTTCAACTTCTGGTGATGATTACATTGAGTCTGTAAATTGCTTCCAATAGAATGGACATTGTCACAATATTAATCCTATCAATCCACAAAAAAGGGAGCTCTTTCTATATTTTGATATCTTTTTGAATTTCTTTCTTCCATGTCTTATAGTTTTTATTGTAAGTTGTAGGAAAACTCTGCTAATTAAGGTTGAAGTCTACCATGACCGTATAGCCTCTGGACTTGGAGCAATATGGGATACTCCCTTCACTGGCAGGACTTCTCCTCTAACTTTGTCTGGGGAGTTCTAAGCCCAAACATTTGCCACTACCTGATGAATGTCATATAGCCTCAATTAGATTACAGAATCAATTTCATTTCTCCTGATAAGAACCTTTTCATTCAGCACCTTAGATTCCTGAAATGCTTCTTCATGCTAATGAGGCATTTCAGGGTACCCTAAGCCCCCAGCCAATGACCTTTGCCCATTCTGGATATTCTGACTCTCTGTCCCCTAAAACTTTATAAGCCTTGAATCACCCTAAGTAAAGTTGATCTGCCTCCTGATAGCTGCTCCTGTTGTGATTATTCACCATCAGTGCTCACAGGACTTCTAAATTCCTCCTCCCCCCTCTTGTCATCTCTGCTCCCCCCTGCCCTCACAGACCAAACTGGCTGACAATCCATGAGAGTAGGGAGACCCACAGTAAGTTTTTATGTTATATATCTTTACTTTTTTAGTTAGATTTGTTAAGAATTTTTTGAGGCTCTTGTGAGTGGGATTATGTCTCTGATTTCATTCTTGTTATATTTGTTATTTAAATGTAAGAAGGCTACTGATTTTTTTTTTGTGTGTGTAAATTTTGTAACCTGGTGCTTTGCTGAGTGAATTTATCCCTTGTAGGAGTTTTCTGGTGGAATCATTAGGCTTAGAGCTATGAAACTCAGAATACCCAAGATATAATTCACAGACCACATGAAGCTCAAGAAGAAGGAAGACCATAGTGTGGATACTTTGGTCCTTCTTAGAAGGGGGAACAAAATACCCATGGGAGGAGATGCAGAGACAAAGTGTAGAGCAGAGACTGAAGGAAAGACCATCCAGAGACTGCTGCACCAAAGGATCCATTCCATATACAGTTACCAAACCAGACACTATTGTGGATGTCAACAAGTGCTTGCTGACAGGAGCCTGATACAGCTGTCTCCTGAGAGGCTCTGCTAGTGCCTGACAAATACAGAAGTGGATGCTCACAGCCAACCAATGGACTGAACACAAGGTCCCCAATGGAGGAGCTAGAAAAAGGACCCAAGGAGCTGAAGGAGTTTGCAGCCCCATAGGAGGAACAACAATATGAACCAACCAGTACCCCCAGAGCTCCCAGTGTCTAAACCACCAACCAAAGAGTACACATGGAGGGACCCATGGCTCCAGCTACATATGTAGCAGAGGATGGCCTTTTCAGTCATCAATAAGAAGAGAGGCCCTTGGTCCTGTGAAGGCTTGATGCCCCATTGTAGGGGAATGCCAGGACAGGGAAATGGGAGTGGGTGGGTTAGTGAGCAGGGGGAGGGAGGATGATAGGGGGTTTTTGGAGGGATAGGGAGTTTTTGGAGGGGGAACGAGGAAAGGGGATAGCATTTGAAATGTAAATAAAGAAAATATCTAAAAAAAGAAAAGGACTATGTTATCTGCAAATAAAGGTACTTTGACTTCTTTCCTATTTGCATTCCCTTTTCTCCTTTTACTTGCCATATTGCACTAGCTAAAACTTTAAGTACTATATTGATCAGGAATGGAGAGAGTGAACATCCTTGTTTTGTTCCTGAGTTTAGTAGAAATGATTTGAGTTTTTCTCCTTAACATCATGCTTGCTGTGGGGTTGTGGTCTATTGCCTCTATTACGCTGAGGTACATCCCCTCTAGTCCTAGATTCTTGAACTTTTTTTTTTTAAATCAAGAGATACTAGATTTTGTCAAAGACCTTTTCTGCATCTATTGAGATAATCACGTGGTTTCTGTCCTTGAGTCTGTTTATGTGGTACATCATGTTTATTGATTTACACATGTTGTATAATATGTATATTGATTTACGTATATCCCTGGGATGAAGGTTACTTGATCATGGTGAATAATTTTTTGATGTGTTTTTTCATCTGGATGGGAAATGGAAAGGTTTAATATTTTAAAAAAATCAAGTAAGTTGTACTAGATATAATTGTATAAGTATTTTCAATTTAAACACTTATTGTCCATCTAGTTATCAATGTACACAATCAGTTGAACTTAATACTTGTTCTTTTGAGATTGATTTCTACAAATTTAAGAGTACTATATATCCCATGATATATTTCTTTTTTTTTCTAAAAGTTAGGATGCTTTTTTTTTTTAAAAAAAGATTTATTCATTTATTTTATGTATATAAGTACACTGTAGCTGACTTCAGACACACACCAGAAGAGGGCATCAGATCTCATTACAGATGGTTGTGAGTCACCATGTGGTTGCTTGGATTTGAACTCAGGACCTCTGGAGGAGCAGTCAGTGTTCTTTACCACTGAGTCATCTCTCCAGCCCCCCCATGCTATATTTCTGGGGTCAGCTATAATGTACAAGGCATTGGTTTATCCCCAGCACCCTCATTTCTCCCTCTCCTCTAAAAGTGATGTGAATTACTTAGTGTTGTAAGCATCCCTTTGATATCTACAGCTACTCTGAATGTAAAGAAAGTTGTAAGACTCTTCAGAGTTGCTCAGGTATGAAGTGACTCAAAAAAACTTGTCACTACTGAGTAATAAGTTTATTTGGAGAAAATCTATTATATTTTAACTCTTTGACAATGACAAATTAATTAATGGAGAAGGAGAAGGAGTCAGAAAAATCCAAAGCCTTTCAGAACATCAGAGCATATATGCCTTCTGTTTGTAGGCCTTTTGGACGCAATGGACAGAATCATTTTCAAACTCAGGTGGTGTTCACTGTGAATGTTGAAGGTCACACAGCACATCTGTATCATTTGCAGATTCCTGTATACCCAGTATGGTCTAGGATTATTTTTTGCTTGAAGTCAGGACAGTATTTCACCTAGAATCACATGGGTTCAGAGTTGAGAATTTATCTCTGTTCTTCCATTTGAAAAAATCATTAGTTGGATAAAATATAGTTTTATATTAAAAAAATCCACAGGTAAGAAAATACTGTCACCAGTAAAAATACAAAAGCTACACCAAGGCCCTGACCCCTAAAACAGTATATGAATTTTTGTCAAATGAAGGATGGCTATATTCTTCTGCTAGAGAACTTACTTTCTTTATAGCTCAAAGTCTGCATGTAACTCAAAAATGTCCACTCTCAAATGAACAATCATTTCCTGTAGCATTCTCTACTAGAATCCCAATTAATGGTTAATTTAGATTATGTATAATATTATCCATTTAATATTTGTTTTCTTTTTGAGGCTTGGACATTATAATAAATTTCATTTCCCCCAATGGGTTCAGAATCCGCTAAGAGCCAGGAAACAGACAGATAAAAATATCAGCCTTACTTCTGTTGTCTGAGAGCTCTGCTTGTACCCACGACTCATTCGAAGGGCTAGGTCTTAGTTTTTGCAAGCAAACCATGTCCATGTAAGACATATACATAGTCATAATCCCCTCAGGAGATTATGAAGATTGAACTCTTCCAAAGAAGAAAAAAATTGCTTGTCATCCTCTTCAATGGAAGAAAAACAGCCAGAAAGCTCCCTGTGAATAGAATTACAAGAGGAAGGACATAGGCACAGTATGAACAGTATGTGTTGCAGAGTTGGGCACAGAGCCTGAGTGTATATGGACCCAGTAAATTAATGACATGCATGCTGGGTAGGTCATTCTTGGTTTGTTGGGGTGGAGTAATGGTGGTACATACTTAAGCACTAAGATCACCTCATCTCATGTTTCATATGTGTGTGTGTGTGTGTGTGTATACATACATCTGAAACAAAAATGAAACATATTTCAATGTATATTGAGTCAGAGTTTCCCTGACTGACCTGGAACTCACTATGAAGAGGGCTGGCTTTGAAGTCACAGAGCTCCACTAGCATCTCCTTGCCTTCCAAATTCTGTCATTAAATTTGGCTCAACATGCCTGGCCTCTAGTGTTGGGGATTGGTTCTAATGCTTTGTCTTAATTCAGCTCCCCAAATCACATGGGAATCTGCATGTCCAGACACTGAGGGTCCCTGTCCCCAATTGGTTTTTGATTAATCAATAAAGAGACAATGGCCAGTGACTGTTGAGCTAGTAAGGCTTATTAAAAAATCTCTCTCTCTCTCTCTCTCTCTCTCTGGCAGGTGCAGAGCTCGAGTTAAGAGCAGCTTAACAATTCACCGATATAGTTAACAATTCACCACGACACTCGAGAGTGTTTTTTAAAAAAGATTTATTTGTATGTATGTATGTATGTATGTACGTATGTATGTACATTTTTATGAATATATGCCATATGCATGCTGTTACCCTTGTAGGCCAGATCCCCTGGAACTGGAGTTACATGTGGTTGTGAGTCTCTTGATGTGGGTGCTGGGAGTCAAACTTGGGTCCTCTGGAAGAGCAGAAAGTGCTCTTAACCACCGAGACCTCTCTCTAGCCCCAGTTCTAGAATTCATTGCCTCGCTGGTATCTCACAATCTCTGGTATTAAAAAGAAACCCCAAGTTTCACTCCTTTTGGAAGAATGGCTTGATAGAGTTTGATGAGGCTGTGGGAGATGCCTGGAGATGTTAGCTGGGAGGGAGTTCAGAAGGGAGCAGAACTGTAGTGGGTAATGATAACTATAAAAGTACTGCCCCGTCAATCCTTTGCACCAAGTTCCGGTTGGTCCCGCTAAGGGCAACTCTCACTGTCACCACCAAGCCAATCTTCCCCAGCTACCTCTCATAGCATCCCAGCTGTGTTTCCTCTCCGCTGTAGACTCTGTAAACTGTGGGAGTCCCGTGCTCCCTCTCTGCACCCAGATACCTGGTAAAGCATGACTCTTAAACTTAAATAGTTAACCAAATATCTTTATGTATATAAAACTCCCAATTATATAATGCTAATTTACAATGATAAAGTCTTTTCCCAATATTTCTAACCTCTCCAAAACACCAGAAATACATCTGAAGCCATCTGGATATCTGCATCTCCCCCTGCTCTGCTCATGCCACCGAGCCTTCCCTCCCCTTCCCCCCCACCCCCCCCCTCACTTCTCTTAGCTCTTCCTCCTCTCCAGTCACTGGCCTCTGACTGCCTTGATGTGAATGGATAGGAAATATCTTGCAATACAGAACCTGCTCTTCCTCATTGGAAGTCAGAGAACTGGATTAATTCATCTCCTTTTCTTTTCCTTACAACTTAAAATGTAGTATACGGAACTCATTTTCTCATACACAGTGCATATTCTTTTGGGTACCAGCCCTCACTTTATTGATGTAATAGCACATCTGATGTGTGAAGCTCCAAGACAAGTTCTAACGAGAGGAACAGGAGGAGAGAGGGATGCTGAAAAGCCAGGGCCTGTTGAGAAGCTCAGCGGTGGGTATATCCTGCTGAAGACTGGATCTCTCCTGTGAAATCTTGTCTGCATGAGAATCTCAATGCAACCCTGGATCTCAGCATTCTTTCTTTTTGAAGCAAGTGGGGAGCTCACCTTTGACTCACACAAGAGAAGGCCTAACTCATGCTCACTTGTTGGGCAATGATGTGTGGAAGTTATGATCTAATTTAGAATTTGCAGCTATTAAGAACAGACAGCCATACACTGCCACAGTGAGGAAGCTATCATCCTGGTCCTGTGATTATGGAGCTGTGTCTTCTAGTGAGAGGTGCCGGTCAAGATTCAGAGGGGCCTCTGGGAATCTCTTAACTTAATGGGATTGGGACTTCAATCTGCTTCTTAGTTCAGATGACTCTGTAATCACACACATTAGCAAAGTCCTAGTTGTTATCTTCCCACCATTGATCACAGCTGTGAGACTGACCGTGAGGCAGAGTGAAGGGGAGGCCCGAGTAGGCAGAAGGAGGATGCAGTGACTGTCACATGATTCATTCTTCTTTGCAGGTAGCAGATGGGCTGAGCAGGGAGTGGGGCCAGAAAGAGCTACAAGTCTCTGTAGAGAGACACCCAAGGGAAGTTGCTCACATGCTGCGCAGTGCGTTCTTGATATAGAAAAAGGGGTTTGGGGGAAGCCGCAATTTGGTTTAGGCAAGAGCCATAAGACATTTTTATGAGGGTGGTCACTATGGCCTTAGTATTGAGACTGTATAGGTTACAGTGCCCAGAGATGATAGATTTGCTTATGATGTAAGTCATAGCAATAGCAGCTTCCGGCTTGTCATCAATCACGTCAGGTTTGGTAAAGGATTGTGCTGTCAGTGTTTGAGTCAAAGAATGGTCAGCCAAGACTGTGTTGACCTTGACTTTGGTTCTTGACTTCACTGCCTAGTAAAAGCTGTCTCAATAAACAGTGCCACCTAAGACACATCAGAAGTAAGGATTTGGCTAGGGAACTCATTAAGGGCCATTATCTTGTATGTAGCCAGTTTTGTTTCAGGGTGCCACATAAAAGCCTGGCTTATGTGCAAGAGCAATGGCTTCCTTGCTGTAGCCCTTTGCTAACAACTGAACTGATGATGAGG
The DNA here is from genome assembly GCA_036184795.1 of Tokudaia tokunoshimensis. Classification (NCBI taxonomy): domain Eukaryota; kingdom Metazoa; phylum Chordata; class Mammalia; order Rodentia; family Muridae; genus Tokudaia; species Tokudaia tokunoshimensis. The sequence continues at coordinate 107,544,640 of BTHU01000012.1, forward strand.
TTTCTGTGTTTCTGGAGGATAGCGTAGGGCAGTCCCACACTAGGGGTGTGTGCAGAGTGCTACTCCATGAAATACCCTGGCATGAAATGGATCACAGGAGTAACAAGGGTGATAAAACCATTCTCCAAAGTCAGCAGGGAATCTTGGCAAGACCTGTAGACTTCTCTACTCTATCAACACCACCACAGAAGGTGAGAACACAAGGGTGCTGGCAATATCATATGGCCATGATATTCCAGAGCGTGCCTATGTGAAACTGTGCCTGAAGACTCTGCAGACTCCTGGAGAGCATGCTGGACTGTGGAAGTCGATGTCTGCAGCTGCCTTCATCACTCATCTAAAGGCAGGACCCACGTCTTCTGGATTTAAACTCTTGGAACCCACAGAGCCTTTTGGCATCCCAAACCTGCCACCTGGGGTTCCCTTGGTAGCACTAAATTTGGTAATTTTGAGTGGACTTTTGCCTTTTGAGTTGTTGCTATCCAGGACTTGAAGCTGCTGATGTTCCTAGAATCAACTCAATGTCTTCAGATGGGGTAGTCTCTGAGGTGCCACTGGTGTGTAGTGGGAATACTATAATCCAGGACTTCCTTGCTTACACAGCCACCTGCTTCCTTATCCAAGTGCCATGCGCCTTTCTCTTTTGGAACATCCAATTTCATCACTGCATAGATTTGCCCACATCTCTCCTATACTTCTGGTTGAATAGCTTCTCCTGTCTGGAAAGTTCTGGGCCCCTTTGTGAGATCCTCAGGGGCTGATGGCTGGTAATCAAAGAATCATCAGACCTTTTCTTTACACCTTTCCTTCTGCCTTTTGCTATTCATTGATCTTTCCTGGGGCTTTCCCTCTCTCTCTGCTCCCCCTTTTTTTCAATCATGGACCTCACAGGCTTCACGGCCTTTAGAGAATCTTTAAATTTCTTCAGAGATTTTGTTGTTCATCTCTCCTTGGTGAAGGACCCACAGAAGTCATTTTACAAACCAAGAGTGCCACACGATGGCCTTAAACTCCTTGCTGTTGGAACTGTGTGGTACTTGTCAAAGTAGCCAGGACATACTGTTTATTTACACATGTCAGCGTTAGGATCTTATGAAAACCAACCCAAACTAGCTCAAACTAGCTGTCCAGTTTATAGTTGAGTGAGAGCCTCGGAAGTGAAGGGATTGTTACTTTCCTGTTCCTACACTAGTGCGTTAGGAATCGGTGAGTTAACAGCGGTACAACTCACTCATGGGAGTACCAGAGCAGAAGCCCATTCTTGGAGACAGTGGTGAAGATGTTGAGTGTGGAAAGAGACAGAGAGGGAAGAGAGAGGGGGGAGGGAGGGAGGGAGGGAGAGAGAGAATGAGAGAGAGAGAGAGGGAGAGAGGGAGAGAGGGGGGAAAGAGGGAGGGAATAGAAGGGGAGGGAGGGAAAGAGAGGGAGAGGGAGAGGGGGAAGGGAGAGAGAGGGGGAGGGAAGAGAGAGGAGGGGAGGGAGGGAAAGACAGGGAGAGGGAGAGGGGGGAGGGAGAAAGGGGAGAGAGGCAGAGAGGGAGGGGGAGGGAGGAAGGGAGGGAGGGAGAAAGAGGGAGAGAGGGAGAGAGGGAGGGAGAGAGAGGGAGAGAGGGAGGGAGAGAGAGGGAGAGAGAGGGAGAGAGGGAGGGAAGAGAGAGAAGGGGAGGGAGGGAAAGAGAAGGAGAGGGAGAGGGGGGAGGGAGAGAGAAAGAGGGAGAGAGGCAGAGAGGAAGGGGGAGGGAGGAAGGGAGGGAGGGAGAAAGAGGGAGAGAGGGAGAGAGGGAGGGAGAGGGATGGAGAGAGAAAGAGGGAGAGAGGAGAGAGGGATGGAGAGAGAAAGAGGGAGAGAAGGAGGGAAGAGAGAGAAGGGGGAGAGAGGGGAAGAGAGGGAGAGGGAGAGGGGGAAAGAGGGAGAGAGAAAGAGGGAGAGAGGGTGTGAGAGGGAAGGAGGGAGGGGGGTAGGGGATTAGGTCTTTGTCACTATGGTTTCCAGAATGTTCTGACTGCTTTTGTGTCAACTTGACACAAGCTAGAGTCATCAGCGAGGAAGGAGCCAAGGAGCCTCAATTGAGGAAATGCCTCCCTGAGATCCAGCTGTAAGGCATTTTCTCAATTGGTGATCAGTGGGGGAGGGCTCAGCACATTGTGTGCGGTGCCATCCCTGGGCTGGTGGTTCTGGGTTCTGTAAGAAAGACTGAGCAGGACATGTGAAATAAGCCAGTAAGCGGCAGCCCTCCATGGCTTCTGCATCAGCTCCTGCCTCCAGGTCCCATCCCTGCTTCCTGTCCTGACTTCCTTCAAGGATGGACTATGATCTGGAAGTGTAAGCCGAATAAATCCTTTCCTCCCCAATTTGTTTTTTGGTCACGATGTTTTCTCACAACAATAAAAACCCCATGACACAGATTGTTTTTTATGAGACAGTGTTTCTCTGTGTAGCCCTGGCTGGCTTGTAGCACTCGATAGATGAGGCTGGCTTGGATCTCAGAGATCCTCCTGCCTCTGCCTCCAGAACGTGGGGATGAAAGGTGAGCACCATCACCACCCAGCTTCCAGATTGATTATTTTTTTTTTAATTTGTAAAAATTTATTTTATTTAACTTGGAAATTGAGTATAAATCCGTGGGTGTTTGTTTTGGGGAGGATGGCCGCAAATGGATGGGCAGGGAGAAGGGAGAAGGGGAAAGATACAAACATCACAGTGGCTGCCTTAGGTCTGGCCTACACAGGAGAGAGTGCACGAGGCTGGTTCAGCTGCGAGCTCAGTCTAGAGGAACACCTCACCTGGTGAGGAGGCCCAAGACGCAAGCGGCTACCAGCTTCTGGCCCAGGGGCACAGGTAGAATTTGAGGCAGCTGGCTACCAAGTTCATCCTGCAGTGTCAGTAACAGGAAGGTCACAGAGATGTCTGTCAGCAAGAAGAGCAGGAAGGAATTGGTGGCCGCTGCTGGGGGGCATTCTCCTGAAGATGTCTGGCTGGGATTGGTCCTGTCCACATAGAAGGCCCTGGGTTGGGTGTCGGCTCAGAATGTCCTTGAAGCTCCAGGAGGTACCCTGGGGCCCTAAGAGCAAAGGTGATGCTGTTTCGTCCAACTACTTGTCTCTCACCCCCCCCCCCAAATAGCTCAGGGTGGAATTGGTTTTGGATATCACAGTGACTGGGGATGGGGGCGATGTGACGCATCACAGTATCAATGCAAGGCTGAGGCTTCGCATACCCTTCTGCTTTGAAGGATACCATACATTTGGACCTAGGATGTACTCAGACCTAGGGTGCAAAGTGTAGTTCCTGTGGGATTGTAGAGGGTCAGCAGCCACTGGGGTCCACTCCTTTGGTCTGCCTGAATACTAAACTAGATCAGGGGAAAGAGGAGCATCAGGACAATGGACCCTGAGGAAGGAGGGGAGCCCCAGGGACCCTGTTCAGGGCTCCCCAGATCTACCAGCTTCTGGCCTGGTTCGCCCCATAGTGCGTTGCAGGCTGTGGGTGGTCAGATATCGAAGGCAGAGCTTAGAAGGACAAGAGAGCTTTGGAGTCTAGGGTCTGTAGTCAAAGTTTCTTGTAGTCAACTTGTGTTCAGGCTAAGGGCACCATCTTCCTGAGAGTTCTTTCTCCAGATTAGTTCTTGAAGTGAGATATTGGATAGGAAAGAATGGGTGCTAGCTAATCGCAGGGAGCAAGGAGTTAGAGGCGAGCTTCCCTGCAGTGTCAGCGAGGGGTTAGTCAGACAGTGGAGGTACAGGAAGTTGTGATAGGCTTTGCAGGTCTTCTGGTGAATGCGAAGTGTCTCCAACGGGCTCATTTGTTTGAACTTGGCTCTTACTGTTCGGGAAGGTTGTGGAACCTTTAGGAGTTAGAACCTCGCTGGAGGAAGGGTGTAAGGCTGGATAACTTAGTTCCAATTCCCGTTCTTACTGGACTTCCTGACTACGGATGAATGTGATGAGCTGACCTTCTGTTTTACCTCCAGACTTTCCCTGCCATCAAGTACATCCCTATGAACTGTAAGAAAAAGTAAACCCTTTCTTCCTTAAATAGTAACCAATACACTTGGCTTAAGGAAAAGAGGAAAAGGAGGAGGAGGAGGAGGAGGAGGAGGAGAAGAAAGAGGAGGAGTCATTGTTTTAACTAAACTGATTTGTGAAACTCAGGATCCTGTAGCTGGTCTTGTGACTGCTGCTAGTTTGTTACAGCTGTTTGCTTCTCTCTATCAGGAGCTAATTCAAAAGCCACAGCTAGGAGGAAGGTAAACAAAATCTTCCTAGGTATGTCTGTGGGTGAGTCTGTTGTGCTGAATGAGGAGTATTTCATGGGTTTGAACCCTAAGAAACACTAGCTTCAATTCAAGGGTATGTGTAGTTCGTAGGATGTACTTTATTTTTTTTAAATTTTTTATTGAATATATTCTTCATTTACATTTCAAATGTTGTACCCTTTCTACCAGAAAGCCCCTAATCCACCCTCCCACCCCCACCTCGATTTCCCCACGCTGGGGCATCTATTGAGCCTTCATAGGATCAAGGACCTCTCCTCCCACTGATGCCCAACAAGGCATTCCACTGCCACACTTGTGGCTGGAAACACGTGTACCCCTTGGTTGATGGCTTAGTCCCTGGGAGCCCTGGGGCGTCTGGTTGGCCGACATCGTTGTTCTTCCCAGGGGGCTGCAAACTCCTTCAGCTCCTCCAGTCCTCCTCATAGGATGTACTTTAAAGAGGGCATTTCAACTCACAAACTGAAACAGAGATCTGTGAGGACCAGGCAGTGCTAAGTAAATGACTCTGTCTGCATTGGGAACCCAGTCAGTTCCTCATTTATTTGTCTAGTTTTACTTAAGATTCCTTTGTAAAAGGAATTGTATTAGGAGATCTAACAAGCCCAGCCACAGGGGTGGAGTGACCTTTACGCGTGTAGGTCGTAGTCAAGCAAATGCCACGTGTTCTGTGCAGTAAGTTAGGTGGCTGACAGAAAGCATGTGCAGATTTGAGGCTTCTCATGTATTTGATTTCAAATACTAAGGGAACACTGGGTTGGCCGTTCACTTTTGCTATTTTCTTTGAGAGGAGTATTTTAGCTTGCATGAGTCCTTGCAGACCATTTTTTTTTTCTTTAGAATTTCCTTTAAAGACATCAAGACCCAGAGAAATCAGCATTTGTGGCTTGCAGCCTGGGACTTCTAGGTTCTCCTTAACACAAAACTACTTGGATAGGCCTGGAGTATGAGGGAATCTCATGACTTTGGAGTATACGTGGCATGCCGGTGGCCAGACATCCGGAGCATACGGTGACATCCCTCCACTGGCTTGTTCTCACATATAGGTCTTAAGGGAATCCTCAGTTCCCAGGAGACCCACAAGGGGTGCCTCCAGAGTACCCACAAGCCTCAGAGGAGTGTCTTTCCTCCAACCGTACTTGCTGCTAGTTGTTTTGGAAAATCCTGGGCTGTTTCCCATCCTCAGCGTTCTGAAGAGAAGAGTCTTGATGTCAGACTTCAAGGGTGTTGCAGTGATCAGTTGTGTCCACAGGGTGGCTCTTCCTTCCAGGGTCCCTCTCACATTTTCTGTAGGGCTTACCTCGCTGCTGGAACCACAGCGAATACATCCCCTCTCCACTCTTCTCCCTCAGGAAAGCATCACGCCTACTGTGACCTCTTTTAGTTCGGAAAGAAAGGCATTGGCAACTCCCCTGGGACTGAGTGAAGCTGCCCGTGGTGGTGGTGGTGGGGGGCATGAAACTGTGATGTGAACTTTCCTTTCTTTAAAAGTCCAACCCAAAGCTAGCATATGGGCCTTATTCAGTCTATGTGGATATAAAGTTGAAATCACAAAAGGAAGATTGAAGTTTTAGTACCAGATAGGGCCTGTTTCAAATTGATTGTCTGACCTCAGAGGGGGATAAAAGAGCAGAGAAGGATTTTCCTATCAGAGTATATTTCCTATCACAGATGCAAAGGGTCTCAGTGATTATCTGGTTTCCTTGGTGTTGAACAAATAGGATGTTAGTGAATTGGATTCCTTGCTATTTGAATGTCGACTCAATAACATATTCAGATATTTCCATCCTTAAAATGAATGGAACATCTCCCGCATGGATACCCAAACTGTCTTTTGCTTAAATTTTCCATTCTGCACTCATGTTTCCAGAACATGTGCCTGTGATAGGGCTCATTAAGCTAAGAACCAGACAGTTCCTCTGGGGTCTTTAGACTTTATTCCCAGGTCTTACCATGGGCTCCTGACTTTTGAAGCGGGGTCCTTTGACAGTTAAAGAAACTGCCCGTGACTCGGATTTCCAAATGCTGACAATTCTGTCCTGGCTGCTTTGATGAATACAGTTAACAGACACAATTCATAGACTCCCCCTACCTGCTTTGAAAAGCTGATCCATGAAATTCCAACTGTCATGCAATTTAAATAGTCTGGGATGTTAATATCGAGGTCTGTGTTCCAAATGCCACACAGCAGAGAGATAGAGGATGGTCATCTGGTTTCAGCTCTCAGGGAAGTGATGGACAAAGTCAGCAGACCTGGTTGTGAGGCTTTAGAAATAGGTCTCCAACGGTTCAGACCTCACTGTGATGAGAATACTTTTGGGCAAACAATGGCTTCCTGATAAATGCTTGTTGCATAGCGTATGCCTTTATTTTCAGATAGAGGGTTCGCCAGAAGCCTTTAAACAGTAAGTTAAAGAACTCGGCAGGCTAAGTCTGAAGCTATTCCTGGCAGAGCATGATGTGCGCACTATTTAGCAAGTGCACTATTCAGTGGTCACTGTGACAAAACGCCTGAAACAATCAACTTAAAAGGAAGAAAGGTTTCTTTCGGTTCATAGTTTTGGAGGACACCACTTCATCTCGTAACAGTTGGGAAACAAAGAAAGAGGCGGGAAGGGTCTAAGGTCTCAATATATCCTTCGAGGGCAAATACCCTAGAAGAATGTGTTTCCAGTTTCCCAACTTACTAGTTATGTCTCTCTTCCTGCCACTTATGAATAGCATCACAGATCAGCAAAAGCCTTTATTTAATACAGAGGCCTTTGGGGACATTTCGGATTCCAAACACAGCAGTGAACAGTCACCGAGGGTCAGATACCAGGGAAACAGTGCTGAGGAGATTCCTGTTTGGTGTAATGGGAGATGTTCATGCTTGGGTGGGAGATGTGCCTGGGCTTCTCTGTCAGCTCTTCCACTTGCTCTCTTTGGAGAAGAACAAGCCAACTTCCTGTTCTTTCATCCGTAACTCTGGGTTAACCGACTTTTACAAATATGACTTGCAATGGTTAAATGGAATAAGAAACATTTTTAGATATTATAGACACCCAGACTACTGTCTATTTTATTCCCATTAATTCTAATGATTACTGGTAAAAACCTAGACAGGTTTTCCTAAAAAAAAAAAAAAAAAAAGTTTCAGATGCTGCTATCCTTCGTATTTCCACTAGGGGGCAGCTTGAGCTTGCTCTTTGAAATTAACTTTCTACACAGATGGCTCACAGCCCTCCACACAGCGCTCCTTGGGTAGTATGAATTTAACATATTTAGAGGCCTAAGCAGCTTAGTCTAATATCTTAAAAATGGCAGATTCTAACCTCCAGGCTTCTATTCAGCTGGGTATCAATGGGAACAACCTATTAAACATTCCCCATCCCAGATGTTGAAAAAATTATCGAAAGGAGAACTCAGCTGGATCTGATTGTTTTCAGTCTTCAACATTAATCCAGGTTATCTAAAAAACATGAGGCTGTCTTTGGGCATTGAGACTTTCATGCAGAGTTGGCCAAGATGTTAAACTTAGGCCTCTCGGTAGCAAGGGTGAGTTCATCTAAATTCTAAACCTTGCTTAGAATTAGCTCAGTAGGAAACATGGTGACGAGAAAAGGATACAAAACAAGAACCTTCTTTATCGACTACTATGGGCTCCTTTTTGTAGGTTCTCAGGATACAGTATTGGAGAAAAGAGGTGGAGGGAGAGGGAGACAGAAATGGGGGTTCAAGGGAGGCAGAGGATAAAATGTAAGGAATGGGCTTTGTCAAATTTCTGACTGAAAAGCAACAGAGAAGAAAGGGGTAGTGTTTCTAGGCAACAGAACAAGGTCTGCTTATGTTTGCTTGAGGCATGCTGACCTCTAACCCCTTTAAGTCCCTTTGCTGGAGATTCCCAGCTCCAGCCCTACCCCAGGGTTGATGGACAGGGCTCTGTTAATATCTCCCACTGGGGAGCACTTATAACTCTGCTTCTAAGCCTTCATGCTACGACACACAGGTGCATTACAGAGAACTTTAAGGAGTCTGTCAGAGGCAATTTTCTTTTACTATGAATCTCGGCTAGAAATGAGCAAGGTTATAGCTTGCTTTATCGTCCCGTGAGTCATGCTAACTTAATTTTGTCCCTTTACTGTGCTAGAAAGGCAGAAAATCCGTCTGGATCGATTTGCACTTCTTCTAGAGCTGGTGGTGTGGCCAGGGTGATGTAAGGGTGTCAGTATGTGTCCAGGAAGGTCCTTTAAATTCATGACATTATCTGACCTCCCAGGCATTTCTTGAGATGTCTGCTATTCATTTAGCCCTGGTTACAGTTTATTTAGCTTGCAGCAGGGAAAGCCATCCTCTTGCAGTTTGAAACTCATTAGCCCCTTGCTCTACCTCCTGGCCCTGGCTGAGGGGGTGGGTGCGGTTCATGAATCATTCCTTTACCCTGGAGTTCAGCGAAATCCGTGAGTCATTTTTGCCAACGAACATTCTGTCCCAGAGACGCCAGGCAGCCACCACCTCTATTCGCCTTACGGTCTCTCAGGTGCTTCCCAAGAAAAGAACATCGTTCTCGCTTCTAACAGTTGCCTGGGGATGTGAGACCTCCTTGGGGTCAGTCCAGTGAATCCCTTCCTCCGCGACCTTGCTCCACCCTCTCTTTCCTTCCCAGAATTCTTGCTCTTTTTGTGCACGGTTTGTCCGTAAAAACCTGCCCCTCAAATTCCCTTCGTTGTACCTAAATGCCTCACCTTTTGGAAGTCACAAAATCCAGAATGACTTTTCCAGGCTGTCTGCTGCTCTCCCTGCCGCGTCTCTCTAACTTCCCTACAAAACAGCCTGGGCTTCTGGCTGGACGTGGGAAGGGTAGGAGGCAGGTGAGAGTGAATACAGAGAACAATATCGGTTCCTACTGTAGCGGTGCTGTCCTGTCACACCTATAATAAAGCACCCACACTTGTGAATGATTTATCTTTTTGATGAATTGGAGTGCTTTCAAGATGAGCCTCATGACAACGTCTACCCCCTTGCTTTTGCCCTTCTGTTCAGTCATTTCTCCCCCCTTAGGGACGACTCTTTTGACCTGCCCCTGCCAATGCCTTTGCAGTTTTTTTTTTGTCTCCTGTAATATTTGATTTCATTTTGTAAAACTGTGGCAGCACATGAATCACAGAACTCATTCTTTTTAGCCACCTTGCTTCTGAGTCAAGGTTTTACTAAGTAGCCCTGACTGACCAGGAATTTGCTTTTTACCCCAGGCTGGCTTCGAACTCAAAAAAGTCCCTTCCTCTGCCTCAGGAATGCTGGGATCATACACGTACCACCACACCGGGCTCTCTTTTCCACCTTTTAATGTACAGCTACATCACACACATGCTACCATCACATCACACACCCATGGGGATCCTTTCTGTTTGAAGGTAAAATCATTTTCACTTTGTTATGGCGTGACTCTGATTCATGTCTGCCTATTCCGGTAGCTGCTAAGGTTGCAGAAGGTCTCAGACTGTGTCCTGTTCTTCTCTCATCTTTAGTATCTGGCACAGTCTGTACCACTGAATAGGAGTTCAGCCAGCCTCGCCACCTAGGGCAAAGCTCTCTATCACCTGCTGCAGACTCGCTCATTCTGAAGCGGGAGGAGAAAAGAAAGAGGCCCAAGCCACGGCCATTTTGCTCCGGGGAGCTAGGCGGCCCCCCAGCATTCCGTGCACAGCCTGCAGGGAGAGAGAGATCTCCCAGCAGAGCCTCCACTTCTGAGCGCAGAGGTGAGGGCTCCAATTCTCTCCAATCTCTCTCTAGAGGAGAACAGCTAGGGAGCGCACAGGACATACAATCCGTGGAGCAGTGGGGCAGGAGCCTTTGGTCGCCATGTGCACCAGAGAGCCTGGCAGCTCCACAGCCTCCTGTACACAATCCCTGCCAGAAGATAGTTGGTTTCCCAGGAGTAGGGACACAGCCTTATAGGCCCACAGGAGAGAGAAGTGCCCACCAGAGACAGCAAGACCAACTAACATCAGAGATAACCAGATGGTGAAAGGCAAGCACAAGAACCATACCAACAGAAACCAAGGCTACTTGGCAACATCAGAACCCAGTTCTCCCATCACAGCAAGTCCCGGATACCCCAACACACAGGAAAATCAAGAGTTGGATTTAAAAGCTCATTTTGTGATGCTGATAGAGGATTTCAAGAAGGACATAAATAAGTCCCTTAAAGAAATATAGGAGAACTTGGGCCAACAGGTAGAAGCCCTTAAAACATCCCTTAAAGAATTCCAGGAAAACACAAACAAACAAGTGAAGGAACTGAACAAAACCACCCAGGAACAAAAAATGGAAGTAGAAACAATAATGAAATTGCAAAGGGAAACAACTCTGGAGATAGAAAACCTTGGAAAGAAATCAGGAGTCAGAAATGCAAGCATCAACAACAGAATACAAGAGATAGAAGAAAGAATCTCGGCCGCCATCTTTGATCCTGTGACTGAGCAGACAAGTGCAGCCAGATACACAGAGATCACCTGAGTATAACATCACTTGGGACACAGCCAGCCAGGGCTCCACCTGCACCCAGGAGCTGGGCAGTACCACAGCTATCTGTGCACCTACCCTGCAAGAGGACATCTGCCCTGAAGGGAGTCCTGCGGTTAGAGGGAGTCCTGTGTTTAGAGGTGAGGTCACCATCTTTGCTCCTGTGATTGAGCAGAATGATGCAGACAAGTACACAGGGAACACTGAGTGTAAGATCACTTGGGACTCAGTCCGCCAGGGCCCCACCTGCATCCAGGAACTGGGAAGTCCCACAGCAATCTGTGCCAGGGGAAAGCTGGTCACCCAGGGGTGCTGAGATAGGCTTGCAGGCACCCAGGAGGTTCAAGCACCAGCCAGTGACAGCAGGACCAACTAACACCAGAGGTAACCAGATGGCAAAAGACAAATGTAGGAACATTACTAACAGAAATCAAGGCAATATGGCACTATCCAAACCCAATTTTCCTACAACAGCAAGTCCTAGATACCCCAACACACCAGAAAGGCAAGATTTGGATTTAAAATCACATCTCATGATGCTGTTAGAGGATTTCAAGAAGGACATACATAACTTTCTTAAAGAAGTACAGGAGAACATGAGTCAACAGGTAGAAGCCCTTACAAAGGAAACACAAAAATCGCTTAAAGAAATTCAGGAGAACACGGGTCAACAGATAGCAGTCCATTAAGAGGAAACACAAAAATCACTTAAAGAAATACAGGAGAACTTGGGTCAACAGGCAGAAGTCCTGAAAGAGGAAACATAAAAATCTCTTAAAGAATTACAGGAAAACACAAACAAACAAGTGAAGGAACTGAACAAAACCATCCAGGCTCTAAAAATGGAAGTAGAAACAGCTAAGAAATCACAAAGGGAGACAACTTTGGAGATAGAAGACCTTGGAAAGAAATTGGGAGATATAGATGCAAACATCAACAACAGAATACAAGAAATAGAAGAAAGAATCTCAGGAGCTGAAGACACCATAGAAAGCATTGACTCAACAGTCAAAGAAAATGCAAAATGCAAAAAGCTTGTAACCCAAAACATCCAGGAAATCTAGGACACAATGAGAAGACCAAACCTAAGGATTATAGGTATAGAAGAGAGTGAAGATTTACAATGTAAAGGGCCAGTAAATATCTTCAACAAAATTATAGAAGAAAACTTCCCTAACCTAAAGAGAGAAATGCCCATGAGTTTACAAGAAGCCTACAGAACTCCAAACAGACCAGACCAGAGCAGAAATACCTCCCATCACATAATAATCAAAACCCGAAATGTACTAAACAAAGAATATTAAAAGCAGTAAGAGAAAAAGGCCAAGTAACATATAAAGGAAGACCTATGGGAATTACACCAGACTTCTCATCAGAGATCATGAAAGCTAGAAGATCCTGGGCAGATCTCATACAGACTCTAAGAGAACACAAATGCCAGTCCAGACTACTATACCCAGCAAAACTCTCAGTCACCATAGATGGAGAAACCAAGATATTCCATGATAAAACCAAATTTACACAATATCTTTCCACAAATCCAGTCCTACAAAGGACAATAGATGGAAAATGCCAATACAAGGAGGGCAACTACATCCTAGAAGAATCAAGATAGTAATCTTCTTTCAACAAACCCAAAAGAAGATAACCACTCAAACATAAAAATAACATCAAAAATAACAGGAAGCAACAATCACTTCCTTAATATCTCTTAACATCTATGGACTCAATTCCCCAATAAAAAGACATAGCCTAACAGACTGGATACATAAACAGGACCCAGCATTTTGCTGCATGCAGGAAACACACCACAGTGTCAAAGACAAACACTACCTCAGAGTAAAAGTCTGGAAAACAATTTTCCAAGCAAATGGTCCCAGGAAACAAGCTGGAGTAGCCATTCTAATATTGGATAAAATTGACTTTCAACCTAAAATCATCAAAAAAAGACATGGAAGGACATTTCATACTGGTCAAAGGAAAAATCCACCAAGAAGAACTCTCAATTTTGAACATGTATGCTCCAAATGCAAGGGCACCCTATTCATAAAAGAAACTTTACTAAAGCTCAAAGCACACATTGCACCTCACACAATAATTGTAGGTGACTTCAACACTCCACTCTCCTCAATGGACTGATCAGGGAAACACAAACTAAACAGAGACACAGTGAAAGTAATTGAAGTTTTGGACCAAATGAATTTAACATATCTATCTATCTATCTATCTATCTATCTATCTATCTATCTATCTATCTATCTATCTATCTATCTATCTAACATTTCATCCTAACTCAAAAGAATATACCTTCTTCTCAGCACCTCATGGTACCTTATACAAAACTGACCACATAATTGGCCACAAAACACAGCTCAAAAGATATGAAAAGATTGAAATAGCCCCATGCCTCCTATCAGATCACTACGGATTAAGGCTGGTGTTCAATAGCAACAAAAACAACAGAAAGTCCACATACACATGGAGACTGAACAATGCTCTACTCAATGATACCTTGGTCGAGGAAGAAATAAGGAAAGACATCAAAGACTTTTTAGAATTTAATGAAAATGAAGGCACAGCATACACAAATTATGGGACACAATAAAAGCAGTGCTAAGAGGAAAACTCATAGTTCTGAGTCCCTCCAAAAAGAAACTGGAGAGAGCATACACTAGCAGCTTAACAGTACACCTGAAATCTCTAGATCAGAAAGAAGCAAATACACCTAAGAGGAGTAGACTGCAGGAAATCATCAAGTTCAGGGCTGAAATCAACCAAGTAGAAACAAAAAGAACCATACAAAGAATCAACATAACCAGGAGCTGGTTCTTTGAGAAAATCAACAAGATAGATAAACCCTTAGCCAGACTAACCAGAGGGCACAGAGACAGTATGCAAATTAACAAAATCAAAAATGAAAAGGGAGATATAACAACAGAAACTGAGGAAATTCAAAATATCATCAGATCCTACTACAAAAGCCTACACTCAACAAACCTGGAAAATCTGGAGGAAATGGACAATTTCCTAGACAGATACCAAATACCAAAGTTAAATCAGAATCAGATAGACCATTTAAATAGTCCCATAACCCCTAAAGAAATAGAAGTGGTCATTGAAAGTCTCCTAATCAAAGATAGCACAGGACCAGATGGTTTTAGTGCAGAATTCTATCATACCTTCAAAGAAGACCTAACACCAATACTCTTCAAACTATTCTACAAAATAGAAACAGAAGGAACACTACCCAACTTGTTCTATGAAGCCACAGTTACGCTGATACTAAAACCACACAAAGACCCAACAAAGAAAGAGATCTTCAGACCGATTTTCCTTATGAATATCGATGCAAAAATACTCAATAAAATTCTTGCCAACCGGATCCAAGAACACATCAAAACAATCATTCACCACAATCAAGTAAGTTTCATCCCAGGGATGCAGGGATGGTTCAATATATGGAAATCCATCAATGTAATCTACTACATAAACAAACTCAAAGAAAAAAACTACATGTCCATTTCTTTACATGCTGAAAAAGCCTTTGACAAAATTCAGCATTCTTTCATGCTAAAAGTTTTGGCAAGATCAGGAATTCGAGGCCCATATCTAAACATAGTAAAAGCAATATACAGCAAACCGGTAGCCAACATCAAACTAAATGGAGAGAAACTTGAAGCAATCCCACTAAAATCAGGGACTAGACAAGGCTACCCTCTCTCTCCACATCTATTCAATATAGTACTTGAAGTTCTAACTAGAGAAATTAGACAACAAAAAGAGGTCAAAGGGATACAAATAGGAAAGGAAGAAGTCAAACTATCAGTATTTGCAGATGATATGATGGTTTACTTTAGCTACCCAAAAACTCCACCAGAGAACTCTTACAGCTGATAAACAACTTCAGCAAAGTAGTCAAATATATAAAATTAACTTAAACAAATCAGTAGTCTTCCTATATTCAAAGATTAAACAGGCTGAGAAAGAAATTAGGGAAATGATACCCTTCACAATAGCCACAAACAATATAAAATATCTTGGTGTGACTCTAACCAAACAAGTGAAAGATCTGTATGACACGAACTTCAAGTCTCTGAAGAAAGACCTGAGAAGGCTAAATGCCTCAATATAGGGAACAGGGAAGCGAGTGTGGGTGGATTGGTGAGTAGGGGGAGTGGGGATGGGTTAGGGGATTTTTGTGTATGGGGGAGGGAACCAGGAAAGTGGACAACATTTGAATGGTAAATAAAGCGTTTATCTAATTAAAAAAAAAAGCCCAAGTCACTTGCCAGAAATGTCTTAATGCCTTGGCTGCCCATGGGAAAGTCCTACATAATTTAATTGCAGAATATTCTGCATCCTTTCCTCCCAAATATTGTGAAATAGTAAAATCTACCCCTAAGAAGTAGAAAACAGCAATGAAGAAAAACTCATTATGAAGTTAACTTAAGAGAGAGAGAGAGAGAGAGAGAGAGAGAGAGAGAGCGAGAGAGAGAGAGAGAGAAATTTTGTGGCTTAATAAACACATAAGTGAAAACAAAACATCTGACCTGGTTACAATGGAAAGAATCATGAGGTGCTGGAACAGAGGAAAATCAAGAAATCAAGGCTGGCCGCTTAAAACTGGATTGGTGATACCACAAAACCCTGAGACTTCAGTAGGAGTTTACATTTGAACAACTTGGTATTATATATATATATATGTTTCATATGTTATATAATATATTTTTATGTATAATATTTTATATATTAAAATTTTTTATTTTATTTGTATATTTAAATTTGATATATCTCATATATAAAAGTATATATATATATCACATATATATATTTCTTTTGCTTTTTTCATTTTGCCTGAGTGTCAGGAGCCACCAAGGAGAAGCTAAAAACTAGCAGGTGACCTTCTTGAGATGGTTCCTCCATGGACTGTTATGGTTAATGATAAGAATTGCTTCTTTAGGCAAGACTGAGAGAAAGTTTTATTTTAGGAAAGATTCTTGCTATTGATATGCTTTCCCCATTATTATTAGATACATATAACAATCACTAGGTATTAGCCTACCCTTTTGAGCAAAGATGGAGTCTTGTAATGATGCTATATAGATAAATAGATAACTTCTTGATTCTTAATGATGATTCTATAAGAATTCCTAAAATTATATCAGTAATTATTGAGCTCTTTTTTAATAGAACTGCCATTAAGTCCTTTCTGATGTCAGAACTGCAGTTGAGAATTCTACCAGTCTTCAAGGGTCAATCAAGTATTAATTGCTTCTAAGGTAGCAAACAGGCATCTACAACTTAGAGCACATTCCAAGAGGTTGTAAAACAATTAACCAAAGATCATTAAAAAAAAAAAAAACAACCTGAGGATTTACTATAGGTACAAGGATGGAAGATAAAATCTTGACTGGGTTCATCTATACAAAACTTCAATGATATCTTAGTTATGATTTTTAACTCTCCATGAATCTGTAGAGCTGGTGACAGGTGATGAATGATTAGCCAGATAATTACTCTTAATGGATATGCATGTAAACATTCTCGGTTGTAAACTTATTCACTTTATGGTTTGAATTTACATGTAAACTTGTAGTGAACTTTTTACCATGTGATCATGTACTGTGTAGGATGTATAAGTGCTGAGGACAAAGAAAACAAGAAGCCAATCTAGTCTTAGAGAACTTTCATAGGAAACTTTTTAGAGAGAACTTAGAAATAAAGATTAAAATCTCTTTTCTTTTTTTCTTTTTCTTTTTACTGGATTTTTTAAATTTACATTTCAAATGTTATTCCCTTTCCTGTTTCCACGCCCAGAAACCCCCTATCCCATTCCTCTCCCCCTGCTTCTATGAGGGTGTTCCCCCACCCAACCACCTACTCTGACATTCCCCTACACTGGGGCATTGAACCTTCATGGGACCAAGGGTCTCTCCTCTCATTGATGTCCAACAAGGCCATCCTCTGCTACATATGCTGCTGGAGCCATGGGTCCCTCCATGTGTACTCTTTGGTTGGTGGTTTAGTCCCTGGGAGCTCTGGGGTACTGGTTGGTTGATATTATTGTTCTTCCTATGGGGTTGCAAACCCCTTCAGCTCCTTCAGTTCTTTTTCTAATTCCTTCATTGGGGACCCTGTGCTCAGTCCAATGGTTGGCTGCATCTCTTTATCTTCCTGGGACTTCAACTAGCAGGTTGGGAGTTTGAGCTCCACAGTTCCAGGGGAGATAGATTAAAGGTGACTCTTAATCCCTGCCATTAGGCTACAGGTGTTAATCACCTAAGTCAGCTCAGTAGCTTTTAACCACCAGAATGAGGAAGAACTTTTTTTTTTAAGAAGGTATCAACAAGCATTCAGTACAGTTAGAGAGCTAGAACATCCGGAGACCATAAGTCTTTAAAACTATATCTGAGTCTGCCTCTGTGTCTCACATCAACCCATTCCAGGGCAGGAGTCCCACAGCACCTGGGGAACTGGGGAAATGATGGTGGAAGGGAGCAACACGTGAGAGCAGTTCCATGGCCATGCCTAGAGTTGGAGCAGTCTACTAGAACCTAGAGTTTCTGAGCAGTAGGAACAAGACCCACCCATGACCAAGTGTCTCAGGTACAGTGATGTGTCACACAGCACAGGTGTGAATGTGTATAGGAAGGAAGAGCAAGACAGTTTTCTACCCATGACTCTGCTGGTCTCTATCAGAGGTGAGTTTTCTCATCTTTGTCTTTGGCTTGTTTTAGACAGAGAAGAGAGCCAAGAAGTCTAGTCTGTGTCATCAGATAACTCAGGAAATCTGTACAGGGCTGCTGAGCCCAAGAAAAATGCAGATAAGAAACATGGCTACAGTGTAAACCACCATTGAAAAGGAAATCATGAAACTCCCATGAATATGTAAAGAAGATTTTATTTCAGAAAAAAAGAAAAAACAACAAACCAAAGAGCAGAATTAAACTCTTTGGAACTGCTTTGCACTTTAGAATAAGTTTGCTATTGAATTTGTTGATTGAGACAGGGACACGTTATGTAGCCCAGGCTGGCTTGGACCTTGCTGTGTAATCCAGGTTGGCCTCCAATATAGATTCTCCTGGGGGTTTGAATTGTAGGTGTGCACCACCATGCCTGGGCTGACCTTTAGATTTGATAGATTAGATTGCAGTGGTAAATACAACTGAAAGATAATAAAACAATGGAAGCATGAAAGAGTTCTGCAATCAAGGGAATTAAGTTGAAGAACTATCCAATATGAATGTAGGACTAGTAATTGATAACAACAAAGAACAAAATGAAAATATTGATTACATTTTATTTATTAACCTAGAGGAAAGACTTGAGACAATCTGAATAAATGTAACAAAACCCCCACAAAATTTAGAGCAATGAAATTGAAGCTGATATCTATAAAAGGACAAAGAATATTTGAACATAGAAACACTGGTTGTCAGCTGAGTCTGGTACAGGCTTGTAATATTAGCTGCTTTGGAGGCTGAGGAGGAGGATTCTCAATTCAAATCTATCTGGGGGAACTAACTGAGACAATGTCTCAAATATATACATACATATATCATATATATAATATATATACATTTATATGTATGCACACACATATATACATATACATATATGTGTCTAAAATCTAACTAAAATATAATATATATGTATGTATATATACATATATGTATATACATATATATGCACACCATATATATCACATTGGGAACATAGCACAGTGGAAGTGCACTTGCTGGCTTGTCAGCATATGTGAGGTGTCTTAGTTAGGCTTTTACTAGTATGAATAGACACCATGACCAAGGCATCTCTTATAAAGAACAACATTTAATTGGGGATGGCTTTCAGGTTCAGAGGTACAGTCCATTATCATCAAGGCAGGAACGTGGCAACATCCAGGTAGGCATGACACTGGAAAAGCTGAGAGTTCTACATCTTCCAGAGGAAGTTAGGAGCAGATTGTCCTCAGGCTGCTAGGAGGAGGGTCTCAAAGCCCACCCTCACAATGATACACTTTCTCCAACCATGCCACACCCCCTCCAACCACGCCATACCTCCTAATAGTGTCACTCTCTGGGCCAAACGTATTCAAACTATCACAAGAGGGTTCCATCCTAAGGGCTGCAAAAACAAGAAAACAAATTCCCAAATAACCAATGGAAGCAGTGCCCCATAACCAGTATTGAGTGTGCATGAAAGAATTGCTTAAGGAAGTAACAGAAACATTGTTCTGCATGAAAAACCAGTCAGCAAAGTTGATTCTCAGCATATTGTCGGTGGGAGTGTAAACTGTTGAAATCGCTAAAGAAAATATGGAAGTTCTTCAGAATGTTACGTCTAGAACTACTGTATGAACCCACAAATCCATTCTACAAATCTACTCAAAAGAACTGATGTCAGCATCCTGAAGTGAGGTCACTGCAGGGTTAGTCACAATAGCCAATCTGTGGAAACAACTCCAGTGTCCACCATGAGAAAACGTGACATAGGCAAACAATGAATTAGTCATCAGTATTGACTAATCTGGAGGAAATAAGCCACACACTGAAGGATGTACATGCTGACATCAAGTATGCGATGCGTGAAAAATTGTCAAGTGTGTGGATGTGGAGAGCACAGAGATATCCACCAGGGGCGGGAGGGAAAAGGAAAGTGGGCATGGCTATCCTAGGAGCATAAGGTTTCAGTTATGGGAGGGGATTAATCTTGAGATCTGGTTCACAATGCATTACCCAGAGATGGTGCACATTACATACGGCAAGTTTCAAAGGACAGACCATATGTTAAGTGTTTCTAACCTAATAAAGAAAAGAACAAAAGCTTCGAGGAATGCAGCAGTTATAAGAACTTCTTGGAGGGAACTACAAGCAAATAAAACCTCTTCAGGTATGAACTGAAGTGGGAACACAGTCTTGCCAAATACAGCTGGTGAGCACCGACTCCATAAAAGTGTATAATAAACTCTGAGCTGCTATGGGGATGAACAAAATGAGACTGTTATAAACGTTGACAATGTAAGCATGCAACATAATTATAAATGCAAGAAAGGGCAGCAAATGTCATTTATTATTTCCTTTTTTGTGGAATGTGTGGTATGCGATTATGTGTGTCCATGTATGTGTGTGGACATGTATGTGGAGGCTAGATGCAGACTTTGGGTATCATCCTTAGTCATTCTCCATCGTAGTCTTTGAGTCAAGGCCTCTTACCGAACACGGAGTTTATCAGTTGTACAGACTGACTTGACTAGTGAGCCCTAGGGATTTGCTTGTCTGCACTCCTTTTCTCCTCTGCGCTGGAGTGATGGATGTAGATTGCCACCCTAGGCTTTCCTGTGAGTGTTGGATGTCCAAGCTCACATTCTCATGTTTGTGGTGCAAACATTACCCAAAGAGCCAAGCCTCCTGTATCCCAGTCTGGCCTTGAACTCATTATGTAGCCAGAGATGACCTTGATCTCCAGATCCTTCTGCATGAACCTTCTAAGTACTGAAATTCCAGGTAACACATAGGTTTTATACCATGGGAGGACTGAGTCCAGGGCTTTGTGCATGCTAAGCAAGAACTCTCCAAAGTGAACTATGTCTCCAGGAAATGGGAGTCTAGGTCTTCAACCTTCATAGCAAGCAGCAGGAGGTACTAAAAAGAGTCCTTAGCAAAATAACTAGCTTTCACAAATTACCAATCCTCTAATGTTTTAAAAGTTGCTTCTTAACCCCAGA
This sequence comes from Tokudaia tokunoshimensis, assembly GCA_036184795.1. Taxonomy (NCBI): domain Eukaryota; kingdom Metazoa; phylum Chordata; class Mammalia; order Rodentia; family Muridae; genus Tokudaia; species Tokudaia tokunoshimensis. The sequence goes on from BTHU01000012.1 coordinate 107,565,141, forward strand.
GGTATCCTTTAAATATTAAAAAGTGGGGAAGTATGTATTTGAAACTCAACAGTTTCTTTAATGTTACTGTAATTTCTTTTTCTTTAACTTCTTTTAAAACCAAAGTAAATTTAAAATCAGTATTTTTTAATGAAAACTGCTTATATAAGTATAAGCCACTTTTTTTTATAAATGAAATTTCCTTCCCCCCCTTTTTGTTCTTATCTTTCTTGCTATACTTAACTATGAAAAGCTACGTGAGATCATTTAAATCTAATATGAACAGGAATTATTCATGGTTTAGATTCTTGCCTATTACATTTGACTTGGTGATTTTTCTGCACTAAAATATTTATAATAGAATGTATTTGGGTGTGTGTGCATGCATGTGCTCGTGGAATTCCAAGGCTGATATTCGTAGTCTTCCTCAAATTGCTTTTCCATGTGAGTTGGGTATTTTTTTTTTTTTTTGAGTCAGGGTCTGCTACTCAATCTGTAGCTCATAAGCTGGCTAGACTATCTGGCCAATAAGCTCTAGGCATCCTTCTGCTTTCATCTTTGCAGGTCTAGGTACTAGGGATCTAAACTCAGGTCTTTGTGCTTTGGTAGCAAGTGCTTTAACTACTGTACAATTTCCCTATTCCCTAGAAATGCATTGTTTTACCCACACAGGGAACTTAAAAAACATAAACTTCCTTCCAACAAAACATAACAAAACTGGGCATGGTGGTACACACCTGTAATACCTTGAGGGGTTGAGGCAGGAGGATCAGAAACTCAAAGTCATTCTTGGCTATATAGTGAGTTTGAGGACAGCATTGGCTACAAGGGACTCTGTCTCAAACAAAACAGAACAAATATACAAAACAAAAGCAAAATGAAACATCCCTCAAACAACAACCAAAAAAACCAAGCAAGTAAATATATAAATAAACACTAGAAGTGATCATGACAAATGGTGGTACAGTTATGGAGAGGCACAATTGGATAATTATTAGGTTTCTTTCTCACCTTGTACCTTTAGTTTGCAAAAAGTATTTGTAGAGCATTCTGGGGGGCACAGTTCTGTGGGTGAGGGCCCTATTTGCCAAGCCCCATAATCTGTGTTCAAATCCCAGGGACCACATTGTGGAAGGAAAGATCTGAACCCGGCAGTTGCCCTCTGATTGCCACTCACATGCTATGACATACTCGCCCGCACATGCAAACATGCATGTGTGCACACACATACATGCACACACACACATACACTCAAAACTATTAAAAATTGTAGATAGAAAAATGAGAAAAGATATTTAGGTTATTTGTTTTATAGCAATTGTACTGCAGTCATGTGTCCGGGCTGCCTAAGGTATCCAAGGACAGGTTGTAAAAGCGAGTGGCTGGCCAGAGTGGCCTCTTGGATCTGTAGTAGTGAGCGGGCTGTGACAGGCTGGTGTGGCACACAGCCATGCTCAGGGGGTCGAAGAGAAAATCGACAGTGTCTGTTAGTAACTCCAGGTTTCTTTCAAGGGTCTGTGAGAAAGAGAGAACAGTGAGACCCATTCGTCATTGCATACCTGTAACGGTGACCCACTCAGGGTTTTCTCACAAGCCTAACACCTAGTAAAGTCTGAGAATGTTTATAGGTTTAGTTTTTTTCCCCATTGAACCAGGATGAAATTTTATTCTACTTACTAAGCATCCAACCAAGATAGAAGTATGCTCATGAGAGCTAGTGAAACAATAATCATTCTATGGCAAAATTTTGTGAAGCTTATGAAGCATTCATAGGAAGAGGATATGGAATTCAGACAACAAGAAGGAGAGAAGAAAATCAACATGGTTGCTAATTTGCTGTATGATAGGAGGTCCTATCCATACCTCCCGCTAGCCTGTCCTTGGAACCCAGAGACCGGGAGCATCATATGGTGGTTTGAATGAGAAAGGTCTTTAGAGGCTCAAATATTTGAATACTTGGTCCCAGTTGGTGAAACGGTTTGGGTAGAATTAGGAGGTATAGTCTTGTTGGAGGAGACGTGTCACTGGGATTTGAGGTTTCAAAAGATTTGCTCCATCCCCAGTGTGTCTGTTTCTTCCTCCTATTTGGGGATCAGGACATGACTTTTCAGCTGTTCTTCTTGCTGTGCCTTTGCTCCACCATCATAGACTCTAACCTTCTGAAACTGTAAATCTGTCTGCTTTATTATTTTATTATTTATTTTTATTTTAGTTGTTTTGATCATGATGGTTTGCCACAGTTGTAGAAAAGTAACTAAGACACATGGAGAAGTCCAAAGGGCATAGACTTTGAATCAAATTTTAGCTCCTAGGTTCTGAAGATTCCTTCTTCAGGATCTGGAGATTCCCATGAACCACTTGTGGGTTACATTATAATGACATGGGCAGAAATGCAATGAGGGCTTCAGTGAGGAAGATTATTCCTCAAACACAAAGACAGGGCTCGATTTGCATCCCTTCTCAACAATGATCATGGACCTGACCAGGATTATGACTCAGAATGTGCATTTTTCTATTTTTAGACCCTGTGAAGTTAAATATGAACTCAAGTTTATCTAGAGGGAGAGGAGAGATGGCGGAGAAGATGACTGTAAAATTCTAAGAGAATAATATAGTGTGTGAAGCCTGCAGGCCATCCTGTGTACAGAGATTAGGAGGGATACAGTGATGATCCAGCACTTTTCCATTGCAGGAAGTGATACTGAGACCCAAAGTGGCAAAGGCCTGCTTGGGCTTGTCTTACTAGTAAATATTAATACTAGTAAATATTAATTACTGTGACAAAAGAACTCTTCCTCCTGACTTGGAACAATCACCTGTACCATGGAGGATCGGGTGCTCTCTAACAGGACTGGTTTATGGAGGGAAAAACATGGCAGTTCAGAATAGAATGGGGGGTGTGTGGTGGTAAGCAGATGGCTCAGTGGGCCCAGTGCCAGGCAAGCATGAGGACCTGAGTTTGCATTCCCAGAGCTCACGAAGAGCTGGGCATGAGGGGCATGAGTTTGGATCTCCAGAATCCATTTAGAGTTGGGCACAGTAGAGCAGGTGTTCAACTCCAGCACTTCTGTTGTAAGATGAGGTGTGGATACAGGAAAACTAGAAGCTTCTAAGATAGCAAGCCTGACATGCTGTGATAAATAAGAGGCCCTATATTAAAGAAGGCAGAAGGCAAGAATAGATATCCAGGGTTGCCTTGTTTTCTGATTTCCACATGACCTGTGGCATGTATGTGCCCAAGGTCTCCATCCCCCTCTCTTACACACATACATACACACACACATACACACACACCATCTAATAACAACAGCAAAGAGACTAGATTTAATATATTAACTGTAAAACCTCTGCCAGCCACGGGTCATAACTCCACTAGGGTATATATATACCTTATCTCTCTCTCTCTTACCTGTAGTGAAATTCTTCATGTTTCCAGAGTGCTTCACCATCTTTCCCTCTCCTCAGTTCACCCAAGGGTCAGCATATTGTCTACTTGAAGAAACACTATTATTGCTTAATCACTCTTCTCTGTGATATGTCCTTAGGTCAGGCATAGACGAGTCTGAGATGTGAACACCCCATCTGTTGGAGAACGCTGTGCAGTCTCCCAAGACTGGTTGGCTTTCTGAGCTCAGTCTGAAATGGAGGACTTCCTTTCTCAGCTGGATGTCCCTGTCTCTGCCTGACTTTGCCTGGCACAGATGTGACTTTCCCTGAACACAGATGTTTGGCCTTATCTGAAAAAAACTGACCTTGAGCAAAATTCTGTGCAAGGCTGCATAACTCAGTATACAAGTCCCTCTCTGACTTCCTACCATATGATAATTAGGTGCTGTATTATAACCAATCAACCCTTTCTGCCTGCTTGATGCTATATTCAATTAGCCCTATCCACCCACACCTTTAAAAGAGCCCCTATACAGCCTATCTCTGGAATAATAAAGTAGACTTGTCTCTCTGCAGAAGTCTCTGGAAGTTCTGTCATATGCATAGTTGCCTGAACCCTGCTGATCATTTCTGATCCCTTTGTCCTCGTGGCCTGGTGGCCAACAGCCTTCAAGGAGAAGGGGGGGGCCACACTTGTTCCCTGAGTTGGCATCCGGGTATTAGGGACTAAAAGAAAGTTAGAGGTTGGCATTTGAGAAGTTGGTGGTGGCAGTCAAGAACTAAGATTGGTTCTTGTCCCCTATTGCTGGAACTACAGACATTTATTTCTCAATTCCTGGACGAAGTTCAGCCATAGAGCAGAGGAAAAAATAAACACGTCAGTCCACAGAGGCCGAGTAGCAGGAGGAAGCCGAAGTTGCTTCTTCTAACTTGTTAGATGTGTCTAGCCTGAAGCTGACCGTGTTTTCCTTCTGTGGGGATTGAATGCCTGTGTCTTGGAAGCGTATGCTGCTTTCAAGAGAAGCCCCAGGCAGCTGCTCTGACAGCACTAGCTAGAGATTTGTGCTCTGGCATGGTTTTATCTACAGTCTTTGCAGCCCCCTTCACCGTCTTTCCGTTTCTCCAGGGTCTTTCTACTTGCAAAATGGAGAAAGCACACATTTAGCCCTTCCTGGAAAATGGAACAAAACCGCTTTATAGAGAGGAGACATGATCTCATAGAAGAGGGATGTTTATTTACCCCAGGCCTGGAGAGGTTCATGCTAAGAGCATAGTTTTAGCACCAACGAGACAAGCACCTGTGAGGGAGTTAGTTACACCAAAGAGTATTTGCCTCACGGCTCCACCTTCTAAGGAATCAGTAGGTTGGAAGAACAACTCTGAGAGTTACCTTTTCCCTTTCAACTGACTTCAATTTTTTGACTCTTGCCATTTTTCTTTTTTGGCCTGTACATCTCTTTTCATTTGGAGAGCAGAGAGGGTTTCTTGGAATTTATTGAGAGAATGAACCAAGCAGAAATTAGTGTCAGTGATGTCTCTTGGAGAGACCCACAAAATAATGTGCTGTGGACTTGGTTGGACCTTGTTGGCCTCCACGACTTTTTATTGTAATCTACTTTGCTGTCATCTTCTTCCCCACTCATCCTCCTGAGACTAATGCTGTGGGATCTCCATTGACATTCTCTGGCTCCTATATGCTGAGACTTGCAGTAGTATGAGACTTGGGGTATTGGAAGCTAGGAGTACCACGGTAGTGGATAGATTAACAGTGATGGAAAGGGTGTGGGAGGTGATGGAGAGAACTGAGGTTTGTGTTTCCATGGTCACTAACACTCTTAGTGGTTTCTGGGGTAGGAGGCAATTTAATGAACTGATGAATGAACTGTTAGAATAAAGTAAATATAGTTTGTCTATATATGGACGCTAGATTAAGTAAATATTACATGTCCTCAAGAGACAATGTATTTTTTCTCTTTTCTAATTTCCATTTTCTGTTTTATTTCATGAAATAATAATAGCAACTTTACAACAGTGATTAAACTAATAAATAACATTGTGTATTGGTGCATGAGGACCAAAATGTACATTATAAATACTAATAGTTTATTTATGATATTGTCTCTACTCACCCTTTCTGTTTTCTTAGTAAGGTATCTGGGGATCTCAGAAAAGCTGTCAAGCAAATACATTAAGCCACACATATATTATTTATATATTTATATGAGTATATATCTATTTCCCCCACGCATAAGAAAGTAAGAAAAGTGGCACTCTTAGAATGAGAATCATTAGACATGGAAGTCATTCACTAAATTTATGTACTACTAAAACTTGGGTCTGTGATTCTGAAAGTCAATTTGGACATTCTGGAATATTAAGAGACAAAATCTTAGTTATTAACATTATTCTCAAGTCGAAAACTATATTCAGATGGCTTTTTTTCTGTCAAAGCTTCATTTTTCTGCCAATTTTAGTGATTTACACATGTCTAGTTTTCTTATACCAAGACAATGTTCATTGTTTTTAAAAGTCTTTTAGGGACCAATGTAATATTACAATAGTTTATTTTTTACCAATTAAACATATTAAAAAGTTCCTTCTCTTTTATTATCATGATTCAATAAAAAGAATGAAGATTTAGCAACATAAAGGTAGGAACAATATAATTCTACAAGGACTTTAATTTCAATGAATACAATTTTAACATGTGAGAGACTCTTGGGATCATCTATTGCATTTTACCAAGGACTGGTGAAAGATTTTATCAGTGTAGGTGACATTGCTGTGCATGAGAGAAGTTTATGGAATAGTGATGTAATGCACTGCTCTGAATGAGATAGTTAAGAAAATTTTAATTATTTCTACAAATGAGATGGAAAAAGCATACTACAGTGTGGTTGGGAGCCACTTGCTCTGGGGAAGCTATTCCTATATGTTGCCATTAGCAGGCCTTGGAGCTCATCTTACAGCAGAGCATTCCCTATTCACAGTGTGTGTGTGTGTGTGTGTGTGTGTGTGTGTGTGCGCGCGCGCATGTGTGCGCACGCACGTGCACATATTTGTAACATATGATCGGAGCTACAGCTGCTATTTGGAGTCCACCTCTGAGAAACACTGCTGTTTGTAAATCCAGGGCAATCAACTGTTTCAAGAACAGATTATACTGTGAAGCTGAGTTGGGAAGCTTAGTGTGTGGGCAACATTGAAATCAATCAATGATACTTGGACGTAGGGGGAACACACACAAACTGTGAATGTATTTTTCTTGTGAGATCTGGAATGGACTCTTTATCTGCTGCACTAGACATCAGAACTTCAAACTGTCTGGACTTTTAGATTCTACATCTTAAACATGCGGTCCCAAGCTTTTCAGGTTTACAACTGTAGAGTGAGAGTTACCTCATCAGGCTCCTTGGTTCTGAGGCCTTTAAGCTTCTGCTGGGCCACCTTTACTAACATCTAGTATTTCTGGCTTAGAGGTGGACTGTCCCATGAATTTTTAACTGTCATGATTGTATGAGCAATTCTCCAACCAAATTCCTTCTCAAAGAATTATATATTCTTCCATCGGTTCTGTCTCTTTGGAGAATTTTCACTAATATGTTAAGATGCATAGCAAAAGTCAGATTAATCATTTACTAGATTTTCTGTCTATAGACTGAAAATTTCTCTTTCTTACTTCCTGTGAAGTGTAGCACAGTGTTATTTCCCTTAATTCTTGTATAGCTTCTTAATTCGCACATCTGAGAAGTCTCTCTTCTGGGACAACACTGTATGTGCCAGTTGATTAAATAGTAGAGTAAGCATAGAAGTTCCTATCCCTATAGGTTACTGACAGCCCAACTGGCCTTTGTAAACCATAGCAGAATTGGAGAATGTAAAAATTTGTGTATGATTCCTACATGCTTTTGGTGATATCAAACTTCAATGACCTAGATAAGTCAATTTCAAAACATTTAAAAGATTTTGAATATCAAAATATGTAGAGAATGATGAACAGGTTTGGATATTTTTCCAAGTATCATGGGTAATGTGGTTTGAAGATGTAATGGCTTCGAACTTTTGGCCTCAAGCTGGTTGTGCTGTTAAGGAAGGTTATGGAATATTTAGGAGGTGGAGCTTCGCTAGCATAAGCACATCACTGGGGATGGGCCTTGGGATTTTAAAGACCACTTCCCAGTCTCTCCATCTGCTTCCTGTGTGTGAATGAAATGTGGTCACTCTGCTTCTTGATTGCTCTGCCTTTTCTGCCATGATGAGCTAGCTGTCTTCTTCCTGAATCTGGAAACCAACATTAGCCCTTATGTTTCCTAAGTTGCTTTTGGTCAGGCTATTCTATCACAGCAACAGAAGAGTAACTAACGCAGGTAAGCAATGAAGGCTGGAGCCAACGAGAGCACTGGAAATTTCTCTTGCTTCAGAGGGTGACCCTGCCCCTCCCATATCTCATCAGGATGCCCTGGGTAGTCAGAAACTTTCAGTGTTGACCAGGCTGGCCTTGAACTCACTGAAACCTGCTTGCCTTTGTCTTCTGAGTCTGGAATTAGAGATAGATGTTCTCACTCTTAGCCTCTTCTCTACTCTTATGTGACACCCTTAGTGTCTAATGGGATAGCCAAATATAGACAGGCCCAAATGTGGCTTACATAGCGGAACATTTTTTTTTTTTATCTTTGATTTTGTGGATTTGTTATTTTGGTAAGGTTATCTAGATTAAAGATTCTTGTTTGTGTGACTTACATGGGAAGGGGCTGGTTGGTGGTGGGAGAGACGGGTTCATGGCTTGTTCTCTGTTTAACACTGCTTTACATTTTATCGGTTCATATAGACAGAAGTGGGGGAGCAAATGGTGTTATAGTTCTGAGCTGAGAAGCAGAGAGAGCAGGATGAGAGCAGAAAGAGAGACAAGTAACAGGGTGTTATAGGATGGGAAACATGAGTTAGAGTTCTAAGACTTTTACGTTATTTCTAAAGCTGACGTAAACAGAATCCTTTTCTAAATGTGATATCATTTAAATGAGATCAATATTTTGCTAATTTCAGCCAAGAATGTGGCATCTTCTGCCTGACTTAGTAAAGTGGCTTTCCTCATTTCTTCTTAGGCATGCTCACCTGGTTCAAGCTCTTTCATCTTGGAAACACAGAGTGTCCTTTCCTGAGAGCTGCACAGTTAATGAACATTTGCTTAGAGCGATATGCTACATTTCATTCAAACCTATCTCCAAAATGCCACATACTATTAGAAACTGCAGTTCTTGCTTTGTTTGTAGACAATTCAATTATGGAAAATACCCAGAAAGAAGTTGTGAAAAGCGTCTTATGAAGCAGCCAGATAGGTCTCTGCTTTTATGTATTTTAAAGAGGTATCAGCCTGTGAGCTTGCTGGTAATTGACCACAGAATTGGGTTGTCTATTGAGCATGCAGGTATTGAAATCGCAAGGTGAGATTAAATGCATAACAGCTTCCCTTGTAAGACGCTCTAGAAAGTTCCAGGGCAAAGAAAGGAACGAGTGAGTCTGTGTCTGATCCTATTTGGTTTCGTCCTTTTCTGTGGTTAAGGTAAAAACCACGCTGATGGTATTCTGTTAGCAGAGTTTAGTAATATAACCCCAACACTGAGGACTTTTGAGGCAGGAGGATTATGAGTTTTCAAACATAAATATTACCTTTTAAAAAAATTATTTTCCTTCAATGACATCATCAGCATTTGAGTTTTATCATTCTATACTTGCTTTCTTGACTAATTAATGATAGAATGTGTTAGATAAGCTTAGAGGGAGGCCAACTTCCTATCTGCTTGAGCCATATTTACTCATGTTTGAGGCACCCAGTGTGGCGTCTTTCTAGTGTCCTCATTGACTTAACCAGCATGTGGGTAGGCCACTCTTTATAGGCCCAGCTGTCTTTATTCACTCTCCTGCTCCCTTGTGGCTGTCCAGTGTGCATTTCTGTCATGTTGTCATTTACAGTGTCCTAGTCCAGTGGTGGTACAATCAATCCTAAGGTTCATGTTTGGGCTTAGAAAGATGGAAAAGGCCCATTCGACTTTCACATAGACCACATACATCTCTATCTAGGTGATCACCTAACCCTTCACAAATTTGGACAATTCCAGGTAAAGAGGGTTCATTTGTTTACTTCCTTAGTGACACTGTCCCTGTGTGGGAGAATTCACAATATAAAAGAGAGGCTGGCTAAGGAAGGATCTGAGAATTCCTAGGTGGCATTAGCTAAGAGTCTTAAACCATGTCGAATCCTTACCATGTTTAGCTTTTTCTTGTATCTCATCCATTTCAGGAACATTTCTTGAATATTCATTCTAATTTTCTTACTAGTTTTGACAAATTATTTTGGATGGCAGGAGTTGTGCCTTACACTTCTGTGTAACCCTCCTCTTTTCCTTCTTCTCTAGTACCATGCATTCTGTAAGCCCTCATTCGTTATTCCAAATAGAAGATAACACTGAGCGAATGTCCTACCTTCATTATATTTCAAGCAAGAAGACTGAAAGTAGAAGAGGTGAAAACACAACAACTGAGTGTTGTGTTTTCTATATGTTATAGCTTTGTGTTATTCAATGGTTCTGTTTGTGAGCCCAGGGCAGGGACTGGGGACTTTGAGCAGCATGTTAAGTATACTTCATAAAGATATATCATAGGCAAGAGCACTATGAGGTCATGTTAAATGTTAGTTTGTAGAGCCTCGGTTTACACATATACCCAGTGTGAGAGCCATGCATATGATATAGCTAATGTGGTGGTGGAGGATCCAGGGATACAAAGAGGCTGCCGTGGGAAGGACTAATGGAGAGCTGATCAAGAAGTAATAAAAAAAAGTCATGAAATAAATGTCTAATTTTCTGCTCCCTGTGAGCCAGTGAGGAGAATTAGGATAGGATAGGCATTAGCATCCTTAGCAGTCAAGAAAGGCACATAGGATAGGCATTAGCATCCTTAGCAGTCAAGAAAGGCATGTCTCCATTTGAGCCAGTTTCTGTGTGATTCATGGCTACTCTATTGAACCACCTAGTTTTGGAGCACATAAGAAATACAGGCAGTATGTCACAGAGTGCTGCTATATAAAGATTCAAGGCATTTCAGAATATAAGATAGATGGATATTAGTTAAAATCTTAAGTTTGTGGGTTTTTTTTTACATACATGCATATACACATTTTGTTTTAAGGTAACAAACAATTTAAACATGGGACTGTATTAAATGTAAGGTCCTAGCCAAATGTTCCTCATAGTCCCTGTGACAGCCGTATCCTCATACGCATATGAAAACTGAGACTCAAATTACAAAGATTTGTAAGGCAAAAGACACTGTCAAAAAGACAAAGCAGCAACCAACTAACTGGGAAATGATCTTTACCAACCCTACATTCGACAGAGGGCTAATATCCAATATATACAAAGAACTCAAGAAGTTAAACTCCAGAGAGGCAAGTAACCCTATTAAAAATGGGGTACAGAACTAAACAAGGAGTTCTCACCTGAAGAATATCTAATGGATGAGAAGCACCTAAAGAGATGTTCATCATCCTTAGTCATTAGGGAAATGCAAATCAAAACAACCCTGAGATTCCATCTCACACCAGTCAGAATGGCTAAGATCAAAAACACAAGAGACAGCAGTTGTTGGCGAGGATGTGGAGAAAGAGGAACACTCCTCCACTGCTGGTGAAATTGCAAGCTGGTACAACCACTCTGGAAAGCAGTCTGGCGGTTCCTCAGAAAACTAGGCATGACACTCCCGGAGGATCCGGCTATACCACTCCTGGGCATATACCCAGAGGCTTTACCTGCATGCAATAAGGACACATGCTCTACTATGTTCATAGCAGCCTTATTTATAATAGTCAGAAGCTGGAAAGAACCCAGATGTCCCTCAATGGAGGAATGGATTCAGAAGATGTGGTATATTTACACAATGGAATACTACTCTGCAATTAAAAACTGAATTCACGAAATTCCTAGGCAAATGGTCAGAACTTGAAAATATCATCCTTAGTGAGGTAACCCAATCACAAAAGAACACACATGGTATGCAGTCACTGATAAGGGGATATTAACCCAGAATCTCGGAATACCCTAGACACATTTCGCATATCAATAGATTTCTAAGAAGATGGAAGGAGAGACCCCTGGTCCTGGAAAGACTGGATGTAGGGGAATGCCAGGACAGAGAAGCGAGAGGGGGTTGAATGGGGAAAAGAGGGAGGGAAGGGGGCTTATGGGACTTTCAGGGAGGGAGGAAACGGGAAAGGGGAAATGATTTTGAATGTAAATAAAAAAAAACTTAGAAAATAAAATTAAAAAAAAAGACTATATTACATGACAGGAGATGAAAAGCTGAAACCAAGGGGACTGGGAAAATTGCTGAGGGGAAAAGGTTACAAACCTGAGTTCAATCCCTGGAACCCACTTAATGGAAGGAGAGAACTGACTTCTGCAAGTTGTTCTCTGACCTTCACACCTGGCATGCTCACACAGACACATTTGTACATGAACAGTGACACACAGAACATAAAATATATCCTTTTTGAAAAAGGCCTGTCAAGCTGGCTCAACAGAAAAACCATTTGCCACCAAGCCTTACACCCTCGATTCTTAGGACCCACAGGATGAAAGGAAAAACTGATTCCTGTAAATTCCTCTGACTTCCATGTGTACAAGGTAACATGAGCAAGTGTGGGCACACACAGACACACACACATACACACACACACACACACACACACCACAAAAAAAAAAAGAAAACTGAGACTCAGAAAGAATGAGCATCCTGAAGAAGGTTGCACTAGTAGATGGTAGAAGAGGGTTCAAACTTGAACCCAGTAGCTTCTTAAATTTTTTTGATTTCCTTTCTAGCTACTCCTCATTGTCCAGGTATGCATACGGTGAGATAGAACAGGCTATGTTTGGGTTTGCAGGTCAAGGCATCCAGAATACGTCAACAGTCCCTATAACTGTTTAACCTTTATTTATAAAGCCCAGGGAGTGGTAGCTCTCCCCCTCTGCCCCGCAACAATGCTGCTGCCTTTCTGGTCGTGAGTTTTATTGTAGACCCGATAAGAAACATATTGAATAGTCTTTTAGAGTTTGCTTCTGTTGAGTCAAAGAACCTGCCACAGCAGAACAAATATATCAGAGAGCCAAAACAATATCTTTAATGACTTGATAATTAAACCAACACGACACAAGCCCAATTTAAATGTAAGCAAATTACTTAGAAAGGAAAAAAAACCTCTTTCAAATGATCTGCTATTTGTTTAATTAGAGCAGAATCTTGTTTTATATAAAGCCACTGACAATGAAGTCCTAAATGAATTGATTTTAAAAAAAAAGTAGTAATTAAACACATTTCCCCTAATAATGGGCTGGGGTGGGGATAAGCATGAATTGTCACGGATGCTTGGCAGGCAGGATGCGTGGAGGTTGATGGTGACGTATTTGCTTTACTCTTAATTTTGAGCTCCTTAGAGTAGGGCTGCGAAAAAAAATTGGCAGAAGGAGTTTACTTGGGAAGTGGTCCCAGAAAACACAAGGGGGAGAAGAGGAAAGTAAGGAATAATAATGTCTGTGTCAACACTAAGCTATTTAGTGTGGGCAACTGGGACTCCATCCTACTGGGGAACCTCAGAGAGTACGTGTACAACAGGCCTTAAAATGGTTTTGCTGAGGAGCTGCTGAAGTCTTGTAAAGCATCCGTTGTTGGCTGAAGGTTGCTATGAGAGTGTTAACTCCTAGGCATGTTTTAGATAAGCTGTCCTGGCAACCTTCCAACGAGCTAGATAGGGCATTCATGCAGAGAGGTAGAGAGATGCCACTGAGATGGGAACTGGGAAGTCTTGACAAATAACTAACTGTCTTTAGTGTTGGTGTGTTAGAAATAGTTCTAGGAGACACAATGCAGAGTATTACACTGTCACAGGTATCTGCAATAACAACCTTGGACATCAGCTCAGGATAATAGGGGTATAAAATAAACCATAAATATAAGATCCTTGGTTAATGTCCCCCTTTCTATTAGATACATTAGAACATTAAAAGAATCAAAATTGACGTGGTGTGTTTCTAAAATATTATCATTTCAATACATATTCAATGGAAATAAATTCTTAATGAATCATCACAGATCCGTTTTCTTCCCAATGTCTTTGAGATCTGTCTGGCACACATTTTACATGTAGAGCACATCTCCATCTGGCCCGGTTCCATTTTAATGCTCGGGGTCTGCACACGGCTCATGGCTACTATTTGGGTGCTACAGCTAGGGACAACATAAGAAAGACACTCACTGAGAAACTCATAAAAACATCTGGGGTGGTCTTCAAAATAACGTGTAAGTCATACTGTCTGAGGATATTTTCGTGTTGCTTTTCTTATTTTGTGAACACCTTTGAGGAGCAGCCTTTGGTACTTTATGGACTCTTTTAAGCATATTCTGTGCTTTTGACTTCCTATTCTCTTCTTCTGATTTATGTGATGACTGCCATGATTCGTTTTCCTTTATGATACTGGTTGGAGAAACCTGCAGGATCTCACCCTGTTTAGTGTAGAACGCCTATCACCAGGGCTTCCCATAAAGCTCAGGAGAGCAATGGGAGGGTAGAGATACCATTCAACCTGCTCTTTCAAAGGTTATCACTGACAAAACAGGTTCTGCCTTCTAACTATGGTGTTAAAAACCTTAATTTTTACATATGCAATATATATTTGAACTAGACCACAGCTTTGATAACTTTTTCCTTTCTCGCAGTTCTTCCTTTACAAACTCTCTGGATACTCTGATGAACAGCCATGCCTCTCTGTAGTTGATAGCTGTGCAGGGTAGCCTTACCTGACTAAACTCTCACCCCAAATGTGTTAATTTTCTTTTTGCCTCTAACAGGCTGTTTGTGAAATAAAGCACAATAAAAAAAATCATACATTGATTTTTCTCGTTTTCCTTGCAGTTAGCAGTGACCATGTGACAGAGCTGGCTAATACAGTGTTAAGCCTGAATTGGCTGGTGCCTGTTCTTTCTCTACTTCCTTCCTGGAACTAACCTGATTCTGGTGATATGGAAACCACTCAGTGGTAGAGAAGCAACCATCATGAGGTTGAAGGTCAGCGTGTTAGGGACTGCCCAGAAAAAGTAGAGGAGACATGTTATAATGGATGACTTTTGGACTTGCTTGCCAGCTTTAGAAGAGCTTCCAGGATTTTTATGTGTGGCATAAAATGTTTCATGTATTTAAGGCACTATTAATTAATTTCCTTATATACACAGAAACAAATTCCTATATGAAATAGGGAGGCCTTTCCAAATCTACCACTGGGCAAAACTCAGGATGCAATTGCTTTCTTCATACACTCTACAAGCAGCTAATTAAGCAGACATCCAGAAACACAATTAGAATAAACAAATACAAAAAAATTCTGCAAATCTGAAGTTGACAGTTCTCAAGAGACCTAATTAGATATCTCACATCTTTGAAAAAGTATAAACCATCAAAGCATTTTACCTTCATGTTCTTGCATAGAATCCCCTTACTTAAAATTACTATAATTTCTTCTTTGGAGCATCACTCTCTTCATTTAAAGGAGACAAAAATCATTTAAAATCACTCATCTTTGGGTCTCCATATCTTCGGTAAGTCTGGTTCATAGAAGAGGATCAGTTATTATTTACTGCATGGGTACACTAGACACTGCAAATAAGATTACGATTTGTTTATTCTCACCCACGATTGGAAAGCCTGACTTTTCATAAGCTGGCCTCGTCTGTGGACAGTATCACTATAAGTTGTACCAACCCTAGAGGTACCCTCTGGGGGTTGGCTGGCCTCTTCTTCCCCAACAGGAGACAGAAGGATGAACAATTGAAACTAGGGAGCTGTCTCTGTGAAGATCTGCTCAGCACAGAATCACTAATAACTGTAAATAAGAAATGGTGTTTCCGAGAGTGTTAGCACACATATGAACTCACAGAGACTGAGGCAGCATGCACAGGGTCTGCAAGGGTCTGCACCAGAGAGAGTCCTAGAGCTGAAAGAAGTAGACACTTTCCCCATCCCTAACCCAGAAGCTACTGTGTGTGTGTGTCTGTGTTGGGGGGGGGGCAGGTATTGAGATGAGACACAGGCTGATGATCTCTGGCATTGTAACTCTTTCCTATTCTGTGACTAAAAGCCATTGCTTTCTGTTTATTAACTCTTGCTGTTAGCAGCAGGGGATTAAGAAAAGTAGTTAGTTACTTAGGCTATTTTCTTTTCTTTTTTTTTTCTATTTACATTCAAAATCATTTCCCCTTTCCCGTTTCCTCCCTCCCCGAAAGTCCCATAAGCCCCCTTCCCTCCCTCTTTTCCCCATTCAACCCCCTCTCGCTTCTCTGTCCTGGCGTTCCCCTACATCCAGTCTTTCCAGGACCAGGGGTCTCTCCTTCCATCTTCTTGGAAATCTATTGATATGCGAATTGTGTCTAGGGTATTCCGAGATTCTGGGTTAATATCCCCTTATCAGTGACTGCATACCATGTGTGTTCTTTTGTGATTGGGTTACCTCACTAAGGATGATATTTTCAAGTTCTGACCATTTGCCTAGGAATTTCGTGAATTCATTGTTTTTAATTGCAGAGTAGTATTCCATTGTGTAGATATACCACATCTTCTGAATCCATTCCTCCGTTGAGGGACATCTGGGTTCTTTCCAGCTTCTGGCTATTATAAATAAGGCTGCTATGAACATAGTGGAGCATGTGTCCTTATTGCATGCAGGTAAAGCCTCTGGGTATATGCCCAGGAGTGGTATAGCCGGATCCTCCGGGAGTGTCATGCCCAGTTTTCTGAGGAACCGCCAGACTGCTTTCCAGAGTGGTTGTACCAGCTTGCAATTCCACCAGCAGTGGAGGAGTGTTCCTCTTTCTCCGCATCCTCACCAACAACTGCTGTCTCTTGTGTTTTTGATCTTAGCCATTCTGACTGGTGTGAGATGGAATCTCAGGGTTGTTTTGATTTGCATTTCCCTAATGACTAAGGATGATGAACATCTCTTTAGGTGCTTCTCAGCCATTAGATATTCTTCAGGTGAGAACTCCTTGTTTAGCTCTGTACCCCATTTTTCAATAGGGTTACTTGCCTCTCTGGAGTTTAACTTCTTGAGTTCTTTCTATATAATGGATATTAGCCCTCTGTCGGATGTAGGGTTGGTAAAGATCATTTCCCAGTTAGTTGGTTGCTGCTTTGTCTTTTTGACAGTGTCTTTTGCCTTGCAAAAACTTTGTAATTTAATGAGGTCCCATTTGTCAATTCTTGATCTTAGAGCATAAGCTATTGGAGTTCTATTCAGGAAATTCTCCCCTGTGCCCATATGTTCAAGGTTCTTCCCTAGTGTCCTTTCTATTAGTTTCAGTGTGTCTGGTTTTATGTGGAGGTCCTTGATCCACTTGGAATTGAGCCTAGTGCAAGGAGATAAGAATGGGTCAATTTGCATTCTTCTGCATGTTGCCCTCCAGTTGAGCCAGCACCATTTGTTGAAAAGGTTATCTTTTTTTCCACTGGATGGTTTTAGCTCCTTTGTCAAAGATCAAGTGACCATAGGAGTGTGGATTCATTTCTGGGTCTTCAATTCTGTTCCATTGATCTACATGCCTGTCACTGTACCAATACCATGAGGTTTTTAACACTATTGCTCTGTAGTACAGCTTGAGGTCCGGGATACTGATTCTCCCAGAGGTTCTTTTACTCTTGAGAATAGTTTTAGCTATCCTGGGTTTTCTGTTATTCCAGATGAATTTTTGAATTGCTCTTTCTAACTCTATGAAGAATTGAGTTGGGATTTTGATGGGGATTGCATTGAATCTATATATTGCTTTTGGCAAGATGGTCATTTTTACTATATTAATCCTGCCAATCCATGAGCATGGCAGATTTTTCCATCTTCTGAGGTCTTCTTCAATTTCTTTCTTCAGAGACTTGAAGTTCTTGTCATGGAGATCTTTCACTTGTTTGGTTAGAGTTACACCAAGATACTTTATATGGTTTGTGGCTATCGTGAAGGGTATCATTTCTCTTACTTCTTTCTCAGCCTGCTTATCTTTTGAGTATAGGAAGGCTACTGACTTGCTTGAGTTGATTTTATATCCGGCCACTTTCCTGAAGTTGTTTATCAGCTGTAGGAGTTCTCTGGTGGAGTTCTTTGGGTCGCTCAAGTATACTATCTTATCGTCTGCAAATAGTGATAGTTTGACTTCTTCCTTTCCAATTTGTATCCTTTTGACCTCCTTTTGTTGTCTAATTGCTCTAGCTAGAACTTCAAGTACTATATTGAAAAGATATGGAGAGAGAGGGCAGCCTTGTCTAGTCCCTGATTTTAGTGGGATTGCTTCAAGTTTCTCTCCATTTAGATTGATGTTGGCTACCGGTTTGCTGTAAATTGCTTTTACTATGTTTAGAGAAAATCTCGAGGAAATGGACAACCTTGACAGATACCAAATACCAAAATTAAATCAGGATCAAATAGACCATCTAAACTGTCCTATAACCCCTGAAGAAATAGAAGTCGTCATTGGAAGTCTTCCAACCAAAAAAAGCACAGGTCCAGATGGTTTTAGTGCAGAATTCTATCAGACCTTCAAAGAAGACCTAACACCAATACTCTTCAAATTGTTCCACAAAATAGAAACAGAAGGAACAGTACCCAACTCGTTCTATGAAGCCAAAATTACACTAATACCAAAAGCACACAAAGATCCGACAAAGAAAGAGAATCTCAGGCCAATCTCTCTTATGAATATCGATGCAAAAATACTCAATAAAATTCTTGCCAACCGAATCCAAGAACACATCAAAACGGTCACTCACCATGATCAAGTAGGCTTCATCCCAGGGATGCAGGGATGGTTCAATATAAGGAAATCCATCAATGTAATCCACTATATAAACAATCTCAAAGAAAAAAAACCACATGGTCATCTCATTAGATGCTGAGAAAGCATTTGACAAAATTCAGCATCCTTTCATGCTAAAGGTGTTGGAAAGATCAGGAATTCGAGGCCCATATCTAAACTTAGGCTATTTTCTCTTTGACTCACAGGTCCCTTTCTCAGCTGATCAGGCAAGAGACTCAGATTCATTAACTCTTTGTGAGCCAGATAGAACGAAAAAGAAAAAAAAAACTTATTCTGAGTGAAGCAGAGGAAAGAAGTTCCAACCAACCTTTATTCACTCACATAGAAAAAAAACCACACACACACACTCTGGATGAGGCTGAACAAAGCTGCATTGATGTTTTACTGTGATTCTTAGATTTTATCCTTTCTCTAAAAAATTACCTCATACAACTATCAGATAGAATGGTTACAGCAGGATAATTGATTACATAATTTTCTAAATACTTTTATATTGTAATATGTTCATAGTAAATTGAAGGCAATAGTTCATGGGATAGGTCAATAATGTTTTAGAAATCATAACAGAATTGTTCACATTAAGACTGGCATCTCACTAAACATTTACTATCTGTTACTAACCCTATCAGTTCATTATAAGTTTAAAGCAATAATTTTTATGTCACAAGTTAGCACAGTTTTGTCCAGAGACAAATCATCTGCCATGTGTCTTATTAGTTTTGAAGTTTTGTATAGATTAACTAGTCAATATTTTATTTTCTGTCCTTGTACCTACAATAAATTGTCCATTCCCGGTTTATGACATCAGTTAACATATGGTCTCACGCCTAACCTAGTAGAAATGTTTTCTTTGATTGTAAATTTGTTTCAACTTTCTTTTTCTAGTACAATCAGCCTGTGACACATGAAGGTTTACAGAGCTCTATTTGTGGCTTTTATTCTATAGAAGGCTTGAAATTAGTTGTATCAATTTAGGGAGTTCTATAAAATTATTATGAGGAATTATGAAATCATCAATTTGTCTACACAGCATTATATATGAAAGTACATCTTTATATCGATCCTATAGGAAATCTGCCCAATAGGTTGGACTAATGCACAGGAATCATTAGGCTATGTAACAGTGGCAGGAAAGGCATATCAGCAACAAGAACCAATGCTGGGATGAAGTCTCTTGGGATCTTGCCTCTCAGAGTTCACCCATCATAAGCCATGCAAAATGGTGGGCCATCTCTAGAAAACTTATTTGCTTACCTTAGTCTTTCCTAGATTGCTTCTGATAAGCTACCTTCAATTGTTAGTCACTTGCAGATAAAAAATTGGTTTACTTCAAGGAAGTCTCACTAGGGAAACAAACTGCTTTTAAGGGTAGGACCCATGCCCAGCAGATGACTAACACAAAACCAACTCTAGGAGGTTCTTCATCTCCTAATGTAAATTTCTGGCATTTTTTTAATCTTACATGTCCTATGCTATATAGTATGACTTCTGATTTTCTGTCTTTATGGGGTTCCTGTGTGTGAGAACATGTGTGTCTTTGCATCTATATGTGGTTCTTTGTTTTTTGTTTTGTTTTGTTTTTGGTTCTTTTTCTTTTTCTGGTTTGGTTGTTTTGCACTATTCTGATCTCTCTCTCTCTCTCTCTCTCTCTCTCTCTCTCTCTCTCTCTCTCTCTGCCAGGGATTCTCTGTATAAGTACCCTGAATGTCCTGGAATTCACTCTGTAGACTAGACTGGCCTCAAACTCACAGAGATCCACCTGCCTCTGCCTCCCAAGTTCTGGGATTAAAGGCATGTGCACCAACACACTTGACTCCATTTTTCTAATGAGAGACAGAAAGGGTATAGATTTGGATGAGAGGGAGGTGGGAAGCAACTGGGCAAGTAGGGGGAGGGAAATCTATAATCAGTATATAATTGTGGTAGTTTGAATATAATGGCCTCCATAGGCTTATAGATTTGAATGTGTCTCTAGTATCGCCAGAAAGTGGCACTATTAGGAGGTACAGCTTTGTTGGAATAGGTATTATTTCTTTGAGAAAATGTGTCACTGGGAGATGGGCTTTGGTGTTTCAGAAGCTCAATCCAGACCCTGTCTCTCTCTCTGAAACTGGCTTTTGCACCATCACTTTCGTCCAAATCTATAAATACTCTTTTCTCTCAGAGGCAGAACATAAATGTAAAATTCTCTCTCCCTCTCCATCTTCCTCTCTCTTTCTCTTTCCATCTTTCCCCTTCTCTCTCTCTCTCTTCCCCCTCTTCCTCTTCCTTCCCCTCTCCATCTCCCTCTCTGTCTCCCTCCCTCTCTTTCCCTTTCCTCTCTTCCCCTCTCCATATCCTTCTCCATTCCCTCCACTTCCTACCTCTCTATGTGTAGAAACACAAAAAGAAATGGCATGTTTCCATTTTATACTTTCTTGGGTAAAAAACAAAACAAAACAAAATAAAACACCTTATTCATGCACTTGTTGGAAACATACAGGCTTTTTCTCTTTTGTCCATGAGAATGAAATTTAAAGGTCTCACTTAGAAGGATTGAAACCTTGGAGCTCATAAAATATGTTCAGCAACATATCTGGGGTTGTGGGTGTTAAAATGAAGCTCTAATAATTTACTCAAGATCTGTATGATCTTATGAGGATAAATCTTAGGATCCTCACATTTGCCTTGATATACTGTTCAGTGGCTGAGCTTTGTAAGCTAACTTTTGGTTGGAACAACTGTGCCAGATGTCTTTCCCTGGACAAATCACTTATGTTTTCTGAGTATTGGTTGAATCTTCTTCAAAATGGGAATTATAATACAGTGTTCTCATTGGTTTATCATGATGGTTAAAGCGGATATGAGATATACTGTAAAACACACAGCAGTGAACTTTGTATAAGCTACATTCTTCAGAAGCACTAATTATTAATGAATTATATGCTTACATTTTAGATTGTGAATTACCAAGCAAGAATTTATTTTATATTAAGGTAGGTGGAGATGACTGTTTGTCTTCGTTGGGGCTTGTATTTCTGCACAAAACATCATGACCAAGAAGCAAGTTGGGGAGGAAATAATTTATTCAGCTTCCACTTCCACATTGCTTTTATCACCAAAGGAAGTCAGGAGAGGAATTCTCACAGGGCAGGATCTTGGAGGCAGGAGCTAATGCAAAGGCCCTGGAGGGATGCTGCTTATTGACTTGCTTCCCCTGACTTACTCATCTTGCTTTCTTATAGAACCCAGGACTAACAGCCTAGGAATGGCACCACCCACCATGGGCTGGGCCCTTCCCCCTTGATCACTAATTGAGAAAATGCCTTACAGCTGGATCTCATGGAGGCATTTCCTCAAGGGTGGCTCCTTTCTCTGTGACAACTCCACCTTGTGTCAAGTTGACACACAGAACCAGCCAGTACACTTGTCTTCAGGAGAACATAGCTTGTGCATAGTTTCTGTCACTGAGGCAAATGCTTGTGATTAATTTGCTTATGAAGAGGGAAGGCTGGGAGACAGTTCAGTTGTAAAGTGCTTGGCTTGTAAACATGAAGAGCTGTGTTTGATCCAAAGTACTCTCGCGAGAATAGCCCTATGATAGCAGCACACACTTACCCTACCAAAGCTTGGGAAGTGGAGCTAGTGAAGCTGGCCGATTGCTGGTTAGCACATGCTATGCTGGTTTCAGGATAATGGGAGACCCCACCTAAAAAAAACAAGTGGATGACTCCGAGGGAACAACATCTATGGTTGATCTCTGGACATATCCACCCACTCATACACATCACATAATCAATTTATAGAGAAAAAGCTTTATTTTATTCTGCCTCACAGTTTTAAAAGTTTTGGTCGATGGCTGGGTGGCCTGTGTAAAAGCAACACATCTTTGTGGAACTGTGGGATGAAGGATACCTATTTACTTTATGGTAGCTATGAAGCAGGGTCTGGGATGTGGATGTCTCCTTCAAGGGTGTATTCCCAGTGGACTAACTTCCTGTCCTTAGAATTTATTTCCTAAAGGTGCTACCATTTCATTCTAGTGCCATGAGCTGGGGATCAAGCTTTCAATACATGGGTCTTGTTGGGGGGGCATTAGAGATTCTGTAATAGTTTCCATTTACCTTTTTCAAATAAATAATTATAGTGACATACCTAGAATGCCTTTAATTTTACTGTTTCATCTACTGGGTGACCTTGTTTGGAAACCATTACAGAAAACTAGAATAATAGTAGTGGTCAAGGACTTCTCTCCAACTTGTCCTACAAAGTAACAGAAAGTTAATTCAATTTGATCTTCTTTTCCTTAGCCCATGCACATGAGTAAGAACAACATCTGATGTAAGTTTTAAAGAATCTTTCCTTTCAAGTGCTCCCCAACAGTAGCCTTATATTTATGTGAACAGTATCCTAATAGATATACAAGCATGACTGGAGTTCCTTATCCAAAGACCTCTCATTGGTGTCTATTTCTCACCCTACTTGGGCCAGATCAGCAGAGGATGGCTTTGCAGTCATGGGATTATAAAGTTGCTCAACATCTTTAGAATTGAGAAATACTTAGCCTTTAATTCAATCAGGGACATGGAAGAAAGAGGAGGAGGGGGAGATCTTTGTTTTGTTCTGACTAGTTTACCTTG
Source organism: Tokudaia tokunoshimensis (assembly GCA_036184795.1). Lineage (NCBI taxonomy): Eukaryota > Metazoa > Chordata > Mammalia > Rodentia > Muridae > Tokudaia > Tokudaia tokunoshimensis. The sequence continues at coordinate 107,588,021 of BTHU01000012.1, forward strand.
AATCTGCAGCTGGTTAGAGTTTCTCAGAGGCTGTTAGTTCCAATTACTTTGGTATACACTCTTGTATGTATGCTTGATGAATTTAGACGCAGCAATGAATTTATCTGTGCACCAGCCATAAAATTTCCATTACTTTTCTTAATGAATTTTACATTTGATTTTGAAAGCTTTTTAAGACATTGCTCATTTGTTTCTCAGAGCCTTCCTCCCCAACTCCTTCTACATAATTTGTGTCAAAATAAGAGATTCATTTGGAAAGAGAATGGACATTTATATGAGGCATTTTATATTCAGGGACAGGGAGACCTTGCCTTTCCCAGTGTCAGGACACTTTAAAGACTGCACAGCATTACAAACTTCTTGGGCTCCAAAGCTGAATAAAATAGGAAGCCTGGGGTTTTCCTGAAATTTCAGCTATCAACTGTCAAGGGAAAGGCAACTAACTATTTGTGGAGCAAATCATGGAGGATAGAGAAAAGAAATTCTGCTGCAGAAAAATAGGGTATGAGATTTTCACTCCTCAGTGTGGCTTCCTTGACCAGATGAAAAACACCAGGCGCCAGGCATCAGATTTTTGTCTAAACTTTGTCCCCAAGTTCTTCAAAATATATAAAGAAGTGACAGAAGTAGATAAGCTGGTGTGTCTCTATGCTCTAAGCAATTTTTCTTTCATATATAATAGAATGACTGGACTAGACTTTAGAAGCAACTTGCTTCTGCTCTCTGGAAATATCAGTCAAACAAACACTTTTATTTGGTAATTTCAATCACACTATAATCAGAAAACGTGTTGTAGAGGCTGTGGCTCTAAGGAAGTAAGCTGTGAATGTTTGTGTTGTCAGGTATCTGAACATGCTATGTGTTTAGGGCAATGCTATTTTTCTGTGCTGTGAAGAGGGAGTGTTAATGTCTGAAGAATGCAAGAGAACAAGAAGAGCTACAAGACTCTTAGAGGGGATTCAGATATGTCTAGGGGAGTCAATGTTCAGGACTGTAACCTTAATCAACATGCTACACATGCTGTGGGTGTTGAAATAGCTCAGGCTTAAATATGGATCAGTCTTCAGAGTGAATCTGCTTTTATTCTTCTAGGAAGGGATTGGTTTCTTTGAGAGGAGCTGACATTTTTAACATGCCTATTGGAACTTTTGGCAAACAGAGGGAAATATTACTTTCTTTTTTTTTTTTTTTATAAGATATGTTCTTTATTTACATTTCAAATATTGTCCTCTTTCCTGGTTCCCCCCTCCCCCGAAAATCTCATAAGCCATCTCCCTTTCTCCAATCAAGCCTCCCCCACTTCCCTGTCTTGGTATTCCACTACACTACGACATCAAGTCTTTCCAAGACCAAGGGCCTCTCCTCCCTTTGGTGTCTAACAAGACCATCCTCTGCTGCCTATGTGTCTGGAGCCATGGGCAACTCCCTGTGTATTCCTTGGTTGATGGTTTTGTCCCTGGGAGCTCTGGGAGTACTGGGTGCCTCATATTGTTGTTCCTCCTGTGGTGCTGCAAATCCCTTCAGCTCCTTGGGTTCTTTCTCTAGCTCCCCCACTGGGGATCCTGTGCTCAGTTCAATGGCTGGCTGAGAGTGTCCCCCTCTGTATTTGTCATGCATCACTTTCAAGGTAGGTCTTCGCTTGGAGCTCTCTGAGCTTTGGCCAATGGTCTTGATTATTACAGAGTAATCAGTGTTTTAAGCACAGGGGATGATTTTCTATTTGAGGAAAATAATTTCTTAGAGTATAGCAGGCTGAAATTCTAAAGACATCCAAGTTTAGGAGCTGCGTGGTTTTTTTTTTCCCCCTGCATCCAGTGTTTTCTCTTATCTCAAGGCCTCCAGGAAACTGTTGATCGCATACAGATGAGCTTGGTCAACAACATATTGTATATACAACAATGAGAGGAAGTGGTGATGTTATTTTACAAGATTGTGGCAAAGCTGTAAAGTTGTATTGCTTTAGTGACATAGTAGCCATAGCAATATCATAATACAACACATAAAGTATTTGTGGACATGTAAACAAACCTATGCATAGCAATATAATTATGCATAAAATGCATAATACTTGATAGCAATGATGAGTAATTGTTACTGGTATATGTACAGTCTGAAATGTCTACCACAGTTTCATGTTTTGGAGGCTGTTTCCCAGCGTTTTGCATTTCCTGTCTCTCTCTCTCTCCATTAGGATTGGGGTCTCTCTGGCAGGAGTAGATAACTGTGATCAGGAATGTATTCCTTTTTGTTCTCTGATTTATGATTGGTGAAATGCTCCTGACACATACTTCTGTTGTCCTGAACTGAGCTCTTCCACCATGTTTACTCCACCCTGAAGGACTGAAACCGAGAAGCTAAATAAAACTTTCTGTCAGAAATTTTGTGACTATGTTGCTCAAAGTAATGAACACTGAAAATTGGTACCAGGAGTAGGGTTGTTGCTCTAAGTCTGACTATATGGTTCTTAGACTTCTGGAGATGATTTATGGTAAGAATTTTGAGAAAATTGGAGATGCATGTTAGAGAAGTCCTAAAATATTGCCAGTAGAATTTAATGGGTGATTCTAGTTGGAGCTTAAAAAGACAGTAACATAGCTATAAATATGAAAAACAAAGACAGAGTTTAAGTACTTTGTTAGGAATTGAAGTAGAAGCCATTCATGTCATATAATATCAAAGAATTTGTCTACAATTTGCTTATGCTCTGACAATTTGAGTAAGGCTGGATTAAAAATGGCCAACTCTGGATTCTCTGGCACAGTGCACCATGCCCAAGTGGTGCAGGGAGACAGCTTAACCACCCAGGAGTGCAGAAAAACTGGCCTGCACGGGTGGAAGCATGCCTGCTGCTCAGAGGATCACACCCGGAAACATCTGGTGGAAGACCTCCGGTTTCCTTCTCAGGCTTGGGACCACCCTATGCCATCACATACCATATCCAAGTGACACACGGAGGTAGCTAACCACTCAGGAGTGCAGAGAGGCTGGGCAGCACAGGTAGGACCACCCTTGCTGCTCAGAGGAAACAGCCAGAAACCCTGAGGACACAAGAGCCTAGGAACAGCCTGGGACAGGAGTCTTCCGATTACCACCTGCACCCAGAGTTGATCAGGGCCACAGAGCTACATACCCAAATATAACCACAAGAGAGCGGGTCTCGCAGGAGTACCTACAAACTGGTGTACACAGAGAGAACAGGTCTTACAGGAGCTTAGATACAGAGGCTTGCATGACAGATAAGCCACAGGCAGAGACAGCAACACCAGCAAACACCAGAGATAACCAGATGGCAAAAAGCAAATGTGAGAACATCACCAAAAGAAACCAAGGGAACATGGCACTGTCTGAAGCAAGTTCCCCAACTAAAGCAAGTCCTGGATACCCAACACACCAGAAAAGCAAGACCTGGATTTAAAATCATATCTCATGATGCTGATAGAGAATTTCAACAAGGACATACATAACTCCCTTAAAGAAGTACAGTAGAACATGAGTCAACAGGTAGAAGCCCTTAAAGAGGAAACACAAAAATCACTTAAAGAAATACAGGAGAACATGGGCCAACAGGCAGAAGTCCTGAAAGAGGAAACACAAAAATCCCTTAAAGAATTACAGGAAAACACAAATAAACAAGTGAAGGAACTAAGCAAAACCATCCAGGATCTAAAATTGGAGGTAGAAACAACTAAGAAATCACAAAGGGAGACAACTTTGGAGATAGAAAACCTTGGAAAGAAATCAGAAGTCATAGATGCAAGCATCAAGAGCAGAATACAAGAGATAGAAGAAAGAATCTCAGGTGCTGAAGATACCATAGAAAGCATTGACTCAACAGTCAAAGAAAATGCAAAATGCAAAAAGCTTGTAACCCAAAACATCCAGGAAATACAGGACACAATGAGAAGGCCAAACCTAAGGATTATAGGTATAGAAGAGAGTGAAGATTTACAACTTAAAGGGACAGTACATATCTTCAACAAAATTATAGAAGAAAACTTCCCTAACCTAAAGAGAGAGATGCCCATGAACATACAGGAAGCCTACAGAACTCCAAACAGACTGGACCAGAACAGAAATACCTCCTGTCACATAATAATCAAAACCCGAAATGTACTAAACAAAGAATATTAAAAACAGTAAGAGAAAAAGGCCAAGTAACATATAAAGGAAGACCTATGAGAATTACACCAGACTTCTCACCAGAGATCATGAGGGCTAGAAGATCCTGGGCAGATCTCATACAGACTCTAAGAGAACACAAATGCCAGCCCAGGCTACTATACCCAGCAAAACTCTCAGTCACCATAGATGGAGATACCAAGATATTCCATGATCAAACCAAATTTACACAATATCTTTCCATAAATCCAGCCTTACAGAGGATAATAGATGGAAAACGCCCATATAAGGAGGGCAACTACACCCTAGAAAAATCAAGATAGTAATCTTCTTTCAACAAACTCAAAAGAAAATAACCACTCACTGGCAGGAGACTTCCAACTTTGGTTCCCGATTTGGGACCATCATCTGCGACAGGGTGCCATCTCCAAGTGCCGCAGGAAGCCAGCTGTCTACCCAGCTGCTCGGAGGGGTCAGCCAACATAGGTGAGACCTGCATTGCAGAGCAGAGGAGCCGTCCTCTGCCACTGAGTACCATATCCAAGGAACACATGGAGGTAGCTAACCACTCAGGAATGCAGAGAGACCTGGTAGTACAGTAGGACCACCCCTGCTGCTCAGAGGAAACAGCCTGAAACCCTGAGGACACAAGAGTCTAGGAACAGCCTGGGATGGGAGTCTTCTGATTACTGCCTGCATCCAGAGTTGATCTGGGCCAGAGAGTTACATACCCAAATACAACTATAAGAGAGGGAGTCTTGCAGAAGTACTTACATATCAGTGTATACAGAGAGAACAGGTCTCCCAGGAGCACAGAGAAACCACAGTCAGAGACAGCAACACCAGCTAACACCAGAGATAACCAGATGGCAAAAAGCAAATGCAAAAACACCACCAACAGAAACCAAGGCAACATGGCTCCATTGGAACCAAGTTCTCCAACAACAGCAAGTCCTGGATACCCCAACACACCAGAAAAGCAAGAGCTGGATTTAAAATCACAGCTCATGATGCTGATGGAGGGCTTCAAGAAGGACACAAATAACTCCCTTAAAGAAATACAGGAGAGCACAAATAAACAGGGAGAAGCCTTGAAGAACTAAGGGAAAACACAACAAAACAGGTGAAGGAATTGAACAAAGCCATCCAAGATCTAAAGATGGAGGTAGAAACAATAAAGAAATAACAAGGGGAAACAACTTGGGACATAGAAAACCTAGGAAAGAAGTCAGGAGTTATGGATCCAAGCATCAGCAACAGAAAACAAGAGATAGAAGAGAGAATCTCAGATGCAGAAGATACCATAGAAAGCATTGATACAATAATCAAGGAAAATCAAAAATGCAAAAAACTCATGACCCAAAACATCCAGGAAATCCAGGACAAAATGAGAAAACCAAACCTAAGGATTATAGGTATAGAAGAGAGTGAAGATTTCCAACTTAAAAGGTCACTAAATGTCTTCTACAAAATTATAGAAGAAAACATCCCTAACCTAAAGAAAGAGATGCCCATGAACATACAAGAAGCCTACAGAACTCCAAATAGATTTGACCAGAAAAGAAATTCCTTCCATCACATAATAATTAAAACACCGAATGTACTAAACAAAGAAAGAATATTAAAAGCAGTAAGGGGAAAAGTCAAGTGACATATAAAGGAAGACCTATCAGAATTACACCGGACTTCTCACCAGAGACTATAAAAGCCAGAAGAGCCTGGGCAGATGTCATACAGACCCTAAGGCAACACAAATGCCAACACTGACTGCTGTATCCAGCAAATTTCTCAATTACCATAGATGGAGAAACCAAGGTATTTCATGACAAAAACAAATTTGCACAGTATCTTTCCACAAATCCAGCCCTTCAAGGGATAATGAGTGGAAAACACCAACAAAGGGAGAGAAACTACACACTAGAAAAAAGCATGAAATTAATCTTCTTCCAACAACCCCCAAAAAAGATAACCAAAAAAACATAAAAATTACATCAAAAATAGCAGGAAGCAAAAATCACTTTTCCTTAATATCTTTTAACATCAATGGACTCAATTCCCCAATAAAAAGACATAGACTAATGGACCGGATACGTAAACAAGACCCAACATTTTGCTGCATACAGGAAACACATCTCAGTGTCAAAGACAAACACTACCTCAGAGTAAAGGGTGGAAAAATAGTTTTCCAAGCAAATGGTCCCAGGAAACAAGCTGGAGTAGCCATTCTAATATCTGATAAAATAGACTTTCAACCAAAAGTCATCAAAAAAGACATGGAAGGACACTTCATACACATCAAAGGAAAAATCTACCAGGAAGAACTCTCAATTCTGAACATCCATGCTCCAAATACAAGAAGGGCACCCTCATTCATAAAAGAAACCTTACTAAAGCTTAAAGCACACATTGCACCCCACACAATAATTGTGGGTGATTTAAACACCCCACTCTCCTTAATAGACAGATCAGGAAAACACAAACTTAACAGAGATACAGTAAAACTAACAGAAGTTTTGGACCAAATGGATGTAATAAATATCTATAGAACATTTCATCCTAAATCAAGAGAATATACCTTCTTCTCAGCACCTCATGGTACCTTCTCCAAAATTAACCATATAATTGATCACAAAACAAACCTCAACAGATATAAGAAAATTGAACTAATTCCATGCCTCTTATCAGATCATAATGTAATAAGGGTGGTCTTCAATAGCAACGAAAACAACAGAAGGCCCACATACACATGGAAGCTGAACAATGTTCTACTCAATGATACCTTGGTCAAGGAAGAAATAAGGAAAGACATCAAAGACTTTTTAGAGTTTAATGAAAATGAAGGCACAACATACCCAAACTCATGGGACACAATGAAAGCAGTGCTAAGGGGAAAACTCATAGCTCTGAATGCCTCCAAAAAGAAACTGGAGAGAGCATACACTAGCTGCTTAACAGCACACCTGAAAGCTCTAGAACAAAAAGAAGCAAATACACCCAAGAAGAGTAGATGGAAGGAAATCATCAAGCTTAGGGCTGAAGTCAACCAAGTAGAAACAAAAAGAACCATACAAAGAATCAACAAAACCAGGAGCTGGTTCTTTGAGAAAATCAACAAGATAGATAAACCCTTAGCCAGACTAACCAGAGGGCACAGAGACAGAATGCAAATTAACAAAATTAGAAATGAAAAGGGAGATATAACAACAGAAACTGAGGAAATTCAAAAAGTCATCATATCTTACTACAAAAGCCTATACTCAACACAACTTGAATATCTGGAGGAAATGGACAACTTTCTAGACAGATACTACATACCACAGTTAAATCATAGTTGCGTAACCCCTAATGAAATAGAAGTGGTCATTGAAAGTCTCCCAACCAAAAAAAAGCACGGGACCTGATGGTTTTAGTGCAGAATTCTATCAGACCTTCAAAGAAGACCTAACATCAATACTCTTCAAACTATTCCACAAAATAGAAACAGAAAGGACACTACCCAACTCATTCTATAAAGCCACAATTACACTGATACCAAAACCACACAAAAGATCCAACAAAGAGAATTTCAGGCCAATTTCCCTTATAAATATCGATGCAAAAATACTCAATAAAATTCTTGCTAACAGAATCCAAGAGTACATCAAAACAATCATTCACCACGATCAAGTAGGCTTCATCCCAGGGATGCAGGGAAGGTTCAATATATGGAAATCCATCAATATAATTCACTACATAAACAAACTCAACGAAAAAAGTTACATAGTCATTTCATTTGATGCTGCAAAAGCATTTGACAAAATACAGCATCCCTTCATGCTAAAAGTGTTGGAAAGATCAGGAGTTCTAGGCCCATATCTCAACATAGTAAAAGCAATTTACAGCAAACCTGTAGCCAACATCAAACTAAATGGAGAGAAACTTGAAGCAATCCCACTAAAATCAGGGACTAGACAAGGCTTCCCTCTCTCTCCATATCTTTTCAATGTAGTACTTGAAGTTCTAGCTAGAGCAGTTAGACAACAAAAGGAGGTCAAAGGGATACAAATTGGAAAGGAAGAAGTAAGATTATCACTATTTGCAGATGATATGATAGTATACTTAAACGACCCAAAGAACTCCACCAGAGAACTCCTACAGCTGATAAACAACTTCAGCAATGTGGCCAGATGTAAAATTAACTCAAACAAATCAGTAGCCTTCCTAAACTCAAAGGATAAACAGACTGAGAACGGAATTAGGGAAACAACACTCTTTAAAAATAGTCACAAACAATATAAAATATCTTGGTGTGACTCTAACCAAACAAGTGAAAGATCTGTATGACAAGAACTTCAAATCTCTGAAGAAAGAAATCGAAGAAGACCTCAAAAGATGGAACGATCTTCCATGCTCATAGATTGGCAGGATTAATATAGTAAAAATGGCCATCTTGCCAAAAGCAATCTTCAGATTCAATGCAATCCCCAGCAAAATCCCAACTCAATTCTTCATAGAGTTAGAAAGAGCAATTCTCAAATTCATCTGGAATAACAAAAAATCCAGGATAGCTAAAATTATTCTCAACAATAAGAGAAATTCTGGGGGAATCAGTATCCCAGACTTCAAGCAGTACTATAGAGCAATAGTGTTAAAAACTGCATGGTATTTGTACAGTGACAGGCAGGCAGAGCAATGGAATAGAATTGAAGACCCAGAAATGAACCCACACACCTATGGTCACTTGATCTTTGACAAAGGAACTAAATCCATTCAGTGGAAAAAAGATAGCCTTTTCAACAAATGGTGCTGGTTCAACTGGTGGCTAGCATGGAGACTAATGTAAATCGATCCATTCTTATTTTTTTGTACTAAGTTCAAGTCCAAGTAGATCATTGACCTCCACATAAAACCAGATACACTAAAACTAATAGAAAAGAAACTGGTGAAGAGCCTTGAATACATGGGCACAGGGGAAAATTTTCTGAATAGAACACCAATAGCCTATGCTTTAAGATCAAGAATTGACAAATGGGACCTCATATAATTACAAAGTTTCTGTAAGGCAAGGGACACTCTCAATAGGACAAAACGGCAATCAACAAATTGGGAAAAGATCTTTACCAATCCTACATCTGACAGAGGGCTAATATCCAATGTATACAAAGAACTCAAGAAGTTAGACTCCAGAGAACCAAATAACCCTATGAAAAATGGGGTACACAGCTAAATAAGCAATTTTCACCTGAGGAACATCAAATGGCTGAGAAGCACCTAAAGAAGTGTTCATCATCCTTAGTCATCAAGGAAATGCAAATCAAAACAACCCTAAGATTTCACCTCACACAGGTCAGAATGGCTAAGATCAAAAACTCAGGAGACAGCATGTGTTGGTGAGGATGTGGAGACAGAAGAACACTCCTCCACTGCTGGTGGGATTGCAAACTGGTACAATCACTCTGGAAATGAGTTTGGAGGTTCCTCAGAAAATTGGGCAAAATACTACTGGAGGACCCTGCTATCAAGTGATGCCCAAGAAGGAGGAAGAACAAAGTATAGATACTTAGGTCCTTTGTAGAAAGTGGAACAAAATACACACAGAAGGTGATACAGAGAAAAAGTGTGGATCAGAGTCTGAGGGAAAGACCATCCAGAAACTATCCCACCCATGGTTTCATCCCATATACAGATACAAAACCCAGACACTATTATTGGTGCCCACAAGTGATTGCTGATTGGAGTCGGATCTAGCTGTCACCTGGGATGCTCTGCTAGTGCATGAGAAATACAGAGGGGACCACTCTCAGTCAGCCATTGAACTGAGCACAGGGTCGCCAATGGAGGAGCTAGAGAAAGGACCCAAGGAGCTGAAGGGGTTTCCAGCACCACAGGAGAAAAAACAATATGTGTCACCCCGTACTCCCAGAGCTCCCAGGGACAAAACCATCAACCAAAGGTTACACATGGAGGAACCCATTGCTCCTGACACATAGGCAGCAGAGGTTGGTCCCTCTCCAAAGGGAGGAGAGACCCTTGGTCCTGGAAAGACTTGATGCTGTAGTGCAGAGGAATACCAGGACAGGGAAGTGGGGGAAGCTTGACTGGGGAAGGGGAGATGGCTTATGGGAGTTTCACGGTGGGGGGGACCAGGAAAGGGGACTACATTTGAAATGTAAATGAAGAATATGTCTAATTAAAAAAAAAGGCAGAGGGAAGGGACATCCAAACGGCTCAGTGAGAAATGGTGCTTGCTGCCAGGTCTTATAACCTGAGTTCAATGTTCTGGATTCACAAGTACCCACCTCCATTTATGCAAACAAGTAACACAGACACATACACTCAGAGTGTATATATGTGTGTGTGTATCTATCTATCTATCTATCTATCTATCTATCTATCTATCTATCTATCTATCTATCTATCTATCTACCTATATGCACACATATACAGTATGTGTATCCACACAGTATATATGCACATGCAGTATTGTAGTATTATACCATATATACTGTATAGATGCTATATACAACATGTATAGAGTATGTATAGAATAAATAGTATATATACTGTATATATACTATATACACACATATATGTATACTCTGCGCATGTGTGTTTGTGTATGTGTGTGGTGGGATATGTATTTTGTACTTCAACAAGTATGTGGAGTTGAGAGGCCAACTCATAGGAGTTTGTTCTCTCCGTTTACCATGTGGGTCCTGCCCCAGTACTGAATTCAGATCATCGTGCTTGAGTGGCAAATGCTTACCTACCAACCCTTCTTAGCCTAATTCCTCGGGTGCTGTCTTTCTTGTTTTGAAACAGGGTCTTTCATTTTGCTTGGAGCTTGAGCCTCAGGTATTTACCTCTCTCTGTCTTCCTAGCATGATATTAAAGCGCACATACCATGTCCAGCTTTTTTTTTCCCTTTCTTTTTTTTTATTTTCTAAGTTTTTTTTTTATTTACATTCCAAGTCATTTCCCCTTTCCCGTTTCCTCCCTCCCCGAAAGTCCCATAAGCCCCCTTCCCTTCCTCTTTTCCCCATTCAATCCCCTCTCGCTTCTCTGTCCTGGCATTCCCCTACGTCCAGTCTTTCCAGGACCAGGGGTCTCTCCTTCCATCTTCTTGGAAATCTATTGATATGCGAATTGTGTGTTCTTTTGTGATTGGGTTACCTCACTAAGGATGATATTTTCAAGTTCTGACCATTTGCCTAGGAATTTCGTGAATTCATTGTTTTTAATTGCAGAGTAGTATTCCATTGTGTAGATATACCACATCTTCTGAATCCATTCCTCCGTTGAGGGACATCTGGGTTCTTTCCAGCTTCTGGCTATTATAAATAAGGCTGCTATGAACATAACGGAGCATGTGTCCTTATTGCATGCAGGTAAAGCCTCTGGGTATATGCCCAGGAGTGGTATAGCCGGATCCTCCGGGAGTGTCATGCCCAGTTTTCTGAGGAAATGCCAGCTGCTTTCCAGAGTGGTTGTACCAGCTTGCAATTCCACCAGCAGTGGAGGAGTGTTCCTCTTTCTCCACATCCTCGCCAACAACTGCTGTCTCTTGTGTTTTTGATCTTAGCCATTCTGACTGGTGTGAGATGGAATCTCAGGGTTGTTTTGATTTGCATTTCCCTAATGACTAAGGATGATGAACATCTCTTTAGGTGCTTCTCAACCATTAGATATTCTTCAGGTGAGAACTCTTTGTTTAGCTCTGTACCCCATTTTTTAATAGGGTTCCTTGCCTCTCTGGAGTTTAACTTCTTGAGTTCTTTGTATATATTGGATATTAGCCCTCTGTCAGATGTAGGGTTGGTAAAGATCATTTCCCAGTTAGTTGGTTGCCGCTTTGTCTTTTTGACAGTGTCTTTTGCCTTACAAAAACTTTGTAATTTAATGAGGTCCCATTTGTCTATTCTTGATCTTAGAGCATAAGCTATTGGAGTTCTGTTCAGGAAATTCTCCCCTGTGCCCATATGTTCAAGGTTCTTCCCTAGTTTCCTTTCTATTAGTTTCAGTGTGTCTGGTTTTATGTGGAGATCCTTGATCCACTTGGAATTGAGCTTAGTGCAAGGAGATAAGAATTGGTCGGTTTGCATTCTTCTGCATGTTGACCTCCAGTTGAGCCAGCACCATTTGTTGAAAAGGCTATCTTTTTTCCACTGGATGGTTTTAGCTCCTTTGTCAAAGATCAAGTGACCATAGGAGTGTGGATTCATTTCTGGGTCTTCAATTCTGTTCCATTGATCTACATGCCTGTCACTGTACCAATACCATGCGGTTTTTAACACTATTGCTCTGTAGTACAGCTTGAGGTCCGGGATACTGATTCTCCCAGAGGCTCTTTTACTCTTGAGAATAGTTTTAGCTATTCTGGGTTTTCTGTTATTCCAGATGAATTTTTGAATTGCTCTTTCTAACTCTATGAAGAATTGAGTTGGGATTTTGATGGGGATTGCATTGAATCTATATATTCCTTTTGGTAAGATGGTCATTTTTACTATATTAATCCTGCCAATCCATGAGCATGGCAGATTTTTCCATCTTCTGAGGTCTTCTTCAATTTCTTTCTTCAGAGACTTGAAGTTCTTGTCATACAGATCTTTCACTTGTTTGGTTAGAGTCACACCAAGATACTTTATATGGTTTGTGGCTATCGTGAAGGGTATCATTTCTCTTACTTCTTTCTCAGCCTGCTTATCCTTTGAGTATAGGAAGGCTACTGACTTGCTTGAGTTGATTTTATATCCGGCCACTTTGCTGAAGTCGTTTATCAACTGTAGGAGTTCTCTGGTGGAGTTCTTTGGGTCGCTTAAGTATACTATCATATCTTCTGCAAATAGTGATAGTTTGACTTCTTCCTTTCCAATTTGTATCCCTTTGACCTCTTTTTGTTGTCTAATTGCTCTAGCTAGAACTTCAAGTACTATATTGAAAAGATATGGAGAGAGAGGGCAGCCTTGTCTAGTCCCTGATTTTAGTGGGATTGCTTCAAGTTTCTCTCCATTTAGATTGATGCTGGCTACCGGTTTGCTGTAAATTGCTTTTACTATGTTTAGATATGGGCCTTGAATTCCTGATCTTTCCAAGACCTTTAGCATGACAGGATGCTGAATTTTGTCAAATGCTTTCTCAGCATCTAATGAAATGACCATGTGGTTTTTTTCTTTGAGATTGTTTATATAGTGGATTACATTGATGGATTTCCTTATATTGAACCATCCCTGCATCCCTGGGATGAAGCCTACTTGATCGTAGTGAATGATCATTTTGATGTGTTCTTGGATTCGGTTGGCAAGAATTTTATTGAGTATTTTTGCATCGATATTCATAAGAGAGATTGGCCTGAGATTCTCTTTCTTTGTCGGATCTTTGTGTGCTTTTGGTATTAGCATAATTGTGGCTTCATAGAACGAGTTGGGTTTTTAAAAAATTATAATAAAAATGGCCAAGTCTGCTTAAGGAAGTGTTTACCTAGGTTTAGCCATCCAGGTACCCATAGGCTGCAGCAGGTATGGTTCAAGGTGACCTGGCTACTTCTTGATCTGTTGGCAAAGCTTGACATCATCCACATGGTAGTGGCTTTGTAGGAATGTGGAATGAAAGTGTTTATGGAGGTCCCTACCAAGATTTTTGAGACTAGGGAATGTGTATCAGAGTTGTGTTTCCTACATGAATCTCCTGAGAGGTCAGTGCAAGCTTTGATGGTAGAGCATACATAGAAAGAGAGACCCTGTGATGTTGAAATATTCCAAGAAAAGCTATAGGCAATGAGTGGAACTGGCTCTAAGGGTGGAAACCATGTTGTATATCCTGCTGGAGTTCAGGTGATGGTACTGCATGCTCCAGCTGCTAGACATGGAGCTACAGAATTAATGTTCATCCTACTGGAGTTTGTCTGTCTTTAGTCCAATCTTTGCTCCTCATCTTCCTGTTCCTCCCTTTTGGAATGAGAATATTGCTCTGTGTCATTATGCCTTGAAAATATTTAACTTTCTTTTGAATTCTTGTTGTAGAGGACTATCCTCCAAGTTAAATAACAATCATTTTCATCAAAGTAGCTATGACCACTCTCTCTTTTTTTAAAATATTTTCTCTTTTCTTTTTTTATTTATTGCTATATATATGAGTATACTGTAGCTATCTTCAGAAGTACCAGAAGAGGGCGTCAGATATCATGGATGGTTGTGAGCCACCATGTGGTTGCTGGGATTTGAACTCAGGACCTTTGGAAGAGCAATCAGTGCTCTTAACGACTGAGCCATCTCTCCAGCTCTGACTACTCTCAAGAGATCTTGAAATTGGGTTTGTTAACTGTTGACTTTCTCTCTTGGAAGAAGGAAGTGAGGTGGGTCAGTGGAAATCTTAGAACTACCTTCTGCATCACCCATCCCACTCTGAGTAATTCTGCATTAATTGCATGCCCATTGTTTAGGGAGATGCTAGAGTAGACAGATGCTGAAAGATTAACTATTCAGTGCGAGAGTCCATCTATGTACCTATAGGAAAATTATCATCCATACTGGGGTGAGACTTTCTGGTGGTAGAACTGTTTTGGGGTCACCTATGTTCTTTTAAGCAAGCCCTGACCCTTTTCTGTAAAGAAAGCATATTAGTTCCTCAAGTGGGACTTTGGTGGAATCAAAGGAGGGGACAGTTGGGTTTTTTTTTTGTTTGTTTTTGTTTTGTTTAAACATCTCCTCAGAGAGTGAGGTCTCCTAATAGACTTATAGAGCTTCACAGTTAATAGATTACCTCAAATATCAAAAGAAAGCCTGATATGTGGATAGTGGAATAGCATTGGGACTGTTAAGACTTTGGGGACATATGGAATTGGGCTAAATGAATATTTCATTTTGAGATAACTGTGAGATCTTAAGAGCCACAGTGATATGCTATGATTTGAATTTGGATGTTCCTCCCAAACTTGGTTTTTTAATGCTGCTCTCCGGTTGGTGGTGCTATTTGGGGGCTGTATATTGTTTAGAATGTGAGACCTAGGTGGGAGGAGTTGGTTCCCAGAGGTTGAAGGCTATAAACTCTCCCCCAGGTCTTGTCTTACTCTTGTTTCCTAGTTGACCTTGGTATGAACAGCTTCTGCTGAATGCTCATGCTTTTCCTACTACTATGGACCATAATCATATGAAATAATGAACAAAAACAAGTCTTTCCTTCCATAAATTGTTTCTATTGAGTACTATGGTCACAGTGATATGAAAGTGACCACTATTACTAAGCCCACTAGTAATTATTTAAGGTATACTGCTTCAACTCATAAAAATTTTGCCGTGAAAGAATATGCAATGTTACCCTGGCAGTAGTTCAGTAACCCTACTGTGCCAGTTATGCTAAGATGCTATGTTCAGTGATAGACTTGGGTTTGTGTATGTATACTCTCTGATGCTTATACAATGATGAATTGCCTACCTATGAATTGCTATCTTAGGGTATTATTACTGTGAGGAGATACCATGACCATCTCAACTCTTATAAAGGAAAACATTTAGTTGGATCTGGCTTACCGTTCAGAGGTTTAGTCTATTATCATCATGGTAGGAAGCATGGCAGCAAGCTGGCTGACATGGTGCTGGAGAAGGAGATGAGAATTCTACATAGGGATTCAAAGGCAGCAGGAAGAGAGAGACATTGGGCCTGACTTGAGCCCTTAAAACCTCAAAGTTCTCCTCCAGTGACTCACTTTCTTCAACAAGGCCACATACTCCTAGAAGGCCACACCTCCGCTAGCACCGCTGTCTTTGAGCTGATGGGTGCCATTTTCACTCAAAACACCACAAATACTTAGATTATACCCATCTTATATCTTACACACGGTAGAAAAGTAAGGCAAAATTTGAAGTAATTTTTGTTTACATCTGTAAAAGAAGAAAAGTGCCTCTGTAAATGGAAATGGATGATATGTAGAAGGATCCTGATAGTGGATGGAGACTGATATTTGAAAGGTATTTATGATAAAAAATGGCGAAAGAGTAGATAGGAACAAGGAAATAGACAAATGAAGGAGTTCTGGTAATGTGTTGAGGAAATGAAACAAAGGTCTGTGCTTCCATTAGGAGAGAACACTGAGAGAATGCAGGGCACGCCTTCCTGTGGAAACTATGCTAGTTCCTGTATCTGAGAGAAGCTTTCTCTACCACAGCTTTCCAGCACCAAATGGGAGCCATTAACTGTAGAGTAGATATCCATATTGACTAGGCTCATAGTGTGTGTTATGTGCTTCTTAAGCTCTGTGAGGTGCACGCTGTTAGAGGTGAAGAAGCTCAAGTGAAAGTGGTAGAGTTACTTTCTGGAGACTCACCCACCCCTCAGCTGCTGTCATGTCTTACTCCCTTAGCACCCCGTTCTCCTCTAGCTTGGTATTTTCTATTGACAAATAAAATGAGGTTTGTGAAATTTATGTTCCACCTCTTTTGGAAGACAAGTATTTCATTTGTTATCTGCTTAGCTTCCCTTGAAGTTAACATATAGAAAACTCGAGTGCTCCTGTACACTAGCCATTTCCCCCTCTTTCTTGACTATGAATCCCAGAGACAGTAGCTCTTCCCAAGAAGAGGGAAGAATTGAATTTTCTATGTTGGAGCAAATCACACATATTCTATGCCACTCTTACTTCATTTCTAGGTTGGGAGTTGGTTACCCTTTTATTTTTATTTTTTAATTAATTAACTAATGGGACTCTGTCCTAGAGAGACTGTGAGAGAATTATGTGAGATCAGGCCATGGAACTCCAAGAGACCAATTTCCATCTCTTCGGTCTTTGTTGTGACTTGACTGTCTCTCATAAGCTTATGTGTTGAAGACACAGTCACCAGCAGGTGGTGCTGTTTGAGAAACTTTAAAAGGTGGGAGAAGTGGTCTGCTGGGGTCAGGCCTTCAGGTTTTAAAGACCACCTCCCTTCTTGCTTGTTCTCTGCTTCCTTGTCTCTCTAGATGTGAAGAAAGTCAGCCATATTCTCTGGTGGCCATGAACTCCACCATGCGTTCCCTACCACCATGATGGACTGTGATTTCTTCAACCATGATCCAAAATAAATCTCTCCTCCCTTCATTTACATTTATAAGGTCACAGTGACCAATTCAGTCTTCTACTCAGATCTACTGCTATTGGAAAATAACAATGCCATCACCTCTTACTGCGTTTGTGACCTGCTGAGTATTTCTGTATGGCTGAATGGCTGCTATTGTGAAGGTGAAGAAGCTGCTTTCTGTTCCTCTTGGGTGGAGAGCCACTTTAGAGGTCCATTGAGCTAACTCACAGACCAAAGGAGAACCAGAGCTATTCACTGCAGCTGTGTTCAGTCGACCCGCTGCTGAGAGAATCTGTCGTGTTCCCCTGTTTAACCTCCCAGAACTGTCTTCACCTTTAATTTCTACCTGGGTCTCGGAAAACGTTTGATTTGGATCTCTGTGCAGGACTGTCTTCCCTGTGAGATCAGGCCACATCTCTCATTAGTCCCTCTTGCTGATCTTCTCATTAAAGGGCGTGCCCATGAAGGGTCTCTGGGTAAAGACTATTCAGGGATCAGAGCTCTAAAGGGGCAGGTTTGGCTCCACAGGATAAATCATTCCTTGACCTCAATTTTTGCACCTTGTAACTGTGGGCTGAGGGGGGCGGGTGGGAGAGGATAATGTTGACTCTGGAGTCCCGCCAGCAGGAAGTGTGGAGAGCTGGGAAATTACTCTACCTCTGAGCTCTCCATAGAATTATCAAACATGCTCTTTGGCAGCGGCTGGGTGTTCACATTAAAGAAGAGGTTGGAGGAAGGGGCAATGATGCTTGGAGAATAATACTTGTTATACAGCTGTAGGGGAGACACCTTTGCCTATCATGAAAGCCTCGGTGTTCCCATTCCCTCTTCCTTGTAATTACTCAGTATCTGTGGCTTAATAGGCCAGCAGTTCCCGTGGAGCGTGGGCTCATATACGAGACCTGTATTCCTTGACCCAGGTTGTTGGAGGGATGAGTTCCAAAGGTGAATGTTTCATTGAGCAACTGAAAAAGCTTAAAAAGAAAGAAAGAAACAAACAAACAAAAAACCAAAACAGGACTATGTACAGTTCCTAGACCCTCCCTCTGGGCATGGTGCGTCTTTTCGGAATCACAATAAGGGCTGTGGCTTGTGACAGGGAGTTCTGTCTGGGCAGGTTTGGAGTCCTGCTAATGAACGCATTGAGTATCTTGAAGGATGAGGTCATTCCTAATGAACTCGTCAAGGTGGGCATTCACCTTTGTAGCTCCTGCTTCCTTTGCTCCATCCTAGACAGGAAGCAGGCACAAGTGTGTTGTGGCTTGACTTTCAAGTTTAGTATCTTCAGAGTCTGGGGATCTGTCTACAATGTGAAGACATTCATTTTAATATAACTTTTGATGCAGTTGATCTCAAGTGGTAGGTGAGACTTTTTTTTTTTTAAAAAAAATACTGGGTTTTTCTTGTAAAAGAAAAGTAAGTTCATAGTCAAAACTGAGAGCACGAAAGAGTCAAAATGAAAATGAAGTTTAGTCTCCCAGGAAAAGCACAGTGAACATTCTTGTGTTTCTTTCCAAACCGTCAGTGAATCCACTTAGCAAACACATTTTTGTTTTCACAGGTGGACTCATGCTATACTCATGTAGATGCAGCGATTTTTGGTGGTTAACCATCTGTCTTGAGCATCTTTTCCTAATAGTGCACATTTCCCAATTGTTGCACTGTTGACAATCCATTTATAGATTTTCTGCCATTTCTCTAACTGATTCCCTCTTGATGGGCGTGGAGGATATGTCCAGATCCTCAACTATTAAAAAGCTGCTGTACCAAATATCTACTTATTTTTATGTTGCATATTTTGGGAATAAATGCTTAGGAGAGTAAGTTTATCAGACACTGCCCTTTCAAAATTGGCACCAAGATACACACTCACCAACAGAGTATGCAAATAAGCATTTCTTCACATCCCAGATAACACCAAGTGTTAGTAAATGCTTTTAACTTTGTCCATCTACTAGGGCACAGGGAGGAACCACTGGCTGAGGAGTTAGGCTCAGGGATGAGAGCTGCTTCTTTACACCTTTTCACTGTAAACACAAAGGGTTTTGAGCCACGCGACTGTTATTTACTTTACCTTTTGTATCTTTGGACTTTGAGGGCTTGTTTGGAGATCCTAGCAAGGGATCTAGCAGCTGCTTCCATATCTTCAACAGAGACTGGTCCTTCTCTATCTGAGAAGATCTTCCTTTGCCATGAAACATACAGCTTCAGAAAGGATGCACACGGAATGATGTGGTGAGGGAAGAAGAGGATACCTGTCTAGTTTTCCAGATGAGTGGATTCAACTCTGGTGATCAGTGGGGTACTAGATATCACAGGCAGATTGCCTTTACATCCTATCTTCTTTCTTTAAATTATCATAAAGAATTTTACTGTTTTATACAGTTTTATTGATTTTTTTCTCTTATTTTCTGAGTTGTATATGGCATCTAGTAAAGATTTTGTCATTCAGGATTATAAACAGGATTTGCTTAGTTTTTATTTAAAAAAACCATAATATACAATATTGTTATTTATATTTAAGTATTTGCTACAATAAGTCTTAAAACATCCAATGTTAATTTTGTCCAAAGAGCTACTCAATTTCTTTTGACTTTTTTCCCCTTATTGGTCTGAAAGGAAGCTTTCTTATGTATCAGCAAATAAACTGCCTTTTGTTATACAATGGTTCAATATTTGTGGGAGATCTGTTCTCATTGTATATATTGTTCTCGCATTTTTTTTGAGGAGTTTTTTGGAATTCTTCTAAAGTCTGGAATATGAAGATCCAAAACGAAGTAAAAGAAGAAGCTTCTCCACAAGGCAAGAAATGGAATGGAAACCCAGCCTAAGACCATGCATAGTGTTCTGTACAGTTTGGGTCGTATGGAAAGATCGGGTAGGCTTCGCTTTCTGAAAAAGCTTTCTAGTTCTTCCTTATGGCTCCAGCAGTGGCTCAGACTTCTCCTTGGAAATGCATGCCTACCGAGCCTCTGTTCATTCTAGTCTGATAGGTCTTGCTTCAGTTGGTAAAACACATCCCACAAACTCAGGGGTCACTCATTAGCCTCCCTCTCCTGGGCCAGGTATGAGGCACAGACTGAGGAGTTAGGCTTAGTGATGAGAGCTGCCTTCTCACAGTTTTTTCACTGTAAACACAAAGGGTTTTGAGCCATGTGACTGCTGTTCACATTACCATCTCCTGCTGACCTTAAAGCCAAGGATTTGAGAAGCAATGAAATCATCTCACTGTTTGAGAAACTAGTAATGGTGTCTCTGTTTCAGGAAAGGAGACTTCTTACTCAGGAAGCATATGTTTTAGGGACTGTTTTTTTCATATGACTCTGCTCAGATTTGAATCCCAAACTTCCCCTTGGAAATGTTAACAAAACATAGGAGTCTTGGCAGGAATCCCCTATTTGCTCAAAAGATCTAGATCCTTACACAAAAACTAGACTATTTACATCCCACAGATCCATCAGGGCTACCTTGAAGCCCACCTACAGGGGATTTTAGCATGGTTCTTTCATTTTCAGTTAGAACTGAAATTAGGAAGATAATAATACAAGTTCAAACTTTATACTGTACTGCATACAAACAACATCAGAAAAACCCAGAAGTTTACTTGTAAACAAACCTCAGCTCAACTGTTAAGGCTCTCTAATTTTCTTGTGTCTTTTCACCCAAAATGAAGAAACCCTCCAGGGATTTCTCTAGCAGTTTTCGTCTGGTGCTGTCAAAGCACTTTATACTCGCTATCTAATTAAGACTCCAAACACCTCAGCAAGCGAGGGAGGGAAGCATCGACATCATAAACCTGACAAATAGAAGCTCAAGTCCCCGCAAAAGCTAAATAAAACTGCCCCGGGTGCAGGGTAAGAATGTGCTGGATTTAAAACATTGAAAAGTTTGCATTTTGTTAGGTTGTACATTCCTCAGTGTCTTCCAGAGCACCCAAATTGCATGATGAATTCTGTGTTACAGGAATATCTGACGAGTCAGAGTTTCAGAGAAACAGCAAGCTTTAAATACATCAGCAAAGGAACCACAGACACAGAAACACAAAGAAGGAACCCTAGGTGGTCTCCTCTGCTTGCAGGACTTTCTTGGCAGATGACTAGGAGCTGGGCCATGGAGAGGACTGTTCCTTAGATTTTGCCCAGCCAAAGTCTAGAGAGGTATGAGGGACAATGTAGAATATTTAATTGTGTGTTAGGCTTCTTAGCTGCAAGTAGCAGACTTATATAAACAAAAAGGAAATTTGCTGGAAGGATATTAAGAACTTTCAGATTTAAGAGCAACGTCAAATACTGCTCTTCAAAGACAAGCAAAAACCAAGCAAACTTGTGGGTGGGTGGGTGTGGGAGTGGGAGTGGGAGTGGGTGCAGCATTGGAGGTCCTGAGGAGGGAGTCATTTAGTTTGCATCTTGCTAATATATTTCTGTTAAGAATGACTTCAACATGTGTCCTTATTGCATGCAGGTAGAGCCTCTGGGTATATGCCCAGGAGTGGTATAGCCGGATCCTCCAGGAATGTCATGCCCAGTTTTTTGAAGAACCGCCAGACTGCTTTCCAGAGTGGTTGTACCAGCTTGCAATTCCACCAGCAGTGGAGGAGTGTTCCTCTTTCTCCACATCCTCGCCAACAACTGCTGTCTCCTGTGTTTTTGATCTTAGCCATCCTGACTGGTGTGAGATGGAATCTCAGGGTTGTTTTGATTTGCATTTCCCTAATGACTAAGGATGATGAACATCTCTTTAGGTGCTTCTCAGCCATTAGATATTCACTAAAAAACTCCACTATGTTCATAGCAGCCTTATTTATAATAGCCAAAAGCTGGAAAGAACCCAGATGTCCCTCAACGGAGGAATGGATTCAGAAGATGTGGTATATCTACACAATGGAATACTACTCTGCAATTAGAAACAATGAATTCACGAAATCCCTAGGCAAATGGTCAGAACTTGAAAATATTATCCTTAGTGAGGTAACCCAATCACAAAAGAACACACATGGTATGCAGTCACTGATAAGGGGATATTAACCCAGAATCTCGGAATACCCTAGATACAATTCGCATATCAATAGATTTCTAAGAAGATGGAAGGAGAAACCCCTGGTCCTGGAAAGACTGGATGTAGGGGAACGCCAGGACAGAGAAACGAGAGGGGGTTGAATGGAGAAAAGAGGGAGGGAAGGGGGCTTATGGGACTTTCAGGGAGGGAGTTAACGGGAAAGGGGAAATGTAAATAAAAAAAAAACTTAGAAAAAAAAAAAGAATGACTTCAACAAACGGATGGGTGCCATGAAGTGGAATGGCTTGAATATGCTTGGCCTGGGGAGTGGTACAATTAGGAGGTGTGGCCTTGTTGTATGTCACTGCAGGAGTGGGCAATGGGACCTTCCTCCTAACCACATGGGAGCCGGAATTCTCCCAGCAGCCTTCAGATGAAGATGTAGAACTCTCAGCTCCTCCTCCATCCACACCTGCCTGGATGCTGCATGTTCCCACCTTGATGATTATGGACTGAACCTCTGAACCTGTAAGCCAGCCCCAATTAAATTTTGTCCTTATAAGGAAAAAAAAATAATAATAAAAGAATGCTTCCACCGTCCCAGCATTTTTGTGACCCTCACAGCTGTGTATGTTTTGGCCATCATTATCAGCTGGTGTATCCCAAGCTATTTGACTTATCAAGCCATTTTCTCTGAGGTTACTCAGGGGCAGGAAAGAGAGAGGATCTGGTTCCTACAGCTTCTATAGCAGAGAATAGTTTTTTATGACACAAGGGAGGGTTCCACAAAGTCTTTCAGGAAGTGTGTGGGGCCTGCTCACAGCTGGAAAATAGAAGACAGCCACAAGAATCACCCCACTCCATGTGGCCATTATGCTTGGAACCAAGAAGCCCAGAAACTTAAAGTATGTAGTGTGGAAAGAATATGTAAGGATGAATACACCCAACCTGTGCTCTGGTAGAGAATTTCCTGGCTTAGATTTGTTGTGGTAACAGTGGGGGATGCATGGTAGAAGAGATTCAAGTTTGCATGATTCTCCTTCTTTATATCATCTCCCCACTTTCCTTCATTGGCACTTAATAGTCAAATAGGGCATGAGGTACATGGATATGTCACTCTCTGTTCCCTTTGGTGAGTAAGGACAATGGTAATGATTTTCTGTGAATAGATGCCTCTGTTATTTGTACCAGGATAAACTTTGACTAATCTGAAAATTTCCCTCCTGCTTGCAAACATCATATTTCTCTTTTATCGAGCCTACTCACCCCTGCTTCCTCTCAGTCCCTATGGTCTATATATTCCCTAGCAGACAACTGATGTAGCATCACATTCTTTCTTTGTGGAGATTAACTGTATTTATTTCTTCTTTCCAGCACTTGAAGAACTCCTGAAGCACAATCTTTTTTGAGAAAGTGTTTTTCAGAGTGCTATAGTTGTATGAAAGTCAGGCTATTCAGTGACTCCTCAGTCACACAAATGTTTTGACACCACACTTCTGAATACACAGCAACACCGAATAATCAACAGCAGGCTTCGGTGTTCACTCATTCTGTATGCTTCATGTCCTATCCCGTGATTACTCTGAAAACGAAAGACTTCCATCACTCAATTACTTTGATTCTGAGTTTGGATTCTTATAATTTCTTATGCTGGTTTAGGTTTCCATGGCAGTTATATTTTTTCTTTTGCCCCCTTTTATTGAATATATATATATTCAATATATATATATATATATATATTATATATATATATATATATTGTATATATATACATATGTATATATATATATATATATATATATTATGTCCCGATTATGGTTCCTCTCCCTCTACTCCTCCCAGTGCTTCCCCATCCCCCTTCCATCTGGATTAACCCCTTCTTGTCTTTCAGAAAACAAACAGGCAACTAAGGAATAATAATAAAATAAAACAAAAAACCAAACCAATGCATTGGAATAGGACAAAAACCAACCGAAGGAAAAGAACCCAAGAGAAGGCATAAGAAACATACATAAACAGAGACCCACTCAGTCACACACTCAGGAATCCCATAAAATCACTAAACTGGAAGCCATAACATAGATGCAAAAGACTTGAAGGGTAAAAAGATGGAGGAAAACTATATAAATAAGATGAAATAAGATAACATTAAAAAAGAAAGAAAAATCCCTGACATGGCATTATGAGACCAGGAACCTCCAAAGACGCTGTTGAGTTTGTTTCCTGTTGGCCCTCTACTGCTGGGCATGCAGCAGACTCTTAGGGGTACTTTGTTTCTCCAGAGAGACTGCCGTGGAGGAAGCTAAATTTTCACTTGAAAGTGATTAGTAAGTGAATATTTCTTCTACTTAGGGATAGGGCATGTAGCCACTTTTTTCAGTTTTAGGATCCCATCTTGTGCAGACCCATCTTGGTGAGTTCATATGTGTGTTGGTCATGTGGATTTAGAGGGCTTTGTTTTCTTGGTGTCTTCCATCCTCTCTGGCTCTAACACTATTACTACCCCCTCTTCCGTGGGTATCCTGAGGGGAGAGATTTGATAGAGACATCCCATTTATGGCTGAATGTTTCAGGCTCTCAACCTCTCTGCATAATGTCTTGCTGTGGGTGTCTGTATCTGTTCTCATCTGCTGCATGAAGAAGGCTCTCTGATGTTGGCTGAGCAAGGTACTGACCAATGACTAAAGTAGTAGATGGTTGTATTTTTAAGTCTATTAATGTCAATGTAGCATAGCAAAGATCGTAAGATCCCATAAAATTGGTATCCAGACCCTTTGTTAGATTCAACATAGAGTGCAAATGACTTCTGGTGAGGGTGATGTTAAAGATGGTGCTGATATCTTGTAGATGGAAGAAGCCTGTCATTCTATACGTATCCAAAACACCTCTTATTGCTTTCAGAGAGTGTAACCAGTTATACCACCTGTCAAAAAACAGGCTTCTGATATCTATCACCTTATTCCTGAATACTGTATTTTCCACTAGCTACATCTTCAGGTACTGGGAATACAATTTCCTGCTCTAGGCAGGGCTCTATCTAAAGGCTACTATTTGCTATCGTTGACTGGGTTTCAGTAATAGGTTAAAGGATTTCTCTATGTGAGTTCTATCGAGCACGTTGGCTGTGTACGTAGAACAAGTGCAATTTCTCAGCTATTAGCCTAGATACTTCTTGCCAGCTTAGGTTAGACACAGCATCAGGGCATCCCGAGACCCGAGGACTGCTCCATACACTGCCTGCCTGCTTTCACATTTGCTAAGTTCCTTGGAGAAGGGCTGATCAGATAGGGTATGCAGAGAAGGTACTGAATGTTTAGAGTTTAATCCCCACTGACTGAAGGCTATACTAGCTATTGAAGTAGGAAGGCTCTGTTAAAGTTGCATCAGCTTCCAGGTATGGCGGCTCATGCAGTCCTAACACTAGAGAGGCGGAGGCAGGAAGATTAGGAATTCAAGGCCATCTTCTACATATAAGAGTTTGAGGCCAGTCTGGGTGATACAACAACCTGTCTCATAATAAAAGTAGTTGTTTGCCTTTGAAATGGCAAACACTAGTTCCTCGGTGTTGTGTTGCCTTACACTAATTCTAACAAGCTTCAGTTGACAGCTATAGTGTTCTGCACTAAATCAATGCTTCCATGAGTAGGGGCTCCAAGGTTTAGCTTCCCAACGTCTCATTTTTTCCCCTTAAGGCATTCAGAACTTGACCATGACCTTGGCAGACTCCTTCAGATTGCCATAAACTTCTCTGTTACCCATTTGATTAAGTGGAGAGAATGGTACTGAATACTTACCTTGAATACTGCCATAAGGATGTACCAGGCATTGCTTGCAAAGCTCTTCCCTGCTCAAAGCAAAGCCCTAGAGAGAGGATGTGCACTTCAGCTCAGATCTGCACTGCACTTTAAACAGAGGCTTCTCTTCTTTCCTCTTCTCCCTCGGTATTTATTGTTCAGTTGAGGGACGGGGAAAACATTGGCACAGATAATCAGGGGCCAAGCAAATTCAAGCGAAGGAATCATTATTGTTTTCTGGGTCTGGAGCCAGAGATAAAGCCTGAGGGCAGTATTGCTGTACAGGGACAGGGCTGGCTTCTGCATTCTCCACACTCAGCTGCATCTGACCTTGCTCCCAATCCTCATATCCAACACATATTTAATTTTGTTCATCTGTCTTCACAGATATCAGGTAGAAAAAAAAGTGTAATAAAGCAAAGACTTTATAGACAGAGGAGGCATAGTTGCATTTTTAAACAGAGGACTTTTAAGACAGGAATTATACTATACAGAGATACCTGGAAGGGAGTGGAGACAGACACCCATCTGAAGTTTATGGCCCACAAAGGTAACCAGGAGACTTTGTTTCCAGGGAAACTGAGTGAAGATGGATAATACATGGGAAGTTCTGAGAACAGTGTCTGGCACACAGTAGGCTTGCAATAAAGGAAAACTGCTTTGGTTCTGCTGCTCTTAGTGTTGATTTTTTTCCCCCACTGTGTTCCAGGATGCTGCCTTCCTGGAGCATTCCTTTTCTGAGATTTGGGGATTCTCTCTTACTTTCTGTTGATAGCATGGAATTATTCCACAGGTAGAAATACACAGGTACCTGTATTAGCCAGTTTTGCATCACCATGACTGAAGTACCAACATAACCACTTAAGGGAAGAAAGGTTTAATTTGGGTTGTAGTGTCAGAGGGTTCTTCCCATGGTTACTTGACCTCGTACTTTTGGCCAGAACATCCTGGTAAACTGGAGCATGTAGCAGAATGTAGTCATTGCTCAGGGTATAGGAAACAGGTGAAAGGGAAAGAAAGAGAGGGAGGGAGGGAGAGAGGGAGGGAGGGAGGGAGGGAGGGAGAGAGAGAGAGAGAGAGAGAGAGAGAGAGAGAGAGAGAGAGAGAGAGAGAGAGACTTGTGTTTTGGTATAACCTTCAAAGGATACTCCCAGTGACCTGCTTCCTCCAGTAAATCCTCCACCTTTGAAAGTTTCCACAACCTTGCAAGATAGTGTCACCAGCTGGGGCTAAGCCCTGGGAGACATTCCACATTTAAATCAGGATGGTAGCCATGTTGCTTATTTAACAGCACATGACTATTCTCCCTTCCTTATCCCACTGTTGAGAAAAGTTTACTGCCCTCCTTTAATAAGGAGTTTGCCTAAGCATATCCTAAGGTCAATACTAGCCTTTAAGCCTTAGAAGTATATATGTATATCAAAATAAACTTCGGGTAAATGAATTACGGTGACTCAAGCTTGCACTAATAAAGGGTTAAGGTGGACCACATAAATGAGAAATCACAAGGTCAGAGGAAACAGGCAAAACCACTGTTTTTTGCCAGATCAGGTGCCATGGTAAGGGAGGTCATGATGGATAGTTGAGGGTTTAAGCAAAACTCTCGAGTGTCCCAGTTACAAAAATGGGAGTATCTCCTTGACTTGTTCTCAAGTGGCAAGGCTCATAAATGAAAGGCTTCGAACTGAAGCCTGAAGGAGAGAGGGTGAGGGGTCTCCATGTTATAGCACTACAGCTAACACTCCAGGCAGCAAGGCTGGAATGATTCATGGTGTTGTCAAATGCTGTTGCAGTCTAAAATATCACATTAAGTAACTCGGGTGCTGTCGTAACTACTGAGAAGTTCCAGTAATAGAGGGGGAGGGCTCTGAATTTATGTATCTAATTATATGTCTACTATCAACCATGTCCTTTATTTTTGGATTTCTGTTGTTTTGACATCAAGGGCCTAAGAGCCTTGCTGACCCTAGAGGGACTGCCCCTTCCAGAGCTGGCATATTCTTAGAGATGGCTAACAGTTGGCTCTTGAGGACCATCAGTAACACTTGTAAATGCAATCCAAGCAAGGAAGAGCACTCTGGGCCTCTGTTCTTCCAATAAGGGGGGAATCTCTCATTCAGCGCTGTAATTCCCTTTCCTAATCAACCTACAGCTGGGTACCAGGCAGCCAGAGAGAGTTTGTGCTTCAGAGACTGTTGGAGTTTTTCAGCGTGGCCAAGTCTTTGCTTGTTTATCCTGTATCTTCTGCTTCTTTTAGTGGGAACCGTGATAACCAGGTCCTTGTCTATATGGTCCCTTCTCTTGGGATCTGCGAGTATCAAAAACTGTCAGTAGAAAAAACTGTCAATGGCAGCTGTCTCTTGACCTTTTGACCTTACCATACTTAAGTAATTAAAAAGCCTAAGTTTTAGGACAGTTCCTTCTCTTAAAGCAGTGCTGAGAATGGTAACTATGGGTGGAGCTGTGGATGAACCATAGCAAATGCAGTAAACCCCAGGAAAAGTCACTTACAGAAGATCTTGGAAGTGTGGATCTCAGGTTGCAGGGTGTCCGTTGAAGAGTTGGTTGAATGAACCTGGGCATGGACAATGGCCAGAGTGTGTAATTCTGTCCTTTTTTTTTTTTTGGTTTTTCGAGACAGGGTTTCTCTGTGTAGCCCTGGCTGTCCTGGAACTCGCTCCGTAGACCAGGCTGGCCTCGAACTCAGAAATCCGCCTGCCTCTGCCTCCCAAGTGCTAGGATTAAAGGCGTGCGCCACCACCGCCCGGCTGAGTGTGTAATTCTGATCAACAAACTCTGCAGTAATTGACCCAGAGCAGTCGGTGCTTTGCCAATGACTGTTAACTTCCCCAATTTTTGCACCTGCCTCCAACTTAGAGTAATTGAGGAAAAGGCAAATGTGCTTCTTAAACAGGTCATACAGGATGTCCTGACCTCCCAGTTAGTCAGCCCTTAGCTTGCCCATGCTCTTTCAAGTGAAATATTCTTTCCTTCCTTTTTTCCCCTATCTTCCTCCCCCTCCCTCCTTCCCTCCCTCCCCTCTTTTCTTCTTTCCTTCCTCTTTATTGTATTAACATAAATTAGTTATAGATAAAATGGGCTCAATCTGATACTTTCAAATAACGCGTATAATGTATTTTGGTCATATGCATTCCTCTTATACTTTTTAACCTCTTCCTACTTCTTCTGATCCCTTCCCTCTTTCCAAATAGTTATCTTAATAATACTTTGTGTGTATGTGTGTGTGTGTGTGTGTGTGTGTGTGTGTATCTGTGATGCAGTTAGGTATGTTAGAGTTTCTTACAGTAATATGTGGTGAGGGACTTGGTACAGGAGGTTGTGTACCTTCCTAGTGACTATACAATTGGAGAAAATGTCTCTTTCTCCATTATAATTATTAAAATTTTGAAAAATAAAGCTCACTGAAGGTCTGGGCCTCACGGTCCCTCTCCTAGCTTTCTACTTCCATTCAAGTGGTAGTTCCTTACTCCCTTGCTTTAGCACTCCCTGAGTAAATGACCTCTGTTTCTTTTCAGTCTTTACTTATTTTTATTTGTACTTTAATAACAAATCATTATTTCTAAAACTGGACACACTACATTATCAGTCAATCTCATTCCCTTTTCAAATGTCTTTCAGGGGGCAGATTCTTCCCTCCAGCAAACTTGCAGATAAATTTTCATAAGGTCTCTCCTTATTTACATCATCCCCAAATTTTAGTTATTAACTTCTGGTATTTCTTCTCACAATTGACCCATTTCTCTCCATTCTCCAGCCACATCTATTGCTTGATCACCAACAATCTTCAGCTAGTGGGTCCCTCCTGGGTCTTCTATCTTTTTTCAGATAATACTTTTAAAGTGCCATTTCTTAATATATATTCCTCTTTCAAGAAAAGACTGAATCTTGACTCTAACTGTACAGTGAAATCAAGAATTCCTCCTGGATTACATAGTTCCTGGGGGTGGGATTCAGGAGTACTTTTGAAAACCTTACTCAGGTCATTCGATGTGAGACTAGGAAAGGGACCCATTTTAAATTAAGCCATATTTCCTTCTGCCTGATAATCAAGATGATCAGCCGAATTGTCCCACAAATGAGGAGAAATCTTTTCAGTGTTTCTCAAACTTCCTTGAGAAGAACAGTTAACCCTTATTCTATCTAGACGTTGTCTCAGGATGACCAGGTCTGTAAGGGAGGAGTCTGGGAAGCTGTATGCTAGCCAAGTGCCCCAGATGATTCTTAAGTACAGGATATCTTCTAGTATCTCAAATTTTAATGTGCACGGTATTCATCCAGGGAATCTTGTTGATATATAGTTTCTGGTTAAGTGGAAGGGGGGGCGCAAGTCTGAAGAAATGTCTGGGTGTCCTGAGTAACACTTAAGTAGCCATAGGCAACCTACTGAATCATGTGAGATGCTTTACAATTTAGCGGGACTTTGGTCCCATGCCTCGAAAGCCTTATTTAATCAGTCTACACATAGCTTCGGGAATCAGGACTTTACAAAGCTCACCAAGTAACAGCAGTGTGCTGTTGTGATTGAGAGCCATTGTGATAGTGGTATGGATTCATCTTTGTGTCTACAGTTAAGATGTTTTTCGCATCTGCATTGCCTGAACAGCCTGTACTCTCTATTTGACTTCCTCTTCCAAACTCATCTTTCTTGGATTAGTTTAGTTTATGTCTTACTTTAGCATTATTATCTGTCTTACTTTGACTGATTTTGGTACAAATGTATGTACACTATTCTACATGATTAATTCATTATGATGCATTTCTAATGATGAATGTATCTGTCATGGTTTGAATATGGAGTCTCCTCCCTAGGCTCCTTTTTGTATTTCTTGAGGTATCATAGGTTTCAGGCTGGTCTGGAACAAACCTGTTATATAACTGAGGATGAACTTGAACTTTCAGTCCCCATGCTCTGCCTTCTCCATGTTTAGATTAAAGGCAAGTGCCATTATACCCAGTCTGTGCAACGCTGAGTATCTAACTCATGGTTTTGTTTATGCTACATAAGCACTTTACCAACTATGTTATATTCTTAACCACAGGCTCATATTTTGAAGATTTGTCTTTGTCACAGCTGCTGGTACTATTTTTGGAGGCTGTAGGACCTAACAGGAAAAGTAGTTACCACTAGTAGTTGGTCATTATAGGTTGTAGCCTGGCTCTCTGCCTCCTGGTCTACTGTAAAGGGTTTGAGCCACACTCTTGTTCTCTTCCATAGCTGCAAATTGAGTTGTTCTGCCATACCTTCCTTTTGGTGAAGACTGAAGTCTATCGAAATCACAAACTACCATTAGTCTTTCCTCCCTTAAGTTGTATACATTAAATATTGTAGTCACAGCAATGCAAAATACCTATGTTTTTATACTTCAAAACTTTAAGTCAAGGCCTTTCTAATCACACTATGGCACATCTTTAGTGTCTGAAAAATGTCAAGATATCATCCTAAGCTTAGGAATAAGTTAAAAAAAAAAACAAACCTTCCCTCGGTTAGACCTAATTTGACTTCATTTTCCATAGACTGGTTTGTTTTAAAACTCTATAGGGGAATTGGATAACTTATCACATTTATCCAATGGAGGTGAAAATAATAGCTGTTTCTGGGAAGCAGTAACCCCAAAGGTCATGATTCTCTGTCCTGTAAGACATTAGTCGATTTTGTGTGTGGACCAGCAGACTTATTCTAACATTTATTAATTGAGTTTATATATTACACCTTCTCCTCCATCAATTAATGAATTGAATAAAATGCTTGACATATATCAACTGCATGGGCCATAACTTTACCTCTTTAAAAATATGCTCGAAGTTCCTAAAATTCTTAAATAGGAGTTTAATCAAGGTATTGTAAAATTAATTAGGTTTGTGAGGTTAAGGTGCTGTGTATTAATTTCCTCTGAACTAAAACTATTCACCTTGGAAAGAAGCTTGTTAAAACATGGGATGCTAGAAGGGAGATTAAAGCAACAGGGTGTTGTAATGGGTTGTGAAACATTTCATCCTACAGGGAAGCATGTTAAATTCAAGTAGTAAACGACTCAGTAGCTTCAGGATGGTCCTGAAACTGACCAAGTTTACTAGGCCCTGTCCTCTACAACCATATATAAGGCAACAAAATCTGCTGAGAGACATTCTCAGACAAGCCCAACTGCCTGGAAGAAGGAGAAACTGGCTTACCTACCTGAGAGAGGACGCTCCTTAGCCTGTTTAGTTGTCGGCAGGCTGTGCAGTATGCTCCTCCCATGCTGAGGGTGGGCTTTGGTGATACAGCAGTCTTTGAGTCATTTTTCTCTTGTAACCTCTCACCCATTTCTCTCAAAGTAAACCCAGCAGAATTCATTATTTTACCAAGTTGGACTTCTGGTGGTCTCCCCAGGAATGGTGTTATACAACAGTAGGCAATAAAGGTTTATATTTGAATAGACAATACATCTTACAAATGCCAAACAGACAGAATAACTGATATATCAATCAACACATAAAAAACCCAAAGGAATAATAATTTCAAACACAAATAAGCCAGACAAATTTGGATGCTCTTGATTGTGGACTAGGATGACGATCAGTCTTCAGACCCTTTTCAGCTGCTGACTTTTCCTCCACATGTGTGTCATCAATGGAAATAGCCAATCTGAGTTTGAGGGCAATTGTGAGAGGAGCTGCCTCCCTGAAATCAAACCATCAGTTAAATCTTGGCTCTGGCCTTAGTAGCTGTTCTCTGTAAATTGAGGTTAATAAATCCCCATGAAAAGTGTCTGGCACATAATAGGTGTTCTGTAAATGTTAGCATTCTTTCTTGTGAGCATCTTTAGAGGGTGGGAGTTGGACAAGGGCAACCTCGATTGGAAAGAGTTATGGAGAAAGAGTTAAAATGACTTAATACTGTTTATGTTGGGCCATAAAAGCACCATCTGCTGGAACTGGCCAGTTAAGCTACCACAAAGCTGACAGGCACTAGTGCGATGCTGATCGAAGAGGAATGACCAAGGTCTTGCTGTTTCTATCATTATTCGATGGGCTGCCATCTCAGGACCAGCTTCCTGTTTACTTACTACATAACCAGGTTGTTCAACATTTAAAGATTTATTTTGGTCTTTAAATATTTATGCTATTCCCCAAATCTTTTATTGCTACAGTTACTGCTGGAGAAAAAAAAAACAAGACTCAGGAGGTTGCAGTGTGGTATCTCAGCAGTTCTAGACTTTACCATTAGATTGAGTTATGTTTGATGTTGAATTAGACTCAGATGAGTGAATTAATATTAAACTCCCATTTTGCTTGATGAGGCAGATGTGCCTGGGAGAAAAGGATAAGGTTTATTCTTTTTTCCCCCCCCCTACTCATCAGTCAATGAAAAAGGCTGCTTGTTCTGCAACACACATTGCTGAGCTGTAAGTGAATAGCAGTGGGTTCAGAACCTTGCAGGAGGTGGGGGAATGCTGCAGATAAAGCATGATGCTGAAGGTTGCCCCAGTAGTAAAAGTTAACTCACTGATTGCTCTGCAACCTCTCGCAGCACCTGCATTTTGATTCTTGGTACCCATTAGGCATAATGATCGTTGATTCCACATCCCTGGGATAGTTGGCCTCATTTGGATGATTAAAGAGAAGGAAATATATGTCCCAGACACCTGCCAACTTGCAATAATAATTGCCAATATTTGCATAATGTCTTTTTCTAAGAACCTCAAAGCCCTTTGTCTTTGAAAAATCTGCTCTTGATAGGGAGGATGTAAGTTTGTTTTCATTTTGCAGCATCCAAGAGTCATGGGTAGGTGCTAAATATTTGATTATTTTGATAATCAATCTGTCTTCCAACCAAGTAGTAGCTAGGTCTGACTCTGATTAGCTTATGAGAGCAGATGATGTCATGGCGGGTAAGGCTGTAGCAATGAAAACTCCAATGTACTACAAGCTTTACTGCATATTGAAACCACCTGGAGTTTTTCAGCTATACAGATGCATGGCTGTCAACATTTCTGGCTGATGAACTAACTGGGCATCAAGTCTTTTAAAAGGTTCTCAAATGATTGGAATATACATAAAACCTTGGGGACCATGTGGCTACATTTCTGTAAAGTGTTAAGAGTTGGAAGAATTCCTGATGACTGTTAGAACTGCTCCTCCTCCTCATTACTGCTTTTTGTTCTTGACTGACTCTGCTAGTACATTGATACATCCACAATGCAACTATGTGCTCAGTATGTTTCAGTAACTGATGGACATCTTTCTTGTATAATGATGTGGCCCTATAAGATTATAATAGAGGTTAAAAATTTCTATCACCTAGAGACATAGACACCATAATGTCACATTGAAGTATGTTTTTGTATGTTTGTGGTGATAACAGAAAAAACATACCAACTGCCTGACCTGTCATGTGAATGCATAGCACATACAACTACATAAAATGTATTGTATTTGATACACAAAACTATCTTACTGATTTATATGTTGCCATACTTCTATTACCATTTTCGAGTGTATTCTTACATAAAAAGGAAGTTTTCCTGTGCATAGACTCTTCGGTTTACCATGTCTTTATATACATATTTTTCTTTATTACTGGCATGTTTGGGCATGAAGATTCTACAACATGTGTATGGAGTTCAGAAGACCACTTTTCAGGGTCAGTTTTCTCCTTCCATTTTTATGTGGATTCTGAGTTTTGAATTCAGGTTGTCAGGCTTGAACTGCACGTGCCTAACATTGGTAAGTTTTCCCAGCCTATTCTAAGTGTTAGATTTTTATTTTGGAATTTTAAAATGTAATTTATTTTTGTTGTTCTTTCCTGTTCTTTCTCTCCATCTATCTGTTCCTCCCTATTCTCTTCCCAGTAGCCTCATAGCCTCTATTTTTTTTTTTTTTTTTTTTTTTTTTTGGTTTTTTGAGACAGGGTTTCTCTGTGTAGCCCTGGCTGTCCTGGAACTTGCTCTGTAGACCAGGCTGGCCTCGAACTCAGAAATCCATCTGCCCCTGCCTCCCAAGTGCTGGGATTAAAGGCGTGCACCACCACTGCCCGGCTTGCCTCATAGCCTCTTACATGCCGCATGTGTCTTGTCCCCTTCTTCCTCTTCTTCAATATTTTCTCCCTCTTAGGGGTTCTCTTTTATAAGTTTATGACATATTCATACGTTCATCTATCTATCTATCTATCTATCTATCTATCTATCTATCTATCTATCAAAGCTAGGATCTTCACATGAATCATAGTATTTGTCTTTCTGAAGCTGGGTCACCTCAAGAAACATAATTATTTTATGATCCATTTATTTTCTTGAAAATTTTATTTTTATTTATAGCTGAATAAATCTCCATTGTATATATTTGCCATTTTAATTATCCATTCACCAATTGATGGAGATCTAGCCTGGTTCCATTTTATTGCTCTTCTGACTAATGCAGACATAAGGATAGATGTGTATCTGGCAGGATACAGAGTCCTTTGGGTCCATGCTTCAAATACCATGTCTTGATCACACCATTTTCTTTTTCCTTTATTTAATATCATGCTGTTTTGTTCACCATAGTCTTAGGAGCAGCAGGCTATAGACTTGGTAAGTAGTTATCTACCATGTAAGGTTGTGTGAACATACCTGGTGAAAAAAAATCACCCAATAATGCACTTCTCAGAGTGTACCTGTACCATTAAGTGGCCTATAATTTTGATTATGCAGACCAATGCCAGGATCCCTGGGATGACCCCACCCCCACCTACAGCCAAGAGGAGGCTAGTTCTGATCACTGTCTTCCATGAGGAATTATATTTGTTACATTCCAGGAAAGGTGATTAAATTAACACAAAGCTATGATTCTGAAGGCAACAAAACCAAATCCATCTTGTCAGAACTTGTAGTTTAGGGAAATAGTTTTTCATCAGTGAATGGATATTTAAGGCTAGAAAAAGCTGATGGCCTATGAGTCATAGTAGAGAAAGATCCTATCAGTGATGAATGAGTTTATGGAGTGCCTATTTGGGAGGGGAGATGGTTTTTTAGTGTTAAGCTTACTGGCCATTCCTGGCTTTCACAGGATGTTCAGCTAGTGTTGAGGATTGGGAAAGACAAGGGAACATCAGCGGGTCTGGGTCTCTGCATCACGACTGCTGGTTGAGTCATGAGTTCTGATGTGAGACCAACTCCATTTAAAGATGTATGAATCCTATGGTGACATTTACAGGGTTGTTTTGTGGAACAGCTGTTGCCTGAGCAAGAGTAACTTCTCAGACATCTCAGATGTCTCCCCATCTGTCTGATTCAGAAGAAGGAATAAAAGAAAAACAGTAAATATGAAAAATGGGGCCTACACACTGAAACCATGGAAAAGGGGGAGATGATTAGACAGAAGGCAATAAGGTTTGAGTCATTTAACCAATGAAGGTTTGTTCTTTTAGTATCATCTTTTGGTGATAAAGATGAAAGTCATGTCCTCCAGTGACACTAATGGGAGGGAAATGAGGTGATGAGAAGTCACATTAGGCAAGCCTGGACTCCAGCCAGCTGCATGCTTCTGTGAGACCCCCAGCAGAGCCTAGAGCATCTTGTTCATCTGACTGCATCCTTTGTGAACAGCTACTTCTTTCTGTGTCCTGGAATGTTAGGATAATTGTAGTGTATTCTGGAGGCACAAGACATCTATGAACATGCTAGATATTGGAACATTTCTAGGCAGACGTTAAGATGAGTTGCTGGGAAGGTATATTAGTTTTCTAGGGCTACTCATAACAGACAACCACGACCAAGGTGTCTTAAAAGAACAGACAAAGATGCTCTCAGTTCCGGAGGCAAAAAGTTCAAAATTAAAGTGTTAGTCAGCCAAGTTCCTCTGATAGCTCTTTGGAAGAATCCTTGCTTCTTTCCGCTGCTGCCTTCTGACATTCCTTTGTCTTGTAACTGCCCCACTCTGACCTTTGTCTTTATCCCCATATGCTGTCATTTTCTTGCCTCTCTGTTTTCCAGTATGTTCTCCTATCATCCCATCAGTCTTGAATCTACAGCCCACCTTAAAATCCAGACTGTCATAGTGTGATGGATATTCTTCGTTGTTTACTTGACTACATCTGCAATTAAATGAAACTCAAGTGGCTGGGTACACCTGTGAGAGATTTTTATTTATTGAATTATGTGAAGTGGGGATACCTTCCCTGAATCTGGATCTTTTGAGGTGATAAGCCCTTCCTTTAGTCATGGCCACACCTTCTGGTGGCAACCTACATAAAGGATATGGAAGAAGGAAGCTTTTGCTTTTTGCTTGTTTGCCCTTACCTGCACTGGCAAGTTCATTTCTTCAGTGGGATTAGAGTTTACTTCTACAGGATTATGGAATATCTGGAAGATGAGCTAAGATATCCAGTTTTGTCTAGAGTCACATCCAACCCTGTCACTTAGAAGTGACATGGTCTTGGGAAGGTTGCATTTCCTTGATTTGTGGATTAGTTTGTTAATACTCTATTAATAAATTACACTATTGTTATGTTGGATTGCTATTTGTGTTTTTCTGATCCAAGATGGTGACCTTGCTATTTCTATCAAATAAACCTGATCGACAATACGTTAACCACACAATCAAGTTAACACTCTAAGGTGCTTGGTATGAAGTAGTCATGGGCAGCGCTGGCTGTTGGACATCTCTGGTCATCTTCCCACTTGTTTTCTCTACACACCTCTAATATATACTTTTATAAATTACTCTGAAATATTAGCCCAATTCTACCTACAGTTCTTTCTGGTTTGAGCCCCAACTTCCATATAAAGGAATTATAGGGACAAAGGACACTGAACTCCTGTTATGGGGCCTTTGGTTTCTGTTGCTCCTGCTGATGGAACATTAGCTTTGCTCTCCTGTCCCCTTTAGTCACCTTCATAGACGATGGACACCTGTAACAGACCCTAATGTCTTTCTGCTCTTCCCTCTTTTCCTGAAGCAAGGCTCCTGTGGCTTTATCTATTCCCTGCTATATGTTCACTTGAGAACCAAGGCAGTTAAGTTGTTTATATCCCTTTTAGGCCAGAGGCCCCTAAATATCTGTGTGCCCAGGAATTACTCAGCTTGGTAAAAAAGCTGCCCCAAAGAACACAGCAGATCCAAAGAACACAGACCCCTGCCTTCCTTACCTCCATGGTGTTGATCCCAGAGCGAGTCAGGTATTGAGGAGTCTCAAGTATATGGAATGAGGAGTTATTTTGAGCTGGGGATCATTATCTGTCACAAACACATTGGAATTGTGCTCCAAACAAAACCAGAACAGTAGAAAGTAAGTTGACTCACTTGCACACTACAAAGTCTGGCGTGTGCATGTGTATGTAATCAATGAAAAAGACACATGGGAACATCTTCATGTCAAGCAAAAAGTTATGGCTTAAGCTTTTGCCAAATGGAAAGTGACTTCTAACTGCTTGAAGAGACGGGTGAAGTTACTTTGGTTGAGAAACTGGAGACAGTGCTCAAGCCTGAGGGAACCTCAGGTCACTTCAGCCACTGAACTGGTTGTGGGGCTCCTGTCCTGCTCCACTTAAAGAATGAGAGGTTCAGCCAGGTCACATGGTTAACGGGAAGGCTAAAACAGACAGCAGAAATTAATGATTTACTCAGTCAAAGACCTTTAAGTCAGGCAATAGAGATGACCCTGGCTTATTGATTTTCATGCACTGGCTTTAAATTATACTCTGTGTCAGAGAGGACAGAGAGAGAGAGAAGGTGGTAGGGAAAACCAAAGGCTTAAAGAAGGTCAATGAGTCATCCTTGGACAAGTTAAAGGCATCAAGCCCAGGTGTGCAGTCTGCTTTCAAGTGCATTTAACAACAGAGAGAGAAGAAATGAAACGGGCTTCTAATTATTTAAATTGGACCCACACTCTGTTGAGCAGTGCAGTTGCTAGCACTCTTTCTCTTTGTGAGCTGTCGGTAAGACCTGAAGAAAGATTAAACGTGTCAGCAATAGGTGTGGATATAATTGGGGGCAGTAATTGGGAGAAATCCAGACACCCGATTGTGACTGTCGGCTAGTTCTCTCTTTCAAAATCTAAATTCACATTAGCATGTTGATAGCCTTATCTGAACTGGATGAAATGTATTAACAATAGAAATAGTTACAAAAGTGACTTGCATTTAGATAACCAGATAGTCACAGCAGTGTGACTTTATAAAGTGGGTGCATTATTCCTGTTTCTATACAGTGTCTCCCATTTAAAAAAAATATTGGTTTTCTGTAGAATTTCAAGTTAGGTCTGGTTCAGATTTTCTTATTTCATAACATGCATCTCCCCAGTGGTTAGAGTTATTGAACAGCTACAAATATGTTTATAATGTATTTGAGACTTTTTGGCATTGTTTTTAATATCTAGGTACTCAATAGAATTAGTTTAATGTGTATTACTGACCTAATCAACAAACCCTAGCAGTCCTCCAGTCTCTACCTATAGGCAGGCTACCATGTTTGGCTTTTTCACGTGGGTTCTGGGGATCAAACTAATGTCCCCATGCTTGTGAAGCAAGCACTTTCTGTTCTGAGTCACCCTCCTCACCCTATACCTTTTCTAATCAAGGTCCACTATTCCCTCACCTTCCTTCCTATCTTCTTCATTTCCTGCATTAAACATTGTGTGCATCCCAGGTAAGTCCCCAAGGATTTGCTCTGGAATTTTGTATGTAAAACAAAACAAGATTCTTGGTCTAATGAGCATGTGAAAAAACTAAGAGAAAAACACTAAATAAACAAAGGGTGGCAGAGTGTCCTGGAGGCTGTGGTGTAGATATTTGCAGAGTGGAGTGTTGAAAGATAGGGCGATATTAGTCATTCGGCTATGTTATCAAAGCAGGGCAGGGCTTTGATGCTCGAGAATAACCTTCATCAGCCATAAGGTTCTGGGAAGGTCTGAAGTAGAAGCAGGCATAGATAGATCTAAAATTAGACTTTTCATAAAGCGAATTACCATGAAAACTACAGAGCAGAGTCTCTACGGTCCAATAATTTCATGAAATATGGCAGGCACTATATCACAATTTTATACTCTTATTGGAATATTGAGAACTCTGGGAAACTCTTCAAAAAGAAATCTGCTTAACTTATACCATTCAGCCAGAGTGTGGGATTATAGAGCCTGAGATAAAAATTTTTGAGCAAAAAAAAAATCTTTTTGATAGCATAATGTAGGATTTTGGAAACACAAATAGGCTGGCAGATCTTGGAAGGCAGCTGAGAGTTGGTTCATGGGAAGTCCAGAGATGAAGTGCAAGGAGAATGGGGCCCCTTGGTGGGCAACAAACTTGGTGGGCCATAAAGTATTCAGAGTGGAATATGAACAATTCTGCCATTTTATCCAGAACAGGGATCCATGCAGGGGAAAGGCTTCAAGGTTTCAATGGGAAATGGTCCTGGGAAGGAGCGGGAAAACTGGTGGACTGGCGTAGTTTGGTACCTTCCATCTATCAATGTGGTTCCTTGAATGGAGGTGGTAAGGTTGCTAGGGTTCGATGATTGTGGTGGAGTTGACCCAGGGGATAGGATGCTGACATGGGGGCATGGGGGGGATGGGGGCTTCAGTGGAGGGAATAGGATGCTTACATGGGGGCATGGTGGAGGGGGATAGGCTGCTGGCATAAGGGCGTGGTCAAAGGGATAGTATACTGGCCTGGGGGCATGTTCAAGGAACTAGGATGCTGATTTTAATGGACAAACACCGCTTCTTCAGACAATTCTTTATCTTTCTGAGGTGACTCTATTAGATAGCAGTTAGGCAGGTAGTGGCGATGTTCCTTAACGTAGGCATTTGTTCTCTCTCTTCTCTTCATGAAACCAAAATTCTTTCCGAGAGGAGCTCCATCCTGCCACAGCTAAAGCAGACCACTGAGTCTCATCATGCCATGGTGATTCAGTGTTATTTTCCTACTAAGAGCTCTTCCTATTACGTTTGTTTTTCATCAGGAAGAAACTTTCTTCATGTACCTAAAATGGTGCTCAGCACACAGTAGGACTGAACATTTGTCGAGAGAAAACTTCGAATGACTGGTTTTCAAAGAAATTTCGAGTCTCCTTTTGTAGATAAAGGCAAGGAGCAGAGTAGACTAGAACTAATGTTCGAAGTACTCAACCACAGGTTGAAAGCCACATTGACTTTCTCTAAGACGCCGTCTTCTGATGGTTCTTCCTCTGAGTGGGCCCTGTCTGATGTCACCCAGGCACTAAGCACAGGCTAGAACAGGCATGTGGTCTCTCAGATTGATCTACAGCTCCATCAATGCAGGGTCACAGAGAAGATATTGAGCTGAGCACCAGGAGATTAGAATCTATTGCTGATCCTATCATTAATCAGTGTTAGGTTCTTGCTATCTAATGTTTGACTATAGAGAAACCATGGACTCCCAGTAATTTCTCTTATTTTCACACAAAGATTTCCTCCCAAACTTGACAACTTGGCAGTGTAACATGGCATGGTAGGGGTTACTTTGAAGCTTGAAGTTTTGTATTGGTCACTGGTCCTGTTTTCTGTTTGTGTGCATTTTAGATGGGGAAATAGATAAGTCCATGCTATTTATTTATTTATTTATTTATTTATTTATTTATAAAGGTTTTTAGAAAGAGGTCACTCACTAGATGGCACTGTTGTATTACAATTCTCTAGTTTCTGGTTCTGGTTTTAAAAGTTCAGAAATAATACTGTTTTACTACC
Organism: Tokudaia tokunoshimensis; assembly: GCA_036184795.1. NCBI lineage: Eukaryota > Metazoa > Chordata > Mammalia > Rodentia > Muridae > Tokudaia > Tokudaia tokunoshimensis. The sequence goes on from BTHU01000012.1 coordinate 107,629,639, forward strand.
CAGAGTTTCCAGGTGCTGGTACAAAGGCAGGGTGGGAGATAAGCAAATATTATGCATACATTTTATTAGTGTGGGTCCTAAAACCTAGTTTAAGCTTTAGGACTCTCATAAAAGAGTCGTTTTTGTGGCAATCCACTAATGGTTGGCCTTACTGACAGACTGAAGAATAATGTCTATTCAGAGATTATGCAATTAAAAGGAGGGCCTCTCTGCTTCCAGGGACTCTGTGGTGGTGCCAGTGGGGATGATTCCTGGAGGACTCTCGAGGCAGGCAGAGGCACAGAAGGGTCGAGAAGCTGTCACCCTCAGGCTGTGATCTTACACTTCAAGCCAGCTGACTCTACCTCCTTTCTTGAAAGCCAGATTTCCTCAAATTGTCCCTGCTTCCGCCCAGAGTACTTTTCTGTGCTTACTTAGCTCCCCAAGAAAAATGGAGCTTCACTCTCTTATTTATCCTTGTACCTGGTCAAGACCCACAATTATTCATCCTCTGCAATTGTTTGCTTTTCCACCATCAAAGTCACGATGGAGGTCTCTGCTGTCTACTCATATTGGACACTGTTTGCTGGAGTTGAGTCCTCGGGCTGCTCTTGTAGCCCTTGTCAAGGTTCATCTTCACTTGAAAGTTTCATGTTCATACATCAGTGGGGCCTTTCATGTGAGTGAGATACCCTGGCTTGGTATCCAGGGTCTCCCTGGTCTGAAAAAAGCTTCCATTTTAGACATAGATCCAATTCTCCTAATGAAATAAAGACACAGATAGAGAGCCTCTATCCTCCTGTCTGCTTCATAGGTGGGTTGCCAGGAGTGGGGAACTCAGCTCAACATTGATGGCTCTGAAGTCTAACGAATCTGCCTCAATACGCCAGCGATCTCTCTACCCGGCTACACCCAAGATTTTTCATGCCATCAAAAAGAGTTTTAGGAAGGTTTGGGAAAGCCAAATTAGCAAGTTTATTGATTAAGAGAAAGGACCACCTCGCTGCTCTTGAAGGGTGCCAGGATTGGTGACAGGAGGGGAATTCTGTACCTCAGTAACAGCTGTATAAGCAATTCTGGGGCTTCTGGAATTACACTGTGTAAAGGAAGTGATGTATAGGATCGAGGAAGCAGAGGAAAAATGGTCTCATTTCCTTATTGAAAGTTTTTTTAAACTGAAATTTGAGGATGCTTTCTAAGGGTACTGGGCAGGTTTACATTTGAGGGAGAAATATAATTAGGACAAACTATGAATAAGATCTAAAAGATCAAAATAATTTTGCTATAGATAGATCATATAAAGAAATTATGACATGTATTTCTAGCCTGAGCATGGTTCACTGGCTGCTATGCTACTGCTGTTTATGTTATTTTAGAAAGGGGATTTAATCTCTGTGTAGGGAAGTTTCCAATTGGCTATGTTGAAACTTTTTTCTTTAAATATTAAAAAATGTATATGATGTATGCATACATGTATGTGCTAGTGTACATGATCCTGCATGTATGTAAATGCCAGAGGAAAATGGCAGGTGTCCTGCCCAGTCACTTTGTCCTATTGCTTTGGGATAGATCCCTCAGTGAACCTGGGACCCACTGTTTCAGCTAAGCTGGCTAGATAGCAAGCTCTAGTGAGTCTACTGTTTTCATCCTTCACTTGATGAGATTACAGGCATGTGTGATGTGAGGCCAAACAAGATTTTCTTGATGTGTGTGTTAGATTTGAATTTGGGTCTTTATGCTTATACAATAAGTACACATACCCACTGAGTCATCTCCTCAGCCCTATGGTGAACCTATTTATTAAAAAAATTTTTTCATGTGGAGTTCAATGACCAAAGCCAGTCGTCGCTCTGCTCCCTGAGCTAGGCCAGTAAGTGGTCTCTCATATCTTTAATCCCAGTACTTAGGATCTCCAGGCAGGCAGATCTCTTGAGTCTGAGGCCGGCCTTGTCTACAGAGCGAGTTCCAGGACAGTCAGGGATATACAGAGAAATTCTGTCACAAACAAACAAAAACAAACAAACAAACAAACTGTATATGTGTGTGTATATGTGTGTGTGTGAGTGTGTGTTGTATGTGCTTGTATAGTTGTGTGCTTGCATGTGTGCATGTAAATGTAATATCTGTGCAGGGCAGAAGAAGCTGTCAGATCCCCTCCAGCTGGAGATATAGGCAGTTGTGAGTCAGGCTATGTGGAATGCTGAGAGCCAAACCTGAGTCTTCTGCAAGAGCAATATGTGCTCTTTACTATGGAGCTGTGTCTCTAGATGCATCTATGACCCCCCCCCCACCATCCCCCAATGTTGAAAGTCTTGATTCATTGATCAAGAGAGGTAAATCAGATCCAGGACCATGGATGAGAGGCCCTTTTCTTTCTTGTGTTCCCATAATCTTCCATCTTTCTCTCACATCACAGATGCTAATATGGAGTTGCTGATACAACCACAGAATCTGTTTAGCCTCTCCTTTCCCCCACCCTTGTCGTGCAGAAATACTTAAGTGTAGAGCTTCTACTAGATATTGGTTGCTAACAAGCTATGTGCCCTTAGTATCATCAGAGCTTGTCCACTTTGGGAACCAGGAAACTTTAAGATTTTCCTTTACCTGTATCCAAGCCCATGAGTTTAGAGGCCTTCAGGCTACAGATTTGAAACCTCTACCCACACCAGATTACAGGGACACTGGAATTCTTTGTCCAAAGATTCTTGTTTGTGGTTTGCCTGAGTTTCTTGACTAAAGTTAAGACCACATATCCATAGACCCAAGAAGTAACTGCAGATTATTGTTTGTAGGGAGGAGGCATGTGTGGACAGAACTTGGACCAAGTTGGCTCTTTGTAAATGTGTGAAGTCTCAAAAAGTTCAAAACAAAGGTGGTGGTAGAAGGAGAAGCAGTTAGGAGCAGAGCCAGCTTAGCCTATGTGCTAGTATACCACTCTGAGAAGCTGGAGATTTTTAACCAAGCCTGGCCTTGGTAGAAAGATGTATTTGTCCAGATGAGAGGCATTCATAGTTTATTGACTTGATTTGTGTCTTGTAAATATTCAAGTGCATGGTAAGTGGGCTTCTGTCTGTATTCCTCTGCTGGACCGTACAAATGTTTCAGGCCGAATTGCCTATAATAACCATGGGACTTCAGCAGCATCATCCTTACTCTGTAGGTAAGAAAACTGATGTTCAGAGAAGCTAAGTGCAATGTTTCATGGTCTTAATAGGCCTATCTTTCTGCAGCTTAACAGTTCAGAAATTAGGATGGATGTCACAAGCCAGACTTTTGAATCATGTGTAACTTTAACCAATGCTGTCATCCCTTTGCTGGTTGCACAGTAACTAGATATTTGTGTTGAACGGATGACAGCCTAGATTCAAGGATGTCAATAGCATTGCCTAGTTCATCTGGGGAAGGTGGAACTGTGGTTCAAATTCTGTCAAATTCACTTCAATGCCCAGGACTTTAACTAGCCCCAGCATATATTTTTCTGAGAAACCTCACATCTTTCCACTTTTTGCCTTGAGTTCTCTTACCATTTTTGCAGTCGTGAACACATTTCCAAGCATATGCTTGCAAGTTGCAATGGGATTATGTTCCCTTGATTCAAATTATGCATATCCTAGCTCTTCAGCTCATTTCGAGCTCTGTCAACAGACACACATGCGTTTTTTTAGATGTGGGTGTAGTATACTCAATGACAAAGGCAGAGGATTCTCAAGTTAGACCTGGGCTTCATTTTCACCTCTATCCCTTAAGCAGCATGGCCATATTGAAAGCTTTTACAATCGTCACCAGACTTATTTTCCTAATTCATGAACAAGGCTTTTAGCTCCCATCTTAAAGAGACATGGTTGGGTTTAAAAGTGCCTTGGTATATTGTCGGTTCTCATTTAAAACCATAATCTTAGGACCCAATGAGAACTAAACAAATGAACAAGGTCAATGTACACTCAGCTTTCTGCATTGCCTTGTTTGTACCCGTGCTGGATTCGCTTATTCCATCAGCTATTGTTCAACAGGTGCTGGCCTGCTATCTTGCGTGGAAGACACTGGGCTGGGTCACTGGGAAAGAACTGTAAGCTAAAGCAGTGATGGAGATGCCTGGATTTTATAAGGAAGGAAGCAAGAGAAGCGCTACAGAAGATGAAGGATGGAAAGGGCGGCCGAGGAGTGCTGGATGAACTCTGTATTCCCTGCAGCTAAGCATTCGATTTTCGGACTCAGAGTTTCCCACAGGGCTCATTGTTTTCTCTGTGCTGTAGAGTTGGGCAATTACCATAGTAGCCCTTAATTTAGGAAGTGTGCATCCTCTAACTGCCTTTCCCTCCCTACCCACTCTGGAGAAAAGGCACATTAATGCACTTCTCTCAGGATACAAACCATCTACTCATGTCTGTGATCTGGACTATAGACCCCCAATACTTCCCATCCCACTGGATCTAGACAATTCCCCCTAACCCAAGTGTGTATACAACTTATGTGGGCTCCAAGCACGGTTTACATATTTATTTTTTACTTTTTATTCTTTTTATCCTAGCACTGGTGACATTTAGGATAGATGGTGTTTAATTGTTTTAGTGGCGATGCCATCCTGTACCTTATGGGGATATTTAACAGCATCTCAGGGCTATCTGCCTCACAGTAGAAGCCTCTTCTTCCTTCAGGATGTGATACTCAAACATATCTCTAGTCTTTGCCAAACATCTTGTGGGGGAATTCAGTCAACCCTGGTTGAGAATCACTGCTCTAATCCCTGTGGAGATTTGCCACATGGAGCCTTTGCTTGGAAAATAACCTTCATTGACATGACTGCTGGAATTGGGGGCTGGGAAGTTTGTCTCCAGAGTTTCCAGAAAGAGGATAAGACTGCCAAGGTGATTGGATTGCATTCCTAATGAGCTGAGCTGCCAACATCTGTTTGTGGTAATTGCAGACAGCTGTGAGGCTGGCATGGCCCAGACCTCCACAACCTTCCCTTGCCCCTTCAGGTATTCAAGCTGGCCCCTGCCAGGCTGTCGCATCAGCCTCTTGCAGGAAGACACTGGCAATGTCATTACAATCTTTTGAGAGTGGTATCGATGCAGACAGCCTTCTAGGTTTGATGCTTCTGTGTTGGTGGGACACAAGGAATACTGATAATTCCTCTGAAGAGCTTCATAGGCAACACACACACACACACACACACACACACTCACCAAACTCTTATGTATTGTATAAAAAAAGCAAAATGTATCCAATAACGTCCACATAAGACAGGTGTTCACTCTATATGGTCTAGGCCCCACAATATGACCTTTGCTTATATTATTTACGTGACAATTAAAAAAATTACTTTATTGTTGACTGTGGATGTGTGAGTATGGTATGTGGGTTTTTGCACATGAGTGCAAGTGCCCATGGAAGCCAGGACATGTTGAAGCTCCTGGAGGTGGAGAGATATATTCTGGGAACTATGTTCTAGTCCTTAGTAGGAAGAGTATTATGTACTCTTAATTGCTGAGTCCTCTTTCTGGCCCCTTAATCTATTTCTTAAACAACTTTCTGAAGTTAATTATTGTACTATTTACCTGTTAGAGCCTAACTATTTTCAGTGAGAGGTGGAATTAGGGTTTACACCTAAGTAGCTGATTCTCAAACTTCTACAGTGTCTGCTCCATGTGGACTTGATTTCCTAACTTATGTTTTAATTTTATTGTATTATGGGCAGAACTATTTACTTATACTTAAAATAATATAAAAGTCAAGCTGCACACCTAGCAGTTGGTCTGGGTAATGAAGTAAGGGTGATTTTGGGATGAGGACTTCTTTAAATGCTTGTATTTTCTAAATTATTTCTCAGTTGGAGGTTACATAAAAGCCCCGGAACTTGTCTGTTTGGGGGTCTGAGGAGGATCTATGAGCAAGCAGAGTATTTGAGGACTTGACTCCTGTCTTACTCTTCAGAGTATATTTTGAGGACAGAGGTGACAAGAGACCACCTGGAGCTGATGTCCCTTCTGGGTGTGCAAGTAACTGCCTTGTATCGGAATTCATCTTGGCTGACATCACAACTCACCCTGGGGCATTGCAGATGGTGGAACACTGGCATTTCTCTGAATCAATTCACTTAAAAGGCAAGTGACTCCTCTTTTGTTGTTACAAGGCTTTTTTCCCTGAGGGCATCCTGTGGCAGGACGTGTTCAGCTGCGCACCCATCCTGACAAGATTCCATTCCAAGGAGGCAATCCCAGTGGCTGCTTTGCAGACTTAGGGGCACAAGAGGATAGGGAAGACTTGCCCTAGGGTAGGGCTTTGTTTCAGGCTCTTAGGAGCTGTATGAATTCTCATACTTCCTTTAGGACAGGCTGAAAAGATCTCATGGGACCCTGTGTGGCCGATCTCAGGAACTTGTGCCACGGTGTAGGACCACTTCGAAATACTCACAGAATTGATGCTTTGGAGGCGTTTCTCTTGGAGAGAAGCTGCTGCCGCATACTATGGGAGGAAAGGGGTGGGGACAGCAATCTAGTCTGAGTTCTGTTTAACATTCTCACCCTATTTTTATTTCCTCCTGAAAGCCTTATCATGCCTGTGGAAATTGCATGGCTGCTTGGCATAATGTGGATGAATCCTGCTCACCCTCTTTAGAGATTATAGAGAGTTTTCATAACTACCAGTTTGGCTTGGACTTCTGATGTCAATGCAGGGATGAAAGTCTCCCTCCCTACCTGACCCCCATGAACTTCTTACCACAGTCAAAGAATGGGAAGGAAAACAAGGTTTAGCTTTTTATTTCATAGGAAAAGGGTAACCAGAGAACCCAGAAGAAGCTGGGAGGCAATAATAATTTTCAAAGCTACATTATCTCCATTAAGCTAAAACCCAGCAGACCCCAGTGACTCCAGGGATGTGCATTAACACTGCCTTTACACTCAGTCAACCTATTTTGTCCCTTACTGTTGCTAATTAGAACTAGTGGGGCCTGGAGCTCTACTGTTGATAATTTCCTTGCCTTTCCCAGGTTAGTTCCCACCTTGATCTTCCCTAAGTTGCTCCACATAGAACTCTAGGGCTAGACACATTCAAGACTCCATTTGTCCTCTTCGGTCCTATGTGTAGCCCTGGGCTTGGGTACCTAGCTTTTTCTGTTGTTAATGAGCAGTTTTCTCAAGGATGCTGATGCTCTCATTGCTATTACTTTTTGGGGGGTATAAACATGAAATGATTTTTCTCTATAAACCTGCAACCACGCAATGACAAAAGTCCCATAAATCCCAAAGACAGTTTCTTTAGTTTCCTAGATATTTATAAATATTAAAATAGATCTCCATGTAAATTTGGGTCTTTAGTGCAACCCAGATCTTTTATGTGCAGCACCCTCACCACCTTCCCCTGGCACAATTTAATCTATTGTCTGGGATCTAAAGCTCTTGAATCTGCTTGAAACGTTCCTCGCCCTTGTAGATAGCTTGATTGACTGAGTGTGGGCTGGAAGTGCCTTTTTGAAGGCTTAACTTTGTCTGCACTGGAGTGCTTTTGGAGTCTGGTGACTTCTGGTCATCTCATAATAACAATCTGGATGTCAAGCAGGGGGGGTCTAGTGGGTTTCTGTCCTGCTTTGATGGCTTTCATGGTTGGTGAAGTAAGAGCGACCAGAGAGTCCTCTCCATCTGTCCGTTTGTCCAGGGAGGGCAGCCCTCCTTCTTGATGCCTGAGACTGGGCTATCTCTCAATCTCCCTTCTACGAAAGTAGATTCTCACTTGGTGGTCCCAAGGTTTCTTCCTTTTCTCTGTGCTCTTTCATAGGCCGGAGAAGCTGAGGTCTTTGCTGTAGGATGATCGGATGAGGCAGTTTCTATCCTTTTCCTCTCAGGCATCCTGTTACCTAGCCCTTCTCACCTTGATGGAATGGATGTCTCTGGAAAACTTTATAGCCTTAAGTGAGCACTAATCACTTTACAATATTCTCACTAAAGGTCTAAGTCAAAAATTTCTGGCAGCTCTGTATGTTGACTGCAGAGAGCCTCCGTGACTCTGAAAACTGTCAGGGAATGGCTGTACCCGGTGGTCATTCTGTACCAGCTAGGTATTCTCCAGAAGCTGTTTGTTTATTTCCTTGCATGTGGGGTCCCAACATCTTATCAAAGGCCCTGGAAACCATGGCGAAGCTAGGACCATCACGGTGACTCAGGACCATCACGGTGACTCGGAACCCTCTCAGCATAGCCCCCCTCAAGTACTGTCATTTATAGACTGTGAAGGAAGAGAGATTTATGGTGGGGGTGGAAGGTAGAGGAATGTGAGTTAGGCTTATGATCTCTGAGGGAGTTCCTGTGCCCCAGGTGTTGGCAGATCTGTTTAAAAAAAATGTGGGGTTTGTACAGCTGCTTCGTCCAAGCTTTGGACTTTGGTTACCAATTTTGAGTACACTCAAAAAATATCCCTTTTAACATACTATTACTTACTCTCAAGATTTCCAAGTGCTACTTATATGCTCCATGCGGGCATCACCACTGATGAATTTGTTTAACCCCATCGTGACCCCGTGAGGGAGAGACTGTCACCATCTTCACTCTTTTGTAGATGAAGGATCACCAGCACATAGACTTTTGTAAATTATCCAGGGTTATAGAGTTAGTAAGTGAGAAGAGGCAGAGTTTGAATTTAAATGTCTGATTCTAGAAACTGGAAACTGAGATTATGGAAATGATCCAGTTAATAGAGTTTTAATAATAAGTGCTAGTAATAAAGAGAAAGAAAGGGTTTGGTTAACATATAGTTTTGGTACCATAAGATATTTCATTTATTTATTTTTCACTCAGTAATTTGTCTCAATTAACAGTACTTGTACTCCAGGTAGCCTCATGCCAAAAGGAATGCTAGGCACAGGGAAAATGACACAATGTCCTTGCTTGAAGATGCCTGTGGATTGACAAGTGGTGAGTAAATTGCAGAAAAGCAATGGGATTTGGGAGGAAACTCAGCTCAGGTCAGAGGAGGAGACATATGAATTGTAAGCAGTCCACGGTCTTGTTCTTCTGGGAAGGTCGCTTAAGGCATCACAGGTGAGATCAGAGTATTGTTTGTCAGATTATATTTAGTCTTTGTCCTTTTAAGGAATGTACCACCAACAAATTCCTTTGAAGGAAACAAGGAAAAGAGAAAACTTGAGTTTTAGGAAGGCCGCTCTGGTGACCATGAGAGTAAAGTTTGGAGGGTCAGGTGAAGTGGAAGTTTCTGTTTGTGTCATGTGATACAAACTCAAGTGAGATTTGCTGAGTCAAGACACATGGGAAGACAAGAGGTGTTTGGACGGAGTATAAATATCATTCAACTCTTTGTTGGTTTTGCATCTTTGCTCCGGGTGACTCCTGCAGGTTCTGCTGAGGCCTGAAGGTTTCTGCTGGATCCTGCCACTGCTGCTGCTTAGTGTTTGGTGACACTTTGGAACTGAATTGTTGGTATCCTGACAAACAGATAGGAATCTCCCCAAGGAACTACTTCTAAACAGTCCCACATCCCCTTGTCCTATTTACTGTCTTTTCTCCCCTACCTTCGGACAATGAGCTAGCAAGGGGGTTGAAGCATTTGGGAACCCTTATTAGAGAAGGTTTTGAAAAATCTAAGCCTACAGTCGGGTTGAGATCATGCCTCATGTTTGAGAGGACCCACTAGGAGACAGCAGCAGTGCTGATAGACAGTAAAAGGATTCTGAGGTAAGTGGGCATGGGAAAGAAAGGGAAGTTAGGCAATGTTGATAAAGTGGGTTAATTACCTTAGATGCTGTGTTAGTTAGGGTTTTACTGCTGTGAATAAACACCATGACTGTCTTAGGATTTCTATTCCTGCACAAACATCATGAACAAGAAGCGAGTTGGGGAGGAAAGAGTTTATTCAGCTTACATTTCCACATTGCTGTTCATCACTAAAGGAAGTCAGGACTGAAAGTCAAGCAGGTCAGGAAGCAGGAGCTGATGTAGAGGCCATGGAGGGATGTTCCTTACTGGTACTGGCTTGCTTCCTCTGGCTTGCTCAACTTCCTTTCTTATAGAACCCAACACTACCAGCCCAGAGATGACACCACCCACAATGGGCCCTCCTCCCTTGATCACTAATTGAGAAAATACCTTACAGTTGGATCTCATGAAGGCATTTCCTCACCTGAAGCTCCTTTCTCTGTGATAACTCCAGCCTGTGTCAAGTTGACACACAAAACCAGCCAGTACAATGACCAAAGCAACTTTTATAAGGACATTTAATTGGGACTATCTTACAGGTTCAGAGGTTCAGTCCATTATCATCAAGGTGGGAGCATGGCAGTGTCCCGGCAGGCATGGTGCAGGAGGAGCTGAGAATTCTACATCTTCATCTGAAGGCTGCTATCAGAATACTAACTTCTAGGTAGTTAGGATGAGGGTCTTAAGCCCACACCCACAATGACACACATACTCCAACAAAACCGTATCTACTCCAACAGGGCCACACCTTCTAATAGTGCCACTCCGTGGGCTGAGCATATACAAACCTCACAGATGCCAATTGGATGTGGAAGGGGAAAGAAATTTATGATTCAGACATATGGTGGGACATATAGTGCCAAGGAATGGGGTCCAAATTTCATTGTATAGTTTATATCTAGTCCAGATGGGCCGATCCCTCTGGCCCCTCATATAGTTGCCTAAGATTAAAGTGTTTTCCTAACCTCTCTGTCTTATAGAAGTAAAGGAGACTAGGTATGATGTGATAAGCTTCTTTGATAGGATTTGCTTCTGTCAGCTGGACACCTTCATAATCCCAGTGCCAGCTTTGAGGATGGAAAAGGTAAGTTCCAAATGAAAGATAAGATACAACCATTTCAGAACCAAGATAAAATGTCTTCATCTTCATGCATCTGCTGGCTACATAGACACTGAGACTCAAGGACCAATATCTCTGGTCCTGTGTCACATCCCCATTAGACTACTTTTACTTTCAGCTCTTGCTGTCCTGGGTAGCTCTTTGTAGGCAAGCTGCTCTTGGGTTACTAAGCTAAGAATGCTTGACCTCGACTGTAAGCCATGTGTTTCTGCTTTTTGTCAGGGACGTCTTCCTGGCACATTGAGCTGCCGAAGGACAGGAGAAATATGGAGATAGAAAGAACTATATAGATAGAGAGAACCTCTTGAGGACACCAAATAGTAAAGGGCCAAGATCTATGGATAAGAGCGTCATGTCTTTCAGGTAGGCAACTCTAAAAGACCCAATCACCCAAGTCTTGTAAGTCCTTAGTAGATTTTAGAGAAATGCTTTTTGCTGTGCATCATTTCCTATCCATTCTTATGTCCTATCTCCCATCTCTGTTTTGTTTCTGAGATTATCTCTGAAATTAGTGGCTTATGTTACATTATTTCCTCAGGCTCTGCTTATGGGAGAATCCAAATCAAGGTGTCCAAATAAGCTGGAAGCAGAATTTTCATTAAAAGAAGGGAGAATTATTTGTTAGAACTACCCTAAGTACATTCAGATGAGATTACTACATAAGCATTAATGAAAAATATTAATTTATGGGGAAGATCATATAACCAAATAAACCAGACCACAATGTTTGGTCTAGGGCAAAGCTAGCAATAAACTAACATTCCAAATCTTTAGTTCCTAAAAAAAAGCCATGCAAGTAAATTCTACTCTATTAAAACATTCTTTCCTTGGATGTGTTTAGGCTATACCTATTTTTCACATGTAAGAAAGGTTCAATTTAATTTTCAAGGTACTTTTATAGTATATTGGCTGCATCCTGAGTTTATAATTCTTGGGGACTCACTTTTATGAAGTTCTATGTTCTGACAACAGAGTATCTTCTTCCATTTTTTTTTCTGGTGGAGTGAGATTTTGAAAAATATGGGAAAAAGAGAAGAATGTATAAGCAGTTATATCTGCTGACCTGAAAGAACACTGTTTCTTGTTTAAAGATCACTATGCAGATGATATTCATAATAACAGTTTGAGAGTAAGGCAAACCATTTCAATGTACTCTGTGTTATACAAAGATTTTTATTTCTAGACAGTTAATTGGGCATGTTTTCAGTTTAAAAGATGTATATTATATTTCTAAACAGGCAAACTTGTTTTCAATTCAAAGAACCAAGCTATGGTGATATGGAACCTATAATTGTTACTGAGACACATTTCTGATACTTTTGCCTGACCTTGTAGTGTGTGTGTGTGTGTTTCTTGAACCTTCATTTGCAGAAGGAAGTAAAGTTGGCACACTCTATGAATGTCTCTAAGCACTGATTTCTTCCATTTCTACCATCATAGCCCTATTTTGAGTATTTTTCCTCTAAAATATATGAAGAATTTCAAGACACACACACACACACACACACACACATACACACACAAACACACACACAAGCATGCACATGTGCTTGCGCATGTGTGGAGGTTACAGAACTATTTGTAGGAATCTGTTCTCTTCTTCTGCCATGTGGGTTCTGGAGAGCAAACTTTGGTGCTTAGATGGTCAAACTTAGTGGTAAGCACCTTTACTGGCTGAACCATTTAGACAGCTCCAAACACAACCTTTTGATTGTAAGGATCTACCCTATTCTCCAGCATGGATTAAGAGGGATCTTTCTATGTTGCATATAGGACCATGTCACAAATTGGCTTAAAATCCTCTGGTGTTTCTGGGTAGATATTATTTCAGTATTGTTATGTTTCTTTTCCTTCTATTAATAGGAACAAAAAGTTCCATCCTTGTTTGGCTTTATACATGGCTGTACGATTTCCTTTGTACAAGGAAATGTGAGCATAGGGCCCTTCTGGGTGAAAGCTTGTGCTAGAGACTAATGCATGACCCCATTCATATGCTGGTGCTTCCAGTGTGATTGTAGTTGGAGATTTGGTCTTTAATGAAGTGATGAGGGGTAAATGGGGTCATGATAGTAGGGCCCTTATCAGACAGGGCTGTGATGGAATAAGTGGAAGCTTCTCTCCGTTCCCCATCTACTGTGTGAGGGTACAAGAGGTTGGGCATTTTGCAAAGCAAAAATTAGATCCTCTTCAGAATGTAACCATATTGCCAATGGATCCACAGCTTCTAGAACTATAAGAAAAAACAAACTCCTGGTGTTTAAGCAAACTGCTTGGCATTTTGCATATCATCCAAAGTGGATTGTATACCTATATTCTTATTTGATGAGCAGAGAACATATATTGACATAACTTTATCATACTGCTGTGGAATTGTCATCAGTTCAAGTTCTTGAGTGTGGGTTGAATCCCTTCCAGCCCCAAATTCTCAGAGGATGTGAGTTAAATTGTAAATAATTTCTTTAATGATAATTGTGAGGCATGTGAAGAAAATAGTTATGTTTTGAATATGATTTTCAAGAAAGGTAGGTCTTGTAAAAATTAATAATAATAGTAGTAATAATAATAATAATAATAATAAAAGAAAGGTGGGTCTTGGGGCTGAAGAGATTACTAAGCAGTTAATAGCACTTGCTATTCTTACAGAGGTCTTGGATTCTGTTCCCAACCCCTTCATGCAGTTTGTAACTCTAGTTCCAGGGTTTCTGATGCAGGCACTGTCCATACATGTTACATGTACACATATGCAGGCAAACCACTTATATGCATAAAATAAAGATTAACAAAACATTATGAAAGATAGGTCAATATAAATGTATACCCTCATTAGAAAATTTAATTATCTAGAAATAAACTATAACCTTTACTAGTTTAAAAAAGAGAGTTTAATGTCAATGGAAAGGTCACATATATAGAAAAGTAAATTCTCTAATGTTATATTAATTCTTTGTACCATGGTAGAAAAAGTCTGGTGAATTGGTTTAATTAGGCAACACTCATTTTCTGTATTGTTTGTGGCTCCTCTGGGGCTACAATGTATACTAGCTCAGTATCTCAGAACAATTTCAGTTTTGGGCTATATGGTCAGCAAAGTTTGGAATATTTGCCATCTATTTTCCCAAGAAAATGCTTACTGGCATTAGAGAATTATAATGCTTCTCCAATGTGCTATGTATTTTTCTCCAAATGTGCTTAAAGCCATGGGTGTTACCTCCTTGGGGGCTCTATAGTAAAAGGTGTCATGGCTTTCTTTAAAGTGAACATGAATGAACTGTTACCCAGTGGAGGAGAGAAACTGCCTTTGCAGCAGTGGGTTAGTGGCTCAGTCTAGCACTATGAGAATGTAAAAGAACGTGACAAGAAAATTATTCAAAGACGGAATGACTTCTTATAAGCTGCTAAACATGGCGATATCTATCTGTAAAAAAAAAATAACCGGTATTTACTTTAGAGTAAGTTTACTTCCTCGGGCCATCATGACTCCTCAAGGAAGTCAGTTTCATTTCTTTTCTAACAAGCTCCACTTTTCCTGAGGTGAGATACGTACATTCTTTTCATTTAAAGAAGTCTTTAGGGCTGGAGAGATGGCTCAGTGGTTAAGAGCAATGATTGCTCTTCCGAAGATCCTGAGTTCAAATCCCAGCAACCACATGGTGGCTCACAACCACCCATAATGAAATCTGACGCCCTCTTCTGGAGTGTCTGAAGACAGCTATAGTGTACTCACATATAATAAATAAATAAATCTTTAAAAAAAAGAGAGACGTCTTTAAACAATGAACAGTAACTGTTGTATGCATACAAGAGTCACTTTTGGTAAGTGCATAACAGCTGGAGAAGGTAAGATGTCTGGCCTTAATCAGTCAGAATCTGGCAGAAATGCCCTATACAAAGGCAGTAGAAAATGGAAAGAAAAGAAACACATGCACATACACGCGCGCGCGCACACACACACACAAACCTGTAAAGAAAAAAAACTTCTTAACATGAAACAGGGTTTTGTTGTCAACTCTAGTTTTGTCTATCTTTCCTTGTTATGAGAGCCCAATATGACTCTTTATAGAGAAACAAAACACTTCCTTTTTATGTGCATGAGTATTTTGCTTGTATGAACATAAGTGTACCATTGTGTGAAGTGCCTGTGAATGCCTTCAGGGACCATTAGAACCCCTGAAATTAGAGTTGTAGACTGTTATGAAGAGCCATGAACCCATCAGCTAGTCTGCAAGAGCAGCAAGCATTCTAGAGGCATAACTGGAATAGAATATGAAAGACAGTCCTCTGCAGAGTTCAGAGTTCTTGTATTTTAAGACTGAGTAGGGTTTGGAGTTTTGTCAGGCAAGTTCACTGATGCTAATTAGATATGCAGGAACTGCTTTTACCTAGGTACTGAGAACTTCTAAGTTCTCTGGAAATCATTCACGAAGACTCATCTGGCTTTTCTGGTCCCAAGAGCCTTCTAATTTCAGGGAGAAAAGGACAGAGATGGAAGCAACTGTTGTGTTGAACATCTGAGTTGAAATTGCCCCTTGGCTTTATCTAGATGCATATTCTCTGGTGTTCTGCTGCTGGTGGTATGTCTCAGCCTGCGTCTCAGAGGAATCTGGGTATTTCTTTTTTTTTTTTTTAATTTAATTTAATTTTATTTTTTTAATTTACATTCCAAATCACTTCCCCTTTCCCGTTTCCTCCCTCCCCGAAAGTCCCATAAGCCCCCTTCCCTCCCTCTTTTCTCCGTTCAACCCCCTCTCATTACTCTGTCCTGGCGTTCTTTCAAAGAGCCTGCCAGGCATTCGCTCTTCATCTCTCTGTTCCTGCTCTCTATTGTTTTCTCTACTAGCTAGTGAGTTAAAGATTTGGTTAAGTTTCAAAATCACCCATTAATGTGAACAAACTGAAGTAAAACTATACTTGTAAATATACAGGGAAATATATGTAACTATAGATTAGATTTTTCCTAATTTTTAGTTTGTGGTGTGTGCATGTGCACATACGTGCACACTTGCATGTGTGTATGTGAAGGCAAACGTGGAGGCTGGAAGAGGGTGTTGGATCACCTGGAGCTAGAGTTACAGGCAGTTGTGAACAGGTTGTGAGTGATTGGAAATAAACTCTGGTCCTCTACAAGAGCAGCAAGCTCTCTTAACCACAGAGCCATCTCTCTCGTCTGACTCATTTTATTTTTTTGAGGCAGGGTCTCTCACCAGACTGGCAGGTTATCCAGTCCTCAGACCCCAGCTCTAGCACTGGACTTATGGATCTGTGTTACTATTCTCAGATTTTACATGGACCTGTGAACCCCAACTCTCATAATCATCTAGCAAACTTGTTATCCACCGAGCCATCTCCTCAACTCCATTTTTAGGTGCTAACCTACTCCTGTCTTTACCTCTTCGTAAGCAATTTGAATTTTTCCTCCTAATGCATTCTCTGTGTCTAGTTTAGGTCCCGGCATATGGTAGAAAGTGAATACTTATTGGATCAATGAGTGAATCTCTCAATTCAATGTAGCCCACTTTATTACAATAGCCAGTTTAAAACAACACATCTGAGAGTCTGCATTCTACTTTCTCATGCTCATAGCCACAGGCTAAGTGCTGCTTAGAGACTAGAATGTCTTTTGTCTCTGGGAGAGAAAAAAGTCCTGTTTAGATTCCTCACCTTAGGTGTGGCATGAAACGTGCTGTGTTGAGTATAATGCTGTGTCTGTTGTCTGTATTCCTACTCATGGAAGCTCAGGGTTACCTTGAATAGCATCCTCATGCGGATGAGGACACTGAAGTGGCTGCTTTCTTCTCTCACCATAGTAATTTTTATTCTTAAGGCCTGTCACTCATTTCTTTATTCATTTGAAGATACTTGCTGCCAACTGAGTAGGTTTTGACCTCCTTAAACTTTTAATTTGTCCTGTGAAATAGCTTGTAAATGCTATCACTTTTCATACTTGGGTCTCGGTCAAGTTATTAAATCTAGCCTCAGTTTCTCCATGTACAAATGAAGGTGACAAGAGAATCTGTTTTGTAAGGTGATTGTAAGGATTCAGTCTTTAACTTATTCAGTAGTAAGTCCTTAGAGCATTTTAACCTTTAATTGTAACAATTCTGAATCCGATTCTTGACGATAAATACAGTCTCATGGTTCATAGCAGGCACCAAGCTCAATCATTAGCTGGTGCATTAGTTTTGTCTTGCAAGGAAGTGAGGAGTTGTAATAGAGTGAAAAAAATAACTCTGGGCTTGACGTTTTCTATAAAGCACCATCAAAGCAAGCTTCCTCAGCTGATAAGAGACCAAGGTCTTTGATTCAAGAGGCTTAACCTTTTCAGTTTTTTTCCCTCATAGCCTCTAGTTCAAGTGCTTAGCCTTTTACCTCCCACAGTCTCCCTGAGGACGGATTGGTTTAGGCTGACTACTAGATTCTGATCTTTGGAGAAAGGCTTCTTAAAAACCTCTGCACTTATATACAAACACTGTAGAACACTTGCTGAGCTGAGGAAGATCTGTACCTACAAGAATGTTGAAGCAGATGGATAAGAAACAGGAGGGACCCAAGGGTATCTATCATGTGAAAACTCATTGTGAGGACCAATATGCCTTTAATGAGTGAATTTTCAAAAGCACTGTTATGCACTTAAAAGAAATATACTACTACTTTAAAAATTGTGTTGTCTATAAAAACAAATAGACACTTTGCAAATGGAGGCAATCATATTCCCAAGCTAGATTTAAGAAGGGAATTCCCTTTCTGTTATACAGCATGTTGTATGTAGGTTGAAACAACATTCTTTTCAAGAAAATCTATGCAAGATAAAATAAAGACTAAAATGGGTAGAGTCTTCATTAAACTGAACCTATTTTGGGAAAACCAGACTATTAGATGTAGCTGAAGACTCACAGAGAGATAAGCTCTTACACATCTAATTGAGAAGGAGACTTCATCATTTTTGTAATAGAGAGATGCAGACAGTTTTTACTCCAAAGATTAGCACAACTTCTTTTTGTCTCTGTTGCTGTCTGTTTCTCCCTGTGTCTCTGTCTTTCTCTACCTCTCTTTCTCTCTCAGTAAGTGTGTGTTTGTGTGTGATGAGAGACAGATGGGGGACTGCCCAGTGAAGATGGTGAGAGCCACATGAAGTACCTGAAGTGAAGTTGGATATAAATCAGGAGGCAGCTCTTAGTGATTGATTTAATTGGTTCCTGGTAGCCAGATACACTTTTTCATAGGAAAGAGATTCAGCCTCAATGTAGAATGCCAAGCTTCCCTTCTTAAATGCCCTTCATTCAAGAAGAATGAAGAGATGCAGGTGGATGAGACAGAGTCATGATTTCAATGATCTGGGAGTAAGTTGATGACTCCCAAATCCATCCTTCCAGTCTGTCTTTCTCTGTGTTCTACATCCACATTTTCAGTTCTTTAGGGAATGGACACCATATGTTCCAGCACATTTGTAAACTGACAGGGTAATGCTTTCCGAATCTTTTCCTCATGTTTAATTTCACACCCCACAACTTGGGTGCCATTCTTGACTCATGTTCTTGTGTTATTCCAATCCAGTTATGAAATTCTGTCAATTTTACATCTTTAAGAGCCTACAGTGTATCTATTATTTTCCAAGTCCATTTATAAGAACAGGAGGTGGAAGCAATATATGGAAGGACCTGCCAAAGCAGAGATCTGGATTAGAATGTAAGATCTCATAATCATTCCAAGTGATCATGTTCAAAATACAGGGGCTGGCAATGAGTCAATAAAGAATGGTCTAGGGACCTTTAACCAGACTGATAACATGAAGTACAATCCTTTTGGATAACACAGAAGCCCTTTTTGAAGCATGGGTAAATCCCAACTTATAAATACATAAAAGATGAAAATGCCATATAACTTAAGCTTCACTTATAGGTAGATATGTATGGGATCCAAATTTCACTAACTACTGTAGAGTATGATAGTAATGTTCTGTAGGGCTACAAAGTTAAGGATCTGACCAAGAAGTGTCATGGTTTACAGAGTGGTGTTAGTTGTTGTAAGAGTTTGTTTCTATCATGAAAATGACTTTAGCATCTAGTAGCTTGATGGCCCTCACTTGGCCAGTTCCATAGTGTGCTTTTGGGCATTAGTGTTGGGTACTTAGACTTGAGCTCTCCCAATGAGTCAGGAAATGTGTCAGTTAAGCATTCTTTCATTACAATAGCAGCAAATAGAACCAATAGTGGTGTAAGCTATTCCATTTTTCCTGCCTCCCCACCCACCATAAAGTGAGAAAGCTGGAGTTAACTAGCTATTGACATTTGTTCAATGGTTGAGACTGCTAAGGCTGTTTGTCAGTCTCTTGGCCTTTCCTTAGGTTGTGGTTTCTGGCAAGGCAGAATGCAGGGGCAAAGATTGACACCAGTTGGATCTTTCCTTTAACCAGATACAGAAGGCCCAGCTGACTTAGGCTTAAATCCTCTTAGCTAGAGCTGAGTATTATGGCCACCCTCTTGAATAGAAATGTAGGGATTCAATACTATATTTAGTGAGTGTTTGGAATGCCTAACTTCTACCATAGGAGTTGGAAATTGGGGAAACTGAGAAAGAAACACTCAGTCTAAAAAGATTGTGGGTACTGCTTCAGTCAGCCACATAGATCTCTGATGCCTTCTAAAAACATCTCTGTAGGATCCAAGGCTTAGCACTTGTGATGGTTAATGTTAACTGTTAATTCAGCAGTGGTTAGAATCACCTGAGAGATTGGTTTCTGGTCATGTATGTGAGGAATTATCTTTATTATGTTATTTGATATGGTAAACCCCATCTTGCTATGGTGGGACTATTCTTTGAGTAGAGGACCCTGGACTGTATAAAATGGAGAAGAAATGAACCCAAGCAAACTTGAATTTCTCCCTCTCTGTTGTCTACTTGTGGTTATGGTATGGCATCAAGCTTCTGTTACTGAGGAATCTCCACCATGATGGATTCTATCATAAAGTATGAACTAAAATAAACCCTTTCTCCTTAGGTTACTTTCATTAGTGTATTTTATAACAGAGACAGGAAGGAAGCCAAGACAATACCTGTAAGTTCAGTGAGAGGGCTAGGAATTAAAGAGAAGTCTCAAAGAGTAGGATTGCATAGAGATGCTTGCTTATTGGTGGATATGAGAAAAACACAAAGGAGGAACTCAGTTTTACTTTACTAACTCTATTCTCTGCTATCAGATAGAAAGGGCAGGCCATGGTGCTTTTGCTCATGTGCTTTTTGTCAAATTGACAAGCTGGGGTCATCTGGACAGAGGAAATTTCAATTCAGAAAATGCCCCTATTAGATTGGCTTGTATCTAAGCCCATGGGAGCATTTTCCTTAATTAATGATTGATATGGGAAAGTCCAGTCTACTTTGAGTGGTGCCATCACTGGGTAGGTAGACCTGGGTATAAGAAAGAAAGCAGGCTGAGCAAGCCATTAGAATCAAGCCAGTCAGAACATTCCTCTGTGGCATCTGCTTCAGATTCTGTCTTCAGGTTCCTGCCTCGAGTTTCTGCCTTGATTTCCTGTAACAATGGACTACCAGTATAAGTTGAAATAATCCCTTTCTTTCCTAACTTGCTTTTGGTCATGGTGTTTATGAAAGCATTAGGAATGAAACTAAGACAGTACATACCTGTAATATCAATATTTAGGAGGCTGAGGCAGGAGGCTCAGAAGGTGAAGGTTATTCTCAGTTACATAGGGAATTCCAAGCCAGCTTGGACTACGTGAGACCTTCCAATCCTGTGAAAGAAAAAAATAAGTGCCAGAAGCTGGAAAGAACCCAGATGTCCCTCTACAGAGGAATGGATACAGAAAATGTGGTTCATTTACACAGTGGAGTACTACTTAGCTACTAAAAACAACGAATTCATGAAATTCTTAGGCAAATGGATGGAACTAGAAAATATCATCCTGAGTGAGGTAACCCAATCACAAATGAACACACATGGTATGCACTCACTGGTAAGTAGGTATTAGCCCAGAAGCTAGGAATACCCAAGATATAATTCACAGACCACATGAAGTTCAAGAAGAAGGAAGACCAAAGTGTGAATACTTCGGTGCTTCTTAAAAGGGGAAACAAAATACCCATGGGAGGAGATACAGATACAAAGTGTGGAGCAAAGACTGAAAGAAAGGCCATTTAGAGACTGCCCCACCTGGGGATCCATCCCATATACAGTTACCAAACCTAGACACTATTGTGGATACCAACAAGCTCTTGCTGACAGGAGCCTGCTATAGCTATCTCCTGAGAGACTCTGTCAGTGTGTGAAAAATGCAGAGGGAATGCTCTTAGCCAACCATTGGACTGAGCACAGGGTCCCCAATGGAGGAGCTAGAGAAAGGACCCAAGGAGGTGAAGGATCTTGTAGCCCCATAGGAGGAAGAACAACATGAACCAACCAGCACCTCCAGAGCTCCCAGGGACTAAACCACCAACAAAAGAGCACACATGGAGGGAGCCATGGCTCCAGCTGCATATGTAGCAGAGGATGGCCTTGACGGACATCAATGAGAGGAGAGGCCCTTGGTCCTGTGAAGGCTGGATGCCCCAGTATAGGAGAATGCCAGGACAGGGAATCTGGAGTGGGTGGGTTAGGGAGCAGGGTGAGAGGGGATTGGATAGGGGGTTTTTGGAGGGGAAATGAGGAAAGGGGGATTACATTTGAAATGTAAATAAAGAAAATATCTAATAAAAAAGAAAAAATTAGTGGAGAGCATTGATGTGGTTGAATATCTAATTGGTAAAATGTATAGCAATGGTATTTTTGAACTGGAAAAACTTACTCACTGCTTTGGTGTCATAGTTCCCTATTCTCTTTGCTTCTGTTTTTTCTCAGGCATTTCGAGGCCTTTCTGAATGACCAGCATCATCACAATTGCCTTGACAGAGTGTCTGTGTGAAGGCCTGGCTTTCTGAGGAAGAATTAACTACTTATTAAGGCATCAAGTGAAGTTGGTTACATGGCGATTTAGTAAATCAATTACAGTATAGGTTCATAAAAGTACAGCCCCTAGTTATTGATTTTCTTTTTACTATGTTTTCTTTGGGACAAAAACATATTGAAAAGTGACAGTAAGAACATCCTCTCTCAGGGTCATTAGGCAATGTTAGCACTCTCACACTGCCGGGTACTCTATACTTGCTGACTATTTTTGGCCAGCTTTTGTTCATTCTTTAAGGAGCTGGATAGCCTTTCCACTCCTAAGTTATGGAGACAGAATCAGTCTCTGTCCAGAAAGAACCCTGTACGACTGCTCAAAAATACGGTTCATAATAATACTGTGGATTCCTGCCATGATTGACTAAGATTCTCTGAAACCATGGATTAATGTCTTTCCTCATGTAACTTGTTCCTGTCAGGTATTGTGGTCAAATTAATACAAAAGTTAATAATACAGTGTCCCTCACTTAAAAAGAAAAATCTCTTTAAGCTATCTCCAGTTGACATCTGTGTGTAAAGGAAAAAGCAGTGTTCTCTGATGGAGTCTCACTGGGCATAACCACACTTAAGGGTAAACCCCATCCATGCCCGGTAGTAGATGGCCAACACAAACCAAATTCAATATTTTCTGTAGTGTTTTTGTCTTATATTGGTTTTGTTTTTTGAGCATTTTTTTTTTATCTTACTGTTCTTTTGCTTGTATACTGTAGCTGCCAACTTTGTGTTTTTATGGGTGTATATTTCTTGAGTCTCTCTCTCTCTCTCTCTCTCCTAGTTAAAGAGAGAAAAAGAGTGTAGGGTTGGGTGGAAGGAGAGGTGGAAACACCTGTGAAGAGTTGGGGTCCTCTGGAAGAGCAGCCATTTCTCTTAACTGAGCCCTCAATTTCCAAAGTCAGGGGCTGTTAAGAAGTCTCACAGATTAAGGCCAAACAGACTTTCACCTTCCATACTTCTGGAATTCATTGTGCATAACAGAGGTCAACAATTTACTTCCTCTTCCTGTTACTCTGTTCTGTGTTTGCAGACTACAGAGGGTGGTGGGAATGTGGCTGGATCAGAGTTGGCCTGCCCTCTGATAAGAAAATCAAGAACACGCATTCTTCTTGTTTAGAATCAAATTCAAGAGGCTTTTACACTCCAAAGGCCATTATGCCAATATGTTTCAAAAACTATTTATTATTTGTACTTGGCTGACAATGGGCAAAGCTACCAGAGTATTTTGTGGTAATCATGCTACCTAGGGACGTGGAATTGTGGGATCTTGCTAAAGTGGCTGCTTGTTCTTCCTTGGAGGATCGTGAAAATATAAAAAGAAAATCATTGTGGTTTGGAAAAATCTTTTCCTGCTTCATTATTCAGCAGCCCTGCTAGCTTTTTTCGTGGGAGTGTTTCCCAGGGATACGTCTTAATTATTGATGGCTAAGTACTCATCGCTTAATGGAATTGGAGCTTTAAAGGAAAACAGGAGAGAACTTTCCTTGATAATTGGTAACACACTGAATTGTTTTCCTCACAGCCATAGGAAGATAGTTGCTCTTCAGAGAGAGACAGAGGTAGAGGGAGAGGTAGAGGGACAGAGAGAGAGAGATTGAGAGAGAGATTGAGAGGGAGAGAGAGAGGGAGAGAGAGAGGGAGAGAGAGAGAGGGAGAGAGAGAGGGAGAGGGAGAGAGAGAGGGGGAGAGAGAGAGAGAGAGAGAGAGAGAGAGAGAGAGAGAGAGAGAGAGAGAGAGAGAGAGAGAGAGAGAGAAGATAGGAGATTATAAATTGACTTCGAGTCAGGGATTGCTTGAAACTTTTCCTGGCTCTCATTATAGCATCATGTTATTTGACTCTTTTGTTGTGTGAGCGTGTGATACAGAGGAACAGTATTGTCAGGCAAACATTATGCTTCTCTTTGTGAGGATTCTTCTGTTGCAGGAGAGGACCATTCTTTTTGCTGGATGACTGGCCTAGAAGGCCGACCCATCCTCTGTAACATATGGAGCCGTGAGGATTGGGAGGGCTGAGTGGTAATGTTGGAGATGCAAAGTGTAAGACTGGAGGGAGCTCAGTGCAATTCCTTTGGAAGATCCAGGCCGAATTTAAGGGTTGAAATGACTAATGAGTGACAAAGCTGAGCAAAGTGACAAGCAAAAATGGGGGAAATGGGTGGGTGGCAGTTGGGCAACAAGAAGTAACAGGAGGCCTGAGAAAGATTGAAATGTATGCGCACATGAACATACCATAATAAAATGCATCTTTAGGTATAACAAATATATGGCAATGAAGCATTTAATAGGAAGTCTAAAAACATGGATGTCTAATACTCAATGAAGTTGTTTCTGTTGTTGCTGTATATTTTTTTTCCAGAAGAATTCTTTGTTCAAGTCATTTTTTGCTGAAGTAATTTTTTACAACAACCCTACCCCCACCCCCCCACCCCATGCCCTACCCCACAAGTCTCAGTGGCTTACAACCACTGAGTGGCTATTTTCTTCACAGGTCAGTACAGTTGGCCACAGCAGCCATGCTCCAGGCTGTAGATGTTCGAGTTTGTTCTGGGGATTTTTGTTCTGTGACTTGGGTGAAGGAACAGTGGCTACCTCAGGCCAGGATTTCTCAAGAAGCAGGTCAGAAGCACAAGCATCCACGAAAGTCTAGGTAAGCACATTTAAAGACTGGGCTCAAGATGTATGATATGGTGGTTTCTCACATTCTCAGGAACAAAGGATGTCACATGGCTAAGCTCCTTTTTCAGGTGGGAGAGAGAAGTCTACCCCTCCTTCATTTCAGGGAGAGGTGGAGTGAATCCTGAACACTGGGGTCAACTATGTTTGCTCAACTGTAGTGCAATCAATATTCTCGTATCGGCAGGGAAGATGTGTTTATTCATTGACATGCGCGTACACATGCCATCTGTGTTTAAGGATTTTTACTTTGTTGATTTATTAATAAGAAAAAAAAACATGAGTCATCAATCAGTTACCACCATGTGAATTAGGGCAATATACCCCAGAGAAGTGGTTCGTGACCTCAGCTCATCACATAAGCAAGGACTCCAAAGTAATATGACAATGAAAATGGAACTTTCCCACATACTGTAATTTCCAAAATAATTCACCACCCCCACCTCTGGAATAGGCAAAGAGGAACTGAAGGAATTGGCTATTTGAAATCCATGCCCAGAACACTAAAGTCAATCCTATTTACTTTTAATGGTAACAAGACCCTTATGTAACTCTGCATTTACACATGAGTCTTGAGTAGACTCATTCATGCTGACCCTGCTTATAGGCAGCCAATCTATATTCTTGAGCATCATCTCATTTTATAGAAAAAGAAACCACATCTGATTGTCTCTGAGAATATCATACCTGCTAAAGGCCTTAGATACATCAACTCCTGACCTGGGCCTTTAGTATTACCTCTGCCTCCATAACGAAATCTGGCAACAAAAGGGAAGAGACTTCTCTTGCCTAAGGTTGTCAACTGTTGAGCCAGAGAGTTCAGTACCTGTTTCTTACACTTTAAAGTAGACTCCATTAGGGCACTCAAAGGACATGCAAAAGGGACAACCCCAAGCACGTTGCATACTTTGGCTTTCCTCCAGCTTACAGCTTCCTCTGAAGCCCGAGGTGCTTCCCTCTTAGATCTGAAGGGTTGCAAACCGTTAGTTTTAGCAGGTGCAGCAGCCACAGTCAATTTCAGACAAATCTTCTACCCTCATCATTTCTTTTCCATAAACAGAAATTTTGTTTTCTCTTCAGTTTCTTTCTTTTTTTCTCTTCATAGGAGAAGCCTTTACTGGAGGGCCAATATTCTTTTGCCTCACCACAAAGCTCAGATGAAGAGATGGTTCAGTATATTTTTAAAGAAAGGCCAAGACGAGGTTGAAGGAAAGAGGCGAACACATCCCGATGATTGATGACACCTAGCCCGAAGGGCCTTCCCGAGGGGCTCAGCTCTGGGTGGCTTCAGTATTATTTCCATCTGCCCTTCTTTCCCTTTTTATAATTTTGTGGAATGACTTTTGTTTATTTTTCAGATCATATGTTAATTATAACATTTCCCTCTTCCCTTTGCTCCCTTCAAACCTTTCCTTATGCCCTCCCCCGCTCTCCTTAAAGTTCATGGCTCCCTGTCCCCTCATTTGTGTTGCAAGCTTATATGGATCTGTGTATACATTTGTATTCCTAAATATCACCTACTGAGTCTGTATAATGTTACTTGTATTATACTTGGAAGACTGACCATTTGCCACTGAATGACCAGTTGATGGGCTCTTCCCTGGGGAGGACAACCTCTTCTGTATCCAGCTTTATTCACTTGCCTGTAGTTCTTGGTGTAAGGTTGAAGCCTTGTGGGCTTTTCCTTGACTTAGTTTGGCATGTTTATTGGTGTCTTCCTTGTTCAGCTTGAGTTTGGGCAGTCGTGTTGGTGAGACTTTACAATTTTTCTAGCTTCTCTTTTGCAGCATTCCCTGAACCTTTGCTGTACATTTCATAGATTTATCTATGTGACAACTTCACCGGTTGCCATCTTCCCTTGTTACTGCAGCTTTCTTTCCTAAAGATGAGAATGGCGGAGTTGATAGTTCATTCATTTTGTCATTCTGTCGTTCTTGGTCCACTCTCCTGCATGGCTGTCATCTCAGCCTTGCTGCTCACTGCTAGAGAAGGACCCCTTTCCTTCTCTTTACTTTCCCAAAAGTCAGTTGTGTGTTAAAGGAAAACAGGGCACTGAGTTCTTGTCTGTTAACACCAAATTAAGTAACAAGAAAATTACTACCAGCAATCAGTTAACTTTATAATTTGAGGGCTCCTTGTTTCTAGGAGCCCAGGGTTTTAGAATCACATATACTAGAAGACTGTATCTCTCAAGCTTCTTGTTTTATAGATGGAGTCCCAGAGAAGTTGAAAGCTTTCCCAAGGTCGGACACTTTATTGGTTGCACTGGGATTGGAGCCCAGTTGTCCTAATTCTATTCTTTCCATTACATTTGATTTAATTCCAGAATCTCGATGACAATTAAAGGCGCAGACATATTAAAGTTAATCATTAACCTCTAAAACAGCAGATTGAGTTTTAATAGAGAGAACACTAAAATTCTCAGTAGGAATAATAAGGAAGCAACTGGGAGAGAATAAAACTGCTCAAGAATAAAACAACTTTCAGACTTTTCATTTTTGGTGGAAATATACCTAACAAGAAAGTTTATTCCAAGGCATGCAAATTTAAAGAAAGGAGTTTGGCAGAGAAGCAGAGAGTGATAGTTACAGCTAACCTGGAGGCTTCTTCCAGTGTCATTGCGGGAGGCTCCAGAACAAAGAAAAACAATGTCACTAACAAAGGAAGGAGGGATTTACAAGGGTTCTTTGTCTTTACACTTAAAAATGTATTTTCTTCCTTCTGGGTGTATAAATATGATTTTGCAGGTGAAAATTTATTGCAAAACAACCCTGGTTCCTGGTTTTATTCCTGTAGCAATAACACAATGTATAATTCCACTCTCCAAATAGGTGACAGTACCTTGCAGATACTCTCTCTCTCTCTCTCTCTCTCTCTCTCTCTCTCTCTCTCTCTGTGTGTGTGTGTATGTAATGAAAATTATTGATGAACTTCAAGAGATTAGGACTTCCTAGGCCCATCCTGTTATTCTGGGGTTTGGGATGGAAACTGTAAGGAAGATACTCAATGTCAGGGCTGAGTTGGGACAAAGACTTCTTAGGAGTTGAAGA
The DNA here is from genome assembly GCA_036184795.1 of Tokudaia tokunoshimensis. Taxonomy (NCBI): domain Eukaryota; kingdom Metazoa; phylum Chordata; class Mammalia; order Rodentia; family Muridae; genus Tokudaia; species Tokudaia tokunoshimensis. The sequence goes on from BTHU01000012.1 coordinate 107,657,116, forward strand.
CCTCTTTCTGCTTTCTTTTCCTTGCTGAGGTGGGTCTTCTTCCAGGACTTCTTGGTCTTTGGAACTCATGTAGGCCATGAGGTCTACTACCCTGCTACTGTAGCCATCTTCATTGTCATGCCAGGCAGTAAGCTTTACAAAGTTGTCACTGAGAGCAATGCCAGCCCCAACAATAAAGGTGGAAGAGTAGGCATCACTGTTTAAGTCACAGGAGACAACCTGGTCCTCAGTGTAGGTCAGTATGCCCTTTAGTGGACTCTCAGATGCCTGCTTTACTGCCTTCTTGATGTCATCATACTTAGCAAGTTTCTCTGGATGGCATGTCAGATCCATGACAGACACATTGTGGGTAGGGACATGGAAGGCCATGTCAGTGAACTTCCTGTTCAGCTCTGGGATGATCTCGAACACAGCCTTGGGAGCACGAGTGGATGCAGGGATGATGTTCTGGGCAGTCCTATGGCCATACTGCCACGACTTTTCAGAGGGATAATCTACAGTCTTCTTGGCAGCAATGATGGCCTGGACTGTGACCATGAGTCCTTTCACAATGCTGAGGTTGTCATGGATGATGTTGTCCAGGAGATTAAGCAGTTGATGATGCAGGAAGCATTGCTGACAATCTTGAATGAGTTGTCATACTTCTCATGGTTCATACCTATCACAAACCTGGAGCATCAGAAGAAGGGGTAGGGATGATAACCCTTTTGGATCCACCCTTAAAGTGGACCCTGGCCTTCTCCATGGTGGTGAAGACACCAGTAAACTTCCCAACATGCTTAGCATCAGCACCACCATTTGATGTTAGCGGAATCTAGCTCCTGGAAGATGGTGATGGCCTTCCCATTGATGACATGCTTCCCATTCTCAGCCTTGACTGTGCTGTTGAACTTGCCATGGGTAGAGTCATATTGGAACATGTAGACCATGTTAGATGAGGTCAATGAAAGCACTGTTCTTGGCAATGTTCTCTTTGTCAGATAAGATTGCAGCCCTGGTAACCAGGTACTTAATATGGCCAAATTCATTCACTCTGACCTTCACCATTGTATCTAAAGGATGAGCCTGGCACTGCACAGGAAGATGTGGCTGTCTCTGGAACTGGGAGGATCAGAGAGCCCCTTACAGATGCTTCTGATTTGTTTGATGTGCTCATTTTGTGTAATTGTTTTTATTTCTCAATAACCTTCCTTCTCTTCTATCATATCTTATGGGAGAAAAGGTCATGGAAAACCATTTTGGTCATTTTTTTTCTCTTTCACACCATTTCTTATTGAGGAATTAGGCTGGGAATAACAGTTGTAGGTAAGGGTGACAGAGGTGGAGTGAAATTTTATTTGGGGAAAAAATTTGTCCCTATCCTCAATTAGGAATATATTTAAAAGGAAGCAGTGAAATTGGTTGGAGAAAGCCAGGTAGCATTAGCAGCCACAGACAGGTCGAGAGGTAATGGATGTTGCTGGAATAACACATACCTACTTTGGCTATCCCCTATAACTCCAGGATTTGGAGGGCAAGGTACTCAAATATCAAACTTCCATAGAGGTTGGCTCCTTGTGTCATCCCACTTGCCCCTCTCTCATCCCAATACTTTATTGTTTTCTTCTTCCTGTTCCTTATCTCTAGATGGTCAGGGATGTGCTTAATATGTATAGGAACCTCTGTTCTTAACTTTAAAATAACATTTAATTAAACATGTGTCAATAATGCTAATATTATCTACTTAATGAACCTAGTTCTAAAGTCATTGCATGACTTTAATCACTATGCCCAAATAACTGATAGTTATTCTTTCCCTATTTTATAAATGAGATAAAGGAGGTTGGGGAGATTTAATAATTTAATGTGTAGAAGAACAAGAATTTGAACACAGGCTTTTCTGAGTGGAAAGGCTGTTTTCTATGTTCTTCAAGCCCACTGCCACTGAAACTTGTGCTCCTTCCTTGGCTTCTATGTTCACCATCAAGTTCCCTCATAGAAAGCATGCTATTTTATTGTATTTATTTTTGAAACTATGTGTGTGTGTGTGTGCATGTGTGTATGTGTGTGTGGTGTGCATGTATGTGTGTGCATGTGTTTGTGTGTGGGTGTGCATGTCTGTATGTGTGTGGTGTGCCCAAGGAGGCCGAGGAAAACCTCAGGTGTCACCCTCAGGAACACTATCTACATACTTTATGACAGGGTCTGCCATTGACTTAAAGCTCACCAATTTATTCTAGACTCCTTGGAAAGAAAACTCAAGGAATCATTCTTTTTCTGCCTTTCTAGTTCTGGAATTACAAGAGTGGGACACCATGCTTGGCATTTTTATGTTGGGTCTGGGGATACAACTCATGTCCTTGTACTTGCAAGGAAGTGTTTTTAATGATTGTGTCATCCCTTTAACCTGATTTAGCTTTGAGAGTAAAGGTGGAAGGATACTTGGGTGCCTATGTGGTAAGAGTTAACAAATCACAGCAAGAGATACTGTGGTTAATTGAAGGCTTATTAGAAAAAAAAAAGGACACAAATCCATTCCATCTATCTTATATACTATTACTGTTGGTGAGTCTGCCTTTCAGAAAAGAAAGCTCCCCCCACCAAAAAAAATATCTCCTAGACAAGTTCTTTTCATTTTAATTTCTAGGTGCTTACTAAAGTTTGCTTCAAACTACACCATGCCCCCTTTTTCTAATAGAAAAGGCTTTAGGTGTCAAGGGGGTCTCAGATCAATATCTCCAATGGCAGTTTAAGCTTCTGTTTACTTCCAGGAGATAAAAAACTGTAGGCTAAAGAATGTAATGAATGTAGGCTAAACAATGGAATAGCCACCAAATCCCTCTACTCAAAGGTCAGGAATCTCCTTTTCCTCCCAATGAAAGAGGAGACAGAATAAGTGTAAGAGCCAGAGGGGATGGCGGATACCAGGAGAACAATTTCCTCTAAGTCAACTGACCAAAGCTCAAATCAACTCACCAAGAACAAAGCAGCAAATAGGGCCTGCATGAGACTGTACCAGGTCATCTGCATATATATTATAGCTTTCAGTTTAGAATATTTTTGAGACGTTTGAGTGTGTGAATGAGTGGGTCTCTGATTCTCGTACCTTCTCTTGGACTCTCTTCCTTCTGTTGGGTCGCCTTGCCCAACTTTGATGTGATTTTTTGTTCCTTTATCTTATGATATTTTATTTTGTTATGTTTTATTGTTATCTCTTAGAAGCCTTTCTTTTCTAATGAGAGCACAGGTCATGATGGCTACTGGTAGTGGTTGGTAGAGAGAAGAAAGCAAGTTAAGATGCCACTGTCAAGTTTAATTTTATTTCAGGATCTGTCTGCAACTTTCCTACTGTGCTCTAGGGGTTAGAAGGCCAGGGCTAGCTTCCATGTTCCCTGGTCTTTGTGGAAGTAGTGTTGATTAAGATAACAATGTGATAATGCTTGCCATGCTGTTTATTCATTTATTTGTAGAAAATACTGGACATAGAAAACACTATATATTTTTTTACAAATATTTCTAAGAGTACTCATAATAATTCTATGAAGCCTAATATTTTTGTGTAAGGAAGTGGAGTATTTATATCTTCTTTTAGAAAAACACAAAGTATGCTTATCTGTAAACAATGATACAATTTAGAATTATAACACACAGTGAAAACACACACAAATAAAGAAACATGTTTCTCAGTGTTTTCAATTCCTGGCATGTTACTCTCTGAGATTTAGGGACACTAAATCAGTATTCCCAGATATTCCCAATGTCTCCAAAATCATGATATTTAAATATACCTCTAACACTCTTCACACTGTAATTTGCATAGCTAAAATTCTTATTTAAAGAATAAAATACACTAAGCTTCCTAGTACTTACAAGGGACTGTATCCTATAGGAACATTCCATGAAAACATAATTTGAAATTTAGGTCTCTTGTCTAGTAAGGTAACAACCCCTCATGGAACCACATGTGCCAATTTCAGTAGTTATTTTGCATTGAAAGTGTGCTATAAGTTTCTCTCCATTTAGTTTGATGTTGGCTACCGGTTTGCTGTAAATTGCTTTTACTATGTTTAGATATGGGCCTCGAATTCCTGATCTTTCCAAGATCTTTAACATGAAAGGATGCTGAATTTTGTCAAATGCTTTCTCAGCATCTAATGAAATGACCATGTGGTTTTTTTCTTTGAGATTGTTTATGTAGTGGATTACATTGATGGACTTCCTTATATTGAATCATCCCTGCATCCCTGGGAATGAAGCCTACTTGATTGTGGTGAATGATTGTTTTGATGTGTTCTTGGATTCGGTTGACTAGAATTTTATTGAGTATTTTTTGCATCGATATTCATAAGAGAGATTGGCCTGAGATTCTCTTTCTTTGTGGGATCTTTGTGTGATTTTGGGATTAGCATAATTGTGGCTTCATAGAACGAGTTGGGTAGTGTTCCTTCTGTTTCTATTTTGTGGAGTAGTTTGAAGAGTATTGGTGTTAGGTCTTCTTTGAAGGTCTGATAGAATTCTGCACTAAAACCATCTGGGCCTGTGCTTTTTTTGGTTGGAAGACTTCCAATGACGACTTCTATTTCTTCAGGGGTTATAGGACGGTTTAGATGGTCTATTTGATCCTGATTTAATTTTGGTATTTGGAGGAATGGATTCAGAAGATTTGGTATATTTACACAATGGAATACTACTCTGCAATTAAAAACAATGAATTCATGAAATTCCTAGGCAAATGGTCAGAACTTGAAAATATCATCCTTAGTGAGGTAACCCAATCACAAAAGAACACACATGGTATGCAGTCACTGATAAGGGGATATTAACCCAGAATTTTGGAATACCCTAGACACAGTTCGCATATCAATAGATTTCCAAGAAGATGGAAGGAGACCCCTGGTCCTGGAAAGACTGGATATAGGGGAATGCCAGGACAGAGAAGTGAGAGGGGGTTGAATGAGGAAAAGAGGGAGGGAAGGGGGCTTATGGGACTTTCGGGAAGGGAGGAAACGGGAAAGGGGAAATGATTTGGAATGTAAATAAAAAAGCTTAGAAAATAAAAAAAAAAAGAAAGTGTGCTATACCTTGAAAGAACAGTTGAAGGATTTTCAAAAGTATACTATATATGTAAACTCAGTTCACATATTGTTATAATATTTTCTTAAAGTCATGCTCAAATAACTCAGGGTCAAATTTCTCAAACTTACAATTTGGTGCAGTGATGGTTGTATCTATAACAATGGTATTTTATGCCCTTTAGAAGGAATGTGAATACTTGTGAGACCTTGACAGAAATGTTTAATGCTGCAAAGAGGGAAGAAAATAATTTCTTTGGAAAAAGTATACTTAGCACAGTTGCAGATAATGGTAGCTTTGGAGGTAGATACTCAAAGAATGCAAAAGCAGGGGATCCAGGATTTACCTGGCCTGAAATAAAGGAACAGAAAGTATGCTCACTGACAAAGAAGAATCCATTATAGCTATATCTGGGGATGCTGACCTGTAGTCATAACTACTCCAGAAGATTGCAAGTTCAAGACCAACTTACACTACAGAGTCCCCATCTTGAAGGATAAAGAAGGTTGGAGATATATTTCAACAGAAAAGTGTTTGCCTAGCATGCATAAGGTCCAGTGTCCAGATTCAATGCCCAGAACTGAAAAAAAGTTGGGCAAAAAGAGGATAAGGAGAACATTTCAAGAGCCTGAATTTTTGTAGTGGTTTAACCTTGAGGCCATAGTATTTGAAACCTCATTTCTTATGATTCTACTAAGGTTGCATGATGTCTTAGTTGGGATTTTATTGCACAACCACAATAACTCTTATAAAGGAAAACATTTAATTGAGGCTGGCTTACAGTTCAGAGGTTCAGTCCATTATCATCATAGCAGGAAGCATGGTGACATGCAGGTAGACATGGTGCTGGAGTGGGAGCTGGGAGTTCTGTATCTGGATCCCCAGGCAGGGAGTGACAGTGACACACTTAAGTCTCTGACACTTCAAAGTCCACCCCCTAGTGACACACCTCCTCCAATAAGGCTAGACCTCCTAATAGTGCTGCTCCCTATGGGCCTATGGGGGACATTTTTATTCAAACCACCGTAACAAAGATGTTAGCTTTCTTAGAAATATCAGGGATTTTCTTCAGATGCATTCCATCTTCTCATTCGAATTCACCATAGACTTAATAACTCATTAACTTATCTAAATTATTCTTTTGAGATTGAACACATTTGAAAATAGTATGCCATCTTATTTTTACGTGATCTTTAATTCTTCCCCCCCAATTCTTTTTTTCCTTTTTTCTTTTTTCTTCTTTTTATTTTTTTTTAATGAAAAAGGAAGTAAAAACATTTTATGATAAAATTAAAGATTTTCATGGAAAATGTTTCTGACAAAATTGAAGAAGCTTATAGAAAAACACATTAAGATTTACAATTTTCATGGAAAATTAAAGAGTAAAATGGTAGACATAAAAACTTTACTAAATTAATTGAAAAAGGAAGTAGAAACATTTTATGATAGAACTGAAGATTTACATGGGAAATAGTTCTAATAAAATTGTAGAAAAATATAAAATAACATTAAAATTGAAGTTATCATGGAAAATTACAGATAAAATGGTAGGCATAAAATATTTCTAAGTTGATTGAAAGTGGAATTATAAACATTTTCTGATAAAATTCAAGAAATATATAGAAAAACACATTAAAATTGACTATTTCATGGAAAATTATACAGATAAATTGGTAGGAATAAAAATATTCCTAAGTTGACTGAAAGTAGAATTATAAACATTTTCTGATAAAATTGAAGATTTACATGGAAAATATTTCTGATAAAATTGAAAAAATATATAGAAAAACATTAAAATTGAAGATTATCATGGAAAATTATACAGATAAAATGGTAGGCATAAAAATCTTTCTAAGTTGATTGAAAATGGAGTTATAAATATTTTCTGATAAAATTGAAGATTACATGGAAAATATCTCTGATAGAATTGAAGAAATATATAGAAAAACACATTAAGATTGGCTATTGCATGGAAAAATTTTACAGATAAATATGATGCACATTACTCAGTTTCTTTGTAAGCATGTTAGATTAGTCATTGAGAAAATAGGCTAATGGTACTTGTTAACTAGTGAGTCCTTATCAATAGAATGTACTTGGATATACTGGAATTAGGTTTAGTTATGATAAATACATGTAAGAGTCATGGGTTTAAAAATTGTGATTCTCTAAAGAGTGTAATAGGAACTATATGACTCAGGAATATAAAATGGAAGTGTTGTTTCTTGCTGGTTGTGGTGGCGCACGCTGGTAGGATTTGCTGAAGGAGGCAGAGGTAGGAGGATCACGAGTTTGAGGCCAGCCTGGGAAGAGTTGTTTCTTAACTAAAACTCAACTTGCCATGTGAGGAAAACTCTGTGCTGTTATATGGGGTCCTGTAAACATCTTAACACTAAAATAAGATAGCAGAATAGTAGGCGCAGTATACTACATTTTATCTAGGCCAGAAGGTAGAAAACCAACACGTACATATTTGTACATGAATAATACCTCTTTTTTTTCATAATTTTCAAATAGAATTATCAGCCAAATTTCCAGAAGAATATGGGAAAGAAGGGGAGAAAGCAGAGTTAATAATTGAGTGAGTTTTGTTTTTTAGCTTTAATTCTGAAACCATGTGAATATCATAGCTTTACAATTTTAAACAAAATTGCAAACCTCTTAAAGGGGCTTGGAGGGGAAAAGCATGGTTTGTATGTGTGAGGTCCTGGATCCCTTCTTACCGTGTTTATCCTTGTATTTTGTTTGTTCTAGTGTTTGCATTGTCTTATGTCAATATGGCCACATGAACTTATTTCTATGAACTTACATTGTCCTTCCTCCTTCCCTTCCTCCCTCCCTCCCTCTCTCCCTCCTTCCATCCCTCCATCCCTCCTTCCCTCCCTCCCCCCACTCTCCCTCCCTCCCTCCCACTCTCCCTCCCTCCCACTCTCCCTCCCTCCCTCCCACTCTCCCTCCCTCCCTCCCACTCTCCTTCCTTCCTTCCTTCCTTCCTTCCTTCCTTCCTTCCTTCCTTCTTTTCTTCCTTGCCTGTAACTCTTCATCTATGGGTGAAACCTTGGGAGATTTCACCCTTGCACATTGGCATATTAACTTATATTGCCATTATGCAGACCTTAGCCAACCAAGCATTTTAGATTTTATGGTTTTGGCTTCTCTGTCATGTATAGAAGACACTATCTCACAGCCAATATCCTGGTTCTCCAACTCTCAAGATCTTTCCTTCCTATCTTCTGTGATAGTCCCTGAGCTTTGGGTTTTAGGGACCCCCAATGACACACCTATATCCTTTTATTTAAGTAAAATTTTGTGTCTAGTGAAATTGGATCATGATTTTTCTTAGATCATTTGTCAAAATAGCCTGGTTTATATCTGGCATCTGGCTACAGTTGTTGGTTACACCCATCATATAAATGCCATTGTTGTTTTAATTTACAGTTGCTATAGGGATCATAATGCCTAACTTTGCTTTACTTGAGTCTCCCTTTAAATACTATTCTGTAACTACCTTTGGAGAAGCTTCCATTTCCCTTCTTAGTTTTTCATTTGTCTTGTTTTCTTTGGGCCTCTTGCCCTCATCTTTAGTGAATTAACTGCATATTTTCTGTGTTTCTAAATCATCTCCATCATTGGCATATGATGTATATATTTTTGTCTTAATTTTTCTATTTTTATTGGCATTTATTAATTGTACAAGATAACACAATTTAATATGACATTCCCTGCAAGTATCTAATATAGTTTGGTCATCAGTTCCCTACTCTCCTATTCTTCTCCCTCTCCAGCCATTGCACAGAAGTTGGGAACCCATGTGGTTGAAATAGGGAAAGACTGGAAGAAGCTGAGGGGGAGGGCAACCCCACAGGAAGACCAAAATTTTACAGATAAATATGATGCACATTACTCAGTTTCTTTGTAAGCATGTTAGATTAGTCATTGAGAAAATAGGCTAATGGTACTTGTTAACTAGTGAGTCCTTATCAATAGAATGTACTTGGATATACTGGATATATCTCAACTAACTTGGACCCCTGAGAGCTCTCAGACACTGAGCCACCAACCAGGAAGCATACACAAGCTGGTCTGAGGTCCCTGACACATATACAGCAGAGGACTGCCTGGTCTGGCCTCCATGAGAGAAGATGGAGCTAATCCTCTAGAGATTGGAGGCCCCAGGGAGTGGGGAGGACTGACGCGCGCGCGCGCGCGCGCGCGCGCGCGTGTGTGTGTGTGTGTGTGTGTGTGTGTGTGTGTGTGTGTGTGTGTGTGTACATCCTCTTGGAGCCAGGGGAGGAGGAATGGGATGAGGAACTGTGAGAGGGTGGACCGGGAGCGGGGAGCGGGGATTGTAAAAAAATAAAAGTAATAAAAACAAACACACAAACAAAAAACAAACATAAAAAGAGTCTCTTTGCATCCGTATTCTTGGTTAGGTCTGCTATTGGTTTTTCTGTGTTTGCTTTGGAGAGATTTCAGAGTTTCACCTATGCCATCCTGCTTCCTTTCCTTAGAGCGTTTGAGCCTATGCAGCTTATGTATCCTTTTAGAGGTGATGAATCTCACGTCGTATTTGTTGTTTGAGTTAACACTTCCTCTTATTGTGTCTCCCTATATCCTAATCCTTAAACACGTGGCTGTGCGATCTGAGACAAATGATGAAAGAAGTTAAATGCCAATTTTTGAGGGACAGTCTTGGTTCCCAAAGCTATTACAAGCAAACCACAACCATCGCTTAGCATTCAGCTTTTATGATACGGTCACACCGAGGTGTCGGCTAACTACGCTGGCTTTTATTTACTATAGCACACCAATTTCTCATTTATCCAGATGTAATTACTCTGGCAGCCTCATCTATTTGGAATGCCAGAGGAAATAATAATGGGAAATCAATCACTTCTACACAGCCCAAGTACCTGCGTCAAGATCATTAGAATAAGTTTCATATATGTTTTCGCTAAAAGGAGAACTTCTGATTCAGAGCTTGCTTGAATCCATTAAAAATAATTTTAACCAGCTTGGCTAATTGGATTTCTGTTTTTCCTTTGGCAGGTGTGTGTGTGTGTGTGTGTGTGTGTGAGAGAGAGAGAGAGGAAGGTAGGTTTGAATGGCAAAGAGATGAGAAATAAACACATACTGTGTAGAATGGGATATAATAACTGTATATTCTCCTTTAGGACAGTTAGCAATGTCCTATTATCTTTGTGTCTTCCTCACAGCTTCATTCACAATGTATTCAGTAAACAATCAGATGAGGACAAAAGGCTGGGATGACAGAGGGCCATATGAACAGAAAGAGTTCAAACAGGCCAGCAGCTTGAGGATGCTCTGGGCATAGGCAGTGTCTTCACTACACTCTATTGCACCGTGGGGGAATTTCTATTTCGAGAAAGTAGGAGCCATCATAGAGCATTAGCTCACATTGGTATCAGTGAAATGCCATTCAGAAATGTTTACTATTAAAAAAAAAAACGCAGGTGAGTACTTACTACGTTAAAAATGCTTTTCATTCAAGTGTTCTCTCTCTGTCTCTTCCCAATCTCATCTTTTCCAAGTTAGCAAACTCTTTCATGCAACAAATGGCTCATTATCTGATGATGTTGCTAAAAGTGATCTGTTTCTGTACACAGAGTCATCCTGCTAGAAGAATTCTTTGTTCGGTCAATTTATGGAGAACAAAATGCTTGCACACACTCCTGGCTTACATGCGAGAAATGCTCTTCCAGTTTAGAGTATGTTAAGACTCTAGATAGGTGGACGTTTCTTCGATGATTCCGATGATTTGGTTATTCAGACTTCCCTGGGCATGCTCTTCTTGTCAAGAATTATAAATTTGGGAGTGCTAACAATGGAAATGACAGTAGCAGGCATGCACCAAGTGGTGACATGTCTGAATACGCACGTGCATATACCAGGAACTTTGCAAAGAGCTGTCAGAGATTAATTTATTATTTAATTCCCACCAAGCTTTATGAGGAGGGAGCTATTATTATCGAGTCTTGCAAATGGGGGAACTAAGGCCTGCAGAGCTATGTTTCAAGCCCAGGAAATGATAGCTCTGCGGTTCCAGCCTTAGCGGTCTGACTTCATCTGTGATCCTAACATTATCCACGCATGTCTTTTCTCTTCCCAGTTATTTCTGGGAATGAAGTAGTGGACAATGGCACAGGATCCATTTTATGTCCCATCTAATAAAACAGTGCTTTGCCTTGTTGCCATTCAGTCTTTTTTTTTTTTTAAACAGACTTAATTCATTTATTTTTCTTGTATAAAAACCACAGCTGGAGCCTGGGTCCTCTGAACAGAGACTCTGGTGTGGGTTTTCACAAGATGATCAGTGAATTCCTGATAAGGAGACTTGGTGAACACAGTCTCTTTCCAGAGGTCAGGGGTCAGGTAGCTGTAGGTCTTGGAGATGGCATCAAAGGTGGCCTTGGCAAAGTTGCCCAGGGTGGCAGTGCAGCCTCTGACTGATGTGTAGCTGTCATCTATACCGGCCACCATCAGGAGCTTCTTGGACACAGGACCAGAGACAATGCCAGTGCCTCTGGGGGCAGGAATGAGACGCACCAGCACAGAGCCACAGCGGCCTGTCACCTTGCATGGAACAGTGTGTGGCTTGCCAAACTTGTTTCCCCAGTAGCCTCTCCGCACAGGGACAATGGAGAGTTTGGCCAAGATGATGGCCCTTCGGATGGCAATGGCAACCTTCTTAGAGCACTTAACACCAAGACCAACGTGACCATTGTAGTCCCCAATAGCGACGAATGCCTTGAACCTGGTCCGCTGGCCAGCCCGAGTCTACTTCTGCACTGGAATGATTTTCAGAACCTCATCCTTTAGGGATGCGCCCAGGAAAAACTCAATGATCTGAGACTCCTTAATGGGCAGGGAGAACAGGTAGATCTCCTCCAAGGACTTGATCTTCATGTCCTTAACCAGGCAGCCCAGCTTGGTGACGGGGATCCACTCCTTGTCTTCAGCTTTACCTCTATGAGCCCCGCGACCTCGACCACGGGCCCCCGCCCGACCACTGCACCCCAACCACAGCCCTCCTGCTGCACCGGCATCATCAGCCATTTGGTCATCAGCCATTTGGTGTTTTCCTGAAGAAGCTACCTTATCCTGTCTTACCTTACCTCAACTTTCTATTTGTTCTGCATTATTTGGGTACTGTAATTATTTCCCTATTTCACTTTCCCTTTAGAGTTCCTTGGCCATCATTTTTTTATTTATCTCAATGTAATCAAATTTTGTTCATACCTAATTTCTTTTTATTCTGGGGGCTAGAGAGATGGCTAATTAGCTAAACATTTGGACTGCTATTTCTGAAGACCCAAGTTCAATTCCCATCATCCAAGTAGGAAGCCTCACAAATGCCGTTAGCTGTAGCTGTAGTGGGAACTGATACCTTTACGGGCACTACACTTATACAGGCATGTGAGCATATGCACACTAACACACACACACACACACACACACACACTTTAAAAATAATACTTTAGGATTAAGCATAAGACTATTTTTTTTCTGTAGATATAGGTCATATTCTGAAAAAATTTAAAATATTTTTATTCAAAATGCACTGAAAAGGAAAACCTGAAACCCTGATTTGCATTTGTAAATGCAAATTTGCAAAGGAAAAATTTTTTGTAAACTCCATTAGCTAATAGGAGGATATGCCAAGTTTAATTATCTTGGCATGCAGATATGGATAAAACAAGCAACAACAATAAAAACAAAATCATGCCACTGATCTTCCCCGCCCCCACAAAAACAAGGTAAACCAATATGTATCCTTGCCAGAGGGCGAGAGATGCAGTGATGCCTTGTATATGACTTTAATAAAAAACATGCTTGTCTCTTAAAATTTTCCATGAGCGAAGTGGGAATCTGGGAGTTGAGGAAGAGCAAAAGATGGCCGCATCGGGGAATAATGAAAAATGAAGAGAGCGGGAGTGAGCGGGACTGATAAGATAAAACTCACTTAGGCTGTCTGTCAGATGTCAGAAGCCATGCCCTGCTGTTCTGAAATTGACTCTGTGTGTTACACTCCTTGAAGGTGAGCTTGGAGCGCAGCCTTTAGCAGTCTTTTGGGGAAGAGAAATTCAGTAGCAAATACAGTACTCCCTGTACGTGCCTATGAATTCTCACTCATTGTTCATCAAGACCATTGACGTGGACCTTTTAGAGAGAAATGAGAGCAACTGATTCTTTTTAAATTAAATTGGTTCTTTCCAGTCCTCCCCCACAGTTGCTGCTTGACACTCTTTCACGTTTTTTTTTAGGATGCCCTTCTTGAGTATGATTAAGAATGTTGATATCGACTGACTGACTCTTGTCCTGACCTTAATAGTTATATTTGAGAAACTCTTCTTGCTTTCCCGGAGCCATGTCAGTCACTCTTGGAGCTAATTAATTTTCTTCCCACATATATGGTAGGAGCACTTTAAGGGACAATCATGATTTACAGTGAGTCATAGAATATTAAGTTAGAACTTTTTTCTTTGAGCAGTTAATCAGAATGTAAGTAATCTGATTGCTCTCCTCTCCCCTATCCCATTCTCAAAAGCCTCTAACTCTCCATCCATTTAGTAATGGTGACACATATGTTGCAGTAACTCATATCCTGTTGTGATGGCTTGCTTAATAATCTTCCCAGACACACGTAGCCTAAATATAGGTGCCTTTGGAGGAAGCGAGATGCTTTTGCATTATGTCTGGAAACATTTGAATTGGAAATGCCTGTGAGCCCCAGCTTTTAATTCTCTTCCCTCCTTGTGTTTCACTGTTTTAACTCCACCAAGAAGGGGCCTAGAGATTTGATAGTTCCTTTGCTTATTGCCTTGAAGGGAGGGTGAACTTGATAGAAAGCTACTGTCTTTTGTAAGACATGTAGGCTGTTAGATGAAATTGCCAGAACTCTGATCTAATTTTATTCTGGGGTCAGGTTGGTACGCAGATCTATTCACTCCCCAGCCTGTGCCTTGACATCAAATTGCCCACCGGAAGGATACCAACTCCCAGTGTAAAACGGAAGATGTGATGGATGACCCTTTTACCGTTTATATGAATATTCCTGATGCAGGATTTTTTTCCTCTTATTTTCTAAAGCCTTTCTGCATTTTCAGTCCACTTCTCTCAGCAAAACCAGGCAAAGGGAAAGATGATTAAGTCTCAGAAGAGGCATGAAATGGCCTGAAGCTAAAGAGGGAAAAAGTTTAGGGTGGACATTTTGAAAGATGAACACCAGGAGAGATTAGGCAGTGGAATTGAAGTCCCATCCCTGCAGAGAGCTGAGAAAAGGTTAGATCCGATATTAACATTAATGAAGCAGAGCAAAGCCCTGGAGAATAAAGGAGTTCCTACTAAAAGGAGTGGGAGGGAGTCAACACCTAGTTGACAGTATGTGCTTTTTCTCCTGCTTCCCTTGCTAATGTTCTTCATGGGAAAGGCTTTTGGAAGGCAGCCGAGCATCTGGATTGCAATCTTTTGAAACTCGGATACTTCTGTAAATTGTAAAGATGATTCTTCATGCACTCATCGATATATCTTTAAGTGTCTACTACACGCTGGGTATTGCATCTTCAAGAATGCAACCCCATGAAGACAACTGATACTACATCACGGGGTGGGCTGGGCTGTACAGTCCTGGTATATGCTGCTGTTCCAAAGTGGAAGTGATATAGAAGATGGATGAAAGATCTCAGAACCTCATAGTGCCTGGCAAAAGGCCTTGTCCTTCCCAGAGGAAGGCACGGTACACAGATAATCTATTTAGTGGACTGGGGTAGCAAATGCTTCTTTCTTCTAGTGCTGCCAGGTGGTACAGCTAGCACTCTCAGACAACTCCACAGAGCTGGTATTCATTTTCATCTGATGGCCTGGCACCAGTGTTCCATCCCCTGTTCTCCCTGTGAGGCTCTCTCTAAGAAGGTAGACCACTAGGATGGCAGTGTTCTCCCTTACCTGGGCATGGTCTCTGAGGGATGAGGAGATGATGAAGAACAGTAGATCTTCCTTCTGCACAAGCTCTGCCATTTGTCTGGAAGGTTTCTCCAGTGAAGTATCTCCTAACTCTTGCTGGTTGACTGGCATTTGGCTTCTTATTGACCACAGTCTGTTGGACATGTTCTTTGTCATCAGTCTACAACCTCTTTGTGGAATTAGGTCAACAGACATGTTTCTTAGTACATGATGATGTTTAACTGACCTCTACCCCCACCCCATGCCTGTGTTCACTTAGAATGTGCTTTGTTTATGAATGCAGGTGCCCCGTGGCAGCCAGGATGCAGAATGCACAGGACACTTTGGAAGTTTGTTTCAGAGGAAATGCTTGAAAACGAATCCCCAAAGGATGGAAAGGAGATAACTAGTATTGTAGTTGGGAGTGGGCATGGGTTATTTCAGGGGGAAGAGACCAGTTGAGAGAGTTTAAAATGAAGGGTGGGTATGGAAGTCTGTATGCTGGGTGTGATAATCCCAAAGGACCCACCACCATTTGAAGACTTTCTTTTGAGTTGGAGAGGAATTGTTCCAAGGACTTTCACATTCTTTAAGATGATTTTCCTTGAGGCAGACATTGGGAGACCTCACCTGGAGTTAGGGGAAGACCTTGTGACCAGTCTGGGAATAAGATGAGATAAATGGAGACAGAGCCTCTATCACAACTTCAGTTTTCTCTTAAAGGCTAACTCTCTTTTCCCTTTTATAGCTGTTAAAGAACTTAAAAAATCCTCTGTGAATTCCTATGTATTTCCTGATTTTATTTCTATTTCCCTTGTTGTTCTGGAGTCCCACCCTTCTCTCTGGGTTGTTTTCCTTCTCTCCCCCTCTCTTCTTATTCTCTCCTTCCCTCCCCTTTCTCTCCGGAGCTTAGAATGACAATTAGATCTAACAACAGACAAAACAGTTCATTGCATTTACTTTTATCTTCAGTCATTGGAAGATCTGAGCTGGAGTCTAGGTCCCCAGGGAAACATGAATACAAATCATTTGAAAATTAGATTTGTCAAGGAAAATACGAATTAAGAGACAAGAAGCTGAATTTTTCTCTGCTGAAAATAAGAAATCATTTTCCCTTAAGAAAAAAAGGAAAGAATCAGAACATTTACTTTTGAAAACTTGTGAATGTAGTTACTTTCTCTGCCTTTTTGAAATGGCTCTTTTAGAAACTAAGCCTTTAGTCAGCTTGTTGACCAAAGGGCCTGGGAGCCATCTCTTTGATATATGACATCAGGGGAGTCAGGGTTGCTATTTTACTTTTTCTCTAAGATATTAGGAGCCCAATTTTAGTCCTTGCTCAAAGAGATTCTCCTTCTTGCCTTAAACAACTCCTACTCCAAATTGCTGCAAGATTTCTCCTTAGTTACCTGGTAATCTTAAAGTAACTCATGGATGTACTGGCTGGTTTTGTGTGTCAACTTGACACAGGATGGAGTTATCACAGAGAAAGGAGCTTCAGTTGGGAAAGTGTCTCCATGAGATCCAGCTGTGGGACATTTTCTCAACTAGTGATCAAGGAGGAGGGCTCCCTGTGGGTGGTGCCATCCCTGGACTGGTAGTCTTGGGTTCTATAAGAAAGCAGCCTGAGCAAGCCAGGGGAAGCAAGCCAGTAAGAAACATCCCTCCATGGCCTCTGCATCAGCTCCTGCTTCCTGACCTACTTGAGTTCCAGTCCTGACTTCCTTTGGTGATCAACAGCAATGTGGAAAGTGTAAGCTGAGTAAACCATTTCTTCCACAACTTGCTTCTTGGTCATAATGTTTTGTGCAGGAATAGAAACCCTGACTAAGACAAATTGGTACCAGCATAGTGGGGGTATTCCTGTGACAACCTGACCATGTTTTGGGGAGGACTGTGGAAGAACTTTGGAACTTTGAGCTAGAAGAACCATTGGGATGTTAAGAGCTCTGTGGGATGTTCTGTAGGGGCTTGGAAGATAATGTTGAGAACAGTGCAGAAGATGGAGGCCTGGCTTGTGACATTCCAGAGGGAAGATTAAAGGCTCTTATTAGGGCCGTTGCTGTTTTGATTGTGAAGATTCTGTGGTTTTGGTTAGCTGGGGCTGAAGAATCATCTATGATTAACAAGATACCAGCACTACTAAAGTAAAACTTTTGCATTACTGGGACTATTGATGATGGTTAGCTGGAGCTAAGAAATTAGCAGTGATGAAGAAGAGACCAGCATTATTGAGGTGAAATCTTCTGGGAAGTGTTTTCTGAGAGCACAGAGGCTGTGTTCCCGAGATAGCCAAGGTTGTACCTTGTGCTGTGGCTGGACTTGGTACTGTGTAAGAGTCACCCAGGTGGTACTGGTTTTGAAGGCATGAAGGGGTCATAAAGAGCAGCTGAGGCTCGGCACTGTGAGAGGCCACAGAAGGCTATTGGTGAAGGTGCAGCTTCAGTTGCAATTGATGGCCCAGGATTGAAGGGGTCATGCAAAGGAGTTGAGGCTTGGCACCATGAAGAGAGCCTATGAGAGGCTATTGGTGAAGCCTAGTTACAGTGGAAGACAGCAGTGTTTTGGAGATGCCAGTACCATAAGATGACCACCAAGAACAGCAGCAGCAGTGGAGTACAGGCATCTGGAGCCTAGAAGACAAGGTGTGTGCTACAAAGGGCAGAGCTGGGGAAGTGACTGAAGACCTTGGAGGAGCCCAGAAGATCGTGAGTTGGATCCCAGACATTGGACGGTTGGAGTTTCATTTTTGCTTGTGATTGTGACTGCCCTGATGTTTTTCCCTCTTGAAGGAAGAAAGTATTTTAATGGCACCCACAGTTAAGATACTTAGAATTTTTAAAAGACTTTGAATTTTAAAAGATATTGGACATTTTAAAGGGATTGAACTTTTAATATGTAAAGACTGTGGGACTTTTAAAGTTATTTAGATCATGGGATGAATAAAAAAGTAAGGGTTGAGGCTTAATAGTGATGTGTTTGTGTGTCAAGTTGTCAAGGGGTCAGTTTTGGCTGGTTTTGTGTGTCAACATAACACAGGCTGGAGTTATCACAGAGAAAGGAGCTTCAGTTGGGGAAGTGTCTCCATGAGATCCAGCTGTGGGACATTTTCTGAATTAGCTATCAAGGGGGAGGGCCCCTTGTGGGTAGTGCCATCCCCGGGCTGATAGTCTTGGGTTCTATAAGAAAGCAGGCTGAGCAAGCCAGGGAAAGCAAGTCAGTAAGAAACATCCCTTCCTGGCTTCTGCATCAGCTCCTGCTTCCTGACCTGCTTGAGTTCCAATCCTGACTTTCTTCGGTGATAAATAGCAGTGTGGAAGTGAAGTGTAAGCTTAATTAAACTCTTTCAGTCCCAACTTGATTCTTGGTCATAATATTTTGTGCAGGAATAGAAACCCTGACTAAGACAATGGATGAATTATCCTTAGGATAATTGTCCTTAGGATAATTCATCCGTGATCCATGTGCTCTTTAGTCTTCTTACTTGAGGACCAGTTCTATTATTTATCTGAAAACATCTGTAAGATGAATTGTATTGGATTTCTCTTTGTCTTTGAAGTTCTCAGTGTGTTATCTGTGATATACTGGCTTACTATTTATTCAGTTACCAAACTGTTTTTTCTAACTCAACTACATTTGTAGAAATAATTTCTGGACAGAGAAAGGATATTTATTATATCTCCCATGTAGATCTTAAAAAGAGTATATTTTGTTTATTTTTTTCTGAGAACCTTGTATGAGAACCCAGTACTCTGAGAAATGAACCAGTTACACTCTGCTTCTCAGTGGATGTGTGCGATAGGAGTTCTATTTGGCAGATGGAATGCCAGCCCTTTCAAATGTTCCCAGGTGGAGCAAACACTGTTTGCTTTCAGAAGTTCTCTGTGAGGCTTTCATTTGAAATTCATAAAAGTTATCAGCCAACTTCCAACAATTGTTTAGTAAAAAGCAATTAGCCAGCCAGAAATATAATCGCTTTTATGTCAAAATATGGTGGAGACAGCTGCTAAGCGGGCCACCGATGGCCCCCAGGCCATATGCTGTGAGTCCCAGGCATATGTGTAGCCAGGCACAATAGCACAGAGCATATTGGGAGTAATAAACCCAACTCCCCAATTTTCTTCCCTCACTCACCCACTTCTCTCCACTCCAGAGAAACTTGACAGGAAGAAATTCTCTGGAGTCACAGTGAAGATAGACAAACTCTGTTATTAGACAGGCATCTTATCTGGTGATCGATGTGCAAGGCACTAAGTCCAGCATAGTTTGGATAAATTCCATGCAAACCTTATTGTATTACAGAAAACTGATTTTTAAAAGAAGTCTCCACAAAACAGCAGCAATATCAAATCTTAATGTAACAGCCCTCATCAAGATATAAAATTCTGAATATAGATGCATATCTGTTAGCTCCTCCTGATTTAATATCTGTGTGGAAGAGGTTTTTAGAGTTTCCTGTTTCCTGCAGAGATGGCTTTACTCTCTGTAGGGTGTAGGCACTGGTGTTCATTCCTTCATCTTGCTCCCCAGGACAGACTGAGGATGGCCCCACACATCTGTTTTTAGAAATACAAATCTAGACACATGGTTATTTTAATCCTAGGGGGTGGAGGAAAAGGAAACTCCTGGAATAATTTCTGCCATCAAGAAAGGGTATATTTTTGTCAAAAACATGTTCATCTGGAGAATGAAATGCAGACAAAGCAGCTTTTGCATATCTAGAGCTTTCCCATCCCCAAAAGATGTGGTCCTTAAACATTCTGAAACCATTTTTAGAGCACTCTTGTTGCCTGATTGTCCAAGCACAGTCCTAGTGATGGCTCTTCATACTTTCTGGCCACTACAGAGGGTCAGCAAAATCTTATTTTACAGCTTTAAAAAAAGGAGTCATGAGTTTTGAGGATAATAGGAACTTTTCTCTTAAACACACTAGACAGAACAGTGTGCACAGAAGAAACCCAGAATAGCTCTTAGAAAAGAGACTCTCACGAATTCCTAGATTTCTAAATTCAGGTCTTTTCTTCCATCTTCTCCCAACAGCTTCTTTAGCAGAGTTATGATGAAGGGGTCTGTTAAGGTCCTGAAGAAAACCCTGTAGTTTAGGTAACTTGCTCGAAGGACTCAAAGGACTCAGCATACAGTGGCTCCCCTGCTAAGTTTTTACATGAAAAGCACGCAAAACTAAATCAGTAAAGGAAGCCGCATGTGGGGGTGAAGTCTGGGGAGACCAGGCACATATCCCCTCAGCACGGTCACATACTTTGTATTTAGTTTTCATAGTGAAGGGTCATGGCAGTCCTGGTGAGATTTCTATCAAGGAAGCATTAGGCTGATCAAGTGAATCCCCTCTGCCTGGTGAGTACCAGAGCTTCACACTGTATGTAGCACAGATATTTAGCATAAGCCATGCTGTGGGTAAAAATACTTCAGGCACAGTGAGTTATTTTTGCCAATTTGTGATCCTGAGATGCAAATCTCAGATGCCAGTTGATGGTCACTTTGTAAGTGGATCTTCCTGACAAGAACTATCCCCCACATATGCCATAGGCACTGTGACTTCTGCGTGAGAGATATAAGATAATTGTCACGTTTCTTTTCTCCCATTTAATCTCCCTTCATTGGACTATGAGGAATTTTATTGATGGTCCTTGGAAGTGGAGATAGATTTATGATCAGTGAAAGGTAGAGTCTGGCCCATTGATGTAAGTGCTGAATCATGAGGTCTGTATGACAGGAAGCACGTGAAGATTTAAAGCAGGGACTTTACAGTTCGGACATTTGAATCCAAATCCTCCTTCATATTTCTATAGTATGATGACAAATTTCTGCCCTTTCATATTCATGCCTTGTAGATGATCCACCAAGTATGTAATATATGTATGCATATATTCATTGAGTAAATTTCATAGAAAGTTGGATAATTTGGATTTCATGAGGATGCCATATGATTGCCTTATGGGTATATGAATTTATAAGTGAGTCAAAAATGAAATTAATATTATTGGATGTAGAATCATAATTTCTGATTTTGGTTTGGTGCAGGGATTCTCTCTCTCTCTCTCTCTCTCTCTCTCTCTCTCTCTCTGTGTCTCTCTCTGTCTCTGTCTCTGTCTCTGTCTCTCTCTCTCTCTCTCTCTCTCTCTCTCTCTCTCTCTCTCTCTCTCTCTGTGTGTGTGTGTGTTCATTCAGGACACGGTTTCTCTGTTTAGCCTTGGCTGTCCTGGAACTCACTCTGTAGAACAATCTGGCCTGCTTCTTCCTTCCAAGTGCTGGGGTTAAAGGCAAATATCACTATGCCCAGCGGTGGTGGGATTTCCATTCCATGCTTTTTACAAATAAGTCTGCACACAGTATATGCATGCACGAGCAAGGTTCTTTACTTAATTTTTTTTTGAGAATTTCATACATGAACGTGGTGTTTACATCATCTCTACTGTAACGTGTCTTCCCCATGTCTTCCCCATTCTAAGTCCTCTCATGCCTCCTTCAAATTGTTGACCTTTGTTTCTTCAGTTGTGCATTGTGTATTGTATATTGTATAGTATATATTGTGATATACCTCTGTGAGCGTTCACACACAAGTCCAATTAGTGTTGGCCGTATGTCTCTGTGTCTAAGGATGGTCACTTGGGTTTGGATAGCCTATCAAAGGGCTAATTCTTGCAGGTCTAGTTTGGGGCAGCATATTGTCAAGATTTCATGGGTACAGCACTCTGTCATCTATAGAAGATAATATCTTGCAGCAGGTATCCTGGTTCTCTGGTTCTTGCAGCCATTCTGCCTCCCTTTATATTTTTATTTCTGGGCCTTAGGTGTAGGGGTTGCAATATAAATGTATCCATTGGTGTTGGGTGCCACATGGCCTATTGTTCTCCACAGTTTGATCATTTGTGTCTTTCTGTGAGGTTCTCCATCTGCCAAATAGGAAGCTTCTTTGATGATAGGTGAGAGTTTCACTTACCTGTTGGTATAAGGATAAGTATTTAGAATTCAGTTTGAACGAGCATGTTAAGGTGAATACAATGATATCACTTAGGCAGCCTATGCTTTTAAGTGATTTTTATCAGGTTTGGGATCAGATGGAGCAAGAGATTCCCAAAAAGGCAGTGAATGGACCCTTTCAATTCTAGAGACTTTTCTAGAATGACAAGAAAGTTACAAATACCAGCTTTTTCTAACAATGTGTTACCTGCATTTTATTTCTAATTATATTTGATTTTAAAATCTTTGGGTTTTCAAATTGCTATCTCCTGAGTTACACATTGAACAGATTAGAATTCTTAGGGGAAGGCGAGCTTCCCTTACATGCTCTGTTCTGTTCATCAAATAGTTGTAGGTTTGATGTACTTTTCTTCTTATACCTAAGGGAGCCCATCTTCATTGCTTCTCCTCTGCTATAAAATCTTTAATTCTTTTAGCTTGTCTTAAGGTTCATTTAAGTCCCTATTTTGTTTTGTAATTAATCATGGAGGTCAAAAAAGAAACTATTTTCTCTGTGGTTGCTGTGATGTTTTCTCAATTTTCTGGCAGGTGAATTTAACTTTTATTTTTAAGAAGATCAGACAGACTTATTTCTCAGGCACCTGGATATTTGATCTGATTTTCAGGTCTCTGTCATTTTCAGACACACAGGCCTGTATACAGAGAGTTTTGAGCGCTGGTGCATGGGGGCTTTGAAGTCAGTTGGTTAGTATGTAGATATTTTAGTCTTAATGATTGATCCTAATCCTAGGACAAGCAGGTAGCACCCTGACACTGTTAATTTAATTTTTACGTTCTCAATTTCCTCATCAATAAGACAGGGAACAAAATACTGCTATTTATTTTATTATTAAATATGACATTTCAGTATGCTTACTGCTTACAACAGTATCTGATGCCATTACATATAGAAAAAGAATCTTATGCCACATTTCAATGCCTCTTAGGTTGTAAAGAATTGCCTTGAGCAGTGCTTTTCTTTTCTTTTCTTAGACTGTTTGAAAGTAACTGTAACACAGACTATGTATTCTCACTGATTTGTCTTTGTTAACTATATCCTAGATTCCTTTGGCAGAAGTCTGGCTTACTCTAGGTTATACATGGAAATGTAAATTTTTATGGGACGAAGACAGCATTATCTTATGACTAACATGAAAGCAACTGTCTTTGTATAGTTAAAGACATGGCTACAAATCTTTTATCTATGGAAATTGTACAATACCCTTCCCCCTTCTTCATATTAATAACATTCTGCATACATTCTTTCTTCCAAATAAGATCGCCAAGGCTAATACAGTTGTGAATGGGTTCTAGTTTCCATGTGATCCCAAGAAGAAAACAATGTAGGGTCCACAGAAGACTGTCACACACCAACAGACAACTAAACAAATTAACATACCTCACAGAGAACTTTTCCTGAAATGAGAAAAAAAAAGGATCATACACATAGGAGGTACTTAAAAATGGTAGTAGTTCTTTTCTCTCACTTTGCCTGGCTACCATAAGGAATTTCTCCTCTCCCTAAGTTTCTCTCAACCTTTCTTTTCCTTGGTTAGGATAACCCAAGGATATTTGTAAACGATCCTCCCATAAACTATAAAATGAATAACTTCAGCAGAGGTGTGAAGAAGCCCTGCTGTTGAAAGTGGAGTGAGATTGATTTGCTAGCCTCCACCCCCCACACCAACTTGGGAGGAAGCTTGGGAATTATATAAACCAAGGTGAAGACTATTCCTTAAAAATGATGCTGTGAATATATGTACATGTTTCCAGGTGTGAATGTGTGTGTCCAAGTGTGGGGAACCATCTTGGCAAGGAGAATTAAAGGCTAACAGACAGGAATGAATCCAAAGTGATAGGCTGCAAAATGGTTTGACCCAAGCAGCAGACCCAAAGGGTAACTTTTCCCACTTTGCATTCTGGGTAAGCTATAGGTAGCCACCTTCAAATCTCCTCTCTTAAAAGATACAAAATCAGGTTAAAATAACAGGTTTTACTTGGAGCTATGGAGTTCATAGTGATTTCTTCTGACAAACCAGCAGCAAATATATACTGCTTGAGCCTATCAGAATTTAAATTACTTAGGATGAATAGAAAAATCACTATCTCCCAAAGTTCAGTGTTGTTGTACATGCCCAGAAAGGGTCTTCAAGATTGACAGATTTCTTTTCTTTTTTTTTTTTAAAGTTTTTAATTGAATATATTCTTCATTTACATTTCAAATGTTATACCCTTTCCCGGTTTCTCCCCTCCCAGAAAACCCCCAACCCATCCTCCCACCCCCTGCCTCCAAGAAGATGCCCCTCCACCAAACCCACTCCCAACCCACCTTGATTTCCCCACGCTGGGGCATCTATCGAGCCTTCATAGGACCAAGGACCTCTCCTCCCACTGATGCCTGACAAGGCTTTCTTCTGCCACACTTTTGGCTGGAACCATGTGCACCCCTTGGTTGATGGCTTAGTCCCTGGGAGCCCTGGGGCATCTGATTGGCCGACATCATCGTTCTTCTCATGGGGCTGCAAACCCCTTCAGCTCCTTCAGTCCTCCAACTCCTCCACTGGGGACCCCGAGTTCAGTCCAATTGTTGGACTGCCTCTGTATCTGTAAGACTCTGGCAGGGCCCCTCCAGAAAGAATCATAACAGGCTCCTTTCGGCTCTCACTTCTTGTCACCCATAATAGTGTCGGGGTTTGGTGACTGTTTACAGGATGAATCCCCAGGTAGGACAGTCTCTGGGTGGCCTTTCCTTCAGTCTCTGCACCACATTTTGTCTCCATAATTGCTCTTGTGAGAATTTTGTTTCCTTTCTCAGAAAAACCAAAGCATCCACACTTTGTTCTTCCTCTTCTTGAGCTTCCTGTGGTCTGTGAATTGTAACTTGTTATTTTGAGCTTTTGGGCTAATATCAACTTATCAGTGAGTGCATACCATATTTGTTCTTTTGTGATTGGGTTACCTCACTCAGGATGACACTTTCTAGTTCCATCTATTTGCCTAAGAATTTCATGAATTCATTGTTTTTAATAGCCGAATAGTACTCCATTGTGTAGATATATGTGGTGTGTAGATATACCACATTTTCTGTATCCATTTCTCTGTTGAAGGACATCTGGGTTCTTCCCAGCTTCTGGCTATTATAAATAAGGCTGCTATGAACATAGTGGAACACCTGTCCTTATTACATGTTGGAGCATCTTCTGGGTATATTCCCAGGAGTGGTATAGCTGGGTCCTCAGGTGTACTATGTCTAATTTTCTGAGGAACGTCCAAACTGATTTCCAGAGTGGTTGTACCAGTTTGCAATCCCACCAGCAATGGAGAAGTGTTCCTCTTTCTCCACATCCTCGCCAGCATCTGCTGTCCCCTGAGTTTTTTATCTTTGCCATCTGACTGATGTGAGGTGGAATCTCAGTGTTGGTTCGATTTGCATTTCCCTGATAACTAAGGATGCTGAACATTTCTTTAGGTGCTTCCCAGCCATTCGAGTTTCCTCTGTTGAGAATTCTTTGTTTAGCTCTGTACCCCATGACAGATTTCTTAATTTACAAATGTTCATGTATTTCTGAAAGTTACATACTCAGTTATTTATGTGTATGTATTACATATGTTTTTCATGTATGTGTTGTGTGTGTGTGTGTGTACATGTGTGTGGAGGTCAAAGGCCTATGTTAGTTCTTTCTCAGATGCTCTTCACCTTGTTTTTAAGATATGGTCTCTCACTTAACTCACTGATTTTTGTGCATTGCTGCCTGTCTAGTGAATTCCTGTGATCTCCCTGTATCTAATTACCCAGTGTTGGGGGTTACAGTCTATATTGCCATACATGGGTTTTACATGGGTGTCAGATATTCAAATTCAGGGCCTCAAGCTTGTTCAGCAATCCTTTTATTGACTGGACTGAGATGCCTCCCCAGACTGCACATACCTAGTCCTACACAGAGACATAGTAAAGTAAAAAGTCCTCAGTAGCAAATTTGCACAGTGGAAGTAAGTCCTTTGTTTCTGGTACTAGGTTGTTGAAGATCATTATATGTATATGGACAGACCCCTAAAGACAGGCAAAAACATTCATTTTTCTTCATTTTAATCTTTTCTAGAAAAAACAAAACCTATTTCAAATAGAAGAACAAAAAAGTTGAATCTGGGAGGCATACAGAAGAAAAAGGAGTCTCCTGTTTAATAAAAAAAAAAATCGGGGCCTTGGATGTCTCTGTGAGCCCATACTCACCACAAAGACCATAGGCCTCAATTGTAGCCACAGCGAGGCCTCCATTTGGCCTGCCACACGATCCTTACCAGCTTCCCTGCGATGAGGAAAAACAATTTATTCTTCTTCACTAGCTCAAGTTGTCTTCACTACTTACCAGCAGGAGTTTCTGAAAACTTTGTACTTGCCAGTTTTTAGGGATTTAAAGAGAAACGAAATATAACACATTTTTTAACTGGGGCAGGAAGAAGCCAGTCTAGCTCATTAGTGCATGGAAAACAGTGTCCGCTTTGGGCTAGATCAAAAGGTCAATGTGACTGAAAGGCCTTCTGTATTAACTAAATACCCATTACATGGGTCATGTCCAAGGCCAGCCTGATGGGTAGGTAACTCCCCATATGGTTTTATTTCAGGACTGAAATACCACCCCCCTTGATCCTCTAAATGCCAAATATGACTCCTATGTGCCCACCGATGCCTGAAATGTGTTTTATAGGAACAAATGTCTTTCATGGAGCAGTCAGTAATAGGTTCATGGTGAAAGCACCTTAGGTGTGACTTAAGAACACACGGAGGTGCGAATGATTGGCTGGGGCTCTCTGGAGAGGAAGCTGAAAGACTGAGGAAAGAAAGAGGCTCTGTCTCAGATGGCAAGAGAGAGAGACAAACAGGAGAAAGGGCAGAAGAGAAGATGGAGGACCAGGCAAGTCAACCTTGTACATTTTTTTTTTCAAAGTGAGATACCAGGAACTTATCCACAGTATCTGGCACATAGCAAACATCTTAGTATGAATTTATTGTTGTTTGCAGTGATGACAGGTCATGTCATTTTGGGGATGAATGTATAGAATCCATATGTTAATGTGATAGTGAGTCAAGAGAAACTTGTGTATTATCTTTTCTAGTCTTTCTTGAGCCTAACCTTTATTTTCATTATTCCTTAATCTTTTGCTTAAGAGGTTTTATACCAAGAAGAGAGTGAATGTAATTATAAATGTAGTGAAACAAACAAACAAACAAACAAACAAATCCAGAGTTGCAGCGAAGCCAACTTCTGATATTTAACCATGTACGCATGCCTGTGTGACAATTTGTATTCTTCCCATTACTAATTCATACAAATGGAGGATTGGAAAGTATGCATCTCTGTTCATATGGAATCACTGCCATAATCTCCAAATGACTCTTCTCTGGGCATATCACCTCCATTGCAGGCTTTCCTGAGTGACTTCAGCTACTCCAGTGCACTGACATCCATACCTGCCCTTTGGCATTCATACATATTTTGTCTCATAAGCAAAAATTACCATATCTGCCCAGTATCAGCATAAACATGACTGTTCACCATTTAACATGCCTATGGATGTGTTTTGCCTCCCACCTATACTGAAATCTTATTTTACGGTCCATGCGGTAGAGAGAGTCTAAGAAGCTCACTGGCCATCCTTTACTCTGCTATCTGTGGTCCTGTGTTGTCATCCCTTCCCCCTATTTGCATATGGGTAGACCTGCTCACTTGTATTTAATGAACAGAAGAAAGCTAAAGTTGCAGGATATCATTTCCAACATTAGGTAACCAAAGGTTTGTGTTTCTGTCCAACTAGAGCTCTCTAGCTCCTGTTTCTATGATCAACATTGATGGGTGCTGCTGCCTATGTTTCCAGAACTTTGGTAAGAGGCAGAAGGAAGCTACGGTCAATATTAGAAATGGATGTCAGTAATAGCTTTGAGGAACCTAGTCTTTTTTTTTCTTCTATATTTTTTTATTTACATTCCAAACGAGAGGAACCTAGTCTTACCAGTAGTCACCTGAGTGAGTTTACAAATGGCTTCCCTAGCAGCAGAGTCTGCAAGAGAGAAAGTGGACACAGATGACAACTTGATTTTAGTGTTGTAAGAGCCTTTGAGACAGAAGCATCCAGAAAATTCAAGATTAATTCCTGATATACAGAAACTGTGTCTGTTGTTTATGCTTTTGAAATTTGAAGTGGTTTTGCTTTTAGTAATAGCCGATTCATATAATGCATGTCTTAACACCTACAAACTAACACACTTAGAGCGAAAAAGCACTGGGAATATTAGAGACAGTGCTTTTCATCACCAGGGAAACAGCTATTTCTTCTCTTCTAGGGGGTGGGGAGGGTAAAAGGTGGAACTTAGTATTTGCTCTCAAAGTTTTGTGCTTATGAAGTTTGAACCCAGAGGGTTAAATGAATAGAAGAAGTAGCTTAGGAATGCAATACCAAGTGAAGATGATCATTCAAGGGTCTCCGAGCTTCAGAAGCTGAGGTTTAGTGTTAACATGAGGAGACCAAAGAACAAGGAACAAGGAACTAGGAAAGAGGGAAGTGACATTCTTTTCCTTCTTTCCTTCCTTCTTTCCTTCCTCAGGGCAAAACCATTTTATTTATGTATACTAATAACAATGTTATCTGTTGTTTATAGCATGCTAATATGTATTTCTTTAAAAAAATTAAAACATTCTTCTCTCATATAATACTTCCAGACCAGTTTGCTCTCCTTCTATTCCTCCCAGTCCCTGATCCCCCATCAATCCTCTTCCATTTCTCTTCAGAAAAGAGTGAGACCTCCAGCGATCTCAAGCAATGATGGAATGGCAAGTTGCAATAGGACTGGGCTCAAACCCTCATATCAGGGCTGCATGAGGCAACTCAGTAGGAGGAAAAGGATCTCAAGGGAAGGCAAAAGAGTCAGAGACAACTCCGCTGCCACTGTGAGGAGTCTCACGAAAACACCAAGATAACAAGCATGACTTATTTGCAAAGGACCTAGTGTAGACCCATGCAGGCTCTATGATTACTGCTTCAGTCTCTGTGGGCCCCTATGAGCCCTGCTTAGGGATGTGTTCTCCTGGTATCTTCCACCCCTCTGGCTCCTAAAATTTGGAAAGATTGCAGGAAGACATGACTGGAATTGGCAGACATTTGCAGGTGATGTGGAAACCTAGTGCATAGAAACTTCCAGGATTCTGTGACATTGACCCTAGCAAGGACTCCTAGCAATGGAGGCTACAGAGCATAAAACCAGTCACCTTCTGTCACCAGGCAGTTGTGGAATGAGACACCACCCCAGCCACAGGACCTTTGACTTACAATTTGTCCTGTCTACAAGATGTGCTGGGGTAAAAGTGGTGGTGGCAGAGAAATTGTAGGAATAACTGAGAACAGTGATTGCTCCAGCTTGAGATCCATGCCACAAGAAGGAGCCCATGCCCAGCACTGCTGATGGTCCCAGTATACAAGTCATGTGTTGTCTGGGGCTTGGTGAACTGCAGAGAACAAACGTTGTTAAAGAGAAGACTAGTGTATGTTATTGTACCCAAATCTTCCTCCTTCAGGACCATATTCCTCCACACCTGGCTATCAAGGGCTCAATGAAACATCCCCCAATAAGTACTATCCCCAAACACAAGAAACCTCAAGGCTTTGCCTCATCCCTTCAATGGCTGATTGTTGAGACAGATATATGAGAGATTGCATATATTAAGTGTTCATGTCTCAGTGTGGGACACTCTGAAGACACTCCAGAACTCCTCAAAAGATTGGCAGGCTCAGAGAACAGCACATTCTCAGGGCATATTTTCTTTGAACTGAATTTTCTCCTTCCCTTTCAATACTGAATTGCCTACAAGCAGATTCCAGTCAAGCTTTGGCCCTCCACTCTACATCTCAATTCCTACAAACAACCTAAGACAAGGGGTTAGGAACCATTCGGTTTTTCTGATTGCTGCCTTGCATGGAGATCTTGCCTATCATATCTTGATTTTGAAAAGATGTAACTGTGGGAATGAACCACTATGATCTTTGTATGTTGACGAGAAGTTCAAATGTAAGGGGACATCTGAATGAAACAGAGGACATATATGGGCTAAATACAGTGAATGGTCATGAGTTTGAGTTTTCAAATCACTGCATATAATGCTGAATTTTTAAATAAAAAATTTCAATCTCGGTTGATGCTGTTTTACTGTTTGCCGAAGAGGAGACTTGGGCATTTAATGTACAGATGAGAGAGGAGAAAGTGGAAGAAATTTACATTTTTGACCTTGGCACTTCATTTAAGTAATAACTATTACTTCTATTATTTTTCTTCTATTCAAACCTCAAAGCAGATGTCTAGATTTTCAGGAGCATTACAGGTGGAGAAGATTTCTCTCCCATATTAGCTCTTTGGAAATCTTCCTAATATTGTCAGAAAATTTAGATGTTTTCAGCTTACATCTGTCATTCTTGTGTAATAAGTAATCACTATATACCCACATTTATTCCCCCCTAATGGTCTAGTTTACAAAATGCACATCTCTTTGATGGAGAAATCAAATCTATTTACCTGTCTGGGTTTCTTCTCCCACCCCATTTCCCATGAATAAAGAAGCCTTTTAGACAGTCAGGATAGGATATGCTACCTTGTAAAGAATGAAATTCATTAAAAGTAGCATTTTTCTCCTATAGGTTGAGCTCATCATTTGTGTCCCAGTGCAGCAATTTGACACAATACTTTGTTTCAGGGGGAATAGTTTCACACTCGCTTCACAGTTTAAACCAATTTGATTTTACTACTAATTTGCCTTATTTTAACTTGGATCTGCTGAGGTAGTTTAAGCTGCTTCCAAACACTTACTGCCTCATTAGTTGATAACTGTGGTCTAATGGCTTTCAGACCAAATGAGGGCTTCCAGGGTGTTGGACACCGCTCTTTGCAAACCCAAGGAAAGGAAACCAGGAGTGGATCTAATTCCATCCTTTGTTAGCTTTGGGATACTTAGTGCTTATTTAAATGGAGCTGTAATTATTTTCGGTGTTGCTGATTGATGGGGAAGTCTCTGGGTAAATAGACTGAAGCCATCACATGGTCTGTTGCATAACTGAGCAAGTGCCTAAGAAGCGAGAGAGGCCTTTTCTCTAAGACAATTCCATGGGACAATTTCATGACTGTTAAAGGCATGAAAAATAGATGACATAAACTTGTGTGTGTGCTTATACATGAACATGTGTATGCTTGTGTACATGTATAAAATATCCTCCCATATCTGTATATACCCACATGCATATGTGTGTGCATATGCATGTGTATGTGTATGTATGTATGTATATATATATTTATAAATACAGATATAAACACACTAAAATCTATTCCTAATTTCTAGGGTGTAGACTAAGATTTTTGGTTAGGATAGTACTTACTCAGCCATCTTAAGACTAGTTATGAGTCTAAGTATTAAGATTTCAATCTGCATTGTTCTCCACAACTTCATGTTTTGAGCTCTTGTTCCCAGCTGGTGGCACTGCCCGGAGGCAAGGCCTAACTGGTGAAACCAGGCCATTGGAGTAGGCTTTTGAAGCTTGTCCCTGGCTCCTGGTTCTGGCTCCCCACCCTCTTCCCTCCTGTGGATGTGTCTGCTCCACCTTCCCTGCTGTGATGGATAGATGCTTCTGAAACTACGAGCCTAATCCAGTCTGTCTTTGCTCACATTGTTCTGCCAAAGATTTTGTCACAGAAGCTCAAAAGGAACCAAGGCACTTTTTTTTTAGGCCCAGAAGGAACCTAGGTATGTACTGAAGCCATACTGACTCTCAAAAGAAGTTAAGCAAGCTCTTACTTGTTCTCTATCCTTGATTCTGACTCTATTCTCCTTCAGTTTGAGAAACTCATTACCCCTTTCTGAAACCCATCAGGAAAAATGGACAGACTACTTCTCAACCTTAGAGGACAAATCCTATTTTGTTGAAGGTAGGCAGTATAGTCCAATTTTTCTTGGGTCATAGCTTTGAGGATAAGCCTAAGAGCAAGCCATACAGGACAAATTTGATGATATGGGAAACTTTTTTTCCTCTAATGAGCTCATAGTTGGTGATGAGACCAATTTCATTTTTGTTACTGTGGAGTAATGTTCAAGGTTCCTACAATTGGAGCTATGGCAGTCACCTTAAAAAGCATGAGGAGAATAGCCTAGCGACCTTTGAGCTAAGCACAGCTTCCCAGATGGATTAAGTTCTCCAACAGTTACTTCAGATCTGGACAGTCTACATGGGTACTTCTTGCTGTTTGAGGAAATTCAATGTCTTTATGGTTTAAGCCATTGTTAGTTTAGTACTTTTCTGCTTGCATCTGAAATCATTAATTGCCAATGCTCAAAGAAGCAATGGAGACTTGTAATCTTGCTTCCTTTTGATGCTTGTGTTTGCATATTCAGGGTCATTTTAATCTGGGCCAATGGAGCTTTCTTTATATCTATCATTGGCTCAGTAGTTTATATTATATACTTAGTCACCAAGACCAAATATCTATAAAGAAGCAGTTTAAGAGAAGACAGACTTATTTGTGGTCATAGTTTGAAAGAGTGGGAAGACAGGGACGGCATGGCAGAGTTCACGGTGGCATGAACATGTAGAGGGGAAGACTCCTTATATCTTGGTTGGCCAAGAAGCAAAAAGTGTACGCCAAGAAGCAGCCAGGGATAATACATACCAAAGGACTCATCCCCATTAACTTACTTCCTCTGTGTAGATCCTTCACCTAAGGGTTCCATAGTTCCTCAAAATAACACCACCAGCTGAGGGCTACATGCTCAAACACAGAAGGCCTACAGAGATATTTTACATCTTTATACTGTAACAGGGGCTTAATAATATTCAGGACTCTTTGCTTATATACTTAAGGATAGACAATACCACAGACTTTCACTTGATGTACTGGACGGGGTTATTCAGTAAATAGAGGTCCAAAAGATGATATAAAGGGTTTTAGCTTTTATATATTTTTCCTTCAACAACATTTCCCTTGGTTGCTCATGCAGATAATAGCTATTTACTGGGTACCTATTTAGGAGGAAATACAGGGATGCCCCTGCCTTCTTGGGGGATCTCTATTTTAGTAATACAATACAATTTTTATATTTTAATGCAGAATGCTAGGGAAGCACTGTTGAGTTGTAAGAGTGCAACAGAGAACATTTTAGAAGGAATGAGTGTATGTTTTAAAAACGATGATGGAAGCATATAACTTCATTTGTATTGGTTTTATTTTTTAATTCTGATAGTGCAAAGGGTTGAAAAATGATAAACTATCGGGTGGAGGCTTTTCTTGTGTGGACATCTTGTCTGAAACTAGATGTTGTTTCCTTTCTAGGTTCCTAATTTGTGACATTAAAGTTATGTGTACACATATGTCAGTGCCTGCATATGCCCACTGTAAGAATTACTAAGAATGGTGGATATGGAGTCTGAACTGACCATCTTTTGTAACAAGGCAAGTGGTGGAACAGGGTCGTGTTTTGTTGATTTCTGAGGGACTCTGAGGGAGTCCTGTGGAGATCCTGAAACAACTCAAGCTGATGCTAAGACAGAGGGTTGCTCTGTCCAAAAACTGACAGTGGGGCCCCATTGTGGAGGACAACATTCACACAGCTCATTGAATGTGAAGAGGTCAATGGTGCCTTCATGGAGCTTTCACCACCCTATGTTCTAGTCTCTTGGGCATGGGAAGGTAGATTGCAAGCTACAGAAAGACAAACTGGACACTAACCCAGACACCAAACCTTTGATCTACAATCTGTCCTGACTGAAAGACGTGCTGGGGCAATGGTGGCACAGAACTTGTGGGAGTGGCCAACCAATGTGTGGTTTAACTTGAGGCCCATGTCTTGAGAGGGAGCCCATGTCCTACACTGCCTGAATGACTAGGACCCAGAGGCTGAATAGCCCAGCGACCTGAGGTAGAACCAAATTCTGGCAGGAAACAAAACAAAAACCCAAAGAAATGGTTCCTAAGAATATTCTGTTGTTGTAATAGATCAGTGCCTTGTCCAGTTATCATTAGAGAGGTTTCCTCTGGCAGTAGATTGGAGATAGTGCAGAGACCCACAGCTAGACATTATGCTGAGAGAGTCTACATTGGAGATCTCCATTGAGTTGGTCCTCTCAGAGCTTGAGGAAATCTCTCAAAAGAGGATGAGGAAAGATTATAGGAGTCAGAGGATGGAGGATACCAGGAGAACATTTCCTACTAAATCAACTAAGCAGGGGGTATATGAGCTCACAGAGACTGAAACGGCAAGCATAGGGCCTTCATGCATTTGTGCCAGGGTCCTCTGCATACTTCTTATGGCTGTTAGCTTGATGTGGAGGCCTTCTACCAGTGGAAGTGGGTGTGTCTCTGACTCTTGGAACTTCTCTTGGAACCCTTTTCTTCCTATTGGGTTTTCTTGTCTCGCTTTGAGGTTGTTGCCATGTCTTACTGTATCTTGTTATGTTGTGCTAGGTTGTTGTTTTCTCTTAGAGACCTGCTCTTTTCTGAAGGGTTGTGGTGGGGGGAGTTAGTCTGGGGGAGAAAGGAGGTGGGGATGGAGCTGGGAGGAGGGGAAGGAGGGGTAACTGTGGTTGGGGTATATTCAAAATTCAAAATTTGATTAAAAAATAAAGAGAAAAGAAAAAATATTGTTAAATAATCTAGGCCATACACATCAAAGTAGGTTGGTAAAAACCTTAGCAAGTGTTTCCTAAAATTTATGCTGAAGTTAAACCTATCGCCAATTCTATCATTCTTTTATTTCCATTTGGGATGAAGGAAGACAACAGTAATGTCTCGAGAGGCTTTTCTATGTTTCTATGTGGATAAAAACATTAAATTTGAAAGATATTGCTGAAGAACAGCTCCAATCCAATAATCATATTTGTTTGTTCTGATTTTCCCTGGAGTTTTGGTTGGATGGGGGCATCATTACTTCTTGCCCTAGAGCTTCTGCACTGAATCATGGAGGAAATGAATTGAGCTGGTAGGTAACTGACTTGGGGTTGTTACTTTCTGAGTTTCCAACTTCATATCATTGGCCCCTGGTAGGATTATTCTATCAAGTAAAAAGTATTTGCAGAGAGCCTTTGGTTAGGAAAGAATGAGTCTCTGCTTTTTGGCAGTCTGCTGGCTATGGTATTCTGTGTAAAACAATAAGTAATCTATGAACAGTGTATCTACAGTGGCTAGGTTGATAACATTTTATTTGATCCTTTGCTTTTCCCCCTGTAGTTCCTTCATATTTTCCATTGATTTACTTCCCAATGAACATAAAAAAGGAAACTTTGTTTTAAAACAATTCTATGGACTGAACTACCAACAAAAGAGCATACATGGATTGGAGCAAGCCACCCCAACCCCAAAAATATATAACAGATGTGCAGCTTGGTCTTCATGGGCATCCCCTAACAACTGTAGCAGGGGCTGCCATTGAATCCCTTGCCTACCTGTGGATCCTGTTTCCTTAACTGGGATGCCTTGTCTGGTGTCAGTGGGAGAGGATGTGCTTAGTTTTGCAGTGACTTGATTTCCTGGTGGGGTGGTGGTGGTGGTGGTGGTGGTGGTGATGGTGGTATTGAGAGGGGAGAAAATCCCTCTTCTCAGAAAAGAAGGGGAGCAGGGGATGGGGGACTATGTGTATCAGAGGGTATTGGGAAAGGGGGGCTGATATTGGGGTGTAAGGTGAATAAATAAAAAACAAACAGCTTTATGCATTTTTTCAATGATGTCTTTGCATGTGTATCTGAGAGTTGGTTTGTACACATGAATGTAGTGCTCATAGAGGTCAAAGGCTTTGCATCTGCCTACAGCTGGCGTTACCGGAGGAGGTTGTGAGGCACCGAATGTGGGTGCTAGGAACAGAGCTCAGGTCATCTGCAGGAGAAGTTGGTGACATTAATCATCAAGCCATCTCTGTGGGCCCAGTTTTATGAACTTCAACACTAAATAGCTACTGTCTTGAACCCCTCTGATCCCATCACATCGTGAGTTAAGCTTCACTGTCTCCTCCTGTCATGGCTACACTTTGAGTCTGCATAGCAGATGCGGTGTCTGGAGTTGGAGCATGCATAACTTTGGCCTTGCAATTACTTTAAAGATCAAATTGTATTCTGAATCTTAGTCTAGCATAATAAGTTGGAGGCATATTAATATATATATATATATATACACATATATATGTAGATATGTATATATGTGAGTATATATGTATATAAATGAATATATATAAAAAACACACACACATATTTAAATTTTCCCAAATAGATGTTCTCGTTTATATATAGTCCCATGTTTTCAAAGAAAAATTTTCATTTAAATTTTCATCTCATCAGTTAGAGGCAGTAGTGCAGAAAATAGATTGTTCCTGTGATGAACTGTTAACTATATTTATACTTATAAAAGCCTTTAATGTGAATGTGAATAGGAAGTTAGGTGACCTGTCACACTTTCATGACTGTGGTCCACAGGTGGTGAATGGTGAACAATATGCTACAGTATTGAAGTACAGTTCTTTTGATTTCCAGGATGTACTAGTAACACAATTTAAACATCAATTATGAGCATCTTTCTTGACTCTTCATCTATTTGATCAGCCAAAGATAGACATTATATTGTGCATTAATTATATTATTAAGAAATTTTGTATTCAGACAAAATGAGAACGTGCAGTTTATGATTTTTAAAAAGTAGAAGCCAACTAGAAAAAAGTGTAAACTTTTTTGTTGAAAAATAAAAATGTACAAGTATATTATAAATAGAAATTTATATTTTTCTACTAATACTAAGAAATGACTTTATGATGATCTCATTGATTATAAGGCTGTTAGGTTTCTTCTTGATTCCCAGAAACCTCTCCCTTCTCAATCTTCCCTGATGTTAAGATGTTAAAACAAAATACAGTTGTCTCAGGAAGAGTATAGGCATCAGCAGAGCACAATTGTCTCCCCCTTTTCATGCTTAACCCAGGTTAAGGATGAAATATAGCGCCGGGCAGTGGTGGCGCACGCCTTTAATCCCAGCACTTGGGAGGCAGAGGCAGGCAGATTTCTGAGTTCGAGGTCAGCCTGGTCTACAGAGTGAGTTCCAGGACAGCCAGGGCTATACAGAGAAACCCTGTCTCAAAAAAACCAAAAAAAAAAAAAAAAGAATGAAATATAGCATTGCACGTTCTGATTTTGCAGACTCTGAAGCTCATATGGTAGCAAGAGGGTTATAATAAACAAGAATAACATTGTCCCAGATGCACTTTTATTAAGTAGATCACAATAGATAGAGACCTGTAAGATGAAATACCACCCCAATTTCAAGATGCTTTTGGTTTCATCACAGAAACAGAAACAAAGCAAGGACAGAGACTGGTACCAGAGAGTAGGAGCTTGCTCTGACAGACCTGACCATGTTGTTTTGGGGGAATATTGTGGGAGCAGTGAAAATTTGAGCTGTAGAATCCCTTTACTGCTCACATCTTAATGAGCTGTGATGGACACTTGGACCATAATATTGAGAAGAATGTAGATGGCAGAAGCCTGGCTTGTGAGGTTTCAGATGGAAGTTTGAGAGTCCATGAAAGACTTGGTGTTTCTAAGAATCTGTGGTTTCTAGTCAGCCTGGGATGAAGACTCAGCTGTGATTAACAAGAGGCCAAAACCACTGAAGTGTAATCTTTGCTTTACTGGGACAATCGCTACTGGTTAGCTGAGATTTCCAAAATCAACTGTGATTAACATGAGTCCAGCATCAGTGACGTCAACTGTTTGGGAAGTATTTCCTCAGGGTCAACAATAGAAAGTATGGTCTGGGTGAGGATGGGATGCTGTCGGAGCAAGGCAAGGCTGCAATTCAAGATGTCAGCCACACTTAGCAATGTGTAAGTGCCTCCCACGAGGTACTGGTTTTAGAGGCATGAACACTGCAGGACTGAAGGAGGTCATGGAGAAGAGCTGAAGTTTGACACTATACTGCAGGGTTAGAGTCTCTAAAGAGAGGCTATGAAGGCATTGGAGGTGCAGACCAGTTGCAGTGGAATCTCACCGTATTGGGGATGTTAGGTCATGGAATGACTGTTAGGAGAGTGGCAGGTATGGAGTAGAGCCTGGGAAATGAGCTGTGTGTTTGCAAATGGAAGAGCTGGAGCAGTGCAGCGACTCATGTTCTTTTGAGCACAGGAAATCATAAGTCCCAGATAATGGTCACTGAGATAGTTCGTACTGCTGAAGTTTGGTTTTGCTTTGCTCTGATCATAACTGTGATCCGATTTTAACCTCTGGAAGCAAGGAAGTATATGGCTTGTTTTGGATTTTACAGAAACTTGCAGCTAAGATGTTTTGGATTGGAAAGAGACATCAGACTTTTAAAGTATTGAAAATTCAGAGACTGGTATTTTTAAAGATGTGTTAATATTTTAATATAAATACTAACATAATTTTGGGATGAAGAAGAAAGGAAAGTTTATGGCCTAGTGCAACTATTTGTGTATTAAGTTGACATGGGACAATTGTGCTGTCTTTTTTTTTCAACTAGACATAAGTTAGAGTCACCTGGAAAAAGGGGACCTTAGTGAAAGAATTTCCTCCATTAGACTGGATTATAGGCATGTCCATGGGACCTCTTCTTGATTAATGATCAATGTTTCTATAGAAAGAGCTGTCTCTAAGGGCTAGAGAGATAGTTCAGTGAATAAATGCTTACTGTACAAGCATTAAAACCTGAGTTTGAACACCCAGTGCCTACATATCTGGATCATGTTGAGAAAAAGGATTGTTGACCTTACATCTGCCAACAAGTCGAGAGAAAAAGATAGGCCAGTTTCGGGACATTACACTCTTTCAGGGCCCCCTTTCCTTCATGAAGATTAGGCTGCAAGGACCATAATTCAGTGTAACCTGCTTCTAAATCTCTACCAGCCTTCACGATGCCAAAAAATTATGATTCCATTAATAGATTGATCCATTGATGAAATCAGAGTCCCCATATCCAATCACCTCCAAAAAAAATCTTACCACTTGGCAACCAAGCATGCAGGGTAAAAACCTTTAGGGGGTATTTCAAGTTCAAATTGCAGCAATATGTGAGGGAATAGATATAACCAAAAAGCATAAACGATATTCTCAGGAAGATTTAGAGGTCTGCTGAGAAGAAGGAAGGAGGAAAGCACACCATTCTCTCTATTTATTGACCAATACAATACATTAGTAACAAACTTCTGCAAATCAAAACAACCCTGAGATTCCATCTCACACCAGTCAGAATGGCTAAGATCAAAAACACAGGAGACAGCAGTTGTTGGCGAGGATGTGGAGAAAGAGGAACACTCCTCCACTGCTGGTGGGATTGCAAGCTGGTACAACCACTCTGGAAAGCAGTCTGGCGGTTCCTCAGAAAACTGGGCATGACACTCCTGGATGATCCGGCTATACCACTCCTGGGCATATACCTAGAGGCTTCCCCTGCATGCAATAAGGACACATGCTCCACTATGTTCATAGCAGCCTTATTTATAATAGCCAGAAACTGGAAAGAACCCAGATGTCCCTCAACAGAGGAATGGATTCAGAAGATGTGGTATATTTGCACAATGGAATACTACTCTGCAATTAAAAACAATGAATTCACAAAATTCCTAGGCAAATGGTCAGAACTTGAAAATATCATCCTTAGTGAGGTAACCCAATCACAAAAGAACACACATGGTATGCAGTCACTGATAAGGGGATATTAACCCAGAATCTCGGAATACCCTAGACATAATTCGCATATCAATAGATTTCCAAGAAGATGGAGAGACCCCTGGTACTGGAAAGACTGGATGTAGGGGAATGCCAGGACAGAGAAGCGAGAGGGGGTTGAATGGGGAAAAGAGGGAGGGAAGGGGGCTTATGGGACTTTTGGGGAGGGAGGAAACGGGAAAGGGGAAATGATTTTGAATGTAAATAAAAAAACTTAGGAAAAAAACAAAACAAAACAAAAACAAACTTCTTATAGTCTCTTTTTCATTGCCATTACAATGGATATTTGAGAACATGAGCTTCCAAAGAATATCCTGCTTCTGATTTCATTTTTGGTAGAATGTGAAAAACTATGTAAATCTTTGTTCTCTATTTCTAGGTTGGTAAAGAGAAAAATAGTGATACTGAAGATGTTATACTATTAAGAGGACTATGTGTCCAAACACTCAGGATGTGCTCCACCATTTCTCTTTTGCTATGTGTTTTACTGCTACATTAATAAATGTTTAGAATATTGTTTGCAAGCAACAAAAGCATTAGAAACAGCTGACTTGATCAGGATTTGTGATAAGCATTACATAATCATCTTCTTTATTTCTTTCTGGAAGCTTCTTTCTTCCAGGCACCATTCTCTGTTTCCATGTGTGGGGAGATCATTTAAATATCTTCAAGAGTCGTCTTATGAGAAATAGCATGCACCTTCTTTCTTCCAGCTATTTGAGTGTGCTGAGGTTCTGTCTAGCCAGTTCCAGTCACATGCATGTCTCTGTAATAAATGTTACATATTCTCGCTTCTGCCTGAGAATGCAATCCTACCTTGACCCTGTTGGCTGACAAGGAAAGGAAGCTATCGAGAGAAGACAGTCATGTACTTTGACTTCAGAAGCTAGAAAAGTAACGAGAATTTTTTTCTAAATTGACTCGCTACTTAGTGTTATAGATGTAGACAATGAGGATGAAGCAAAACTCAACAATGACTTTTGAAAGCAAGCAATACTAAAAGTTAGGCATAAGAGTCTGTCATTCTCTAGCTCCACTCAAGACAGAAATGACCATCATGGTGACAGAACAGTATGCATTAAGAACAGCTATGCTGTCTAGTTTTATGTCAACTAGACACAGCTATAGTTATCGGAAAGGAGGGAACCTCGATTGAGAAAGCGCATCCATAAGATTGGGTTATAAACAAGACTGTGGAGCATTTTTTTTAAACCAGTGATTGATGGAGGAGGGCCTAAACCATTGTGGGTGGTTCCACCCTGGGCTAGTGGCCTTGGGTTCTATAAGAAAACAGGCTGAGCAAGCCATAAGGAGTAAGGCAGTAAGCAGCACTCCTCTGTGGCCTCTGCATCAGCTCCTGATCTGCTTGAGTTCCTTTATATAATAGTATAAACTAAACAAATTCTTTGCTTTCCAAGTTGCTTTT
Source organism: Tokudaia tokunoshimensis (assembly GCA_036184795.1). Lineage (NCBI taxonomy): Eukaryota > Metazoa > Chordata > Mammalia > Rodentia > Muridae > Tokudaia > Tokudaia tokunoshimensis. The sequence goes on from BTHU01000012.1 coordinate 107,698,280, forward strand.
GGTTGTGGTGTTTCATCATAGCAACAATAACCCTAACTAAGACAACGGCTTAGGGAGGGAGGAAACTGCCTTCACTTAACGGGGACATTCTAGGCAGCAAGGCAGAATAACGCAGTACCCCCTCAGCACCCCCAGACCACAGCTGAAAGGGCTAGATGCATTTCTGCCCAAATTTAATTGTGACCAGATTGTGGGAGTGAACGTTTCAGTTTGCACTGAGTTAACTGTTTTATTTCATGTCTCATTTTTAATGCTTCCATATAGCCCTCTCGCTTTTTCTAAATTACATGCCTCATTGTATTTGAGTTCCTTCTGCATTTGACAGCTCCGTGGCTTCCAATTTTTGCTTCTGCTGCTTCGATTATTATTCCTGATTTGGTTGTTGATGAGATATGTGGTTTTCTTCAATTAGTTCTGTCACTCTTACAAATGTGTGTGTCTCGCAAGTGTCCTAATTAAAGTCAGGAGGAGGAGGAGGGGGAAAAATTACAGGCAATTACAACAGTGCCATCCTCCTCCTGCTCTCTGCTCTCTTCTCCTCTGAGCTGGGGTGCATTCTTCTGTATCTCCATTTTGCAAGCACACTGAGCAGTCTCTCTCTTTAAAATCCCATTAATTTGTTTTCGGAACACGATATGCAGCTGTGTCACTGTGTCATGCATTAGCTTTCAGGAAACCCCATAGCTTCCATTTAGTTTTATTAAGTGCAGTCCCTTCCCTGACAGTTTCCAAAATACTTTTAATTCTTCCTGCAAGAAGGTAGCTATCATGGCCCTCTTTGGTTACAGAGTCTTCCTAGAGTCTTGTGAGTTCATTGTCCTCTTGAGTGGGGCTTCAAAGTTCCCCCAAAGCCGTGGTCTTTGGTGCTGTTTCCTCCTGTGTGGGCTTGCAGCCATCCATTCATTTGATTCATTCCAATTCAGCCCTAGGGACGTTTATTGAGCATCCTTGACCTGGGCTTCCACTGTGAGTAATTGAGACAAGGTTAAGACCATGTGGCACAGAGAAAAAGGTCAGATTTCAGAATTAGATGAAACAGATTCGAGTGCCAACTTTGCCACATGCTAGTTTCTGGCCTTGGATGAATCACTTAGGTGATTTTTTTTTCAATCTGTAAAAATTATGTTAATAATACTTACCTGGTAGAGTTGTTGTGAATATTGGAGATAATGTATGCAAAGTAGCTAGCTTAGTGCCTGGTATAGTTCAATAAATGGAAGCTATAATTATTATCATGAATAAGATATAGTGTACTTAAGGAACTAACCGTCTACTCAGAGAGACAGAAGAGTAAATTAAGTTTTATAACATATTGTTATATGTGTAATAATGGAAGGATGTAGGTGGTAATGGTTTATACTCCCTGGGGCTGTATGTGCTCTTTTCTTCATACTTTACCATTTCCTGCTACATTCTGCTCCCCTCTCCTCAACCCTTCTTATATGTTCTCTCTCTCTCTCTCTCTCTCTCTCTCTCTTTCTTCCCCCTCTCCTTCTCCCTCTCCCCCCCCCCCGCCCCGAGTCCATGTAGAACAGAGAACAATCTTGGATGTTGTTCCTCAGCTTCTGCCATTTTGTTTTCTAGACAAATTCTCTCATTGGTTTGGAGTCCACCAAGTAGACTATACTGGTGTCACTGAGTTCCCAGGCTGCCTATCTTTGCTTCCCTAGCACTCTCACCCCTCTTGTCTCACTTCTGCCTTCACACCTTCTTCTACTGCATTCCTTTTTCTAATGTGTGCTTTGGGGGATCAAATTCAGGGTCCTGTGTTTGCAAGGCAAGTGCTCTCTGAGTCAGCCCTCCAGCTGCATCCCAGCCTGTTTTCATTTGCTCGGTTTACTCAGCCGGAAGCTCTTCTTTTGGGTTCTTAGCTGTTGTTGTTGCTGTTTTTCCTCAGCATTTAACTCCTAATTTAAACGTAGCCCTCTGGAGGGTCTTCCCATTATCTTCCCGTCTGAAGTAGCCTCATCAATTTTATCTTATTTTGAACCATTTAACATTCTTTACATTGTAGAAATGATCTGCAATTAGCTACCACTTTGTTGCTTTATATTAATTTCTGACTCTCCGTGCAAGTACGTAAATACCACAGAGAGGGAACTCAGTCTTGTTTTTGTATAGGCCTGCTTCCCTAGTGATTTAAAGTATGGCTAACAAATATTTGGGGGACTGAACAGTGGTTGGAGATGTAAGCCAGAGAGTAAAGTCAAGGAATTCTTGGGTAGCAGATCTGTGGTGGCGGCTGCTATAGACAACTACCCAGTGATCCATATGGCTCTCATTGTGGCCTTTGTCTAAGATAAGAGAGCATGTGGATGGGAGAGCCACAGGGTGGCATCTGACTTATACCCTCAATTTGGGAAATATCTTTTTCTGAGCATCTAAAAAGTTATTTTTGTGTGAATACATCCTTGTTCACAACTTCAAATAAAGTATTTGCTGGAGGCTGATCTGGGCACACATCATTGCCTATATTAATTTGTCATGGAAACCCATGTGTATATTTGTGTATATACCTGTGTGTGCATATGGAGGTCAGAAGTTGCTTTTGAGTATATTCTTCTATTTCTCTTTATCTTCTTTTATGTTCTCTTCTCTTATCTTCAGACAGTATCTCTCTGCTAAGTCTGCGACTAGATTAGCCCATATATCTAACTACCTTTTCAGTTAGACTGGTCCCATAATCCCTTGCTTCCTCCAAGTGCTTGGGCTGGCATTTCCCATCATGCCTGGCTTTCATGTGGGTGTTGGGGAATCTGAACTCTTGTCCTCATACTTGCACAGAAAGTACTTTACCCATGGAAATATCACTCCAGCCCTGGAAACCCATTTTTTTTTAATTGAATCTTCTCTTAGAGCTTACTAGGATGCAGAATGAGAATGTTTGTTGGAATAAGATGAGCTGCTTAGAGCTTTAAGGATGTGCTCTTAGAGTTTTAGCTTCAGGGACTTCTGAAATTTTCTAGGAGGTATGAGACTTTATAATCAATATACCCCTCCTATTGAAGTAGATTCAGAATCAATCATCACATTTGTGCTATTTATCCTCTTGGGAAAAAAGTCATCTTAAGCTCATATGCACTCAGAGAGACTGAGGCACTACACACATGGCCTATACATATTGATACCAGGTTCTCTGGGTATATATTATGAAGTGTGTGAACGTTTGGATGTTTGATTCATGAGCCTCCATTGGGTTCTTTGCCTTCTGTTTCTTTGTCTTGTCTGACTCTGATGGATACTTTTTGTTATATCTTAAACTATTTTTTGTTTTATATATATATATATAAATTTGCTATCTCTTAAAAAACTTGTTCTTTTCTAATGAGAGACAGAAAGGGAGTAGATTTGGGTGGGAGGGGAGGCGGGGAGGAACTGGGAGGGGCAGAGGGAGAAGAAGCCAAAATCGGGATATATTATGTGAGAATTAAAAAAAAATCTTTTTTTTTAAATAAAAAAATTGTATTTACTTGTAATCATTTGGAATGTCAACAAAACAGCAGGTTTTTTAAAAAAAAATTTGGTAATTACAGAGTGGTATTCAGTTAGCAGAACAACAACTTGTATAAACTGCATCAGAGACAACTGAAGAGAAAAACAAAACAAAACTGAGCAACCCCCTCCTCCTCCAAAACACTACCACCCCCACATATTACTAAATCATGCTGTACGTCAATAAGAACCTGCTTTAAATTTCCATGCCAATTAAAAACAATGAATTCACGAAATTCCTAGGCAAATGGTCAGAACTTGAAAATATCATCCTTAGTGAGGTAACCCAATCACAAAAGAACACACATGGTATGCAGTCACTGATAAGGGGATATTAACCCAGAATCTCGGAATACCCTAGACACAATTCGCATATCAATAGATTTCCAAGAAGTTGGAAGGAGAGACCCCTGGTCCTGGAAAGACTGGATGTAGGGGAATGCCAGGACAGAGAAGCGAGAGGGGGTTGAATGGGGAAAAGAGGGAGGGAAGGGGGCTTATGGGACTTTTGGGGAGGGAGGAAATGGGAAAGGGGAAATGATTTTGAATGTAAATAAGAAAAAAACTTAGAAAATAAAATAAAATTAAAAAAAAATAAATTTAAGCAAAAAATAAAATATCTGAACACAGCCTTACATTTCAATTTCTTTTCTTTAAAAGGAGTGAGTTGTGAATGGGGAGGGGGTTAAATACTTTATAGACAAAAAAAAAAAAATGCACCAGAACCCATTTCAGCCTTATCATCAACTTCATTTTCCCTGTCTTCTTTTCCTCCTCCTCTTTCTCCTTCTCTTCCCCTCCCTTCTTTTTTTTCTTGCTCTTTTCTGCCTTGATGACCTTCCTTTCCCACTGCATACCCTTTTCCTTTAGCTCTGTTGGCTGGAACATCCTTCTGGTGTTTTTCCTTCATCTTGGCATCCGTCTTGTCACAGGGCTGCTTGCCACCTGCAGCTGTGCTGTTCCACAACTCTCCTAGTTTCTTTGCAACATCACCAGTGGTCCAGCCTGGATGTTCTCTTCTGATTTTTTGGTGATATTCAGAACAGAACAAGAAGAAGGCAGAAAGAGGCTGCTTGTGTGCACTGGGGTCCTTGACTTCTTTTTGGTCTTCCCTTTGGGTAGGGAGATGTAAGTTTTCATGGCAGCCTATGCCATGTCTTCAAATTTCCCCTTTTCTTTAGCATACTTGGTTTCCTGCATCTCTGAGCACTTCTTTCTGAACTCTGTGGAGCTGACAGAAGCATCTTCTTGTATTCTTCCCAGCAAGTTTGCACAAAAAAAAAAAAATGCATATGAACACATTTTACCTCTCGGCCTCTGAGGATTTCCTTTGCCTGGGTTCAGTTGCTTTTCCTCTGAGAGGCACAGAATCCCCCTTCAGTTCTCACTTCTGGGAGGCTGTCTCTATGGAGCTAAAAGTATTGTCTCCCACAAATCTATTTTCAATAAAAGAGGGAGAAAAGAAAGAAAAAAGTTATCTTTGTTTTTAAAGATTTATTTATTATTATATGTAAGTACACTGTAGCTGTCCTCAGATACTCCAGAAGAGGGAGTCAGATCTTGTTATGGATGGTTGCGAGCCACCATATGGTTGCTGAGATTTGAACTCAGGACCTTCAGAAGAGCAGTCAGTGCTCTTAACCGCTGAGCCATCTCTCCAGCCCTCAGAAAAAAAGTTATCTTAAACTTTGCCCCAATGGGAAAGGATTTTTCTTTTGTTTAAAACATTATCAAATAAGTCTGCTATTTAATATGTAGATTTTGGGGTTAGAGAGGTGGATCAGTTCTTCAGAGTATCTAACTTTTCTAGAGGACCTGAGTTTGATTTACAATATCCATAGAGTGGCTCACAACTGTCTGTAACTCTTGATTCAGCTGATTTAACACTCTCTTCTGGCATCTGTTGGCACCAGGCACACATGTAGTGCACAGACAACCATGCAGGCAAAACACTCATACACTTAAAAAATGTATTTAAAAATACTTAAAATAAAAATATATTAAACACATACATTTAATATGAAAATTATATTATTATATAAAATTTTTTTTTTAATACAAAAAACCCAAAGTAATCCTTGTGAGAAACAGGAAAAGAAAGGAAAAAAAATGTGTGACAATTGAAGAAATCACAGGTTGGGAAAAAATTTGGCTCAGTGAGAATTTACTTCTACCATGAGAGGGGGTTGAACGGAGAAAAGAGGGAGGGAAGGGGGCTTATGGGACTTTCGGGGAGGGAGGAAACGGGAAAGGGGAAGTGATTTGGAATGTAAATTAAAAAAATAAAATAAAATAAAATTAAAAAAAAAAATCCCTGAGCAAGAGGCACACAGCAAAACTTCCCATCTACTAATGGGACCAGACGCACCACTGTCCATAAAGGGAAGGAAGTTTTCATTTTAGTTTTATCAAGACTACTATCACTCTTGGATAAAAATATCTATGAAACATCCAATTAGCTTCTATCAGATATGGTTAACCATGCCGTACAGCCATTTACTTGGTCTTTCTGTGGCTTGTCATTACATGTTTAAAATTTTTAATATGTAGTTAGTTTTTTTTAATTGCCTCTCTCTGTCTCAGTTTCTATTCATAAAAGAGTCTGAAGACTTGAGACTTAATATCACTACAGTTTTATCTTTGCACGATCACACTTAAATGTAAATCTAGGTTTTCTCATGGCCTAGGAGGGAAAGATGAGGCTAAAGAGCACAATCTGATTTGTTGACATTCATCTGTAGGCCTTGGCAGTGCCAGAAGCTCAAAAACCTTACTTTACTCTCTTAGTTTTTCAGACACTTGTGACTTTAACTATTTAAATTGTAGCACAGAAATAGAAATTTGTCATTTATACATAGAAAGCATCTATATAAACCATACACTTTTCAAAACAATATTGCCTCAATCCTGTATCGAAGAATCATCTTTTTGCAAAAGATGGAGACCATTACAGAAACAAACCACAACCAAACAGAATGGATCCTGGCCCAGACTGCTGTGTCTGTAATACAATTCCCTCACGTAAGGCTCGGGGATCATTGTGGAAGAGAGGGCTGAAGAATCACAAGAGCCAGAGCAGCAGGGGGTTTGCTGTGAGATTATGTCTCCTAGGAATGGCAGAAGCTAAAGCCGTCGTCTGTCTGAACATGAGCTGAACAAGAACAACAATAAGAGACATGCTAACATGGTTGTGAGAAGACCCACAGGGCTTCAGCCTTACACACAGAACTACAGGCAACTAAGGAATGCTGAGAGTCGAAGAAATAATCTTCCCCATTGAGGAGCTCACCAATTAGTTATCCAATACCTACAGTCAGCTCTGAAAAACATACATATGAGTAACATTATACTCAACAGATTGAGCAGGGTGTATTTTTCTATTTAGGAATATATGTGTATACCCATCTATGTCTATGTTTACATATACACCTATACATATGCATCATATGCATATGGATGTGTCTTAGGTACTGTTCTATTGCTGTGAAGAAACACTGTAACCAAGGCAACTCTTATAGAGCAAGTAGTTTATTGGGCTTGCTTATAGTGTTAGAGGTTAAGTCCATCACTATTATGGCAGGACGTAGTCATGCATGGCATTAGGGTAGCTGAGAGCTTTACATTCTGATCCACAGGCAGTGGGTAGAGTGAAAGATACTGATCAAGGTGTGTGCTTTTGAAATCTCAAAGCCCGTCCCCACTGACACATTCCCTCCAACAAGACCACACCTCCTAATCCTTCTAAGCTTCCTCAACCAGTTCTACTCACTGGTGACTAAGCATTCAAATATATGAGCCTATAGTTGCCATTCTTATTCAAACCACACAGGGTATAATAATAATTAATGAAAATAGGTTGTTGATTTGAAAGAGAACAAGTTAAGGTTCATGGGTGGGTTAGAAGAGAGGAAATAGAAGGAGAAATAATGTAATTATATTATAACCCCCCAAATACAATAATTAAAAAACCATATTGCTTTATGGCAGATTGCAATCCGAATTATACTATTGTATTATTATTAGGTCTCCACAAGACTGTTCTTAGATGGAATGTAAATGCTGAGCACTTACATAGCTGGGATTTAGTAAGTTGTACCATGTGACGTTCTCTTTAATTTTCAACTTGACAATCTGGAATCACTTGGAAAGAATCTCAGTGTAGGAACTGTCTACATTGCTTTGGCTTGTTGGCATGTCTGGGAATGTTTATTTTTTTAATTGATATGGAAAATCCAGCCCAGTGTGTGTGTGTGTGTGTGTGTGGGAGGGGTGCCACCATTCCCTAGGCAGAGGGGCCTTAAACTGTGTAAGAATGATGAAATTGGAGTTGAATACAAGTAAGCAAGCAAGTGAGAATGTACGTGCTCTCTGTTCTTGTCTGTGAATGTCACTAGCTATGCAAAGGTTCTGCAACTGTTATCTCCTTGATATGATATAATATAGAGGAAGAGAGTTTAAGGCAATAGGGAATAAAACCTTATATTCAAAGAGAAGCAGGCATATTTGATCTAGTAACTCTTGCTTGAATAGTCAGCATAGGCATACAGTTACCTGTGTAGGGTACATGAGTCCAAGAATTTTATGCTTGTTTTACTTATAGGGTTTTGAATATGGGTAAGCAATCAAAGAACACATTGGCACCGCAAATCCCAATTCATGCCACAGCATCAGTGTAGTGGCTATTCCTGGTTGTCAGCTTGACTAAATCTAGAATGAACTAATCAAGAATTGGAAGGCTCACCTATAATCCTAATCTGGAGGCTCAGAGATACAAGTTTCTGATCTGGAGATCTTGATGCATAGTGACTATGAATTCCAGAAGATTAAGATTAGGAGATCTCTAGCCGGGCGGTGGTGGCGCACGCCTTTAATCCTAGCACTTGGGAGGCAGAGGCAGGCGGATTTCTGAGTTCGAGGCCAGCCTGGTCTACAGAGCGAGTTCCAGGACAGCCAGGGCTGTACAGAGAAACCCTGTCTCGAAAAACCAAAAAAAAAAAAAAAAAAAAAAAAAAAAAAGATTAGGAGATCTCTGAGTTCAAGGTCATCTGGGATTAAAGGTGTGGTGGCACACGCCTTTAATCTGGGCCACACCCTCTTCTGGAGTCCTATATAAGGACATTGGAAGAAGGAAGATTCACTCTGGTTTTTCCTGGCCTGCCTCGTGTGACTGAGCAACTGCTAGATCCTTGGACTTCCATCCACAGCTGCCTCGTGTGACTGAGCAACTGTTAGATCCTTGGACTTCCATCCATAAGTACTGCTGACTATTGTTGGGAAGTTGGACTACAAGCTGTAAGTCATCAACAAATTCCCTAACTATATAGAGACTACCCATACGTTCTGTGACTCTAGAGAACCCTGACTAATACATTGATATAATATAATATAGAGGAAGAGAGTTTAAGGTAATAGGGAATAAAACCTTATATTCAAAGAGAAGCTGGCATATGTGATCTAGTAACTCTTGATTGTATGGTCAGCATAGGCATACAGTTACCTGTGTAGGGTACATGAACTCAAGAATTTTATGTTTGTTTGGCTTAAAGGGGTTTGAATATGGGTAAGCAATCAAAGAACACATTGCCACTGCAAACCCCAATTCATGCCACAGCACCAGTGAAAACAGAGATTGTCAGATTTTTACAAGGAAGACAGCATGATGGGAGTTTTCGACAGGGTCAATAGAGAAAGTGAAGCAGATACAGTTAGAAACACAGGACTAACTACAGAAGTACTGTAGAAACAATGAAACCCAGACAGAAATAGAGAGCAGAGTCTTCCTGTAATTGGAGAGTAGACATGAGGACAGCATCCTCACCTACCTGGGCCAGGTAGGGTTCACCATTCCTACTGAGAGGGGCTGCCAAGTGTTTACAAAGTCTTATAGTAGGGCTACTGCATAACTACAAAAGGGTTTCTAGTACCTTAAGGCTATCTATATAGGAAAGCTTTTTAGATTAACTACCTGGTGTTTGCTTAATATCTAAATTATTGATGTTATAAACCTATCAGTGACTTCGAGACACAAAGAATAACCATCATTCTAAGTATTTGCTGATTAATAGATCACGACAAAAAGTGTATGCATTTAATAAGATGAATTTCTCCAAGTACCTGGACATTGCAGACTCCAACAAGACCCTTGAAACTCCTTTGTCATTTCATTTTGAATGAAAATCTCTAGAAGTTTTCAACAATGCTTTAAATATGATAGGGTATAGGGAGAAGAAACACAAAATAGCTCAAAGGCAAACAAGGTTTTATAGTTGGAATAAAACTTACTACCATAATACAAGTAGCGTGAATTAAAATATGTTCTTTTCATGCCTCTTTGAAGACTCATTCTCATGTTTATTCTTAGTGGTAATTTTGACACTATTATAATTCTTGTTTCTATTTTTAGTATTACATTAAAAATAGATCCTTTCCAGAATGTTTTTTTTTTTTTTGAGGTATAGTTAAGTTACACCATACGCACTACTTTGTTTCCATCCTAAAGTTGTGATAACTTAACCAGGCTCAGCCGGAAACCAATGCCCTTCTAGACTCACCAATCTGGAAGGATTGGGCATGGCTGTGATGGAATACCAGACAGAACAACTTAAGAAGGAAGGGCTTAATTGTCTCCCAAGAGGCTTTATTCAGCATTGAATGGAAACTGATGCAGAGACCCATAGTCAAACATCAGGTAGACCTGGGGGAGTCATGGAAGAGTAGGGGATAGGACTGAGTGAGCCAGAGAGGTCAAAGACACCACAAGAAGACCTACAGAGTCAACTAACCTTGTCCTGTAGGGACTCACAGGGACTGAACCGCCAACCGAAGGGCATGCAAAAGCTTGATCTACACATTTGTAGCACGTGTTCAGGTTGGTTTTCATGTGGGTCCTCTAACAATTGGAGTGGGGACTGTCTCTGACTCTGTTGCCTGCCATTGAACCACTTCTAGCAGGATTGCCCGGTCAGGTATCAGTTGGAGAGGATGCACTTAGTCCTATTGAAACTTGATGTTCCAGGGCCGGTGGGTACCCATTCTCTGAGAAGAAGCAGGAGTGATGGGAGGAGGGATTTGTGAGGGTGGGACTCAGAGGAGAGGCGCGACTGGGATGTAAAGTGAAGAAATGAATAAATTAATGGGGAAAAGAAGGAAGGGTTTATTTATTTTGGTTCATGATTTCAGTTCTCAGTCCATCAGGATTGCACAGGCACAGCCGTTGATGACATCTTGATCCATGCTGGCAGGAGTATGTGACATTGGCTTTTACATTACAGCAGACTGGGAAATGGACAAAGTAGGTGGGAAGCAGCTATCACCTTCATAGGCTCACTCCTACTGACTTTCTCCTACTATCCAGGCTCCATCTGCTACAGCGTGCACAGCTTTCAGAAAGGCTCCACAAGCCGTGTACCAGGCATTCAATATATGAACCAATGAGAGAGCAGTATAGATTCCAGCCATAATTGCTACTGACTGAATGGTTGTTGCACAGGATAACACCTAAATGTTGGGAAAATTTGAAGCTGCCATTTTTGGGGTCAATGTTAGAGCTGGGGAATACTATTGAAAATTATGAATTCCAATAGATTTTTCTGGGTAGTGTTGGTGGTATAGTGGTGAGTGTAACAGTCTTCCAAATAGATGTTTCCAGTTCATATTCCTGCTTTCTAGTTTTCCTTAGGTATAAGTTCTCATTTTTCTAAGACCTTCCATCATATTGAAAATTTATCCATAGCTTAATGTATATTAAAATATATCAAGCTTTTACTCCAAAGGCTCATAAATCCAGACACTCTCCATGCTTGCCCACCATTGTTATCAAGTCCCAAGTTTCAGTGTGACAAAGGAGTGTTTCAATGGACTGACTTGAGATTTCCTTGCTTTTGAAGGGAAACCTGAGTTCAGCGGTCTTGACAAAACAGTTCTGCCCCATTGTTCTTGTAGTTGGTACTCCATTGATGTTCTGTAGACAAACATTCATATTGAAATGGGCAGGTTTCGCTTATGGGCCCTAAAGGAAACCATCACTTCATTTCCTGGATGTAGGTCCATCAGTCTTCCTGATTTCTAGAAGAATTTTGGCACACTTCCAGAAGAAATTCAGCATGGAAAGGAAACATACAAATGGCTCGTTTCTATTGCCCCTAACTAGAAGTTTCTGACAATGACCTGAAAGGAGAGGAAGAGCGTTTGTCTCTCTGTCAAGTTGTTGAGGGAAAACTGTAAGTCCTCTGGGAGTGACGGCAGAGTTGGGAACTCAGAAAGATGGCCAGCCAGGACCTCTGTCCGATTCCACTGACCAGTTGCTGCTGACAGCTTCCGGTGCCAGCAGAACCAGTTTTTTTTGTCTCAGGTATTTTAAAATGTCTCACTTTCTCCAATTCTGACAGTCAGTCCACAGCTTGCCCTAAATGTTCCCATTTTATGCCTAGAAGTTAATAGGAGCATGGCTTGTTACATGCAAAACACATTTGGACTAATAAAAAATGGATGAGACCACCTGGTTGAATTTCTCTTAATCTAGACCTTGGGCTCATTTCTGCCCCATTTATTCAAGGTTGGGGCTGAATCCTCCTTGCCAAGTATAACAAGTGTGATCATTTCTGTTTGATTTTTTTCTTTCTTTCTCTCTCTCTTTTTTATTTTTTTTAGTGTGCACATTTTTATGACTTCAGTCCAAGTGAATACCCATCGAAGCAAATGTAAACACTTATGCTTAAGGCTGCTTCCTATTCACCCAGTCTGCCGGTAGGTGGCAGTAGTACAACACACAAAAAAATTAAGGTGCTAAATGGAGTCAAGAGGATGATGATGATGATGGTGATGATGATGGTGGTGGTGATGATGACCTCGACGACTATGACAATGAATCAGCCTTCACTCTTAGAAGGCACTGGTTGTATTCTAATATAAGTTTCTTGATGTTATCTCACTTTTTTACAATATGCCTGAGATGGGAGATTAAAAGTTTGTTTGTTTGTTTATTTATTTATCTGTATTTTGGGTAGGAATAATCAAAATCAAAGCTGTGAGAGACTCACCCAATTAGCTCAGAAAATTATCTCCAGAGTCAGTCCTGAAATTTTGGTCTTGAGATTCACCCAACTCCAGCTTTTTATTCACTTGCATGTCTTTCCACGGTGTTCCTAATTTTCTTGTATGTAATTTTGAACTTAAATTTACCAACAAACTACATCTGGCCTTCAAGATAAAAGAAAGAGGCCGAGTAAGCCATGCATTTATAGGGTTAAAATAGAAAGCAGTTATTCCTGAAAAAGCAGGAGAAAAATACTGTTTTAGTTAACGTGTGTGAACTTCTTTTGTGTCCAGAACACCTAGTGTGGTGAACACTGGGCCTTTGTAATTTCAGAGTCTGTTCCTTTGCATGTCATTTTGGACAAGTAGATACTCCTAAAGGAGGGACCCTCAGACCACCTGAAACAACACGGAATGGCCTAGTGCAGTGGCTGGACTTAGGCTTGTCCATAGCTTCCCACAATGGAGGAGAGAAGCTGTGTACAAGGAGGGAAGGGGACCCCCCTATGAATAGAAGCATTTCTCTCAACTGTGCTCTGCAGTGAGTAACCACCAGAGGCTAAGCAGGGCCCCAAGGATGGGAGGTTTGTGGGTGGCTGGAACAATGGATCACACTGAGTTATCAGATACCAGTACTTAAGGGGCATTGGGATTAGGAAAAAAGTTATCTTTTCTTTTGTTTTTATTCTTCATATTGCTTTTGAAACGAAATGAGTCACGTGGAGAATTCTACTCCTCTATTTTTGGAGCAAGTGCACAGTTATGACTCAGGCCATAAGCTTGTCAAGGTAACTGCAGTGCAGCTGGAAGCAGAACCTTTCATTAAAGTCCTTGAGAGATGTCACCTGGGCAAATGGGACTGAAGGAGTCAACCTGTAGAGACTGAGGTGTCGCCAGTGAGTTAGGACATTTGGTTAGGTAGCAGGAGCACAGGAAAGAGGAGACACAGTTTCTCTCTCCATTGGCGGGGGTGGGGGTAATAGATTTAAAAAACAAACCATATTTTTTATCCATTGTTGGGTAAAAATAATGAGATGCCAAGTCTGGCTCTTGAGTAATTGCATATAGTCATTGTATTCTTGGCAAAGGGTTATGAACTCTGAATGCTCCCAGCACAGGGAACTCTGGAGATAAGAGCACAATGAAGACCCAGACAGCCGGGGAAGATTTGCGGCAGAACCAGAGCAGAGACATCGCCTGAGATTCGAAAACAAAGAATTCTCTCAGATCATGTGGGGAACGAGAGATGGGAGAGATGGGGGCTAAGTGCACGGGTGTGGCTTCATTGCTGCCTTGGAAAAGAAATCACACATTCTATGGGAAATGTCGTATAACTGAACAGTCATTATTATGTACGTTTTAAGTCCCCTGCCTCGCCTCTACTTATCCTCTTATTGATATTCGATTTCTAAAAAAAGGTAGCAGACTAAATAATGGGTTTCATTATGATTTTTCATACATGTACATCACTAGACTTGACATTTTGTATTAAAAATTAAGCGAATAATTTTGTATATATGAGTGTTTGCATACATGTATGTGTATCCACCATGTGCAGTAAGTAGTGCTTGCAGAGCCAGAAGAAAAATGGCAGAGACCCTGGGTCTGGAGTTATAGATAGCTATGAGGTATCATGTGGGTTCTGGGAACCAAACCAGGGTCTTCTGCAAGACTAGTTTTTGACTGCTGAGCTATCTCTCTAGTTCCATTTTTTGCATTTTTCTTTCCTGCTGTATAGCTCTTACCTGGCCTTGAACTCAAGTACTCAGAGTACAGGACTATGCTAATTATGTAAGCCTTCTGCCTCTTCTTAGGAGACCTGGAGGAGGCAGAGAAGTACTTGGCAGTGGCATTCAGGTATTAGGCATTTTGTATCTACTTTCCCATTGCTTATGTTATTCAGTGCATACTGACTGAGAACCCACTATGGGCCTGAAATTCTGTCACTGGTACCAATAAAGCCTCTCCTATAAAACTCACAGTCCCTGGTGTTGTAGATATGATGGCAGAAATGGACACCAACAAAGCCAACATATATGAATGCACATGTGATGAAAGCTATGAGTGGCACCAGCAGGTGACTGGAAGCTGGATGAAGAATAGGACAGGGGGGCAAGGAGCCTGAAGATCAAGAATGGGGGCCTGGGGCACACGGAGAATGACATTCCTTTCCAAGACTTTTCCTGGGGTAAATGTCTACTTGCTCCAAAGTCAGGGGGAAGAAATGATTCCTAAAAGTCTAACTGTGAGCTGATGAGTTCAGCTGGGATGATTGATAGGTTTATGGGCAACTTATGGACAGCTACACCACTGAAGACAAATCTTTCATCTCTAGAAATGGTTAGCTACTTGTGTATCCCTGGGGAGGAGTGCACCTCATGATATGTCTCCTGAGCCCCCTCTTTCCAATAGGATATGTAATGGTCTCTATCTTGTGATGGTCACTCTTGGGTACTATGATTCATGCTGCCAAAGGCCATGCCGTACCTTGAAGATGGAGTTCCACAACAGATATCATTTTGTTTTTGAGGCAGCAGAAAAAAGGCTAATAGCTCCCTGCTTCAGAGAAAGTCAAGACTAATTTTCCTTATGTATATAGACATGTGAGTGTGGAGGCCATTCGCCTTGATTACCTTCTATCTTATTTTGGGATAGGGTTTCTCACTGAACCTGAAAGATGGCCAGTTTGCTAGACTAGCTATGGATTTTCTTGTCTCTAGCACTTCCAGTGTTAGAGTCATAGATGTATAGACATGTATGTATACACATACACCTGTATATCTGTGACTCTAACACCGGCAGTGGTATATACACACATACATATATATAAACACATGTATGCATGTCTGTCTGTCTGTCTGTCTGTCCCACCATGTCTGGCTTTTTATGTGGGTGCTGGGAATCACTATTCAGCTCCATGCTTGAATGGGAGACACTTTATCAACTGATCCATTTCCCCAGGTCCCAGTAATTATCATTTTTCATGGATATATTTCTGAGGCTTGAAGTCATAAAAAGGACACAGTCATTTTGGTGGCAAACAGAGATAAGAGTATCATTTCATAATGATATGTAACCTGTTGAAGTATCTGGGAAGACAAGGACTGATGCTGTCACCGTACTTAAAAATCAGGAGTCGTGTCTTGAGACAGTGCTCTGTCTGTACATGGAGCAAAGTAAACAGTGGGTTATTTAGAGAGAGTTTTTGGCTAAGTGGAAGATGGAGTGGAGGTAGTGCATGTAAATGTATAAATGTAGTTTACAAGTGCTTGGAGGAGGGAGGTTTTGTTTACTCCTCACAAGGTGTAGGGAGGATAGTACTGTTACTATCATGCTTTATAGAGGAAGGAATGGAAACTTGGTTAAAGATACAGAAATATTCTTAGTTACTGAAGAAATATCCCAACTTTCAAGCCGTTTAAAGGAAAATTACTGGTGTAGGGTTCTCTCCTGTTTTGAACATTTCACATTCCGTTCCCCAGCCTGCCTGCCTGCCTGCCTGCCTTCCTTCCTTCCTTCCTTCCTTCCTTCCTTCCTTCCTTCCTTCCTTCCTTCCTTCCTTCCTCCTCCTCTTTCTCCTCCTCCTTCTCCTCCTTCTTCTTCTTCTTCTTCTTCTTCTTCCTCTCTCTCTCTCTCTCTCTCTCTCTTTCTTCTTCATTTTTTTTGGGATTTTTTTAATTAATCATTTCATTCGTTTTCATTTCAAATGATTTCCTCCTTCCCAGTTACTGCTCCCCCAACGCCTATCCCATCCTCCTTCCCCCCTCCCTTTGCCTCTAGGAGGGTGCTCCTCCACCTATTCACCCACTCCCACCTCATCCCTCTAGCATTCCCCTACACTGGGGCATCAAGCCTCCCTCCCCTCCCATGGATGTCAGATAAGGCCATCCTCTGCTATATATGTATCTAGAGTCCTGGCTCCCACCATGTGTACTCTTTTTTTTTTTATTATTTATTTTATTTTATTTTTTAATTTACATTCCAAATCACTTCCCCTTTCCCGTTTCCTCCCTCCCCGAAAGTCCCATAAGCCCCCTTCCCTCCCTCTTTTCTCCATTCAACCCCCTCTCGTTACTCTGTCCTGGTGTTCCCCTACATCCATGTGTACTCTTTAATTGTAGGGTGGTTTCCTGCTCTCCCAGCTTTCAACACTTTTGAAATAGATGGAAATGGCCTGACTCCTTGTGTCCTCTCCTGCATGGGCATCAGCAGGTCATGTCTTCTTGCTAGTCTTGATTTCCTGGTCACTTTGTTTTTACATTAGAAAAACAAAATCTCACACTTGTCATCCTTCAAATCAGTGGTTCTCAGCCTTCCTAGTGTTGTGACCCTTGAATACAGTTCCTCCATGTGGTGGGGATCCCCAACCACAAAATTATTTTCTTGCTACCTCATAACTGTAATCTGTTAGGAATTGTAATATAAACATCTGATATGCAGAATATCTGACATGTGTCCCCTGTGAAAGGGTCATTTGACCCCCAAAGGGGTTGTGATCCACAGCTTGAGAATTACTGCTATAAATACCCCTTCCATGCTTATGTTTAGAAAATAAATTAGGATAATAAAAGAACCCACTGCCTGTTTTTTCGATGTCTTTTTTTTCCCTACCAGATAAATCTTGATATAGGTATGCGTCTGTTTGTGTGGTTTACAAATGTTACACATTTGACCCCACAGTCCCTGGGCTATGTACTTGCAGCCGGGAGGGTTGATAGTATTGATGTCTTGCTGTCTTTGGTACCGATGATTTACATGCGATAACCATCTCCTAAGTTTTGCTGTCCTTTGCAGGCCTCACTGGGTATGAAGCAGATACTCATTTGGATCAGGAGCTCCGTGCTGGCAGGGTTTTCCATCACAGCCTCTGCAGTGAAGACAGATGATGTGCGCTGTGATTTCCTTTAATTTAGTATTTCTAAACTTTGAGAAGAATGTCCCGAGGTTAGAGAGTTAGAGTACAGTAGGAATGGAACATCGATTTGCATAATGCTCTTCATAGAGAATCATGTTACAAAAATGCTTCAGCTATAAACAATGGCCTGGTAGAAGAAAATATTTAGCAGGCAGCTTGATTTGAGTAGTTGCAAAGAGTTGAAAATGTGGAGAATAACTCAAGGATATAAAGCAAGGAGAACACTGTTTGCTGAGACCTTTTCTCACTTGCTTTAAGAAAAAGAGCTATGGATAGCCAGCAGCTCTGGTACCAGGAATATAGCCAGCAGACCTGCTACCAGGACTTTAGGGAATGGGGATTCTGATGGTTGGGCAGAGCAGAGGTGCACAGAATGAAGGGAACAGAGTCATCCTGAGTCAAGGCATCCTAATTTAACCCTTAGCTTCTTCAGCAACTGTGCTACATACAGATCCAGATGCCTACTGGAAACTCTGGGAAGGGCTATGACAGCTTCCTGCAAGAAACTAGAGACAGAATTAGGCACAGGGTAAGACTTGGATTGAGTTTTAGGGAAATGGTGCTGGTGATAATTACTACTTATAGGCAACTTTGAGCAAAGTATCCAAGCAGAATTACTTTAAGCAAATCATTAAGAGCCCATAGTTAGTAAATGGCAAATCAGTTCAAATCTAGAATTTAACTTGAGTCCATATACTTTCAGAGCAGTCACTGAAAGAAACTCAACTCCAAACAGCATGATCCAATGGAGGGCATACAGGCTATGCTCATCACTTTCTTTGAAATTTTCAGAGATGTGTTCAGCCATATTCCTTGAAATGTCTTGGTCACTGGAGATAAAAATAGATGAGGAAGTTAGGATATTTACCTTCGTAGATTGCACTTTTTAGTTATGGAGAGAGCGAATGACTTATCACACAGTTCTTCAAAGTAAAAGATTTGGGCTGAGATTTCCCCAAAGATCCATTCATGTTCAACACTTACCCTGTCCCCAGGCATTGGCGTTGGAGCATTCTGTGTGCTTCTTTACTTCTGGGCTGCGCTCTTGCATTTCCTTGCTCTTGTCTCTGTGATGTTATCCACTTCCTCTCATACAAAGCAGCCAGTCTCAAGTTCCTAGAGATAGAAGGAAGTCTCAGAATTAGAGCAATGGAAAGCATCTCCAATGGCTTCCTTTCTTGGTAACTTGAAGTACATTGGAGCATACAAACATGGCCAGAACTCACAATAGCCTATGGCAAGGAGCTTCTTGTGTACCCAGGAAATGGTCACCATGTGTTTTCTCTCTTTGTGAAGTGCTCAATCACCCCTATTTGATGAATGGGACATTGGGGCTGAGAGAAGCGTTTTCCCCAAGGTCAAGAGATTAGCAAAAAGTAGAGGCAGAACTTGAACAAATGTTTGTTTGCTTACAAATCATGCTTTTAACAACTCTACAAGGAACACAACAGAAAAGACTGTTTGGGACTGTTGGCTGCTGACAAGTCTCAAAGTCTTGGCTGGGAGTCAAATCAAAGTCACTCCAATCTCTCTCGTATATGTGGTAGCTTCTAGATCTCAGACAGGAGAAAGAGAACAGAGATGTGTGCTAATTGTTAAGCTATTATATCAAGCCTCTTCTTCCTCTGGTATATTTTCATCTCTGTATAGAAAGGAGATCATTCAAGTGACTCTTTTCTCCACATCTTACCACCCTGAGGCCGGGAGGAGACTATTTATTTGACTTCCACTGCTTCAAGGAGAGCAAGCCAAGTGGAAAAGATAATGAAGAAGTTGGGAGGGGAACTGTTTCGGTCCCCTTACTTGATTGTATTTAATAGTTTTGAAGAGTGCTACAAAATAATGTGGCTGTCGGAACACTTTCTGCACAGCTTCTTTCTGGCCAAGAATTTTTGAGAAAAGAAAACTATAAATAGCTGACGATAAAAGAAAATTGCTTCTGTGATCTTCGAGAAAGAAAGGGAAAATACAAAGGACCGCCCTGAGAGGTTTTCAAATCAAAATTATGGATCCCCTCGGGGGGGGGGGGGCTAGATCGCTGCTTCTCGGCAGACAGAGAGGGTGGGGCGGGATGACTGTCTTTCTCTCTCTTGTTTGTTTTCAAAGATGTTTTGACTTAAGTTGCTTTCACTGTGCTAGGCTCAGAGCTCTTCACATCCATTAGGCATTTTAAGTGAGTTGAATTTTCTGGAAAGGTAGGTAATTTACAAGTGGAGGTTTATTATTCAAGAGGCAATCATGCTGGTTTGTGTTAGTCCAAATTTGCATCTGTCTCTTTTATTCTCCTGTCCTCCCTTGCTTTGTGAGCAGGGTGGGAGAGAGACAAACATTAAGGTGCAAAGAAATAAAAACCTCAAAACAGCGTTTCGTTAAACACACGATGCTCTTTTATTTCTCACGAGTAAATCATATCTAGTTGCCTGCCAAATGTTTGTCATTGTTTTAACTTTGTATTTTTATTACTCAGAATCAACTACAATATTTATGAAAACAGAAGGTGGAGAGAGGGATTTCTTTTACTCTGACTAGAAGTATCTCCCACATTTAAGTGCCTTTCTTATTAATTGGAAGTGATCAAGCTACAGTTCAGGGCTACTGTACCTGCTTTGAATATACACTGAGTTCTATTTATTTACTGTTTTCAGTTTGATATAAGAGTTTCCAGAGACTGTGCTAATAGAAGTGGCCTGGGAAACTGTGAGGTGTTCATTGAATAAAGAGTGGCTTCGGATTTTATGAACCCATTGATATGCAGGTACACTTTCACTCTTCTATCATTCCACATCTGTCTTCTGTGCTAGGAACCCCACCTGGCACGGTGGACAGAGCACAGGAATTGACCTTAGACTTGAAAGGATTGATGGACTTCTGTGGAATTATCTGAGGATGGGAGGTAAGAGTCAGGCAAGGAGAAGCCACATGCTTCTGAGATCATAGTCACTGTGAAAACTCAGGAAAAACAAAAAGAAATTTGAAAATGAAAAAGAGAACAAATTCAGAGAAGAAACTTGCTCAGGGGCATTTTAGATATAGATCTGTGATATGAACATTTCCTTTATTTAAAAAAAAATGAAATGAATTGCTTCCCAGGAAGCCCGAAGGTCGTGGGTACCAGCTGCAGCATC
Organism: Tokudaia tokunoshimensis; assembly: GCA_036184795.1. NCBI lineage: Eukaryota > Metazoa > Chordata > Mammalia > Rodentia > Muridae > Tokudaia > Tokudaia tokunoshimensis. The sequence goes on from BTHU01000012.1 coordinate 107,718,845, forward strand.
ACACTGGAAAGAGAGCGAATGACAGTCAGGAGAAGAGGTACAGGTGTGGACAGGGGAGGAGTCGGACTTTGCACAGCTGAGCTGGCTGGGATATTTGAGCAAATTCAAATGGAGCTGTCTCTAGGATTTAGTTTGGTTGTCATATCTGGGTCCAATTAAAAGGCACACTGTGTTAGGAGGCAGGAGAGGGAGATGGAAATTGAATTCTATCTGTAGTCATTCAATTTACCTTATCAGTTTATTTGTACCTCATTGTCATTATCAATAAAAGTAAAGATTTCAGCTAGATGGTGTGTAATCTGCCAGGGTCTACCTGAACTATGATGCAGATCTATCTGAAATTATAATTAGGATTTTTATCATTTGTTTAATAAGCCATGCAATCAACATGAATTTACTCCACACATTCTCCATGTAATATAGTGGGGAATATAAAGAAAAAAAAAACTTGGTTCTTGTTTAGCATCTAGCCCCTATGAGTCAAATTGTGATTTTTCTGAGACACGTGTCCCAAGAGACCTAGCACAGTACCCAGCAAGCAGAAGTCCCACCAGAATGTCTGCCAGATGATAAAGGGATATTATTTTGTGTCTTGTTAGAGTTAAGGAGCTACCAGGAGGCATACAACATGTTCTAGGACTTCTAGTGAGTTAGCTTTCTTTGGGCAACAATGGTATGGAAGTCTTTTGCAGGGAAAGGGAATTTGCCCTAGGTGACTAGTCATCTGGTCAATTCCTTTTGGATGCTGGATGTAGAAAGCCATCTGTTTCAAAGCTTGAATAAAAGGACAGCACAAATCTTATTTGGCTAAGCTCTACTCTCCACAAGTGTCATAATTCAGGCCTTTGCAAACAGTGTTGGAGAATGGATCACAATGAGATTTTGAAGATTGTTTGAGGGTTTGGGGGGGAAAGCAGCAAATATTTTCCATCCCAGCTAACAGACACATTTATAGACTGTTCATGACTTATGCTGGTTTGATTTATGATTTTTCAACTTTGGTGTAAAAACAATATACATCTAGTAGAAACTCTACTCTGAATAGTGACCTTTTGCTGGAATAGCAACATTCATTATGATATTCTCTAGCTATTTTTGGTTGTCAACCACATGTCTGTGGAGGGAATAATCATATTCTACAGTATACAACTGCATTCTTTAGTGTGCAAATATATTTCAAATCACGGTGTTCCATAGACTAGGTGTGTAAAATTGTTATAGAGTGTATATTCTAGGGGTCTGAAATATTCTTCTGGAAGCCTGTGTGGTTAAGGCTTGGTCCCCAATTAAGCATATATACAGAGATGAGACTTTTGACAGGTAATTGGATTATGTGAGCTCCTGACTTCACGAGTGACTAATATATTATTGATTCAGAGCATAATAGGTTTGGCTTTTGTTACAAAGGTGAACTTTTTCTCTGCTTTCCAGGTACCGTGAAGTGAACACTTTCTCTCCACCACATGCTCCCTGACACGATCTTCAGGCTCAGCCCAGGGATGGAATTAAGCAACCATACATCCCCAAACCAAGAAATGAAATAAGTCTTTCCTCTTTTTGTATTATCTCAGATATTTTGTCACAGTCATACAAAACTGAGTGACATGTATGTTTTCCACCCACTCTGGACTTACTAAGCCATGACCCCATTAGTGAAAGATAATTTGCATTTTGTTTGGCGGATTGTGTACAACTGATTAGTATATTTGGCTTTGTAGTTAGTTATTCTTTAAGTATCAAATTTAAGTGTTAAATTTGAGTCATCTCCACATCTCTTTCTCTCCTCTTTCTTCTCTTCTTCAGCTCTGGGGTTATAGGCACAGGAATAGCCATGCCTAGCTTTCTACCTGGGTACTAGGGCTTTGAATTCATGTCCTCATGTTCTTTGCATAGCAAGCACTATTATCCACAGAGCCATTTCTCCAACCTCACCTTTGCTGTTTTAGCCGTTAAATTTGTAGTACTTTGTTCCACTAATGGAATAGAATGTGGATACAATTTTTAGTAGGAAACTTGGGAAGGGATCTAGAAAGAAGCAGAGGGTCTTTAAATCCCGAGTGCTAATAGAACCCAGTTTTTGTCCCAGTTCGGTTTGGAGAGTTCTTGTTTTAAATGCAGTTAGCTCCCACTGGTGAATTCCCTCATCATTATTCTTCCAGAGAGCCAGCTTTGTGAACCTGCTGCCACCCCGCACACACAACTTTGGGAACATAGGAAAAGAAGGACCACTTACGATTCCAGTGTTGTGGGGATGTTAACGCAGAAGCTTTTGAGGATCACTATATAAAATACATTTCCAAATTTTTCGTCAGATCTTACCCTGATACTATGGCGATGAGGGTCTTATTTAATTAATTCTACCTAATGTGTTCATCAGATAGCTCATCAATCCTGTCTTTTTATGAAAGATGCTCACTAAACTAATGAAGTCTCTGAGGGACCAAGTTTCAAGAGAAGGCTATGACTTGGGATGTTGGGAAATATAGTTTGGGAGGTGTATTTGCTGGATTATCAGTTATGCTTTGAGTTAAGGGTGTAGGCCCAGCAATGGTCTGCTTTTGAATTGCTTTTGCTGTTATCTTTCTCCACTTCTCCAGTTTTGAGTAATCATATTATCTCTTTCAAAGCAACTCCAATGGTATGAGGAAACTGAGAAGGGCAGGGATATTCAGCACCTGGGCTGAAGAGACAGTGGGTGCTGAGTTAAGGACAGGGTCTGCCTGTGTAATAGTTTGTTTCCTGTGTATTTTATTCTGCTTTAGCAAGAGGCATTTTGAATTCTGCCTAGTTATTACATCTTCAACATCTCATGATAACATAAGCAGATATCACCTTAAATTTCTTTTATTATTTTTTTCCCCAGAACTATCTTTCTGCAAATGAAATATAACAGTAATCTCCAGGCTTTAGGTTTGGTCGGCCAAATAAAGACATGGAATTTGCACTGCTGGTTATAGCAGATGATTAAGTAGCACATGGCCATTTAAAATACAAATAATCTCCCAGGAGGAGGGCGAGGGTGAATCTATTGTTGCTGTGGGAATAAAGAGCTCCTGATCCCTCTCATCTCAAGAGAGACCTTGCCAGGGCCAGCAGGTGAGGCTCAGTTTGGAGTTAATAGGGATTCTTCTTCAGGGCTATAATCCCTACTTAGATAGGAATTTTGTTGTCATATATTGTGAAGTATAGCACAGACAGAAATCTGAGAATGTCTTAAAATTATTAAAGGATGGCATTTCCCAGTGGCCCAGGATGATGGTAAATACCATAGATTAGTTAGTCATAAATGGCCAGATGCTTCACATGCATTTAAAAAAAAATCTTCATTCGAATACTTTATTTATTTATTTATTTAGACAATGTCTCACCATGTAGACCTGGCTGGCTTTAAACTGCCTACCTCTGCAGCTGTCTCCTACTTCGGGATTAAAGGCCTGTGCCACATTAAAGCCCAGTTCTTCATTCTAACCTTGCAAGAGGTCAGCCAATAGTCTTGGTTTACAGCTGAGCAAAGCAACATCAGAAACAGGAAAAAGCAACTCACTTTTCCAAAGTCACAGAGCTGTTAAGCCATAGAGCTGATTTTTCTGGAAAATTTAACTGTAGAGTTTATCAGTAGACAACTGTATTATTATTCTCTACTTCTGAAGACTAAAGGGGAGAGGTATTAAGTTTTTGAAAAAGAAATTTGAAAACCAACCCTGAGTTCAAAAGAAATGGAAACAAAATCGAACCTCATCTAATTACATTACAATCTTTCCAATATATTCATTATTAAAATGCTTTTTAAAGTATAGTTTGTAGAGCTGGAGAGAGATGGCTCAGTGGGCGAAAATACGTGCTGCACAAGCAGGAGGACCTGAGTTTGAATCCCCAGCATCCTCATGCAAAGTTGTATGTGGTAGAGTACATTACATCTAAGCCCCATGCAAAGGAGTAAGGATGGGTGGATCCTGGGGCCAACTTTCAGAAACAGTGATCTGCAGGTACAGAGAAAGATCGGCTAAGAAAGTAACATGGGGGGAGGGTGACTCAGAAGAATAGGTATCACAGTGTCAGTCTCTGACCTCCACCTGCACCTTCAGAGGCAAGCACACACTCACTTCCACACACACATGAATACAAGCATATAGACATTATATTTAGTGTACATAGGGGTACACCCTTATACACAATGAATGAAATGAAAATATTTCAAAAACAAGTATAATTTGCAACTTGGTGGTGGCCCATGGAATTTGTATGATGTATTTTAAATAGTTTAATCCTAGTGAAATAAAATAAAAGCAAAGCAAAGAGAAGGCAAAAAAGAATGGTGTAAGGATGACTGACTTAAAAAACATGTACTATATGTCTATTGGACATTGGGCAAAAGAAAAAATGGTCATTTTATTGTGGATTACAGTTAGAGAATATAAAAACACACATAAAGACTTAACAATATCAGCTTCCATTTATTAATTTTTTTGGCAAAAGGATGGACTCCAACCCCTTACATTTTGGTGATTCTACCATCCATGAAATGGCCATTTGTATGTGAGATATGGCTCAGATGCTAGAAGAGCAATCTATAGTCAAAGAATAAAGAATTTCTCTGCGTCAGCAACTGCTACTGTAGCGAGCAGTAGGTACTTCAGCTTCAGTTAAAGCACACGGCTCCTGGATGATTGACAAGCTCTCGCATTTGTCTTGGTTTAATTTTAGCCACATGATGCTTAAATAAGTATATTTATGCATGTATAAGAACTTAATTTATTTGAAGATTATTAAATATGATGAATAAAATATTCAAATATTCATGTACCTATAAGTCATTTAGCAAGTGTTTATTGAACACCTATGTTTTTCAATAACAATTCTGAATGCTAAAGTTAAGGGAACCTCCCTAGCTTCATATGATTATGGTTGATGGGTTTATATGACTGAGGAGAATGAACACACAATGAAACAATAACAACAAAACATGGTAGCACACATTCTGATGGATGAAACAGAAGGACCCAGACCTATCACTTGTGTGAGCATGGTGACAAAAAGGGTTTTGAAGATTTTTTTTCCCCAAGTCATTCTGTGCTGTTGGCCTTGGGATGATACTTGGAGGATTTTGGGTAATTCTTCCTCCCATTTCTTAGTCTTCTGTCTTCTTTTTGAGGTAGGGTCTCATGCTAGCCTAGGTGGGCTTGGAATTTTCTGTGTAGCTTAGTTTGGCTTCAGCCGTGGCAATCCTCCTGCCTCAGTCTTGCAAGAACTGGATTGAAGGCCTAAACTACTGTGCCTGGCTTTAATGTGGCTCTTATATGGAAATGTTCATATGCAAAAGAGTAAAACAGAAGGATGTATGACAAATATAACCTGTGTGTTAACCTCATCTTGGTGCATATTCTTCCTCGGGAGTGAAAGAGCTCTGAGGTACTTACATAGAAGCCATAATCTAGAAAAAAAAGTCAAAAGCCACAATTCTATAATATTCTATACTTTCACCCCCAGCTCTTATACCTTTCTGCCTTTCTCAGAATTGAATCAAGTTGTTTGACAAGGAAGTTAGTAACATGACTTTAGGGGAGTCTCATTGTTCAGTAGGCAGAAGTTCTAGTGAAGAATATGTGAACTTGAGTTTTTTTTTTTAATAGATTTTATTTTTGTCTAGTATTGAGGATTGAACTCAGGGTCTCAGGTATTGTAAGAGAGTGCGTTATATTTGAACTGTATCCACACATATATATATATATATATATATATATATATATATATATATATATATATATATATACATACATACACATGCTTGCTTTGGACAGTGTCATCTAAAACTTCACTTTTCTATCCTTTATTGCGTTAAGCTATGGCATATATATTCAGCCTTGGCAGGTTTCCATGCCCATTATGATATTCCAAAGACTTCTGGAATTTTGTATCTAGAAATGGCTGAGGGAGAAAATGCTTTGAGTCAAAATCAGTATGGCTTGAAAACTGTCTTTGTGGCTTGTATTATATTATTTTATAGTAAAGTCCTGTCTGTTGAAAGCCTGATGTCTGGATGAAAATAAAAAAAAAAAACCCAATCAATTCTCCAGATATCTATAATGCTAAGGAAGGGACGAAAGCTGACCCAAAGTGCACATAGGCATCCAGCTATTTATTGGATATTTATCAAAGGAGGGGATAATAATTGACCTAAAGTGTACAGGGCCATCCAGATATCAGTCAGAGGAGAGTGGCTCACTGGTTAAAGTAGACACCTGCATGTTGTATAATTTTGTGTCTCTGTCAATGATCTGTAGCAGCAATCACCAAATAAACTAGCTCTCCATTTTCATCCTTGCTTGATGTAAAAACTCCACCCTAGGGGGTAACAGACAAACACTTTCCCAGATTAGAAAAGATAACACTTGCTGTACTCCAGGATACTCCTAGGCTCTGCTCTGTGCTCAGATGATTTATACCATCTCGGTGATTATGTTATCACATTTACAAGAAGTGGAGGCTTTTCAAAAGCCCAGAGTTCTAACTGAATCTTAACAAGTCCTTAGAAGCTTGGACGCCTAGCTGAAACCTGTCTAAATATCTTGCCTGTTTTGTGTATTTATTCGCCTTTTTAATTAAGGGATGTGAGACTTTTACATGGAATCAAGAGATCCAAAAGCAGATAGAAGTTTAGAAATGACTAGTGAATGAAATACGGTCACAATACTGTAAAATATCTATGCCCAAGTCGCTTATAGTCACTGATTTATGAGATAAGAGTCTTGCTATGTTACCTCAGCTGGTACTGAGCTGAGGATTTCAAATGATCCTCCTGCCTTAGTCTTTCAAGCAGCTGGGACTGTAAGAATGTGATCTCACAGGTTTGAGAAGCTTAATTTATTCAGTTTGCTGGTTTATCTTTTTATTTTATTGAGATTATCATCTAATCGCATCATTCCCCTCTTCACTTCCTCCCAACACACCCTCCTACATACTCCTCCTTGAGTTCTTTCAATTTCATGGACTATTTTTTTCACCAATTGTTGTTTGCAGGCACGTGCGCGTGCGCACACACACACACACACACACACACACACACACACACACACACTCAAACACTCCTAAATATATAAGTACAGCCTTCTCACCCTCTCTGTCTGTATTTAATGTGCTCTTTCCAATCTTAACTCATTTGAGCATAAATCTGAAGCCTGGCCATTGTTTAGCTTATAATGTGACCAAGTCATTTGTTCAAAATAACAAAATAGTGGCAATTTTCTGGGCTGCAACCATTTTTTTCTATTTTCTAAAACCAATAGTACAGGGCCCAGAGGTTAAGAGTACATACCGCTCTTTTAGAAGGTACTCATTTGATTCCCCACACTCACAGTTCACAAGTCCCTGTAACTCCAGCTACAGGGAAACAATAAGCTCAGGTCTTTATCCACATATGCCCACACCCACAGAGACCTTCCTCTGCATATAATTTGAAAATTTAAAACAATAAAACCAACTGGTGATACTGTTGAGAAGACTTGTGTTTAGTGTACTTCAGTGTTGATACAAGTTGCTGCTTAATTTTGTCATGTCAGGAAAGGAGATGCCATTGCCAATGGGAATCTGGGCAAAATCTATACATAGTCTCTTGGAACTGACAGGGATGTGCAAAATTCTAACACGTCTGAAAGCCTATCAGTCCTTTCAGTTAGCCACCATCTGGGAATGTAACCACACAGAGTTGACAGAGCCGGTGATTAAATACATTAGAAGTTCTCATCCACAGGCAAGACCAGAGTACCTTGCTGTGAGTTATGAGAAGATACATGCATCTTGCATGCTATAACAAACCATTAGCTCCCGGCTCCTGTGTGATGGAGAGTGGTCAGTACACTGAGGTATGTATGAAGATGTTTTCAAATGCCCTTCCAATCTACTTTTATTTCTGAGAAGCATCTAACCACACTATAAATCCAAAGAAAACAAAACATAAACAAAAAGAAAGTCATATTCCTCATGCTTCTCCTTCATGTTTCAGCTTTGCCTATTCTATTTCTGGCTTCATTCACCTTCTAAAGCCATTTTCCTTTCTTGTGTGGGCATCAAATACTGACATTGCTGTTACTTCCCCTTGCCTTTTCCCCAGATGAACTTTATCACTCCAAGAGCAATTTCAGATGTTCTACCACACATTAGCCAAGACCAACATTTCACTCCGTTAAACTACAGAATAATTCTCTTTCCTTAGACAGCCATTTAATCTCGTTCTTCAAATGACGCTAGGGAGAGACAGTAAATGTGCTGGGTTGCTTTTCTCTTCAGTAACTTACATCGTCACTGTTTTACTCACTCACCTCCCACCCCCACTTTCTCTCTTTCTAACTTCATTTTCAGTATTTCTGTATCTAGAAAGAACTAGAACAAAAAACGCACAAGGGACATTTCATGTTGGCCTCGACTTTCTCTTCCTAGGACAAGAGAATCAATGGTTCATGGAGAAATTACAAGAACTGTCTTTTCTTAAGTATTTTCTCAAGTAGGAGAAACCATTTCCTATAGATGGTCAAGTTCACAGAATTTACCAACTTTTTATCCACCCAAATCTATTTCAAACACAGCACATTTTTAAGCAAGAGTAAAATATGGAAAAACCTTAACTGTTTCCCCAAAGACAACCAGATTCTACAGTGTGTCTTTGAGAAAAGTTTCTTCAAAACAAATTCTCAGCTTTCTTGAAAGATTAAAGCCAGTGAGCTGCTCAATTGTTTCTTTAAAACTAGCCTCCTCTATCCCTTGCCATCAAGCAGGGAAAGAAAAAAAGAAAAATAAAAACAAACAAACTTTGAAAAGCAAACATCCAATAAAGATTTCTGCAGTGAGAGAAGGTATCAGACATTTGGTAATACATGGCAGTGTTTCAGTCAGGGGTCTGCAAAAATTTTAAGGGCCAGAAAGTAAATGTTTTCAACTTTGTGGCCACAGGGGCTACCCAGCAGGGCACTTCTCCAGAAGGCTGTCGATCAAATGAAGACACTGAACCTGGTCTTGATCGAAGAGAACTTACTGATGAGACAACTATAACCTGAGGTGATATTTCACGGCCTTCTGATTTAGACTCTCTTATCCAGATCTAAGAGAGATCTTCCAGCTGCTATGCGGCATTAGTTAAAACTCTAGGAAAATCAGTTAACATGTTAACAGTACCCATAACCTACTCTTGACTTGAGAAATACCTTTTATAATCGAACAAAGACATTCAGCCACCATCATGATGTATGGGCAGCCTACTTCTTATATATTTCTTCTGTTTCTCTTACAGTTTATCTTTTTCCATCTTATTATAATTTCCCCTTTTATTGTTTTCCATATTTTCTGTTCTTGTACATGTGCTACATATTATGTATTTTTGGGAATGCTTGGGTAGTTTTAATGATCAACATTTAGTTCTGATTTGATGATAATCTACAAAGAAGTTAGGAAAGTGCTGTAACATCAAAAAGTGGATTTTTTTTGGTTCAATTTAAACATTTTGCATAGCTAGCAGCAATGAAAAAAGACAGATAGCCATGTCAACACTCTTATTGCCCCATCAATAACTAATAATTTGGAATTAGTTATGTGATATGACATTTCTAATTGATGGGCTATCTGTATAAGTCTATTATAGTAGATTAGCTCCTAACAAGATAAAATGATTATGTGGAACTCTGTCTGCCCAGCACAGACTTCGGCTAAATTCATTGATCTATGTTATGGAATGTCTAGGCACTTCTTCTTAGAAAAGTGACTAGGGGGAAAAAAACTCCAGCAGCTTCATGCTCAAGACATCTGCCCTCTTTCTTGCTTGGGGTCACATCTGTGGATTTCACAGTTTACACATTCCAAAAAGTCCTTGTTAGCTCAGTTGAGCCCATTGTTTCTCATTTGGTCTTTTAACCTTGTACACTAAATGAGACAGGTTCAGACCAAGCTCTCTATAAAGAATAAATACATAAGCAGAAAAGGGTCTTGGCACCCTGAACCCAGTAGACTTGACTGGTGTTTGCAGTCAGACTGTAAAAAGGTCAGCACTGAACAGAGCTGCCTTCAAGCCATACCCCTGGAAAGACTTTACAAAGGATAAAAACTGGGAGGTTTTTTTTTCTTTCAAAAATATGTCTTTTAATATCTGTTTTTTTATTTTTTTTATTTTCTAAGTTTTTTTTATTTACATTCCAAATCATTTCCCCTTTCCCGTTTCCTCCCTCCCCAAAAGTCCCATAAGCCCCCTTCCCTCCCTCTTTTCTCCATTCAACCCCCTCTCCCTTCTCTGTCCTGGCATTCCCCTACATCCAGTCTTTCCAGGACCAGGGGTCTCTCCTTCCATCTTCTTAGAAATCTATTGATATGTGAATTGTGTCTAGGGTATTCCTAGATTCTGGGTTAATATCCCCTTATCAGTGACTGCATACCATGTGTGTTCTTTTGTGATTGGGTTACCTCACTAAGGATGGTATTTTCAAGTTCTGACCATTTGCCTAGGAATTTCGTGAATTCATTGTTTTTAATTGCAGAGTAGTATTCCATTGTGTAGATATACCACATCTTCTGAATCCATTCCTCCGCTGAGGGACATCTGGGTTCTTTCCAGCTTCTGGCTATTATAAATAAGGCTGCTATGAACATAGTGGAGCATGTGTCCTTATTGCATGCAGGTAAAGTCTCTGGGTATATGCCCAGGAGTGGTATAGCCGGATCCTCCGGGAGTGTCATGCCCAAAAAACTGGGAGGTTTTTAAGGATACATTTCAGCTTTATATTTGAAATTTCTCACATAACATCATTTGATTTTTTTAAACTCTAACTTTATCAGTACACTTAATTCACTGATATTTTATATCTATCTATCTATCTATCTATCTATCTATCTATCTATCTATCTATCAATCAATCAATCAATCATTTGGAGAGACCTGCAAATTAGACAGGAATCTACAAACATCTCATCTTTTTTTCTCAAAGTGAGTTTGAATAGCACCCAATTGTGTACAAGGTGGAAAGGAGACAGTTATTTTAACTATTCTCCAATTGACTACAATTCAGGGCAATGTTTTTATGCCTTTTCTGCTTACATATTCTCTCCCTTTTCACAGATATCCCTGGCCATATCTGCAGCCAGGGTAATTTGGTGTGTGAGGTTAGTGTCGGTGCTAGATCAGGCAGTTCAAAGGTGGCAGTTGCAGTCATTGAAGGCTTGTTGATTCATGCACTTGGTGCTTGCTGTTTGTGGCTATGACATATAAATGTGGCAGGGATATGTGTCCCACTGTTCTTTACAATGGAATGTCTGCGTTCCACAAGTACCGTGCTCAGAGCCAGGAAGACTTGTGCTTGCTTTTGTATCTGTTCTCAGAAATCATAAGGAGCCCTTCCTACAGTCTGCTATTTGTCTAGGAATGCACAGAAATCTGTCCAGAACAGAAAGAAAGAAAACAGAGTCTAACAATAGCAAAGTCCTGGGAAAGCAAGGAGGACCAGAGTTATTGCTGTGACAATTTTCAGAAATTATTACCGGTAACATTCTGGCTACAACAAATACTTGTACTTGACTAGATCTAATATTGAGGGATTCTATATCCCACAGATTTTTCTTAATGTCCTAATTTGTGTTATATTATCTAATCTTCAGAGGCAGGAGGTATTTAAATAACTAGTATAAGCCCTCACTGCAGCAGCATGCTCAGTAGGGAAGTAGACACAATCAGGTATATCTAATTCCAAAGCCCAGGCTGCTTTTGGACCCACACAAACAAGACTCTTGTTTTGCCTCATCTCTTATAGAGAAAATTCAGAGATGTTAGATGGGCTTAAGGAGGAGGGGAACAGCAAAATGTAACAGTTGGCATGAGTCAGTATTGAGAATTAGTCTATATATATATATATATGTATGTATATGTATATATATATTCCCCCACCCCTTGTACTGAAGAAAGTAAGTCAAGAAAGTCAAGATGAAGGCATGGTTTTTTATAACATGAAAAGATTAGGGAGAATGGAGAAGTATATTTCTGATTCATAGCTGTGGCCTGTGGGATTATACAGGTAAAAATTATATATGAATGATAGAATGGGCAAAGACTCATATGAAGCTATATTCTTCTGTAAAGGGATCCGTAGATATAGACCTAATCCTTCAATCAATAGCTCAGGGTATGCTACCAAATGAGGATTTGTTTCTGGTAAGTCAGAGTTTAAATACCTGTTATAAAATAAAAGATTTAATTAGATTATTTCAGAGTTTATTTAAGTATATATATATCAGTTATGCAAAAGATATAGATCTGTTTACAAAGGAACTATTTATTTTAAAAATTTCAACCCATGTTTATTTTTAAAACTATCCATTTCTTATCCTGAACTTTTTAATTGTTAACACTTTGTATTCAATGGCAGTAACAATGTGTGTAATGACTAAAATTAAATACTGTCTTTGAATGTGAAAAAAGGAGAAAGATCAAAAGGGTTAATAGCAAATTAGCATAGAAGGTTATTCTAGAGAGAGTGGACCAAAGCTGGCCAGAAATCTCACTGAAAAACAACAGCAACAGCAGCAGCAGCGGCGGCGGCGGTGGCGGAGGAGGAGGAAGAAGAAGAAGAAGAAGAAGAAGAAGAAGAAGAAGAAGAAGAAGAAGAAGAAGAAGAAGAAGAAGAGAAGGAGGAGGAGGAGGAGGAGGAGGGGAGGAGGAGGAGGAGGAGGGGAGGAGGAGGAGGAAGAGGAGGAAGAAGAAGAAAAAGAGGAGGGAGAAGAAGAAGAAGAAGAAGAGGAAGAACAGGAGGAGGAGGAAGAAGAATAAACAATAACAAAAACAACAACAACAACAACAACTACAATAAGAACAAACCACCACTAACCACCACCACAACAAAAACTCTCATGGTGCTATTGTATATGGTGGAATGCTGTGTTCTTGGCTTAAGCTTAGCTATTGTTTTAGGGCTTTACTGTTCCTGGCTTACATGGCTCCAGCTGCATATGTAGCAGAGGATTGCCTTGTCAGACATCAATGGAAGGAGAGGTCCTTGGTCCTATGAAAGCTTGATAGATGCCCCAGAGTAGGGGAATTGAGGGTGGGGAGGTGGGAGTGGGGTTGGGGGAAGAACACTCTTGTAGAAGCAGGGGAGGGAGAATGGGATAGGGGGTTTCTGGGAGGGGGGAACCTAGAAAGGGGATAAGGTTTGAAATGTAAATAAAGCAAATATCCAATAAAAAAACATAAAAAAAAACATTAGCTATCAAACTCATAGTCTCCATACGCCTGAGACTGGTAATTTTAGAGAGACCTTTATGCAGGTTCTCCATGCACACAGGTAGGTAACCTTGTTCATAACATTTATTCAGGGAAAGTATCAAGCAATCTAGAATTCCATAACAACCAGAAACAACAAAATAACAATAATTAACTTGATGCACTAGTCTTTAAGATATTTGTGATTGGATTGAACCATCCAATAGTGTTAATGGCATTGTGTTAGCATAGACTTATGGAGACTGTCTCTTCTTTGGCTCTCACCTTTCCCTTTCATATTATATGTAGGAAATACAGCCCACTATTTGCAGGAAATTTACTATATACCGATTTATTTGTTACAAAGTCTTCATTATTTAAAGTCCACTTTGAGCCCAAAAGGATTTGTCTGTTTGTATGGATATTCTTTGTTCAAGGACAATTTCTGAGTCTTAACTGTGGGCAATCACAATTGCTTCCAAGCTCAACATCTGGAGGCACATTTGGTTTCATTGTTGGAAAGTAAATTAGCATGCCTGTTTACGAACAAGGGGCTGACCTTGCACTGAATGACAGTGACCGTGTCTTTGGTGGACAGACTAGCCTTCCTAGATGATGGGAAGGAAGCTGTCATGCCTCTGTTTCTGGCATTAGTGTGCTTCTCTCAAATGTCTACTCTCTGTAAGCTGAACTTTTGCCCTAGGACATGGAGTAAAAAATGACACTAATTGGAAGTTGGCATCCTTGAAAATGTTGTTGGAGTTATCTGCTGCAGGAAGATAACCCTTATCTTGTGCCAGCAATGAACCATGGGCTCTGTGGACCTGTCTGAATCTGTTCACACCTGTTCTAACATGGATGCCAAGAAATGAGGGGTCAGGAGGAAATTGGATGCACTGAGTCCCTGGGAAGACACAAAGCCCTTTGAAGGTCAATTGGAATTATAATAGATTGGACAAGGAAGAGATGCACTGTGTGTATGTACTTGGCTGTGGACAGCAGCATTGAGAATCCTAAGTTAAGCACCAATCTGAACTGTGAAATAAAAAAAAAAACTCTTTTGAAGCCATAAGTGGGAGATATTGTAAGAAGAATAGAGCATCTTAGCAGCCAATGCATTTTTCATAATGTATTACAGCTATTTCTTTTTAAAATGAGGTCTGATACACAAAGATTGAGTTAGAAATATGTGAGTGCGTATTGTGCTTGCGTGGTTGGTTTAGTGTAAAAGAAAGATTCATACATACTCTTATTTCATGGATTTGAACAGATTGTTAGTCAAATCATGTCCCTAGAAACATAAATTATATTCACATATGAAACAGAAGACACTACAATTAACATACAAGACTATGTTAATCCTGTCAAATGGAAGTAATATAAAGTGATTACACTTTGTGACTGCATTTTTCTCATTTTATCTCTGAACATCCCTTTCAAAATTGGCTCTCCTTTTAATTAAATAGGACCACATACAATGCAGAATGAGGTAGAGATATGGAGGAGTCATGGACATTATAGAAATGATGAATCTTTCCCACTATGGTGTGTTCATTCTCTTTTCTATCAATGTATCAATTAGACACATTTATTAGACACCAATTAGATGTCAGACACTGTGCTAAGCTTCTGGGTATAGCGCATTTAGGCAGCTATGAGGTGTTTCTCAGATGACTGCCTCCGTGGTTCAGACAAGCATCTTGCTTGTGATCTTACTACTCTACCATTTCACATTCTCCCAATTTCTCCCTTCTGTTGCCCTTTGAGACATCCTTGGAAAATGCCAGCTCTGTGGTACTACTTCCATGAATTCTGATCATTAATGACTGTCAAGCGCTCTTAGTGTCTAGGGTTAGCTCACTGCCAGGATGTCTTCCTCAATTGGGTCTCTATCTTAGTTTTTAGAATGTTGGCTGTAATTGGAGCTCAACAATTAGGCTAGACTGAATGACTGGCAAGCTCCAGGGATCATGGTGTCACTGCCCCTCCAGTATTATGATTATCTGCATATGCCCCCTGCCTGACTTTTGACATGGGTGCTAGAGATCCAAACTTAGGTCCCCATGCTTTAGGGATAACCGTTTTACAGACTGAATTATGTTTCCACCTTCTATTAAAGCAGTTCTCGGAAGGATATGTTGTTGTCACCATGACATGCATTTTCAGATGCATTTAGTTAGTTTTGCCTGGGTCTTTTATGAAGAACAGAACTAAGATTTTAAAACTAAGGCTTACAAATTTGTTTGCTCTCTTATAATATCCTCTTGTTTAATTTGACTTCAAACATTTTTAAAGATAGGTAATAATACTTTTTAAATTTAGTTATTTATTTAGTTAAATTCCAGTCGTTGACCCCCTTCCCTGCCTCGATCCCGCCCATATCTTGTCTTTCCATTCCTCCTCCCCCTTGCTTCTGACAGGGTGCTGTCCACCACTAGGCCTTCCCTGAAGCCTCAAGTCTCTTGAGGATTAAGCATATCTTCTCCCATTGAGGCCAGACTAGACAGACCTCTACTATATATGCGCCAGGGACCTTGGACCAGCATGTGTGTGCTCTTGGTTGGTGGCTTAGTCTCTGGGAGCTCTCTGGGATCTGGGTTAGTTGAGACTGCTGGTCTTCCCATGAGGTCACTCTTTCTTTCAGTTTCTTAAGTCCTTCCCCCAATTCAACCATAGGGGTCCCTGACTTCCGTTCAATGGTTGAATTCAATTGTCAGCAAGCAATAGTATTTGTAGTGTGATTGTGTTCATCTCCTTTCCTCTTAACTTCTTCCAGGTGCACCCATGCAGCTCCATTGCATCCCAACTTCATGCCTCTTCTTCCTCCTTTCTGTTGTTATTCTTCTTGTTACCCTTTGTATTAGTCAGGGTTTTACTGCTGTGAACAGACACCATGACCAAGGCAAGTCTTATAAAGGACAACATTTAATTGGTCTGGCTTACAGGTTCAGAGATTTAGTCCATTATCATCAAGGTGGGAGCAGGGCAGTATATAGGCAGGCATGGTGCAGAAGGAGCTAAGAGTTCTACATCTTCTTCTGAAGACTGCTAGTAGAAGACTCACTTCCAGGCAGCTTGGGTGAGGGTCTTAAGCCCACACCCACAGTGACACACCTAATTCAACAAGGCCACACCTCCTATTAGTGCCACTCCCTGGGTCAAGCATATATACAAACCATCACACTATTGTTCTTTTTCTTCTTGTTCTCCTCATCTTCATCTTTCATGTTCATCTTAGAACACCTACAAGTCCAACGTACTACTGATATACTCATGGGTCCTAGGGCCATCCACTGGAGCATGGTCAACTTACAGGAGCTATACCCATAAATAAAATAGACACTCCTAACAACAGTCGACATCAAATGTCTATAGCTCCTCATTTAGAGGTGGGAGTTTGTGAGGATGCCCCCACCATGTTCATGGTAGGGCGCTGATTGGCTTGATCTTGTGCAGGCAACATGCTTATTTGAGTTTGTGATGACAAGAAGACACTTTCAGTCTGGTCCTCTCTGACTTCTGGGTTTTTATAATTTTTCACTCCCCCTTTATATCATGAACCCAGATCCTTGGTTGGTAATGTTATAAATGTCTCATATATGACTGAATACTTCACTGACATTTATTTTAACTACAGCTACATCTTTTGAGTATAGTACCTTTCAGCACATTTCGAAAGCATTCAGAACAAAGGAGCTGGAACATCTTTGTGCCCTCCCTCAAGTTGTTTATAGAACTAAAGAGTAGATACTTTAAAACATATTTTTAAGGCAGGCAAGATGGCTTAGCAGCTAAATCTCTTGCAGACCAGCCTGACAGCCTGAGTTCAATCCCTGAGACTCATGTGGTCAGGAAGAGAACGGAGCCTTATAACTTTTCCTTTGATTGGCACACATACACTATGACATTTGTATGCATATACATATATAAGTACACACATAGATGTAATAAAATTTAAATAAATTGAGATGTTGAAGAGCCAAATTTTAACTCCTGACTTGGTCTCTCGAATAGCTGGGATTATAAGCAAGTACTAGGACACGCTGCTTGAAATAATAGTTTTGGTGCATTGTGATGAATGCATTTTCATGGATAAGAATGGGCTCTTATGAAAGTAAAAAGGAGGGGCACATAGCTCTGTCCTCAAGAGTCTGGCTTCTGAGCAATTCCTGAATGGAACAGGAACATACACTTATTAAATGCATTTTCAGTAGATTTGAATTTAGGGACACTTCAGGTAGTACATGCTCTTCATGACAAATAAGGACCAATTTCCACTTTACTTTTGAAAACTATCAGAGGTGATATCAACTGCTGGTCACATTTCTTTAATAATATTTTTATGTTGTCAAATTGTCATTAAAAAACAGGATCATGTGTGGTGGTTTGAATGAGAATGCCCTCCTAAGCTTGTTTGTTTGAATGTTTGGTCACAAGTTAGTGGACCTATTTGGGAAGGATTAGGAGGCATGGCTTTGTTGCAGTAGATGTGGCTTTATGGGAGGAAGATGCCACTCAGGATGAGCTTTGAAGTTTTAAAATCCCAAGCCAGGTGCACTGTCTTTCACTCTCTGCCTGTGGGTCAGAATGTAAAGCTCTCAGCTACTGTTCCAGTGTTTTATTTGTCTGCTTCTCACCATGATGATCATGGACTCGCCCTCTGAAACTGTAAGCAAATTCCCAATTAAATGTTTTATTTTATAAGAGTTGCTTTGGTCATGGCGTCTATTCACAGTAATAGAACAGTGGCAACGTCAGCATATTAGAGTCAAGAGTTCAAAATTTTCTTAACTTGGCTTTGGCCTTCTTTAAATGTTATATATTAAAACTGGCACATTCATAGATAAACTCCAAGGATTGTTTAATACAACCCAGGGGGAAAATATCTAACATTTTTAAGGACACAAAATATCTATCATTTCCATAATATCTAGACTCAAGCTCCACTAGGCCCATAATCTTATCTGTCTAAAAGAGGAGTTTGAAGTGGAGACAGAAATAGTGTTTTATAGTTTTTTTTCATTTCCAACCCTCAGATTTTCCAACCTGCAGGTTTTGTTGGTTGTTCACTCAGAGAATAGCATGTTTTCTGTCTGTGGAAATGATCACACTCTGAATAGTAAAAGTAGAGCTTATAGTTGTGAGGGATGCTCAGGGTGATTGAGGTCTGAGTTCAAACAAGCCCCTGAACCAATAGACCTAAGTGGTAGAAGAGAAGCCCAGGGCTGCTGTCCTTGGTGCTGATGGTCATTTTTGTGGACTGATCAGAAGGCACTGATGGAGGATGGGAGAGATTCAGAAGAGGAGGAGGGCAAGAGGGGTACGCCGATGAAAAGGTAAGTTTGAGTAAATGATATCTACAATTTAGGAAAAAAATTACTCTCACTCATTTTACTAGTAAATATCACTTTGACTCTGTTACATCCACGCAGGTAGTTTACGAGATTCTTCTGGGAATTCTTCGTTTATTAACTAAATTTATGCCTATTTAATAGTCACTGAGTTTCCCTGTTAGCTTTGCATTTCTCCATGTCAAGTACTTAGTTTGCCACGATAGTTGTTTGATGTGCATCATCTCAGGGAACTTTACACTCTGTAATCCCAGGAAATTAAAAAACAAACAAACAAAACAAAACACACACAAAACAACCGAAAACCCAACAACAGCAACAACACCCCCTCCCCCAATAAGCCACCTTTCCCTATCCTTTTGGGTTCTGCTTTTCATAGACATGGTGCACATCAGTTTAGTGTCTCTGAATTTAAATGTAAATCAGGCTGCAAATAGCCTATTTATGTAAATTGAATATTCTCCAAGGTCCCCCCTTTGTTGTCTGTATTTGTTTTTTTGTTTTTCATAATGATAGAATTTTCTTTGGCTGATATATTTTTTTTCTGGTTTGATGTGGGAGAATATTGAGTCACTAGTTTCCTGCTGCTTTTTTTTATTTAAATACAAAGCTTTATGAAGTTTTTGGCCCCATCATTTTATTTTCTTAAATATAGGCCAGTAAATTTCACATCAGCTATTACCTTTCTTTCCCTTTAGCCTTCTGTATGCAACTCACAGCATTTTTGTTTGTTTTGTTTCCAGTTTGCTCGCATTTATCTTAGAAAGATTTTCCACCCTTTCTTTATTCCACTTGAGAGAAAAAGGGGCTAATCCAGACTATTCTGGACAAAGCATTGTTGGCAGTACCTCCATCAGAGAGAAGTGAAAGCTGGGAGCTTTGATGTGGAATTAGAGGGAATAAAGAATAGATGCCTTGAACTTCTAAACTCACTGAAAATGCAGTCAATATGTTTAGGGTCTTTAGAAGTCAGTACTTAACGTTTTCTGTTAATTAAACCTACTTTAACCAAACAATAAAATCTTGGTGTTTTCTTTTTGTTTTTCTTTTTGATGTTGTGTGTGTGTGTGTGTGTGTGTGTGTGTGTGTGTGTTTGCTTGCGTGTGCGTGATTGTTCTAACATTTCCAATATGTCAGTTTCAACTGAGGCTGAAAATAGCTTCTGGGAACTGGACCTTTACAAATGATGTATAACATTTCATTATATCTTTGAGGTCAAAGCAATTGACATATAACTTTTGGAAAATGCTTATTTCCCATATGGGTCTATTGTATATTAAGTTCTTATGCTTGAAGGATTTTTACTAAGTATTTCATTGCTTTTCATTTATTTTGAAACAGAATGCCTTAATCTAACAAATAGCCACCTTGATAGGTATTTCTATACTTCGGCTTCAATATACATTCATTCATTCACACCAAAATTATTCAGGATAATTGCTGATAGAGTAACTGGGAACTAAGAGAAAGCTTATTAAGTCCTGGATAGAAATATATTCTTTGTTAAGTGTTTAAATTATAATTTTGGATACTATTCAAATTGAAAGAATTATAATACAGTGTTTACTGAATCTCAGCATCAATGTGAAAATGCGCATGAGAACTTGGGAAAGGGTAACAACTTATCTGTTAGAATCTAGAGCTGAGTAATTCTCACCCAAGATTTTACCTGTATAGTAGTTGGAAGGAAGACCTTGGTGAACTGTTCTTATTGGACTAGTAGCTGAACAATGATTATTGGCAGTGATTATGATGTGTCTGATAAAGTAGGATGAGCTTTGGAATCAGATATCTTGAAACAGCTTCTAGATCAGCTTCTTACTAAGATGTGAATCTTATTTCTGAGATTTGATTTTGTTACCTAACACACTGTACAGAATTCTCAAGGAACGAAGAAAAAGTTAAAATAAATGGGACATGGTGTGGATAAGTTGATGTTTGCATGTTTTCTTCCTGTATATCTCCATGTAATTTAGACAGAAGATTGATAGTAGAATGACTGAATGTTTTTCAAGTTTGCAAACCCCACTTTCTAACACATACATGCCCACTATGTTGGCATCAGGAACTGACTTTATGGTCAGGAGCCAGCTTCATGGTCGCAGGTCACCTCCACATCCAGCGATGATGGTGACATCACCCCTAGGCAACTATA
Source organism: Tokudaia tokunoshimensis (assembly GCA_036184795.1). Classification (NCBI taxonomy): domain Eukaryota; kingdom Metazoa; phylum Chordata; class Mammalia; order Rodentia; family Muridae; genus Tokudaia; species Tokudaia tokunoshimensis. The sequence goes on from BTHU01000012.1 coordinate 107,739,576, forward strand.
AAAGGGCATCTTTTGCCATGGCAATCGCTATACAGTCCTAGTGTCCACCTGGTCCACCTGCCCACCTTTACCTGTGCACTTTGCATGCAGTTATGTCACAGTTCAAATAAAAGGCAGAGCCCTCTTACCTTCCCTCTCTCTCTCTCTCTTTCCTCCTTCTTCATTGTTGCTCTCCTTTGTCTCCCCCCCCAGTAAACCTCTCCTGTGGAACTGTGATGGCCTGGTGTGATTTGTTTGGATGAGCTGCCATTCTAACACAACACACTTTTAATTTTAATCAATGAAGAGTATTATTTATGCTGTTTCTGATTCATAAAGATGAAATTTCATTTTACATAAGTCAAGCTTATTCAAGGATGTGGTTTGGATGGGGTGAACAAGAACAGGCCATTGTATCTACATGGCAATAGCCCAGATCTTAGTTCACTACTGTGTGCTGTTTACTGTTCTGTTTCATTTTAATTAGCTACAGTAGGCATGTATCATGACAGTTGTGGTTCCCAGATAAAAGAGTAGAATAGACATCAGGATATATGTTCCGTGTGTGTGTGTGGGTCATATACCTAGTGTATTTTGCTAAGTATAATTAGCATCACATTCTACAGGTCTGTTATCTAAAGGTACACCAATTCATGAAGGAACAGGCTAAGCTGAAGTAATAAAGATAATTCAAAACATAGATGCTTATTTCTGGTTCACATGAAAATCCCTGACAGGTAGTTACTTCAACTTTGCTATTTTCAGTGTACCATTTGAAGACAGCAGATTCTAGATTAAGGGCTTCATTTGAAACAAGTAATGCTGATTTTTTCCTATCACTTCCATCCATTTCCATTCCTGAGGACTTAGGTCACCACAACTTCTTATCCTATCAGAAGGGAAATTTAGGTTATATTTGGTTAGCTGCTTGCTACCCAAAGCAGGGAAGGAGTGCAGAACAGATAGGGGACCACCTGGGATTTCCATTACATGGCTCAATGAATACTTATTGAATGAGTAAATGAAGTACACCAAAGCCTATAAGTAAATGTGGGCTTCAATGAGACCAAGACAAAGATCCTATCCCCTAGCTTAGAAATACATGTCAGTATGCCAATGTGTCTTCCCAGTTAATTCTTGCCAAAATACATCTTTAGTCAGAGCTACCTATTGTAAGTATCTCTTCAATGTAGTGTTTTCCTTTAATCTATGGCTGTCAACTTTTCTCCTGAGTGTTAGAGTGGGATCGAAGCCACAGAAGGGTTTCTATGAGCTCCATGGATTATGGTGCCTTCTTAAGCAAGACAAAGTGACAGGCTACATAGTACTTATCTGTATCACCTGTCAGGGACTCTTCATTTAGAAGTAGGGGAGAGTATCGGCTGGTTATTTGTGAGTCTTTTTCAGAACTGCCTAGACTTTAAGAGAGAATATCTCTGATTCTGGCAAAATGCAGCTTTAGTTCTCTTAAAAGAAAATGCTGGGGTTTTTCTATCTCTAGACTTTTAGACTCTGTTAGATCAATATTCTAGCTTAGAACTTTATCCTAGACTTCTTTTATGCAATGTGACACTTTCTTTGTTTCATGAGAGTTATTTTTCACAGCCACTGTAGGGGCATGCGTTGTGTGATGCAGGTAATTCACCCCACGCAGGGCATGGCTGTTTTTCATTGTTGCCCGAGGATATGGCAGATCCTTGTTAATTTTCTTAAGTCAACAGTGGGAATTACAATACACTTTGTGAATGTTTAGAAGAGGCAGAGTATCAGATGAGGAAAATGAAGTAGTGAGACCATATTCTTCAAAATTAACCAAGGTGGGAACCTTTCTCTCTCACTTGCAAGGCTGAAAAGAAGTTAGAGTAGTTATAGAAACCTTATGTCTCTTTAAGTGCATTCATTCCTAAGAGCTTAAAGTGATGCTATAGCCCTATAACTCATTTATTTTCATAACATCCCCATGGAGCTAGAGGCTAGCCCCCGCCCCATGTCCACACTGTTCAGACGAAAAGCAAATGCCCTGAGAATTCAACTGACTAGCATTCAAGGTTAAAAACAGAGAGTCAAGTTGTGAAGCCAGTGTTTGAACGCAGGTGTCTCTACTTCATCCAGTGGCTGCTTTAAGAGATGGAAGGAGAGACCCCTGGTCCTGGAAAGACTGGATGTAGGGGAACGCCAGGACAGAGTAATGAGAGGGGGTTGAACGGAGAAAAGAGGGAGGGAAGGGGGCTTATGGGACTTTCGGGGAGGGAGGAAACGGGAAAGGGGAAGTGATTTGGAATGTAAATTAAAAAAATAAAATAAAATTAAATTAAAAAAAAAAAAAAAAAAAAAAAAAAAAAAAAGATGTGGTACTTAGCAAAGAAATATAACAGCGGGAACTAACTATGTAGGATGAAGGCACAGAATGTCACGGTGTGTCAAAGTTCAGCTCTCTAAATGCTCCTTAGCTCACAGGTTTAATAATGTGCTTTTGACGACTCAACAGCATTGAATGCTGTGAACTGTTCTAGCTCCTTTAAAGCCACAGGCCCAGAGATCATTATTCTGTATTTGGTTTGGAATGGTGCCCCAGAATCAGAGTTTTTCAATAGCACTAATGACTGCCCATATATCAGGAAGAACAGGGGACATTGACTACAGTGCATAATGATACTCATTAAATGGTTGTATAATTAGATGGTTGTTGTAACAAGCTGAAAAGGATGGTGAACAAAATCTCAATTTACAGGCATGTAGAGTTGGACCAGGGTCTCTTTAGCCCCCACGGTATCTGTGCAAACTAGAAAAATGCTTTTCTCCAGGAGGTGTGGTCTAAAGCCACAGAGTATATGTTGGTGAGCAAAACCTTGATTTGATTCAGTTTCATTTATCCATTTACTGAGACATATGCTCTTTGTGGCCACCTTGTAGTAAACTAATAGTTGAGTAACACACAAGTCAAATTAGCTTCTTACTTGGAAAGGGTTAGGATTAGAGGAATTCTGTTTAGTGCCTACTGGTGGCCTTGATCTCTAATCTCCCATACACCCAGTTTCTACATCTGAAAATTGTGCTAATAAAAAGACTTATTCAGCAAGTGCTTCCTCTGTGACAACCATAGTGATGCTTTTAAGTATTAACTCTTTGAGTAATCTTCATACTCAATGAGGAAAAAACTCTCATAGCCCCCACTTTGCAAATGGAACAATATAATGCACAGAGGGACAGAGAATTTTCTTTTTTAAAAATATTATTTTTTATTCATTTTACATCCTGCTCACTTTCCCCTCAAGGCCCTCCTCCCACAATCCTTCCCCTTTACCCCCTCCCTCTCTCTGAGCAGGTGGGGACCCCCTAGGTATCCCACAACCCTGGCACTTCAAAACTCTGTGAGGCTAGGCACTTCCTCTCCTACTGAGAACAGACAAGGCTGCCCAGCTAAAAGAATATATCCCACATGCAGGCAAGAGCTTTTAGAATAACCCCTGCTCCAGTTGTTTGGTAGCCCCATGAAGACCAAGCTGTACATCTGCTACATGTGTTTGGGGAGGCCTAGGTCCGGCCTGTATATGTTCTTTGGTTGGTGGTTCAGTTTCTGAGAACTCCAAAAGTCCAGGTTACTTGATTCTGTTGATCTTCCTGTGGAGCACCTATCCCTTGAGGGGTAGCAATCCTTCCTCTGATTCTTACACAAGATTACTCAAACTCCATCTGCTGTTTGGCTGTGGGTGTATGCCTTTGTCTGAGTCAGCTGATGGGTGGAAACTCTCAGAGAACAGTTATGCTAGGTGCCTGTTTGCAAGTATAATAGAGTATCATTAATAGTGTCAGAGACTGGTGCTTGAACATGGGAGGGATCTTAAGTTGTGCCCGTTAGTGGTTGGCCACTCCCTCATCTCTGTTCCGTCCTCCATCCCTGTATTTCTTGTAGGCAGGATACATTTTGGGTCAAAAGTTTTATAGTGGGTTGGGGAACAGAAAACTTTTTAATTCCAACTGTCTGACCTCAAATCACCAGCCCAACCACTTACTGCTTATATGATGCTAGGAAAGTTCTCTGTCCTTGTGGTGTATTATATTATCCCATCAGCAAAGTGGGAGCTGTAATAGTTTTTTCCTCATTGTGTGTGAATATTATTCAAAGAGTTAATACTTAAAGGCATCATATTGGCTAGCACAGAGAAAGCACTTGTTGAATAAGTCTTTCTATTAGCACAATTTTCTGTTGAAGAAATTGGGTACATGGGAGATTAGAGATTAAGGCCACCTAGCTGACAAAAACATAGCCTGAAAAATTCCATTATTAGAAAGAAATTTGTCATCAGCAGAAACTAAGACCTCATCATTAATACTGCATTGGTTTCTAGGCAGAAATGCAGTTGAAATTTTTAAAAAGTAGGCTAATGATAGATGATGTATTTCATGAAATTTGTTTTTTAACATGATGGGGCCAGAACTCTGTTGTGACTCACTTTGAATCTCTTTTGCCTTGCTAAAATAATAACAGCTTTGGTCATTCACCAGAGAAGGAGTATTTAAAATTTGTTCTGTTCATGAACACAATCTTACCTTGCTTTCTCTTGTCTTGACAGTTGTCAGAATGATTCAAGGCATAGGTGCACTCTGATCACAAAGCATTCAGGGAAATTTCTCTTTAGAAAACGCTGCATGATTAACATTATAGCCTTGTTGAGAATCCTAATGAGATCTGAGTGTGTCAACTCCATTCTCCTCCTGTTTTTAGGCAACAAGACCTACACAATGTTTGGAGACATTAAAAAGAAAGATGCTTGTTTTGTTTGGAAGCAAGCACTATATTTTCAGCAAAACCCAGAAATGCTTTCCTTCATCATTTAGTTAGATTATCTGCTCTGCCTTTCCGTGTTGGCTCTTTTACTGGCTCCAGCTTTTAGTCTCTGTATGCTTCAGCTCCAGCCCAAAAGACCTGTAGATTGCTTAGTATACTCTTAACCAGAGAATATCATGTGTGCTTTGTCTTAGAGTGGCCAGAGTGAAGGGAATCTTATTTTTCTTGGTGAGTGGCAGGTCATTCTACTGCTTTTTTTTTTTTTTTTTTTTTTTTAATTTTATTTTATTTTTTTAATTTACATTCCAAATCACTTCCCCTTTCCCGTTTCCTCCCTCCCCGAAAGTCCCATAAGCCCCCTTCCCTCCCTCTTTTCTCCGTTCAACCCCCTCTCATTACTCTGTCCTGGCGTTCCCCTACATCCAGTCTTTCCAGGACCAGGGGTCTCTCCTTCCATCTTTTTAGAAATCTATTGATATGCTGATTGTGTCTAGGGTATTCTGAGATTCTGGGTCAATATCCCCTTATCAGTGACTTCATACCATGTGTGATCTTTTGTGATTGGGTTACCTCACTAAGGATGATATTTTCAAGTTCTGACCATTTGCCTAGGAATTTCGTGAATTCATTGTTTTTAATTGCAGAGTAGTATTCCATTGTGTAAATATACCACATCTTCTGAATCCATTCCTCCGTTGAGGGACATCTGGGTTCTTTCCAGCTTCTGGCTATTATAAATAAGGCTGCTATGAATATAGTGGAGCATGTGTCCTTATTGCATGCAGGTAAAGTCTCTGGGTATATGCCCAGGAGTGGTATAGCCGGATCCTCCGGAAGTGTCATGCCCAGTTTTCTGAGGAGCCGCCAGACTGCTTTCCAGAGTGGTTGTACCAGCCTGCAATTCCACCAGCAGTGGAGGAGTGTTCCTCTTTCTCCACATCCTCGCCAACAACTGCTGTCTCCTGTGTTTTTGATCTTAGCCATCCTGACTGGTGTGAGATGGAATCTCAGGGTTGTTTTGATTTGCATTTCCCTAATGACTAAGGATGATGAACATCTCTTTAGGTGCTTCTCAGCCATTAGATATTCTTCAGGTGAGAACTCTTTGTGTAGCTCTGTACCCCATTTTTTAATAGGGTTACTTGCCTCTCTGGAGTTTAACTTCTTGAGTTCTTTGTATATCTTGGATATTAGCCCTCTGTCGGATGTAAGGTTGGTAAAGATCATTTCCCAGTTAGTTGGTTGCCGCTTTGTCTTTTTGACGGTGTCTTTTGCCTTGCAAAAACTTTGTAATTTAATGAGGTCCCATTTGTCTATTCTTGATCTTAGAGCATAAGCTATTGGAGTTCTGTTCAGGAAATTCTCCCCTGTGCCCATATGTTCAAGGTTCTTCCCTAGTTTCCCTTCTATTAGTTTCAGTGTGTCTGGTTTTATGTGGAGATCTTTGATCCACTTAGAATTGAGCTTAGTGCAAGGAGATAAGGATGGGTCAATTTGCATTCTTCTGCATGTTGACCTCCAGCTGAGCCAGCACCATTTGTTGAAAAGGCTATCTTTTTTCCACTGGATGGTTTTAGCTCCTTTGTCAAAGATCAAGTGACCATAGGAGTGTGGATTCATTTCTGGGTCTTCAATTCTGTTCCATTGATCTACATGTCTGTTACTGTACCAATACCATGCAGTTTTTAACACTATTGCTCTGTAGTACAGCTTGAGGTCCGGGATACTGATTCCCCCAGAGGTTCTTTTACTCTTGAGAATAGTTTTAGCTATTCTGGGTTTTCTGTTATTCCAGATGAATTTTTGAATTGCTCTTTCTAACTCTATGAAGAATTGAGTTGGGATTTTGATGGGGATTGCATTGAATCTGTGTATTACTTTTGGTAAGATGCTCATTTTTACTATATTAATCCTGCCAATCCATGAGCATGGCAGATTTTTCCATCTTCCGAGGTCTTCTTCAATTTCTTTCTTCAGAGACTTGAAGTTCTTGTCATACAGATCTTTCACTTGTTTGGTTAGCGTCACGCCAAGATACTTAATATGGTTTGTGGCTATCGTAAAGGGTATTATTTCTCTTACTTCTTTCTCAGCCTGCTTATCCTTTGAGTATAGGAAGGCTTCTGACTTGCTTGAGTTGATTTTATATCCGGCCACTTTGCTGAAGTCGTTTATCAGCTGTAGGAGTTCTCTGGTGGAGTTCTTTGGGTCGCTTATGTATACTATCATATCGTCTGCAAATAGTGATAGTTTGACTTCTTCCTTTCCAATTTGTATCCCTTTGACCTCTTTTTCTTGTCTAATTGCTCTAGCTAGAACTTCAAGTACTATATTGAAAAGATATGGAGAGAGAGGGCAGCCTTGTCTAGTCCCTGATTTTAGTGGGATTGCTTCAAGTTTCTCTCCGTTTAGATTGATGCTGGCTACTGGTTTGCTGTAAATTGCTTTTACTATGTTTAGATATGGGCCTTGAATTCCTGATCTTTCCAAGACCTTTAGCATGAAAGGATGCTGAATTTTGTCAAATGCTTTCTCAGCATCTAATGAGATGACCATGTGGTTTTTTTCTTTGAGATTGTTTATGTAGTGGATTACATTGATGGATTTCCTTATATTGAACCATCCCTGCATCCCTGGGATGAAGCCTACTTGATCGTGGTGAATGATCGTTTTGATGTGTTCTTGGATTCGGTTGGCAAGAATTTTATTGAGTATTTTTGCATCGATATTCATAAGAGAGATTGGCCTGAGATTCTCTTTCTTTGTCGGATCTTTGTGTGCTTTTGGTATTAGTGTAATTGTGGCTTCATAGAACGAGTTGGGTAGTGTTCCTTCTGTTTCTATTTTGTGGAACAGTTTGAAGAGTATTGGTGTTAGGTCTTCTTTGAAGGTCTGATAGAATTCTGCACTAAAACCATCTGGACCTGTGCTTTTTTTGGTTGGAAGACTTCCAATGACAACTTCTATTTCTTCAGGGGTTATAGGACGGTTTAGATGGTCTATTTGATCCTGATTTAATTTTGGTACTTGGTATCTGTCAAGGAAATTGTCCATTTCCTCAAGATTTTCTAGTTGTGTTGAATACAGGTTTTTGTAGTAGGATCTGATGATTTTTTGAATTTCCTCAGTTTCTGTTGTTATCTCTCCCTTTTCGTTTCTGATTTTATTAATTTGGATACTATCTCTGTGCCCTCTGGTTAGTCTGGCTAAGGGCTTATCTATCTTGTTGATTTTCTCAAAGAACCAACTCCTCGTTTTGTTGATTCTTTGTATGGTTTTCTTTGTTTCTACTTGATTGATTTCAGCCCTGAGTTTGATGATTTCCTGCCTTCTACTCCTCTTTGGTGTATTTGCTTCTTTTTGTTCCAGGGCTTTCAGGTGTGCCATTAAGCTGTTAGTGTATGCTGTCTCCCGTTTCTTTTTGGCGGCACTCAGGGCTATGAATTTTCCTCTTAGCACTGCTTTCATTGTGTCCCATAAGTTAGGGTATGTTGTGCCTTCATTTTCATTAACTTTCAAAAAGTCTTTGATTTCTTTCTTTATTTCCACCTTGACCAAGTTATCATTGAGTAGAGCATTGTTCAGCCTCCATGTGTACGTGGGTTTTCTTTTGTTTTTGTTGCCATTGAAGACCACCCTTATTCCATAGTGATCTGATAAGAGGCATGGGATTATTTCTATCTTCTTGTATCTGTTGAGGTCTGATTTGTGACCAATTATATGGTCAATTTTGGAGAAGGTACCATGAGGAGCTGAGAAGAAGGTGTATTCTTTAGCTCTAGGATGAAATGTTCTATATATATCAGTTAGTTCCATTTGGTCCAAGGCTTCAATTAGATTCACTGTGTCCCTGTTTAGTTTCTGCTTTCCTGAACGATCCATTTCAGAGAGCGGGGTGTTGAAGTCACCCACTATTATTGTGTGCGGTGCGATGTGTGCTTTGAGTTTTAGTAAAGTTTCTTTTACGAATGAGGGTGCCCTTGCATTTGGAGCATAGATATTCAGGATTGAGAGTTCTTGATGGTGGATTTTTCCCTTGATCAGTATGTAGTGTCCTTCTGTGTCTTTTTTGATGACTTTGGGTTGAAAATCAATTTTATCCGATATTAGGATGGCTACTCCACCTCGTTTCTTGGGGCCATTTGCTTGTAAAATTGTTTTCCAGCCTTTTACTCTGAGGTAGTGTTTGTCTTTGACACTGAGGTGCGTTTCCTGCATGCAGCAAAATGCTGGGTCCTGTTTACGTATCCAGTCTGCTAGTCTATGTCTTTTAATTGGGGAATTGAGACCATTGATATTAAGAGAGATTAAGGCATAGTGATTATTGCCATCTGCCATTCTTGACGCTATCTTTATGTTTGAGTGGTTATCTACTTTTGGGTTTGATTCAAGAAGGTTATTATCTCATTTTTTCCAGGGTGTTGTTTCTCTCCCTGTATTGGAGGTTTCCACCTATTATCCGTTGCAGGGCTGGATTTGTGGAAAGATATTGTGAAAATTTGGTTTTATCATGGAATATCTTGGTCTCTCCATCTATGGTGATTGAGAGTTTTGCTGGGTATAGTAGTCTAGGCTGGCATTTGTGCTGTCTTAGTGTCTGCATGAGATCTGCCCAGGATCTTCTGGCTTTCATAGTCTCTGGTGAGAAGTCTGATGTGATTCGGATAGGTCTTCCTTTGTATGTTACTTGGCCCTTTTCTCTTACTGCATTTAGTATTCTTTCTTTGTTTAGAACATTCGGTGTTTTGATTATTATGTGACGGGAGGTATTTCTGTTCTGGTCGAGTCTGTTTGGAGTTCTGTAGGCTTCTTGTATGTTCATCGGCATCTCTCTCTTTAAGTTAGGGAAGTTTTCCTCCATAATTTTGTTGAAGATGTTTACTGGCCCTTTAAGTTGCAAATCTTCACTCTCATCTATACCTATAATCCTTAGGTTTGGTCTTCTCATTGTGTCCTGGATTTCCTGGATGTTTTGGGTTACGCGTTTTTTGCATTTTGCATTTTCTTTGACTGTTGAGTCGATGCTTTCTATGGAATCTTCAGCACCTGAGATTCTTTCTTCCATCTCTTGTATTCTATTGTTGATGTTTGCATCTATGACTCCTGATTTCTTCCCAAGGTTTTCTATCTCCAAAGTTGTCTCCCTTTGTGATTTCTTAGTTGTTTCTACTTCCTTTTTTAGTTCCTGGATGGATTTGCTGAGATCCTTCACTTGTTTGTTTGTATTTTCCTGTGTTTCTTTAAGGTATTTTTGCATTACCTCTTTCAGGATTTCTTCCTGATGACCCACGTTCTCCTGCATTTCTCTGAGCGATTTTTGTGTTTCCTCCTCATGGGATTCCATCTGTTGATCCATCGTCTCCTGCATTTCTTTAAGCAGTTCTCGTGTTTCCTTTGTAAGGGCATCTAACCGTTGATTCATTTCTTTAAGCAATTTTTGTGTTGCCTCCTTATGGGCATCCGTCTGTTGACCCATATTCTTCTGCATTTCTTTATGCAAATTTTGTGATTCCTTTGTGAGTGCATCTACCCGTTGATTCATCTCGTTAAGCGATTTTTGTGTTGTCTCCTTGTGCGCCTCCATCTTTTGATCCATGTTCTCCCGCATTTCTCTAAGCGATTTTTGTGTTTCCTTTGTAAGGGCTTCTAACCGTTGATTCATGGTCTCCTGTAACTCTTTATGAGATTTATTTGTGTCCTTCTTGTGATCCTCTAATAGCATCATGAGAAGTGATTTTAAATCCAGATCTTGTCTTTCGGGTGTGGTGGGGTATCCAGGACTTGCTGCTGTTGGAGAGTTGGGTTCGGATGGTCCCACATTACTTTGATTACTGTTAGTAACATTCCTACGTTTGCCTTTTGCCATCTGGATACCTCTGGTGTTAGTTGGTCCTGCTGCCACTGGCTGTTGGTTGGACCTCCTGTGAGCCTGCAAAGCTATTTCTGCCCCCCCTGGATTACCAGGATTCCCCTGGCACCGATTTCTGGGGCCTGCCTGCTCCTGAGTGACTTTGGAGCCCTAATGTGCTTTGCCCCAAGTGATCTTATATTGGGGAGGCCTTGCACATCTAAAGGCTCAGCCTAGTGGATTCCTGGAGCAGAGGTCGCCAAAGGGAGGCTGGCAGGCTCCTGCCCTGTGCAGGGGTGTGTGATCTCTCCTGGGGGGGGGAGGGGGCGTCCCTCTGCCAGGCAGAAGTCCCACAGCAGATCTGGCGCGCTGGTCACTGCAGATCAGCCCAGCACCTGGGAGCAGGTTACACACAAGCTGCCTGAACCCGAAGCGATATTATGCCTGTCTGTCTCTGAGCCTGGTGGTCCCAACTACCTGGTCACTGGAGCAAAGATGGCGGAGGGCACTCTCCGTGGCGCTGCTCACCCTGTGGTCACGATGGCCCGCCGATCTGGCACCCAGACGACCACAGCGCCAACCCGCCCTCGGGCACAGAAGGAAGCCCCAACAGGCCGTGTCCCAAGTGATGTTATATCGGGGGGAGAGCCTGGGTACCGGTCTCTCCAGCGCAGTCCGCGGGAACAGAGGTCGCGGAAGGGAAGCTGGCAGGCTCCCTCCCTGCGCGGGGTCCCTCCACCAGGCAGAAGGTCCCACCGCGGCACTGGCGCGCTGGTTACTGCAGATCAGCCCAGCACCTGGGAGCAGGTTACACACAAGCTGCCTGAAACCGAAGCGATATTATGCCTGTCTGTCTCTGAGCCTGGCGGTCCCAACTACCTCATTCTACTGCTTTTGAAATCTTTCCCGAGACATTATTGCCTTTGAAGGACATCCACTCATCTCTCTAGTTCCTATTTCTCATCATACTAGACCCTTTTATTTGAAACTTACAATGATGATAAACATAAAATGATAGATTTTTTTTTCTTAGTTGCTCTTGAGTTGACAGGATTCAGCATTTTAAAATTTTGTGATGTAGGATATAGAAAATAAAAGAAATGAAAAGATATTGACCTATGTGCATATAATTTAGTGCAATGTATCTGAAGTTAAATACCTTTGCAGGCAAAATGGTGATTCTTAGAACTTGATAACTTTCACATTTGTAAGTGCTGGAAGGGAGTGAGTCCACAGCCTAATTGAAGTTTTGTAGTTTCAATTGTCAGAACTAAATGTGATTTGGAGAAGGAATTAGATATCCCCATGGCAACAAGTCTCTATTAATGGAATGACATCACAAAGCTGTCCCTTGGAGACACCTGGGATTTCAGGTATAGATGGAGATACTGTTGCAGGCAAATTATACATGCACATTCGGTGTAATTATGTGCACATGTATAGATATGCTTAATTTAGCCACATGTCTCATTTAGTACCATTTATCATTAGGCTTTTTAAATGACTCAATTCTCAAACATGGGTATAATTCAAGGTGTTTAGAGAAGCATTCATCTAAATCTTGGAATAAATATCTACCATTAGTTGCATGGTAGAGGAGAAAAAAAAATTCCAATTCTTTGCTTTCATAATGATTGTTCAGTGCAAGAGCAGGACTGTTGATTTTAACATAAACTCTGAAATAGATGGGTAAATTGTCTCTCTGCAGTAGTGTCCTGCACTGGACTGACCAAAGCCTAGGTCAGTGCAAGCTTTATTAGCAGAACTAAATGAAAGGATTGTACAGACACTCTGGGTTGGGTCTCTTATGTGTTTTTTTATCTTCTTTTTCTCCCCACTTAAAAATACTAATCTAAATATCCAAACTATTGTTCTTTTTATAGATGCATTTAATTACTTTAAACAGTGTCTGAAAAAGAAAGCAAAAGTTTGTTTGGAACAAGCAAGATCAGAATGCTACATGTGTTTGAGAAGTTGATTCATCATCAGGGCAAACTCTTGGCTTAGTGAATACATTTCTATCAGGGATGATGCTTTCAGAACTCCAGTTTCATGCTATGCTTTGCAGGAAAGATGCTAAGCAAGCTGGATTAGCCCTGCAAGTACACAGAAATATGACAGGGTAAAAGGTTAGCTGTGGTTGGTAAACTCATAAATAACACCGACTTGTCAGAAGGAAATGGTAACAATTTGCATACACAGCTCATGTTGCAGAATCATCCAAGGGTTTTTTGCTGGCTGGAGAACTGCTAGGAGATTGAATATGTGCCAAGGTGACTTTTCTCTCCTCAATGCCTTTAAAAGTTCTTTGTGTAGCCCTGCTTTCCTCTGCAGAACCTGACGTTTCCTTGGACTTACTAAAGCTATGAAACTGCATGGTTCAACCCTTGCGTATAACATTGACCTGAATGGAATTCTTCCAAATGAAGGTCTCTAATGCTGTTTTTCTAAATAGTGTCAGTGTATAATCTCTTCATTGACATTTGTATTTTGGTGGTTAAAAAAAAAATATTACATTTCCTCCTTCTCAAATCACTCCAGAGCATCAGTCTCCATGAGGATTTTCCTGAGGGCAGGGTGAACAAAGTACCTGAGGATCACAAATAGCTTTCTTTGTATCTTTTAAATTCCATGCAATGGTAGCTGTATTTATTTCTCTCTTTCCTCATGGAGAAAAAAAATGATATATTGGAAGTGAATTCTGGAAGCAAACATAGAAACCTTGCTTAATATTTTCATTTTCTAAAGTAAAGAAACTAAGGCAAAAGAAGTAACTCACCCATTGCACTGTTGTGGAGACTTTCCCTGGGGCAGTGTAAACAAATATCTCCTTCTCATAGGGGTCTAACATCCAGCCTGAAGAACCAGTGAGCTTATTGGGATTACTTACTCAGTATGGGTAAGGGCTTATTTATAGGACCATGCACTATCAGAAAGTCTCACCCAGGCATAGATGATGACATCCTCATAGCAGTAAAGATGGAATCTCCTCTTCTTATTTATTTATTTATTTATTTTTAATTTACACTCCAAATCATTTCCCCTTTCCCGTTTCCTCCCTCCCCGAAAGTCCCATAAGCCCCCTTCCCTCCCTCTTTTCTCCATTCAACCCCCTCTCGTTTCTCTGTCCTGGCTTTCCTCTACATCCAGTCTTTCCAGGACCAGGGGTCTCTCCTTCCATCTTCTTAGAAATCTATTGATATGCGAATTGTGTCTAGGGTATTCCGAGATTCTGGGTTAGTATCCCCTTATCAGTGACTGCATACCATGTGTGTTCTTTTGTGATTGGGTTACCTCACTAAGGATGATATTTTCTTTTTTTCTTTTTTTTTATTTATTTTATTTTAATTTTTTAATTTACATTCCAAATCACTTCCCCTTTCCCGTTTCCTCCCTCCCCGAAAGTCCCATAAGCCCCCTTCCCTCCCTCTTTTCTCCATTCAACCCCCTCTCGTTATTCTGTCCTGGCGTTCCCCTACATCCAGTCTTTCCAGGACCAGGGGTCTCTCCTTCCATCTTTTTAGAAATCTATTGATATGCGGATTGTGTCTAGGGTATTCCGAGATTCTGGGTCAATATCCCCTTATCAGTGACTGCATACCATGTGTGTTCTTTTGTGATTGGGTTACCTCACTAAGGATGATATTTTCAAGATCTGACCATTTGCCTAGGAATTTCGTGAATTCATTGTTTTTAATTGCAGAGTAGTATTCCATTGTGTAGATATACCACATCTTCTGAATCCATTCCTCCATTGAGGGACATCTGGGTTCTTTCCAGCTTCTGGCTATTATAAATAAGGCTGCTATGAACATAGTGGAGCATGTGTCCTTATTGCATGCAGGTAAAGTCTCTGGGTATATGCCCAGGAGTGGTATAGCCGGATCCTCCGGGAGTGTCATGCCCAGTTTTCTGAGGAACCGCCAGACTGCTTTCCAGAGTGGTTGTACCAGCTTGCAATTCCACCAGCAGTGGAGGAGTGTTCCTCTTTCTCCACATCCTCGCCAACAACTGCTGTCTCCTGTGTTTTTGATCTTAGCCATCCTGACTGGTGTGAGATGGAATCTCAGGGTTGTTTTGATTTGCATTTCCCTAATGACTAAGGATGATGAACATCTCTTTAGGTGCTTCTCAGCCATTAGATATTCTTCAGGTGAGAACTCTTTGTTTAGCTCTGTACCCCATTTTTTAATAGGGTTACTTGCCTCTCTGGAGTTAAACTTCTTGAGTTCTTTGTATATATTGGATATTAGCCCTCTGTCAGATGTAAGGTTGGTAAAGATCATTTCCCAGTTAGTTGGTTGCCGATTTGTCTTTTTGACAGTGTCTTTTGCCTTGCAAAAACTTTGTAATTTAATGAGGTCCCATTTGTCAATTCTTGATCTTAGAGCAT
The DNA here is from genome assembly GCA_036184795.1 of Tokudaia tokunoshimensis. NCBI lineage: Eukaryota > Metazoa > Chordata > Mammalia > Rodentia > Muridae > Tokudaia > Tokudaia tokunoshimensis. The sequence continues at coordinate 107,754,585 of BTHU01000012.1, forward strand.
AAGCTATTGGAGTTCTATTCAGGAAATTCTCCCCTGTGCCCATATGTTCAAGGTTCTTCCCTAGTTTCCTTTCTATTGGTTTCAGTGTGTCTGGTTTTATGTGGAGATCCTTGATCCACTTGGAATTGAGCTTAGTGCAAGGAGATAAGAATGGGTCAATTTGCATTCTTCTGCATATTGACCTCCAGTTGAGCCAGCACCATTTGTTGAAAAGGCTATCTTTTTTAAAACTGGATGGTTTTAGCTCCTTTGTCAAAGATCAAGTGACCATAGGAGTGTGGATTCATTTCTGGGTCTTCAATTCTGTTCCATTGATCTACATGCCTGTCACTGTACCAATACCATGCGGTTTTTAACACTATTGCTCTGTAGTACAGCTTGAGGTCCGGGATACTGATTCCCCCAGAGGTTCTTTTACTCTTGAGAATAGTTTTAGCTATTCTGGGTTTTCTGTTATTCCAGATGAATTTTTGAATTGCTCTTTCTAACTCTATGAAGAATTGAGTTGGGATTTTGATGAGGATTGCATTGAATCTGTATATTACTTTTGGTAAGATGCTCATTTTTACTATATTAATCCTGCCAATCCATGAGCATGGCAGATTTTTCCATCTTCTGAGGTCTTCTTCAATTTCTTTCTTCAGAGACTTGAAGTTCTTGTCATATAGATCTTTCACTTGTTTGGTTAGAGTCACACCAAGATACTCTATATGGTTTGTGGCTATCGTGAAGGGTATCATTTCTCTTACTTCTTTCTCAGCCTGCTTATCCTTTGAGTATAGGAAGGTTACTGACCTGCTTGAGTTGATTTTATATCCGGCCACTTTGCTGTAGTTGTTTATCAGCTGTAGGAGTTCTCTGGTGGAGTTCTTTGGGTCACTTAAGTATACTATCATATCTTCTGCAAATAGTGATAGTTTGACTTCTTCCTTTCCAATTTGTATCCCTTTGACCTCTTTTTGTCGTCTAATTGCTCTAGCTAGAACTTCAAGTACTATATTGAAAAGATATGGAGAGAGAGGGCAGCCTTGTCTAGTCCCTGATTTTAGTGGGATTGCTTCAAGTTTCTCTCCATTTAGATTGATGCTGGCTACCGGTTTGCTGTAAATTGCTTTTACTATGTTTAGATATGGGCCTCGAATTCCTGATCTTTCCAAGACCTTTAGCATGAAAGGATGCTGAATTTTGTCAAACGCTTTCTCAGCATCTAATGAGGTGACCATGTGGTTTTTTTCTTTGAGATTGTTTATATAGTGGATTACATTGATGGACTTCCTTATATTGAACCATCCCTGCATCCTTGGGATGAAGCCTACTTGATCGTAGTGAATGATCGTTTTGATGTGTTCTTGGATCTGTTGACAAGAATTTTATTGAGTATTTTTGCATCGATATTCATAAGAGAGATTGGCCTGAGATTCTCTTTCTTTGTCGGATCTTTGTGTGCTTTTGGTATTAGTGTAATTGTGGCTTCGGAATCTCCTCTTCAGTTAATCTCTTCTGCTCTATGAACTCAAGTACCTTCCAAGACCAAAAGGCTATGTGCAATCAGGGGAGAATCATAGACAGCTAACTGGGAGATGGAGAAGGGAATGATTGAGATTAGATGAGGGTCCAGTGACCAGCCTCACACTCTATCAGACAGAAATATTAACAGTCTCCTTTACTTTAGAAAATGAATTTTATCACAGTAATAGTAAAAAAAAAAAGCTCATTTAGAAAATTGATACCAAAAAGTGGGGCCACTGCTGAAATTTACCTGGCCATAGGTTCTTCAGTCTCTGAAACTGGTCTGAGGGTAGAATGTGCAGGCATTTGGAACACTGGGGAAGAAACGCCCTTGAGTGCTGTGATCAGAGTGGAACGGGTCATTGTGGTGGGACCTTGGATGACCATGAACAGTGGAAGTTCAGATCTTAAAGTTTCAGAAGATAGTAAGGACTCTATCAGGAATTGGGATAGGGGTCATTGATGTGATGCTTTGGCAATGGATATGGTTGCATCCTGACTTTGTCTTGAGAACTTGAGTAAGGTTGAATATAATGTATGAGAGAGTCAGAATTCTTGCCTTCCAGAAATCTTAGGAGACAGACTCTTGGGTGAAGCTATGAAGACAAAGTCTATTTCAATGGAGACCTCAGCATATTAGAGATGCAAGGACCATACTGCTGAAGAAGGCAGTTGTGCCAGAGAGAGGAGGAGGGAGAGAGAAAGAGAAGGAAGAGAAGAGAAAGAGGAAGGGAGAGGGAGGAAAGGAAAAAGGGAGGGAAAGGGAGGAAGAGAAGAAGAAGAAGAAGAAGAAGAAGAAGAAGAAGAAGAAGAAGAAGAAGAAGAAGAAGAGGAGGAGGAGGAGGAGGAGGCGGAGGAGGAAGAAAGAAAGAAAGAAAGAAAGAAAGAAAGAAAGAAAGAAAGAAAGAAAGAAGAGAGAAAGAGAGGTAGTAGAGCTGGATGAACTGGCAGAGTGGGGCTACCTAAGCCCTTTGGAACCTAGATGATTCTATCACTAACTTCTAGTCATGGAGCTGCAGAATTACTTGTTCTTTCTGGGTTTGGCCTTACTTTGACCTCATCACTTTTTGCTTTACCCTAAGGCTTCCCTTTTGGAAGGGGAGTGTTTAGTAAATACCATTATAGGTTAGGCATATGTGACATGTGTTTTGATGAAAAGGGGCTGAAAATTAAGTTATTACCTTACATCGTGCATAAGCCTTGGTCTTAGGACTTTTAAAGAATGTGAGCACTGTTAAAAACTTTAGGGGGCAGTTTCCTTCTACACCAGGAGCTGATCTTGTGCTACAGTGTTCCATACCCAAATACAACCTGGAGAGAGATGGTCTCTCTCAGGAGTGTTGACACACCTGTGAGCACAAGTAAGACCACCACTTCTACACAGGTAAACAGGTAGAAGCCCTTAAAGAGGAGACATAAAAATCCCTTAAAGAATTACAGGAAAACACAACCAACCAGGTGAAGAAATTGAACAAAACCATCCAGGAGCGAAAAATGTAAATAGAAACAATAAAGAAATTACAAAGGAAGACAACCCTGGACTTAGAAAACCTAGGAAAGAGATCAGGAGTCACAGATGGAAGCATCACCAACAGACTACAAGAGATAGAAGAGAGAATCTCAGGTGCAGAAGATACCATAGAAAACATTGACACAACAGTCAAAGAAAATGTGAAATGCAAAAAGCTCCTAACCCAAAACATCCAGGAAATCCAGGACACAATGAGAAGACCAAACATAAGGATAATAGGTATAGAAGAGAGTGAAGATTTCCAACTTAAAGGACCAGTAAATGTCTTCTATAAAATTATAGAAGAAAACTTCCCTAACCTAAAGATAGAGATGCCTACAAACATACAAGAAGCCTATAGAACTCCAAATAGACGGGACCAGAAAAGAAATTCCTCCCATCACATAATAATCAAAATACCAAATGTACTAAACAAAGAAAGAATGTTAAAAGCAGTAAGGGAAAAAGGTCAAATAACATATAAAGGCAGACCTATCAGAATTATACTAGACTTCTTACCAGAAATTGTGAAAGCTAGAAGATTCTGGGCAGATGTCCTGCAGACCCTAAGCACAGTTACATTCCATATTCTCCCCTGGAGATGGAATGGTTTCTGTCTAATCAGGAACTTGTTCCTGGAACAATTCCTTTCATCGAGGACTTCATATGAGAGTTGTTCCTAGTTCTATGTTTAATTTTAAAAATAAATTTTAAAACTGGCCATTTCAGACATCAATGAGAGGAGAGGCCATTGGTCCTATGAAGGCTGGATGCTCCAGTGTAGGCAAATGCCAGGTCAGGAAAGTTGGGGGGGTGTTGGTAAGCAGGGGGAGGGGGGATGGGATAGGGGGTTTTCAGAGGGGTAACAAGGAAAGGGGATAACATTTGAAATGTAAATAAATCAAATATCTAATAGAAAACTGAAAAAAAAACCTATGGGGCATTTAAAAGTTGGATCGAATGCATTTTGTATTATGAGATCCAGTAACCTATGGAGACAAGAGTGGCAGGTTATGGCTTAGTGGGTTGTCAGGCTGATGAAGGACAGGGTTGTGAAGCTTAATATTGAGTTTTAACTTGACAAGATCTAAACTCATCTGGGACACAAGCCTCTGATCCTATCTATCTGGGGTGATTTCGATTCTGTTAAGTGAGGTGAGAAGACCCACCCTAAAGATGGATAGTTTGGACTCTGGGTTTCATAGAAAGAAGAAAATTCACTGGTCACCAGCAATTCCTGTTCTCTGTTCCCGGAAAGCTGATGCAATGGGAGTAGCCTGACTTGCCCCATTTCCTTGAACTGTGAGTAGAATAAACCCTGCCTCTCCCTGAGTTTGCCAGGGAATTTTTTTGTCACAGAAACAGGAAAAGTGATTAGTACAAGTTCTTTACATTTGTTATTTCATTTAAGCCACACAATGTTATAGGGTTTAGTGTCCAGAGTTTCCATTTTCAGAAGAGGGAATTGAAGCCTGAGAGAACTCCAGGGACAGTTATAATTTGTCAGAACCTGCATGTGAACCCAGGCTTAGCTCATTCTGTAATGTGAAGACTAACCACAGCATACATGTGCTTGTGCAATTCACCATTTAAATTTACTTCCTCCAAAACATTTATATGTCCTGAATACTAAATTTCTTAAAGAAATATTTAAACAATAAAGTTTGGCACTGTACAAGGGTACTTGAGAAATATTTAGTGAATAAATGTAGGAATGAATGACAGTGCCTAAAACTCTCTGACAAGAAGCCATACGCCCATTTTACAATATCTGTAGAAGGTGATGGCATTAAGACTACAATGTTAAGCCCCTGTTTCCCTTTGGCTTTCTTTGACCTATGACCTATATATGACTAGAGTTGCTCTACATTACACTAGATTTCCAGGTTTTGCTTTTGCCTCATTATTTTTACTGGTAATATGCCTGGAGGACCATGATAAAAACTTGGAGATCTTGTGAATCAGAGAAAACCCCATTAACTCTTGTTTTTTTCTGAGAGTTTGGATATAGAGCATTGGGATTTGGATTATGGTATTAGGTTTTAGAACCTTGCATATTGAAGTCAATGATAGATCATGAACCAAAGTTCGGGGAGCAAAGGAGAGTATAAAATCCTGAATGTCTGGGGATTAAGAGGAGTAAGGTGAAAGAAAATGCAGACTCTGGTCACTTGGAAGGTTGTAGGCTCATATTTTTTTTAAAAACCTATCTTTAATAAGGGGTTTTAAATGTTTTAACATCCCTTTTAGCCCACTACACACCAGAGGTGGTGGTAAGGAAAGGTTAATAGAGCAATGGAGGTTCGGATATGAACCGGTTTAGAAATATTTTTTTTTGGAGCAAATCTAATCTGCATTGCCAGGATATCAACAGTTCAGTTCACATGAATCAGTAGCGACAGCTCGATCTACTCACAAATACCATTCGTGAATCAGCAACCTCAGGACTGGCAAACACTATTTGCAAATCAGCAATGGCAGGTCTCACAAACAGCATTCATGAGTCAGTAATGGCAGGTTGATCCAGAAGAAGCCGCAAGGCTCTCTCAATGAGCCCGAATTCGAAGAAGTGGCAAGAAATCACCAGAATACCATCAGAAGTTTTTTGGTGCATTTCTCTTTATGAAGTCATGACAAATGATGACTAACAAAGAATAGTAAGTCATACCAATACCATTCAGTGCTGTCTACTGTCTGTTGGGCTATATTTATATCCTTTCTAAATATCATGTGTTTTCTCAAGTATCTGCTCTAGCAAAAAATCACATGTGGTTTTTGTAAGCTGCCTTCAGAAAGAAACAACATGTCTGTTTTTAGCAAAACATCCTCCCACGTGTCTGTTTCAGCAAACCATCCTTTCATAAGACAGTTTCTAGAAAAACATCACATGACACAACTGAGTCTCCAACGAAACCAGAAATTTCCACTTCAAAAGGTCTTGTTAGGAATGTTGGCTCTGACAGGGAATAAGTAGAAGAAGCCAGTGCAGAGTAGGTGAACCCCAAAGGGCAAGCTTTTACTCTGTACTTGATGCCTTTTATGAACATAGTGTTAAGTCAGAGGCTGCATTCCTTCCTGACTCTTATTTCCTAATATGTGAAGTGATGAGTTAGGGACTTTTATCTTCCTTCTGTTTGGGAGGCTTATAAAAGGGGAACTGAATAGAGGGAAAAGAGGTAAAATGGATTCCTGCAGAGAGCTGGGTGAGTGGGGCACAGCTAGATTTGATTGGTGGGAAAACGTCAGTACCACATCATGTACTATATTACACAAGCCCATCTTCAGACCTTCAAAGGCAGCATGTTTTCTGTATGATTCTACCATATCTTGGTCTCCTTTGCATGAGAGGACAGGCACACACAACTTCAAGAAGTCTTGTGGGATTTACTAAGGGGGACTTCCTAACCTCTGGTTGAACAATACTGATCTGATTGTCAAATGTCATACCCTACTTTACAATTTTATTTTGTAAAAGATTAATACCTTAGGAGCCTTTCCTTGTCACATTCGTTGCCCCTGTCTCTCTGCACATACACATTTGATTTAGTTTCAGGGAGGTATCTTTATTAACAAATTGATAGGATTCCTGGGAGGAATATATGAGAAATTGATTTAGGTCTTCTCATTCATTCAACCCAGCCAGGTGGAGCATCACCCACATGTAGATACTGTATGGGGGTTGTTGATAAAAGCAAAAAATACAGCCCATGCTCTAGAGGAGGTCCTAGAATAGGGTAGAAGAAACAGATATGCAAACGAGTCATTGTAATACAACGTCAGAAATGATGTAGTGCATTTTCTACACTACAAGAATGCTATAGGAGCACAGAGCCGGGCTAGCAGGACTCAGTCTAGAAAATGAGGGGAAGTTCCATAGGGGACATACTATCTGCAGATGGAGCTGCAAAACTTGATTTGCATGCCGTGTTTTTAACCTTGAGATGACATTTGGTTGCTTATAGGCAACACATCTTTCCTCTATTCTATGCTCTCTACCCAGTAAACCATTCCAATCAGCTGAAATGTCTCAGTGTCTCATGGCAAATAGTTGAGGGTTAAAAGTAAAAAAAAAAAAAAAAAAAAAAGCTTCCCTTTCCCAAATTGCCTCCTGGAGCTGAAGAAAGTATTTTTGTTGTTTTTCTGATGAAGTCTCTCCCCCCGCCCCCCCAATCCCCCAGCAGGTCTTGTAGGAGAAATAGGAAAACGAAGCAAGCAGACTGGCTGGCATGTAACATCACAAAACCTAGGGTTTCTGTCTTCAGCTACTTCTGGCTGACTTAGCAGGACGGCATCTGCCTGTACACAAGGAAAATGAAATTGCATGCATGAGGCCCTGGTTACAGTGAAGAAGGGGGCGGCAGGGAGCTGGAGGGATTCAATCTTTGGCTTAGAGAAATCTAATTCTCTCAAGGTATATTGCAGTCTGCGAGGCAGTTATCTTTCCGAGCAGCTAGATGCAACCTGGAAATGTAGCTCCTAATAGCCTTGGTGAGATTAAGTGAAGTGTCTGTGATTGTGGTCGTTCCACGAAGGTCATAGAGGATTTGTTGCCCTTGCTTTCCCTGCCCATTCTCCTCCCAGCTGCTCTCAGTCCAAAGCTCTCTCATTCTTACAGTCTATGCTTACCCCACACCCCCAATCCACTGGCACTCTCTATAGGAGGAAGGAAAAATGAGTGGTTTGACAGCTTTGGAGGATAAATTTAATAGAAATTGATGGAAGTGCCCCAAGAAAGTCATGTTCCATTATTCTTGCAGGGAGAAAGGTTATCAGGGCTTGATAGGGCCACATTCTCTTGCTGGAGTATTTTGTGACTGAGGAGTTTTGGTGTTTACTGGACTTGGAAGGAAAGCAGAAGAGAGGTTGAAAGGAAAATTAATTTGAACTACAATTGATGTATGGTCAGTCTCAGAATAGTGGGAGAGAGTAAGGTTGTACTGCTCTAAAATCAGTTCAGACTCTTCACCTTAGGTGTGATTTGTGAATAAGTCCATTTGCATGTTCAATGTGATGTCAGGGATGTATCATCCTTTCAGGTTGATCAGCATGTATTGATAAACAAATAAATGACTATGGATATAGTTTAGTGCTAAGGGTTTGTAAGGCCCTGGATTTCATTCTCAATATCATGGAAAAAGTATAAATTAAAAATAAAGTACCCTGGGTAGTATTTGAATAATTCATTTTAAGTTTACTTTTGTTGTTGCTGTTTCAAAAAATTAGTTATATTTGCCATCATTCATCCTTGTCTATATTGTTGTAATTAATGATAAACTTTCACTCTATCTATCTATCTATCTATCTATCTATCTATCTATCTATCTATCTATCTATCTATCTATCTATCTATCTATTGTTTGTTCTTTTGAGATAGGGTTTTTCTGTATAGTTCTGGGTGTCCCGGAACTCTCTATAGACCAGGCTGGCCTCGAACTCAGAGATCTACCTGCCTCTGTCTCTCAAGTATTGGGATTAAAGGGATGTGCTAACCACTGTCTGGCTTTTAATTAATTCATTTTATAAAATATGTATTTTTTATTGATGTAAGTATTCTGGGTAATAGCAAATAATATATAAATGTTTATATTATGTCATTAGAAAAGATGGGGATAGGACTACGCCTTTCTGTAATGTTGGGATCTCAGAGCAACATTCGACCTATACAAGAAGAGCCTTCAAATATGTCTTCTATGGTGTTGGTTCCAGAAGCTGGCAATGATTTGTTGCATGGAGATGTTATAGGGAGGTCTCGAGTTTCCTCCAGTCTTGACACCAGCAGCAGTTTTCGTTCTTGTGTTTCTGAAGGGGAAGAATGTAAATGGGACACATATAGAAACCAAGCAGGCAAAAAAGCAGGAACATATTCTTTGGAAGAAGAGTGAGTCCAATCAAGCAGCGATTGCCTGATCCTGACAAGCATGGGGCTTATATTCCTCAGCTCTCTGTTACTTTTTCCCTTGAGATTCTCCCACCATGGACACTTCCAGGAAAGGGGTGTGTTTTCAGAAGCTCATTTTGCCGAGAGTTCAATCTGTTTTAAGTAGATATAGAAGAAGTAAACATGTATATTGAGGTTTAAGGACCTCTAAAGTTGAAAATTTTACTAGCGGAAAACACAATGGCATCTCAGGCAAACAGGGTTTAACTGCTTTTACTGGAGACTACCACCAACTATTGTCCTTAATCTCCTGATTTTTAAGTCCTGAGCTGTCTCAGCTAATGATACCTACCTTTGGTCTGTCCATAACCAGCTTGTGGATAACTCTCAATATAGGTGACTTGGAGAACCTTGGCTGAGAACATGGTTTCTAAAACAGTTGCTTTAAAGGCATGAGCATCACGAGGAGGGGACACTTATATACTTGCTAGAGATAAGACCTCTTGGGTCCTCTGGACTTTCTAGATCAGAGACTACAGGTGGGCTCAGAAATCTGTGGCTTAACAGTCACTGCAGGTGATTGTGTGTGTGTGTGTGGGGGGGACGGATCACTAAAGTTTTAGCATGGATCTCTGAGAGACTCTGTATTCCTTCTCAAACTTACATGGGGAATGTATTTCCCCTGTCCCAGTAGATATGCTACCAAGGCGGGTCTTCAGGGCATGTCTTCTTTTAAGATCTTCACAAAAGAAACACACACACACACACACACACACACACACACACACAGAGACCTGGAAGTCTGTAGATAAGTGAGCATTGTAGGTCTCAGAGTTTATATAGGAAAGAGATCAGGAAACAGGATTTGAATCCAATTCCTCTATTTTCCAGGTCTCTTTCTATTTTAACTGAATGGACACAATGATCCCTAAGCTGTATCACACTTTATGACCAAAAGTCTAGTGTGCTTTCTATGGCGCCTGTCTGAGCGCAGCATCCCTGTGCTTCCATACACTGAGGTGGCTGTGTGCATGGTGACAATGGTCTGCTTTCCTTCCTGTATCCCAGCACCGCAGCATCATCCCTTGGAGCTGTGTGGGGGCTGCTGGTCAAGTTTAAGTGAAGGGCAAACCCACTATAATTTAAATGCAGAGAGCAGTCTGTTAAACACCCTTGTGCTACAGAAACTGCTGCTGCATTCCATCAGAACAGATTCTCACTCACTTCAGGTGTTGCCCTTGAGGATGCCGAGCTCTTTGGGTGTCTAACCTTGCCCTCTTGTCATAGGCTATTAAAACTGTTAAAACAGAAGGATGCTTAACCACTCCAGCTGTTAAAACATTAGTCCATGCTTTGGTGAGCTCACATTTAAATGCTTTGAATAGCCCTTCAGGGGGATCACCTTCCTTTTGCTTTTAAAACTCATAGGTTAGACAAAATTCAGCAATAGTTTAAACTTTTTTAGTCTCTACATGTTTTCATTTTTTCTCCATTGCTCCCAGAAAAGGCCCAATTAGTCCAATTAATTTTAATCTACTTGTTGAAATTTCACTCATGAAGACTGCAATGGCTCATTGGTTTTGCCTTGACCCCGACTTTTACACACATTCAGGAAAAATTCCAGACTGGTGTGGTACCACACCAGTCTTTTAACCTAGCACTTAGTAAGAAGAGACAGGCAGATCTCTGGGAGTTCAAGGACATTCCAGTCTACATAGAGAATTTTAGGTCAGCCAGCACTACATAGGGAGAACCAATCCCCATCTCAATAAAAAGCTTTAAAATTCCAAATGATTCTACAATAGGATCAGTGCAGTATTGGACCAAACAGAGTCACTGGGAGCACGCTCCCCACCTCTCTCTCTCTCTCTCTCTCTCTCTCTCTCTCTCTCTCTCTCTGTGTGTGTGTGTGTGTGTGTGTATGGAGGGGGGGTTCTTACCTGCCTAGAAGAACTATGGATCTTCTATATTCAACAGAAACTCTAGTTTGTAACACTCAATTTTGCAGTTACTCATATTTCTAATCTCTGTCATATGCACATCTTATGTCATTGAAATATTATCTTTCTGTTTTACTAATTTTGTTTTCCTTGCAGGCTTCCCTCAAGGATTATATCTGACATTGCTAAATGTCATAACTCAATTCCTTAGATTTCCTCACAGGTTCACACTGCTCTTCGAGTTGCATCCCCCCTGGTTAACTAAGACCTTGAACTCAAAGCACAGCTTGAGTACTAGTATCACTGCTAAGACTCTAGACTAGTCTTTTTCAACCCTCTTAATGCTTCATCCATTTAATACAGTTCCTCATGTTATGGTGACCCCCCCCCCATAAAATTACTTCGTTATTTCCTAACTATAATTTGGTACTGTTATGAATTATAATGGAAATATCTGCGTTTTCCAATGGTCTTAAGTGATCCCTGTGAAAGGGTTATTCAACCCCCAAAGGGGTTGGGACCCACAGGTTGAGAACTACTTCTCTAGACCATCATCAGAAATGCTCACTCCTGGGCTTACCTCAGTCTGATTACATCATATCTTCTATTATAATTGAATCTGTATTGAAAAAAAACATATCAAAGGCTGTTTTAGCATCTAAAGAGATAATCATCTATTTTTTCTCTTCAGTTTGTTTATATGGTGGATTACATTGACAGAGTTTTATATGTTGAACCATCCTTGCATCAACTTGCAAGTTGGATCTTACTTGATCATCGTAGATGATACTTCTGATGTGTTCTTAGATTTAGTTTATGAATATTTCATTGAGTATTTTTGCACCAGTGTTCATGAGGGAAATTAGTCTGTAGTTCTTTTTCTTTGTTGAATCTTTGTATTGTTTGGGTGTCAGGGTGACTGTGACCTCATAAAATGGTTTTGGCAATGTTACTACTGTTTCTATTTTGTGGAATAATTTGAGGAATATTGGCATTAGCCTTTATTTGAAAGTCTGGTAGGGACTGGGACAGCAACCCAATCATGAAACCTTTGACCTATAATTAGTCCTGCCTTCAAGATGTGCTGGGGTAAAGGTCATACAGAACTTGTAGAAGTGGGCAACCAATGACTGATCCACCATGATACCCTACCTGTCATTTTAAGGGAGGTGGGGTTGGTTTGGGCTCACAGCTTCTGAGTAGTCAGTCACAGCAAGGCTGTCACGGTGAAGGCAACCCGAGGAGGCAGAGGTGGATGACTATTTCTACCCAGCTTGCTTTTTGCTTTCTCCGAAGTTCAGGGCTTCAGCCCATGGAATGGTGCCTCTTACATTTAGGGCAAATCTTCCCACCTCAGCTAACTTAATCTAGAGAATCTCTCACACGTGAGCTTGCCAGAAGCTTGTTTCTTTTGGTTCTTTCTAGATGTTCCTTTATTTTTTGATACTTTTTTTCATTTTGTCTCCACTCACAATTCTTTCCACTCCCAACTAAAAACTAAAAAATAAAATGTTCCAGACCAGTTTCTAGTCTTGTTTACTTTTATGTGTTTAGTACCTACAGTGATGAACGGTGTCAAGGAAGCTTTAAAAATGAGGTGAATTAATGGACAAACTATGAATTTATTTCACATTACCCAAACAGCATTAATTAAAAATGTTAGATATCTGTGATGGCAGAAAAAATAGGTGAGTTATTACATAGCACTGATTTTTCTCTGGATCATGTATTTTCACATAGAGAAATGTGTCCACATTGACAAGAAAATTTGTATTCTGAGAAAAAATATATTGAGAACACAGAGATTTTGGTTCATTTCCATATTAACCCCCTCTGACTATGAATGTTTATTTAAGATTTTTTTTTTGACATTGCACTAAATACAGTCTGTCTGCTATGTGTCTTCCTTTTCACATGTAGTCTGTGAATTTTTTTTTTTTGAGTCTGGCCATTTCTCTTCTTCCTTTTTTCAATAATTATCTGGCACACATCAATGGCTAAATGCTAATGTTCCTGTGTTACTGTTACCAGGTGTCATGTTAACAGCTTTGAGTCAATTATAATTGTTAATTGAAGCTGAATATATTTAATTATATAATTTTGAGCTATCCATGCTTAATTCCACTGAAATTAAATGTGTCCTAGAAACTGGAACGCCATGAAAAGATGATTGACAATGAGAAGATACAATAGGAACAAAGCCGTTTTCTGTACTAATTCACACGCTGTATCCTATGAGAACAGGATATGGTAAGTGAGAATTTTCTTTTTTTACCACAGCAAGAACAGCCCAATGTACTCCAAATGTGTACCAAATATATACATGTAATATATACCTTAAAAAAATACGATGACAGTTTGAAGCATCTGCCTTGATGATTCTCTAGGATCTTTGTAAGTTTCAAATGCGTACATATACATACACCTAAACATATGCATTTCTAATGGTTTATTAATGACTGTGTATGGAATTACTGAGATATTTATTTTTAAGTAACTTAAAAATAAAAGGTTTCAGTATAAGTGAGTTTATCTCTCAGTTGAATTAATTAAAAAAGAAAATAATTAAAAAGAAAATATTTTAACTACTTTTGTAGTAGTTGGTCAATTGTTCTGTACTTCTTCTGAATGAAGGAAATAAGTGAAACTTTATGAGAGTGAGAAAGCAAACAGATTTAACCTGTTCAAAAGCCTCTGAAATCATTCTGTATTCTAGGAATAAATCACTAAGAAATTAATTTCAGTGATTATTTAGAATTTTTCTTCCACAGAAGACCTACCATTGCACTACATTGGTGTGGAAATTATGGAGCATCACAATTAGTACAATGTGTACTCCCTGTGTCTTCAGTCTTATTGGCTGTTTTGGTGGCCTCAGGACTTTGAAGTGATAGAGGCTAAAGCTTCAGTTTCAGAATTCACTTCTGGCTTCTTGGCAAGCTCTCCTTTATCCGAGCTTCCCGACTCTCCTCATCTTGTGTCCTCTGCTCCTGATTCTGTGCTTTCAAGCTTCGGCTGCCTCAGGGCTGCTGTTGAGGTAATGCCTTAACTGGGTTTTGCTGTGGTTGGAATATGGCTGTTATTGGACAGGATCATGGGTTAAAGGCTTTGGTCTATAGGGGATATGGTAGAGGTTGGAGAACCCGCAGTCAGCAGGGTTTTTATAAGGACATTAGGTCATGGTGGCCATGTCTTTAAGGTAGGGGATGTGGGACCCTGGTCTTTCTTCTCTTGCTTTGCTTCTTTGCATGTGATATAAAGCATCTGTGCTGGTGAAGTTCCCAGCATGCTGTGCTACCTTCACCAGATACCCTTTGACCTTGGAGTATAACCCCTAGAACTCCGAGCTACAATAAACCTTTCTTTCTGTAAGTTAATTGTCTTAAGTGTTTCATTATAGGGATGGAAAACCAGTTGCTACAGGTTCTTCCTCCAGTTTACCATCTTCTGGTTTCTCTTCTTTGTATTTGATTTGACAATATGTATTATAGTGGGCAAAAGACTCTTTTTTAGATAGCCCAAGAACTGGGGGAAAATATTTGCCAGAACTAAATATTTGGCAGAGAACTAATATCTAGAATATACCAAGGATGCAGAAAACACAGCAAAAATAAAACAAAACTCAATCAACCAACTGAATCAATAAAGTGGATAGTTCACATATGAAGAAATATAAATGGACAATACACATAAAAAATTCCAACCTCATTAAGCCATCAGAGATAGGAAACTGCCTTGAGATGCCATGTTGGTTCAGTCAGAGAGTTAGGCATTAAGAAACCCCTCCCCACCACACAATAAGTACTCTCTCAAATAGCACAAAAGAGAACTTTTATAAACTACTGGTGGGAATAAAAACTAGTTCTTCCATTGTGGAAAATTGGTATGGAAGTTTCTCAAAAATATTGAAATAGGGACCATTATGGTATCTCAGTAGCAGAGATGCCTGATACCATGCTTGATAACCTGAGTTTTATTATTGGAATCCACATGGGGGAAGGAGAGAACAAACTTCCATAAGTGGTCCTCTGGCCTCCACATGTGTCATGGCAAACACACACACACACACACACACACACACACACACACACACACACACGCACACACACGCGCACACACACGCATGCACACACATACTCGCATATAAATAAATCAAAACCATAAAAAACAGCCCTAGAAATAGGTCTATTAGAAGGCACAGCTATACCACTACTGGGTATTTACCCAGGGCAGTCCAAGTCAGCATATCACAGAAATACTTGAACATTAATGCTTATTGCAACACTATGCACAGAAGTTAAGTTATGGAACCAACCTATGTATATATATGTATATATATGCACAAACATATATATATATTAATATGTATATATGTTTGTATATATATAATCTTAGTTATTATGATTCCTGTTGCTGTGGAGAGACACCATGACCAAGGTAACTTTTATAAAGGGCAACATTTAATTGGAGCTGGCTTACAGTTTCAGAGGCTTAGTCGGTTATCATGGCAGGAATCATGGCACCGACCAGGTAGGCATGGTGGTGGAGAAGGAGCTGAGAGTTCTATACCTTGATGCAAAGGCAGTCAGAAAGAGTCTCTTGCACACTGGGCAGAACTTGAGCACTAGAAGACCTCAAAGCCATCTACACAGTGACATACTTCCTCCAACAAGGCTACACCTATCCCAAGCCATAAAAAAAATGAAGTTATGTCATTTGCAAGAAAATTGTTGCAACTGGGGATAACTCTATTAAGCAATTTAAGCCAGACTAGAAAGACAATTATCATATGTTTTTTCTCATCCACGATGTCTAGATTTTATGTGCTCACATAAAATCATGTATATGTATATTAAATGAAAATTGAAATGAAATTGTCTCAGAGAACAGAGACGATTAACAAGTGGGGGAAGGGATCTAAACAGGGAGTGTATGTTCAACATAAAATGTATACGTGTAAAAATAAATGGGAGGAAAAAAATCTGTGATTTCCATGGCTCAAGATATACCCTAATCTCTAGAGAAGATAAATTACATATGGAGTGAGTAATTATACTAAGATTAAAATAATAACAAAGAATGTGTTTGTGCTTTGATGTAGGTGATGTTCTGCTCTGCCCTGTGTCATCTGCTATTGTTAACATTTAACTTGTCAGTCAATCAGAGGCACTTGTGCAATGGCCAACACCATTCTTTTTCTCCAGCAAAATTAATTCTGTAACTATTAATAACCCTTGTGTCTCTTACTTTATCATCCGCCTTTCCTGTTCTGTTTCTTTCCTAATATTTTTATGGCTGATGCTGATATGCTGCTGTGATAGTAGAAGATGCTAAAAAATTAAACAGTACCACTGGTATCAGTTTGAAGCAATAGGGACTTATGTCCACAGCTGTGCCCATTATGTAGACGACACTATGAACTATATAAAATATTTTCAGGTGGAGAAAGAAAAAGATAACTTTCTTAGGGCCTGAATCTGAATATTAACCGTTGGTTATTTAAAAGAGTTTCATTGATGGGGATAGTAAGTGACCAAATATTTCATGACAAGTCATGGTTTTGTATTTGGCCAGGAGTTCAAGGGTTCACATGTGGAATTTTAAATTGACACCTAAAATTATGCTTGCAGAAGCCTCATTTCTGTGGAGCCAGAGAGGTTAGATGTAAAGGCCAAATGCTGAATGAGGGTTTCCCCCTTGGTGATACATTTCTCTCTGTCCTATGATCTGCTCTCATTTAATGGATACAGTGTAGGAAGAGAGAGACCCATCTTTATGGCAGCATGCTACTGAATATAAGACAGAAAAATGACAGGAAAAGATACCTTGAATTTTATGATGATATTTGATGACTGGGTAAAACTGTCTATCAAAATATTACTTTTTTCTTTTATTTTCCTCCTTCTCCCCCTTCTCCTCCTCCCTATTCTTCTTCTACAGAACTGTGAATATGTTAAATTTCAAATTCAAATTAGAGAGGAGAGTTCTTATTTCTATTAGGATAAGCTACTATCTGTCTATCATGTATGTATGCATGTATGTATGTATGTATGTATGTATGTATGTATTATGTGTGTATTATGTATCTCTAGTGTGTGTGTGTGTGTGTGTCTGTGTTACTGTGCACAATGTTTCTTTCACTTTATCTGGCATGTATGGGGAAATTGGAAGCCAACTCTTCTCCTCCCATGCCCATGTGGGACTCTGGGGATCAAACACAGGTTTTAGGTTTGGTGACAAGTACCTTTACTTGCTGAGTAATATGGCTGGCCCAACTTTTAAAAATAAAACAACATGTACAAGCTTCGAACATTTACTTGCATGATGAACTCCACCTTTCTGGTCTTCAAAGAAAAAAGTAAAAGAAAAAGAAAAAAAGAAAAAAGTAAATAGAGACTAAATAATGTATAGTCTGTAATCACAACTATTATTGCTTATGATTTTGGCCCAATTTGTTTTGGGAAGGTAAGTAGCAGAAGCCAAACCAAATATCTATGTTTAAATTTTAAATATTAATTGTAATTGCAATAAAATGACATTGTTATCCAATTCCTCCTGTGTCCCCCCCCCCAACCCTTTCCATGTTTGTTCTCTGTCTCCCTCCCAAATTGATGATCTCTTTTTCTTTGATTGTTACTGAGCTATCGCGATCTGAGCTGGGAAGATGGATCAATGGTAAAGTGCTTGCCAGGTGTGGCATTCTAAATTGTCAACTTGATATAATCCAGACTCACCTGGAAGAAAGACATCTGAGGATGTCTTTGAGGAAATATGAGTACCATAACTGAAACTGAAAGGTCCGTCCATTGTAGGTGGTGTCATTTTCTATGAAGGGGATTCTGAGCTGTGTAAGAGTGGACAGGATGAGCTGAGCACAGGCATGAATACTTTAATCCATTCATTTCTGCTTCTAGACCATGGATGCACTCTTGTCCATGGATGTACTAAGACCAGTTTTGTTGGGCTCTTCCCACCAGGACTTCTCCATGATGGACTGTAACCTGGAACTATTAGTTAATATAAGCCCTTTCTCTCTTACGTTGCTTTCATCAGGATATTTTGTGACAGCAAAAGAAACAAACCAAGACAGCATGCAAGCATAAAGATGTGAGTTCAGATCCTCAGTACCCATTTCAGAAAGTCAAATGTGGCAGTGGCAGCAAGTTCCTCTAATTATAGCGCTGGGAAGGGGAGAAAGGGTGATATCCCAGAGGCTTGCTAGTCAACCAGTCTAGCCGACTGGTGAGTTTGAGGTTTAGTGTGAGACTCTCAGAAATTAATGTTGAGAGCAACAGAGGAAGAAACCTGATATTAAACCCTGGCCTTCATAGGTGCCCATATATACGTGACACCCATCCCTGTGTACACACACACACACACACACACACACACACACATATTCACATGCCACATATACCTCACACACATACAATAAAAATAAAGCTTTTGAGATCCAACTCAAACTGATAGGCAAAAATTATTATTAGCTCATTTCAATATCATAGATACATTTTGTCACTTAAAGCTAGGTGTGGTGGTGCATGACAGGAATTCCAAAACATGGGAACACTTACTTCAATCATGACATTAATTCATTTATGAGACTATGTCCCTTTGACTCTAATACCTCCATTTAGCCCCTACTTCTTGATATAATTGTCCTGAGAAACATGTTTCCCTTATATAAATTCAGGGACACATTTAGGCCATAGTAGGTGTCACAGTTCATGCTGAACAGGTTTGGAGCAAATATATGTCTGAATTTAGGGTGCATTTAAGTTGTCCAAATTCCCCTGTGGTCATTCATTATTTCCCAGGGAAAAAATTAGGCTTTTTTTTTTGAATAAGGATGAATAGATCCTGGGTAAGAATTAATAATAGAAGGCAATTATTAATTATTTACTCTATGGTAGGTGATGGGGACTGATTTGATTACTATACATATACACTGCTATCAGATCATCAAAATAACTCACTTTGCAGGTGATGAAATTGTTTCAGAGAGAAGCAACTTTCCGAGGGTCATAGGAAGCAGTAAGTGACAAAGCCACGGGATTCACAGGCAAGTGTCCCTTGATGGTGAGCAACTGAATGGCCATCATAGAGCCCAGTGCTCAAAATAAATGCCCATGGCTTGAATCTCAAACTCACTCCCATAGTGGGACGTGAAACAACGTTTTCGTTTGTACTTACTCAGAAAGACGGTGAAAAAGCAGACCTTCCCCCTGCTTGACGGCCTGATTTACATCTTGGTGATTGCCTCATCTCCGATTCTGCGTTAAATACAGAGGTGTGACTAAATAATTCTGTCTTGCAGCATAAATTAAGAAAACGAATATACTTAGAACTGCGCTTCCCTCTCCATTTTTCTCTCTTCCTTATCAGCATAACCCCCCCTTCCCCCAAGTGACCACCTACGCACAGTCTGTGGTACCATTTCTTGCTCTTTCCAAATCTTCTTGGCTGTTTAAAAAGTGTCTTCTCTTACAGAGCTGGAGTGCAATCACTGAAAAGGATGACATTGCTTTTCAGTAAATAAGTAGGGATTTATATAACCCTTGAAGTGAGATGGTGCAAATATGTATTTAGTAACATTTTCTCACAAACACTGGTGAGGGGAGTTCTTTAAACAGTAAGCATAACTTCAAAATAAAGAGGCAAAACTGTTAAATTTTGCTGGAAAATGGCAGCTATTGTTTGCTTTGCTGGCCTTTCTCTCATGTACCTATTAAAAGATAGTTTCTTCTCTTTAGTATATCATCTTGCTTTTCTAAAAAGCAGCAATTTTACCTACCCCTGTAAAGAGTAAAAGGAACTAGAGGGTAGCATATTTCAAACTCTGGGTGTCTGAGTAGGTTAAAACATGAGATACTGAGAAAGCAGAAACTGGGAGCTTTCCTCCTTGTCTTGACCAGAAGTGTGCTTGGGAGACAATACTTAGCAGAGAGATAGGTGGATGGTGAAAGGGATCTTTGTTCTAGGACATGTGATGTCTGGGAGCAAAGCATAGCTGCTTCATTTTTCTGATCCATGCACTCAAAACAAAGCCCTCATTTATGTCAGCATGTGGTTATCTAACCGTGTAAATGAAAACTTGGTGTAGAACACTGTGCTGACCTTTCCATTTGGGAATTGGCCAGTGTTCTTGGGAGGAGTGGCTGGAGGGAAACAGCAACGTTTCAGGCAGACTTTTGTCTTAACTATTGGCTGTCAATATGGAGGAAATTTGCCTAATAAGTGGATGAATTTCCTTAATGCTTTGTTAGCCAATATTGTAATCTGGGAAGGGGCAAAACTATCTGTGATAAGTGTAAAAATAGTTGCGAGTCTTAATGAAAACATGAATTCTACTAAGGTTGACATGGTAGCTGAGAAGATGGGCAAAGAATTTAGAAAATGGTTAGTTTTAATCAGGGTATCTCTCAGCCAAAAATTTTGACTTTCTGAACATATTAGGCTAGTTTCAGTTGCTTCTTTAGGATGCAAAGTTGGAAGTTTTTGAATGTCAATCTGCATTTTTTAACTTCAAACAGTTTTAATATTCTGTTGCCAACTTCTCCAGTGATATATCAGTTCTTGGTTTGTATCTGTAGCCATTTAAAATTTAAATCACATTAGAATGCAGTGAAATAATCACAATTTTAAATTAAATTAAATTTTAATTTTAAATTAAATTGAGTTTCAATTTGAAAGGAAATTAAATCTTTATTTCAAATTAGGTCCAATTTTCAGTTATTTTAATTAAGGTAAGATATAATTACATTAAGTATTTAAATTAAATTAAGAATTTAAGCACAAATGCAAATGCATCTTAAAGAACAAAAAATAACCTAGGGGCCAGCAAGATGGTTCAGGATGTAAAGGGGCTTGCTGCCATGCCTGACAACCTAAGTCTGATTCTTGGACACTCTTGGTGGAAGGGGAGAACCAACTCACACAAGGTTCCTCCAACCTTCACAAGGGTAGAGTGGCATGTATGTGTGTTCATGTATGTGCACATGTGTGTGCCCTGGTGCACATACACACACCAGTTAAATGAATAGATAAAATACAAAAACAAACACAAACTTCCAAATGTCTTACCACACTGGAAATACAAAAATGATTCTGCTAATAGGAGACAACTTGTATATTTATTTGTATGTATATATATTTATGTTTACTAAAATGCTGAATCTAACAGGGTCAATTAGCAAGAAAGCACAGCTCTGCCGAATACTTTCTGAAGGCAGAGCGCATGAACAGCACATGTGATGTTCCTCAAGAATAAATCAGAAAATACAAAGGAAGACTTGTACATGCGGGCAGAATGCTTATTACATACCATTTTATAAGATACTACTTTTAAAATTAGTAGAAATTCAGAAATTCCCATCATGGATAGTGACATTTCCGCTTTGGAAAAACAATGATTTATTAACAGACCAAAACCCAACTTCCTTTCAAGATCTTGAAACGTTCCTTTCGATTTTCATCCTCAATGACTGTAGCTATACAAATAACTTCCATTAACCCAGCCTAATTCAAAATAGAAGCAGTTAGACATTTAAGGAAGTTGAACTGAGTTTCAGACAATATTACCTATCCTGTTATTTCTTCAGATTGATAAGCCTCAGCTTGCATATCTGAGTTTCCATATAATAATAAGCTTGCCTTTGTCCCTCATTTTCTCAGCTGAAGTTTGTTTATGTCATCATGAATGTCCACCTTCATCAATGAGCTCACGGCCTCACACACAGTGTAATAACTGTGTCAATGACATTTTATTTTATGTCAGCTGTTGTGAGGGACTTTGACTAATTGCATCATTTTATCCTGCTATCTAGTCAATGATAAAGGGATAAGTGAGGAAACAAATGTTCAAACAAGTAACCTGTGAAGAAAGAGACACAGGTAGTACTGGGTTGATAAGCTTCAAACTTTCGCTCAGAACTCTGGAGCTGACTTTCTTCACTGTTGGACTAAGACAGTCCATGTGTGAACTGAAACCCTGTCAATACAAATGAACCAGTTCGCTTTTTAGCTGGATGAACGCATACACACAAACACATGTACACACACACACACACACACACACACACACACACACTGCATCTGCATTTTTATCTTGGAACTAAAATTTCAAATATAAGATATTCTCAAGAGGCTGCCGCTCACGGATGCAGATGCTTCTTTCCGTGAATACGCAGAGCTTGTTAGGATGAGAAAAGAGGAAAATAAGGTCAGCAATGTAGTCAGATGATCAGCTTGCAAGGAAGAAGAGAATGAAACAGCATGTCAAGTGAAGATCGCTACCAGAATGAAACACATGTATGTTTTGGTCCACAGCAATAGTGGTGTGGACTAACCTGAAATCAAGAGAAACTCCCTGAGCTCTTGGATAAAAAGAAAAAACCCTTTGAAGCTGTGCTTAGAAATAAACCCATGGTGCTTTATTATTTGTAGCAGCTTGTGGTACCAATCTTATCTGTGGTTTACCGCTAGTGTGAAGTAAAGTTACTGCATCTATTCTCTCTAGGAAAGGGACCTCGTGCAATGAGAAATACCGGTCAGCTTAGCCCTCCCTCCCAAATAATTGTTTTTCAGTCCATACTTTAAACATTTTATATGGTTGTAGTATATTTCACACACTGATGGACAAACACTTTTTAAAAATAACACTGGGGCCCCCCTCCGCGACCTCTGTTCCGGTAGACTGCACTGAAGAGACAGGTACCCAGGTTCTCCCCAATATAACATCGCTTGGGACATGGCCTGTTGGGGCTTCCGTCTGCTCCCAAGAACGGGACAGCGCTGTGGTCGTATGGGTGCCAGATCTGCTGTAGGCCATGGCCTCTGCAGGGTGACCAGCACCACGGAGAGAGTGCAGAGTGCACTCCGCCATCTTTGCTCCAGTGGCCTGGAAGTTGGGACTGCCAGGCTCGGAGACAGACAGGCATAATATCGCTTGGGTGGGTCTCGGGCGGCTTGTGTGTACGTGGCTCCCAAGAGCTGGGCAGATCTGCAGTAACCAGCACGCCAGCTCTGCTGTGGGACTTCTGCCTGGCAGAGGGACGCCCCCTCCCCCCCCCACTCTAGGAGAGATCACACACCCCTTCACAGGGCAGGAGCCTACCAGCCTCCCTTTGGCGACCTCTGCTCCAGGAATCCACAATGCTGAGCCTTTGGATGTACAAGGACTCCCCAATATAACATCACTTGGGGCAAGGCACATCAGGGCTCCAAAGTCACTCAGGAGCAGGGCAGGCCCCAGAAATCTGTGCCAGGGGAATCCTGGTAAACCGGGGGGTGGGGAGGGGGCAGAAATAGCTTTGCAGGCTCACAGGAGGTCCAACCAACGGCCAGTGACAGCAGGACCAACTAACATCAGAGGTAACCAGATGGCAAAAGGCAAACGTAGGAACGTTACTAACAGAAATCAAAGTAATATGGCACCATCCGAACCGAACTCTCCAACAGCAGCAAGTCCTGGATACCCCACCACACCCGAAAGACAAGATCTGGATTTAAAATCACTTGTCATGATGCTATTAGAGGATCACAAGAAGGACACAAATAAATCTAATAAAGAATTACAGGAGACCATGAATCAACCGTTAGAAGTCTTTACAAAAGAAACACAAAAATCGCTTAGAGAAATGCAGGAGAACATGGATCAAAAGATGGAGGCGCACAAGGAGACAACACAAAAATCGCTTAACGAGATGAATCAACGGGTAGATGCACTCACAAAGGAATCACAAAAATTGCATAAAGAAATGCAGAAGAATATGGGTCAACAGACGGATGCCCATAAGGAGGCAACACAAAAATTGCTTAAAGAAATGAATCAACGGTTAGATGCCCTTACAAAGGAAACACGAGAACTGCTTAAAGAAATGCAGGAGACAATGGATCAACAGATGGATTCCCATGAGGAGGAAACACAAAAATCGCTCAGAGAAATGCAGGAGAACGTGGGTCAACAGGCAGAAATCCTGAAAGAGGTAATGCAAAAATACCTTAAAGAAATACAGGAAAATACAAACAAACAAGTGAAGGATCTCAGCAAATCCATCCAGGAACTAAAAAAGGAAGTAGAAACAACTAAAAAATCACAAAGGGAGACAACTTTGGAGATAGAAAACCTTGGGAAGAAATCAGGAGTCATAGATGCAAACATCAACAATAGAATACAAGAGATGGAAGAAAGAATCTCAGGTGCTGAAGACTCCATAGAAAGCATCGACTCAACAGTCAAAGAAAATGCAAAATGCAAAAAACGTGTAACCCAAAACATCCAGGAAATCCAGGACACAATGAGAATACCAAACCTAAGGATTATAGGTATAGATGAGAGTGAAGATTTGCAACTTAAAGGGCCAGTAAACATCTTCAACAAAATTATGGAGGAAAACTCCCCTAACCTAAAGAGAGAGATGCCGATGAACGTACAAGAAGCCTACAGAACTCCAAACAGACTGGACCAGAACAGAAATACCTTCCGTCACATAAGAATCAAAACACCAAATGTTCTAAACAAAGAAAGAATATTAAAAGCAGTAAGAGAAAAGGGCCAAGTAACATACAAAGGAAGACCTATCCGAATCATATCAGACTTCTCACCAGAGACTATGAAAGCCAGAAGATCCTGGGCAGATCTCATGCAGACATTAAGAGAGCACAAATGCCAGCCTAGACTACTCTACCCAGCAAAACTCTCAATCACCATAGATGGAGAGACCAAGATATTCCATGATAAAACCAAATTTTCACAATATCTTTCCACAAATCCAGCCCTGCAACGGATAATAGGTGGAAACCGCCAATACAGGGAGAGAAACAACACCCTGGAAAAAACGAGATAGTAACCTTCTTGCATCAAACCCAAAAGTAGATAACCACTCAAACATAAAGATAGCGTCAAGAATGGCAGATGGCAATAATCACTATGCCTTAATCTCTCTTAATATCAATGGTCTCAATTCCCCAATAGAAAGACATAGACTAGCAGACTGGATACGTAAACAGGACCCAGCATTTTGCTGCATGCAGGAAA
This sequence comes from Tokudaia tokunoshimensis, assembly GCA_036184795.1. Taxonomy (NCBI): domain Eukaryota; kingdom Metazoa; phylum Chordata; class Mammalia; order Rodentia; family Muridae; genus Tokudaia; species Tokudaia tokunoshimensis. The sequence continues at coordinate 107,779,460 of BTHU01000012.1, forward strand.
CGCACCTCAGTGTCAAAGACAAACACTACCTCAGAGTAAAAGGCTGGAAAACAATTTTACAAGCAAATGGCCTCAATAAACGAGGTGGAGTAGCCATCCTAATATCAGATAAAATTGATTTTCAACCTAAAGTCATCAAAAAAGACACAGAAGGACACTACATACTGATCAAGGGAAAAATCCACCATCAAGAACTCTCAATTCTGAATATCTATGCTCCAAAGCAAGGGCACCCTCATTCGTAAAAGAAACTTTACTAAAGATCAAGGCACACGTCGCACCGCACACAATAATAGTGGGTGACTTCAACACTCCGCTCTCTAAAATGGATCGTTCAGGAAAGCAGAAACTAAACAGGGACACAGTGAATCTAATTGAAGCCTTGGACCAAATGGAACTAACAGATATATATAGAACATTTCATCCTAGAGCTAAAGAATACACCTTCTTCTCAGCACCTCATGGTACCTTCTCCAAAATTGACCATATAATTGGTCACAAATCAGACCTCAACAGATATAAGAAGATAGAACTAATCCCATGCCTCCTATCAGATCACTATGGAATAAGGGTGGTCTTCAATGGCAACAAAAACAAAAGAAAACCCACGTACACATGGAGGCTGAACAATGCTCTACTCAATGATAACTTGGTCAAGGTGGAAATAAAGAAAGAAATCAAAGACTTTTTGAAAGTTAATGAAAATGAAGGCACAACATACCCTAATTTATGGGACACAATGAAAGCAGTGCTAAGAGGAAAATTCATAGCCCTGAGTGCCGCCAAAAAGAAATGGGAGACAGCATACACTAACAGCTTAATGGCACACCTGAAAGCCCTGGAACAAAAAGAAGCAAATACACCAAAGAGGAGTAGAAGGCAGGAAATCATCAAACTCAGGGCTGAAATCAATCAAGTAGAAACAAATAAAACCATACAAAGAATCAACAAAACGAGGAGTTGGTTCTTTGAGAAAATCAACAAGATAGATAAGCCCTTAGCCAGAATAACCAGAGGGCACAGAGATAGTATCCAAATTAATAAAATCAGAAACGAAAAGGGAGAGATAACAACAGAAACTGAGGAAATTCAAAAAATCATCAGATCCTACTACAAAAGCCTGTATTCAACACAACTAGAAAATCTTAAGGAAATGGACAATTTCCTTGACAGATACCAAATACCAAATTTAAATCAGCATCAAATAGACCATCTAAACCGTCCTATAACCCCTGAATAAATAGAAGTTGTCATTGGAAGTCTTCCAACCAAAAAAAGCACAGGTCCAGATGGTTTTAGTGCAGAATTGTATCAGACCATCAAAGAAGACCTAACACCAATACTCTTCAAACTGTTCCACAAATTAGAAACAGATGGAACAGTACCCAACTTGTTCTATGAAGCCATAATTACACTGATACCAAAAGCACACAAAGATCCGACAAAGAAAGAGAATCTCAGGCCAATCTCTCTTATGAATATCGATGTAAAAATACTCAATAAAATTCTTGCCAACCGAATCCAAGAACACATCAAAACGATCATTCACTACGATCAAGTAGGCTTCATCCCAGGGATTCAGGGATGGTTCAATATAAGGAAATCCATCAATGTAATCCACTATATAAACAATCTCAAAGAAAAAAAACCACATGGTCATCTCATTAGATGCTGAGAAAGCATTTGACAAAATTCAGCATCCTTTCATGCTAAAGGTCTTGGAGAGATCAGGAATTCAAGGCCCATATCTAAACATAGTAAAAGCAATTTACAGCAAACCGGTAGCCAGCATCAATCTAAATGGAGAGAAACTTGAAGCAATCCCACTAAAATCAGGGACTAGACAAGGCTGCCCTCTCTCTCCATATCTTTTCAATATAGTACTTGAAGTTCTAGCTAGAGCAATTAGACAACAAAAAGAGGTCAAAGGGATACAAATTGGAAAGGAAGAAGTCAAACTATCACTATTTGCAGAAGATATGATAGTATACTTAAGCGACCCAAAGAACTCCACCAGAGAACTCCTACAGCTGATAAACGACTTCAGCAAAGTGGCCGGATATAAAATCAACTCAAGCAAGTCAGAAGCCTTCCTATACTCAAAGGATAAGCAGGCTGAGAAAGAAGTAAGAGAAATGATACCCTTCACGATAGCCACAAACCATATAAAGTATCTTGGCGTGACTCTAACCAAACAAGTGAAAGATCTGTATAACAAGAACTTCAAGTCTCTGAAGAAAGAAATTGAAGAAGACCTCAGAAGATGGAAAAATCTGCCATGCTCATGGATTGGCAGGATTAATATAGTAAAAATGGCCATCTTACCAAAAGTAATATACAGATTCAATGCAATCCCCATCAAAATCCCAACTCAATTCTTCATAGAGTTAGAAAGAGCAATTCAAAAATTCATCTGGAATAACAGAAAACCCAGAATAGCTAAAACTATTCTTAAGAGTAAAAGAACCTCTGGGGGAATCAGTATCCCGGACCTCAAGCTGTACTACAGAGCAATAGTGTTAAAAACCGCTTGGTATTGGTACAGTGACAGGCATGTAGATCAATGGAACAGAATTGAAGACCCAGAAATGAATCCACACTCCTATGGTCACTTGATCTTTGACAAAGGAGCTAAAACCACCCAGTGGAAAAAAGATAGCCTTTTCAACAAATGGTGCTGGCTCAACTGGATGTCAACATGCAGAAGAATGCAAATTGACCCATTCTTATCTCCTTGCACTAGGCTCAATTCCAAGTGGATCAAGGACCTCCACATAAAACCAGACACACTGAAACTAATAGAAAGGAAACTAGGGAAGAACCTTGAACATATGGCACAGGGGAGAATTTCTTGAATAGAACTCCAATAGCTTATGCTCTAAGATCAAGAACTGACAAATGGGACCTCATTAAATTACAAAGTTTTTGCAAGGCAAAAGACACTGTCAAAAAGACAAAGCGGCAACCAACTAACTGGGAAATGATCTTTACCAACCCTACATCCGACAGAGGGCTAATATCCAATATATATACAAAGAACTCAAGAAGTTAAACTCCAGAGAGGCAAGTAACCCTATTAAAAAATGGGGTACAGAGCTAAACAAAGAGTTCTCACCTGAAGAATATCTAATGGCTGAGAAGCACCTAAAGAGATGTTCATCATCCTTAGTCATTAGGGAAATGCAAATCAAAACAACCCTGAGATTCCATCTCACACCAGTCAGAATGGCTAAGATCAAAAACACAGGAGACAGCAGTTGTTGGCAAGGATGTGGAGAAAGAGGAACACTCCTCCACTGCTGGTGGAATTGCAAGCTGATACAACCACTCTGGAAAGCAGTCTGGCGGTTCCTCAGAAAACTGGGCATGACACTCCCGGAGGATCCGGCTATACCCCTGGGCATATACCCAGAGGCTTTACCTGCATGCAATAAGGACACATGCTCCACTATGTTCATAGCAGCCTTATTTATAATAGCCAGAAGCTGGAAAGAACCCAGATGTCCCTCAATGGAGGAATGGATTCAGAAGATGTGGTATATCTACACAATGGAATACTACTCTGCAATTAAAAATAATGAATTCACAAAATTCCTATGCAAATGGTCAGAACTTGAAAATATCATCCTTAGTGAGGTAACCCAATCACAAAAGAACACACATGGTATGTAGTCACTGATAAGGGGATATTAACCCAGAATCTCGGAATACCCTAGACACAATTCACATATCAATAGATTTCCAAGAAGATGGAAGGAGAGACCCCTGGTCTTGGAAAGACTGGATGTAGGGGAATGCCAAGACAGAGAAATGAGAGGGGGTTGAATGGAGAAAAGAGAGAGGGAAGGGGGCTTATGGGACTTTCGGGGAGGGAGGAAACGGGAAAGGGGAAATGATTTGGAATGTAAATAAAAAAAAACCTAGAAAATAAAAAAAAAGAGTACCACAAAAAAAAACAAAAACAAACAAACAAACAAACAAACAAACAAAAAAAATAACACTGGGGCAGTTAAGCCAGTGTATTGCTCTTGTAGAGGATCCAGATTTGATTCCTAGCATCTTGTCAGGTGTCTTACAACTGTGTGTATCTTCAGCTCCAGGGAGACCTGATAACTCTGGCTTCTGTGGACCCTGGCACTCACATGCACATACCCACAGACAGACATCACACATATACACATAATTAAAAGTAATAAAGGAAGCCTTCTAAAATTCATCACCTTCCCTGTCTTTTGGGATCGAGAGTTGAATAAACATGAAATTAGGATAAATCTGACTAGTACAATATAAGAGATATGAGGTCATGATACTGACAAGGGAGTGATACCATACCATTCATTAAGAGTTTATAATAGACATTTTCAGAACTTTACATGTTTAGTGTCACTTTATTTGTATGCTATCCTTGATGGTAGATCTTCAACTGAGTTTAAACAATATCACTATGGAGCTTTTAAATACTGTTTCCAAATGAACACAGTGCATTAGTTACTTCTCTGCTGCTGAGATAAGACACCATAACCAAGGCAACTTCTAGAATAAGGAGTGGCTCCAGAGGGTTAGGATCTAAGAGGGTAGGGGACAGCAGGGTCACAGGTGGCAGGCATAGTGGCTGAAACAGGAAGCTGAGACACTGAGGCCAAAAAGAAGTTACATTCCTTGACATGTCAGAACTCCTGAATTGGTGCTGAAGCCAGACCAGGAGCATGCTCCTCCTCACATTTCCTGCCTGTGAAGCGTCAGTCCATGAGAATCCTTACTTATCTCCAAGCTACTTCCCATTACATTAGATGTGTGCTCCTAAATATCACTTCCTTTGTGTAGATTATAACTCAGAATCATTGAGATGCTTAAAAGAAAACCCAGCACGAAGTCTCTAGTTGTCTGCCTGACTTACAAGAGCTTTATGTTCTTGGATCTTTATCATTTCAACACAGTTTCTTTTTTTTTTTTAAATTTAATTTAATTTTATTTTCTAAGTTTTTTTTATTTACATTCAAAATCCTTTCCCCTTTCCCGTTTCCTCCCTCCCCAAAAGTCCCATAAGCCCCCTTCCCTCCCTCTTTTCCCCATTCACCCCTGTCTCCTTTCTCTGTCCTGGCATTCCCTACATCCAGTCTTTCCAGGACCAGGGGTCTCTCCTTCCATTTTCTTGGAAATCTATTGATATGCAAATTGTGTCTAGGGTATTCTGAGATTCTGGGTTAATATCCCCTTATCAGTGACTGCATACCATGTGTGTTCTTTTGTGATTGGGTTACCTCACTAAGGATGATATTTTCAAGTTCTAACCATTTGCCTAGGAATTTTGTGAATTCATTGTTTTTAATTGCAGAGTAGTATTCCATTGTGTAGATATACCACATCTTCTGAATCCATTCCTCCGTTGAGGGACATCTGGGTTCTTTCCAGCTTCTGGCTATTATAAATAAGGCTGCTATGAACATAGTGGAGCATGTGTCCTTATTGCATGCAGGTAAAGCCTCTGGGTATATGCCCAGGAGTGGTATAGCCGGATCCTCCGGGAGTGTCATGCCCAGTTTTCTGAGGAACCGCCAGACTGCTTTCCAGAGTGGTTGTACCAGCTTGCAATCCCACCAGCAGTGGAGGAGTGTTCCTCTTTCTCCACATCCTCACCAACAACTGCTGTCTCCTGTGTTTTTGATCTTAGCCATTCTGACTGGTGTGAGATGGAATCTCAGGGTTGTTTTGATTTGCATTTCCCTAATGACTAAGGATGATGAACATCTCTTTAAGTGCTTCTCAGCCTTTAGATATTCTTCAGGTGAGAACTCTTTGTTTAGCTCTGTACCCCATTTTTAATAGGGTTACTTGCCTCTCTGGAGTTAAACTTCTTGAGTTCTTTGTATATATTGGATATTAGCCCTCTGTCGGATGTAGGGTTGGTAAAGATCATTTCCCAGTTAGTTGGTTGCTGCTTTGTCTTTTTGACAGTGTCTTTTGCCTTGCAAAAACTTTGTAATTTAATGATGTCCCATTTGTCAATTCTTGATCTTAGAGCATAAGCTATTGGAGTTCTATTCAGGAAATTCTCCCCTGTGCCCATATGTTCAAAGTTCTTCCCTAGTTTCCTTTCTATCAGTTTCAGTGTGTCTGGTTTTATGTGGAGGTCCTTGATCCACTTGGAATTGAGCTTAGTGCAAGGAGATAAGAATGGGTCAATTTGCATTCTTCTGCATGTTGACCTCCAGTTGAACCAGCACCATTTGTTGAAAAGGCTATTTTTTTTTCCACTGGATAGTTTTAGCTCCTTTGTCAAAGATCAAGTGACCATAGGAGTGTGGATTCATTTCTGGGTCTTCAATTCTGTTCCATTGATCTACATGCCTGTCACTGTACCAATACCATGCGGTTTTTAACACTATTGCTCTGTAGTACAGCTTGAGGTCCGGGTTACTGATTCCCCCAGAAGTTCTATTACTCTTGAGAATAGTTTTAGCTATCCTGGGTTTTCTGTTATTCCAGATGAATTTTTGAATTGCTCTTTCTAACTCTATGAAGAATTGAGTTGGGATTTTGATGAGGATTGCATTGAATCTGTATATTGCTTTTGGCAAGATAGTCATTTTTACTATATTAATCCTGCCAATCCATGAGCATGGCAGATTTTTCCATCTTCTGAGGTCGTCTTCAATGTCTCTCTTCAGAGACTTGAAGTTCTTGTTATACAGATCTTTCACTTGTTTGATTAGAGTCACACCAAGATACTTTATATTGTTTGTGGCTATCGTGAAGGGTATCATTTCTCTTTCTTCTTTCTCAGCCTGCTTATCCTTTGAGTATAGGAAGGCTTCTGACTTGCTTGAGTTGATTTTATATCCGGCCACTTTGCTGAAGTTGTTTATCAGCTGTAGGAGTTCTCTGGTGGAGTTCTTTGGGTCGCTTAAGTATACTATCATATCTTCTGCAAATAGTGATAGTTTGACTTCTTCCTTTCCAATTTGTATCCCTTTGACCTCCTTTTGTTTTCTAATTGCCCTAGGCAGAACTTCAAGTACTATATTGAAAAGATATGGAGAGAGAGAAAGCAGCCTTGTCTAGTCCCTGATTTTAGTGGGATTGCTTCAAGTTTTTCTTCATTTAGATTGATGTTGGTTACTGGTTTGCTGTAAATTGCTTTTTCTATGTTTAGATATGGGCCTTGAATTCCTGATCTTTCCAAGACCTTTACCATGAAAGGATGCTGAATTTTGTCAAATGCTTTCTCAGCATCTAATGAGATGACCATGTGGTTTTTTTCTTTGAGATTGTTTATATAGTGGATTACATTGATGGATTTCCTTATATTGAACCATCCCTTCATCCCTGGGATAGAGCCTTCTTGATCGTGGTGAATGATTGTTTTGATGTGTTCTTGGATTTGGTTGGCACGAATTTTATTGAGTATTTTTGTATCGATATTCATGAGAGATTGGCCCGAGATTCTCCTTCTTTGTCAGATTTTTGTGTGCTTTTGGTATCAGTGTAATTGTGGCTTCATAGAACGAGTTGGGTACTGTTCCATCTGTTTCTATTTTGTGGAACAGTTTGAAGAGTATTGGTGTTAGGTCTTCTTTGATGGTCTGATAGAATTCTGCACTAAAACCATCTGGACCTGTGCTTTTTTTGGTTGGAAGACTTCCAATGACGGCTTCTATTTCTTCACGGGTTATAGGCTGGTTTAGATGGTCTATTTGATCCTGATTTAAATTTGGTATTTGGTATCTGTCAAGGAAATTGTCCATTTCCTCAAGATTTTCTAGTTGTGTTGAAACAGGCTTTTGTAGTAGGATCTGATGATTTTTTGAATTTCCTCAGTTTCTGTTGTTATCTCTCCCTTTTCGTTTCTGATTTTTTTATTATGCATACTGCCTCTGTGCCCTCTGGCTAGTCTGGCTAAGGGCTTATCTATCTTCTTGATTTTCTCAAAGAACCAACTCCTCGTTTTGTTGATTCTTTGTATGGTTTTATTTGTTTCTACTTGATTGATTTCAGCCCTGAGTTTGATGATTTCCTGCCTCCTACTCCTCTTGGGTGTATTTCCTTCTTTTTGTTCCAGGTCTTTGAGGTGTGCCATTAAGCTGCTAGTTTATTCAACACAGTTTCTTAATATTTCTCAGGCTGAAAGTTTTATCTGAGTCCTGACAATCTTTTCTCTGCCAACCCCTTCCTAGGCCTCAATTGAACTTGGCCATCATTTAGGTAGGAGGGATGGGAGGGTGAGGGTGGTATGGAGCTTTGAGGTCATATTTTTTTTTAATTTAATTTAATTTATTATTAATATTTTTACTTATTCATGTTACATCCTACTCACTTACCCCCTCCTGGTTACCCCCTCCCACAATCCTTCCCCTATCCCCCTCTGCGTCTCCTCTGAGTGGGTAGGTGTTCCTCTAGATATCCCAGCATCCTGGTACTTTGAGTCTCTGCGAGGCTAGGTGCATTCTCTCCCACTGAGGCCAGACAAGGCCCAGCTAGCAGAATATATTTAATTTTTTCTCTGATAGCTCCTGTCTTCCTTGATGGCCTTCAATCTACATCTATGTATTTGCTTGTTTGAATATACGTCCTACTTATATTGTGAGTTATGCTTTTCTTCTCTGTCTCTCAAATATTATGTAAACATGTATATTTAACTTTTTCCATTTTAATTATAGTTTTGACTCTAAACATATTTGTCTATCTTCTATATCTATTTACTCAACTATCCCCCATTTTCTATCTCCATAAATACTTATGTCTTAGTTGGGGTTTTACTGCTGTCTACAGACACCATGACTCAGTTAAGTCTTATAAAGCACAACATTTAATTGGTGCTGGCATACAGGTTCAGAGCTTCAGCCATTATCATCAAGGCAGGAGCATAATAGTATCTAGGCAGGCAGGGTTCAGGCAATGCTAAGAGTTCTACATTTTCATCTGAAGGCTGCTAGCAGAATACTTCCTAACAGGCAGATAGGATGAAGGTCTTAAGCCCCCACCCCCAGTGACACACCTACTACAAGGCCACACCTCTTAATAGTGCCACTCTCTGGCTCAAGCATATATAAACCATCACCTTCCATTCTTTGGCCCTCATAAGCCTGTTGAAACACATGAGTCTATGGGGGCCATATCTAGCCATTACATGATAAAATAGTACATTTAGTCCAACATGCAGTGTCCCCCATAGTATATAGCAATCTCAACAATGTTAAAAGTTCAAAGTCTCTTCTGAGATCCACCCATTCGCTTATTTGTAATCTCCAAATCAAGACAGGAAACAAGCTGGTCAAACTCAAAACTCTGCATCTCCATGTCTGATATCAAGTTGGTCTTCAGATCTCCAACTCCTTTTTCATCTTTGTTGACTGCAACAAACTTCTTTTCCTGGGCTGATTCTACTCCCTGATAGCAGCAATTCCTCAGTAGATATCCTATGGCTCTGGCATCCTGAAAATCTTGGGATCTCCAAAGCAATTTCAATGTTATAGCTTCTTGTTATAATGTCTGGGATCCACACATAATCTTCTGGGCTCCTCCAAAGGATTTGTGTCACTTCTTCAGCTCTGTCCTCTGAACTATTCTGTTGCCGCTGCTGTTCTTGGTGATCATCCTATGATACTGGCATCTCCAGTAAACTAGGGTCTTCCACTGCCACTACGCTTTACCAATAGCCTCTCATAGGCTCTCTTCATGGTGCCAAGCCTCAGATCTTTCTCATGACCCCTCAGTCTTAGACTGTCAACTGCAACTGAGGCTGCACCTTCACCAATGGCCTTCCTTGGCCTCTCATAGTGCAGAGCCTCAGCTGCTTTTCATGACCCCTTCATACCTTCAATACCAGTACCACCTGTGTGACTCTTACACAGTACTAACTACAGCTGCAGCATGAGGTACAATCTTGGCTATCTCTGTAACACAGCTTCTTTGTGCTCTCAGAAACCACTTCCCAGAAGATTTCACCTCAGTGATGCTGGTCTCTTCTTAATCACCACCAATATCTTAGCTCCATCTAATCAGCATCAATTGTCCTAATAGTCCCATCTATTTGGGACTCTAATGTCAGAGCCACATGGCCAAAGCTGCCGATGCCTGCTGCTTGCTGGGGCTGGAACATGGCCCCTTGTTCTATTACATTATCATCTGCTTTCTGTTTTCCAACTCCTTCACTGCCCAAACATGGCTGTCCTGGATCTTGCTTTGTAAATTGGCCTTGAACTCAGAGATCCACATGGCTCTGTCTCCTAGGATTAATGGTGTGTACCACCATGTCGATCTAAATTTGTCTGGGTAGGATCTTGCCCCAAACTCTCATCCCCTTAATTCAATTTAATATCTTTGATCACAGGATTCAGCTCCATTTCACTTCCTGGTGTTCCTTTAATACTCAAACCATACATTATATATTTTTCCTTTCTCAGCTTGCTATGCTTAATCAAAATGCTCTTCATGAGGTTTAAATAGAAAACAAAGTCTATGATGGACGTTTATGAGACTTTCTTTGTCAATGCAAATAATCTGAGTCTCTCCACCTTAACCTCAGGCAGACTCTTCAGACAAGGGCAAAAAGCAACTCTGTTCTTCACTAAAATACTACAAAACAGTCTCTAGGCCTCATATTGAAATTCTCCACTGAAACTTCTTGGGTCAGGTATTCCTACTATGATAGCCCATTAAGCCCCATTTAAAGCATTCCACTGCTTTCCAAATCCAAAGTTCCAAAATCCACACTCTTCCAAACAAACATGGTCAGGCCTAGCACAGCAATACCTTGGAACCAACTTCTGTCTTAGTTAGGGTTTTACTGCTGTGAGCAGACACCATAACCAAGTCTAGTTGTACAAAGGACAACATTTAATTAGGGCTGGCTTACAGGTTCAGAGGTTCATCAGTCCATTATCATCAAGGTAGGAGCATGGTAGCATCTAGGTAGGCAGGGTGCAGGCAGAGCTGAGAGTTTTACATCTTCATCTGAAGACTGCTAGTGGACGACTGGCTTCTAGGCAGATAGGATGCCTACCTATTTGCCTTTATCTAGCCTTTATACCTATCCATTATCTATATTAATCATCCATCCATCCATATGTCCATCCATCCATATGTCCATCCATCCATCCATCCATCCATCCATCCATCCATTTCCTACGTATCTATTTTTGATGCCCAATGGTTTCTATTTATCTATCCATTTATCATCTATTCATCTATTTATTCTTCCATCTATCTATGATCTATCTATATAATCATCATCACTGTCATCATAATTTATCTTTCTAAATACCATAACTGGTTTGGAATAAAATTGTTATTTTTCTTTATACTGTAAGCAAAATTTAGCATAAAACTTTATATTAAACATCTTATTAAATATGTACTGACTGGTGCTTTATGGATTCTGGTTTAAAATGCAATATTACATCAAATCATAAGAAAAATTATATCCTGGTCTTTAAGTGGTCCCATCTGGTTGGGAATTTATGTCAGTCTGGAGTCTTGTTAAAAATTGATCTGAAGGAAACCAAAAACATATTCTCTTTTCTTACTTTAGTCTCAGAAGACCAACACAGTATTTTAAAGCCAAACCCTTACGAATTTCTTGTTAATCATCAGTGCCATGGACCCAGAGAAAAATCAAGACAGCTGCTCATTGTCATGGAAGCTTACAGGTCATAAATCTGGCAAGTTGAGATGGTAGCCAAATCCAGTTTTATAGGGCAGGTATGGAAATTTCCCTCAAGTTCAGAGTGTAAGACATTGTGTAATTTTCATGGTTATTGTGAAGTATGAGCTGATTGAATTAAATGACTCTAAGTATAAACTATTAGACACAATTTAAAAGAAGTGGGGGGAGGTTTCATGTACCATTTGTCGCAAAGTAATTGATTTCATAGTGGAAATGAAAAACTTCAAATATGATGTTTGAAGGATTTTGTCTGCAGACTATCTTCTTAAATAGTGGTGCATCCTCAAAGGCACAATTGGCTCAATCATTAGTATAGGCATTTATGCCTCTGTTTTGCTTGGGATTTTCTTTTGATCATTTATCTTTCTTACTTTGAAAAGCAACAATGCATGTCTTGCTGAGAACATCCTTGGCCTCAGTCTGTAACATTAATTCCATTAAACACTAAATATTCCACAATTGTACTTTCTTTGTATAGGACATCCTTTGGACTATATATTAATTTAGTTTGTCAAAGGAAAGACACAGCAAGGCATGGTAATTAGTAATTGAACATTGATATTGGTTCCCTTCCCTTGGTTGAAGTTTTTACCTTCTAAAGGAAGAAGGGAAAAGTCATTGTATGGGGCATGGGTGGGAAGGGGACAAGGAAATCCAGTGAAGAAAGAACAAGGAGAGCTTCTCTTGATGAATGGAATGGAAAGAGGGAGGCACCAAGTCTCCACAATTGTGTTTAATTCCTACCCAGATCAGGGGCAAGAAAAGACATATTTTCCTCTTATATTGTAATTTTCTTTGCACCTTTATATGGAAGTCAGAGCAGAGGGCTATAAGGTGGGATAAACCACAACTAGGGGATTGCACTGATCTGCATTTTATAACCTATAGTGCCAAGCAGGCAGACTACATGGCTTTATGCATCTTTCAAGAACCCGACTATGGGACCAAGAATCTTTGTGGGAGAACAGATGGACTTGCACTGTTCTTTGGAAGAGTTTGGTTCCTTACACTGAGTTCCTGCTGTCCTCCAGGGACTGTGCTTGTAAGATGCACTGTAAAACAGGACACACACTGACTATGCCGATTAGCTGATGTTTGAACTAAAGAGCATGTGCTACTTACTTCTATATTTGAAATTAAGATGAACATGTTTATTCATATATTTTGTCTGCGTTACTATGGTTACCTAGGCAGCAATACTCTAACATCTGGGTGAAGCATTAGAGTGGTTTAGCAGTAAGAACTGCCACAAAATGCATGCGGAAACATGGGGATTAATAATGTACACTTTCATGTGTTCTCTCTGCACCCCACCTTCAGTCTCTGTTTGCTCATGTGGAAGATAATAGGAATGATTCTTTTGTACTGATAGACGTAGATAGACAGACAGCCAAGAACTGTGCCTGCCAATTGTGAAGCTATGCATTTGATAGATGTTGAATATGAGCTTTAGAGAGGATTGATGAGCTATTTGTGGTTGAATATATTACCAAAGGGAAAAGTTGGACTTTTTCACTCCAAAGTCCATAACTTTTACCATTATGTGTCAGTCGTTGCTTGATAGTTGAATCATTAATCAATAGGGAGTAAGGAATAGCCACCATAATTTCTCTGTATGTAGTTTTCCAGGAAAGCTGGTCGTGTTTGACTTTTTTGGCAGCATATATAACAATTGTTCAGGAAAAGAATAAAGAAGACAGACATTATTTCAAGATAATACTAAAATTCACCCACAAGCTGACTATCCAGATATAATCAATTTTGTGCACATTCTTGTAGTCATAACTTAATACAATACATTATGTTTCCTGCCTATTCCTATTTCCTTAAGCCCTAATCATGGGGAGTTGTTTTTTTACATTCTTCCTCAAAACATTAGAATAGGATAATACCTTTGAGACTATTTAGTCAACAGCTTCAATAGAATTGATATGATAAAAGCATGGTTAGAAAAATGTATCTGTAGACCACAACAAAATTTTATGAAAGGGAAACAATGAATAATATACTTTATTTGTAAGTAATTCTTTGCTTCCAGAATGAACACTGTTTAATTTAAGCACAGGATTGTAATTGAAATTTGCCTGAATTTGAATTTAGATGAGTCTTTGATACATTACATTATTATTTGGGTCCCAACAGACAGCCTGTTCTGGGCCTGCTATTTGGTGGGTTGTATGAATCAATTAACAGAAACTGTACAACTTACAAGCATATTGCAAAAATACAAATGCAGCTCACTAGCCTAAGTTATTCTCATCTTTAGTCACAACATCATCATCATCATCAGTGAAATATTACTGAATTCATCTCATGGGCATTTGTACTTCAGTAGGGCAAAAAGAGGGAAAGGGCAGAAGTACTGGATCCAAAGAGATCTGTGGTGTGAGTGTGTGTGTGTGTTGGGCGGGGAGACTTATGACTGACTAAAAGAAGGGAGAGATGTAAGATGTTGCCACTTGTGAGGATGGTGATAATTATATTGATAAAGAAGATGAAAATTAGTGGTACATATTAAATCTAGACAGCCTTTCTCTAGTGTTTGTTGATAGCTATTTACATATCTTTTGGAATCCAATTATAGGTGGAGGTGAGTTACTGAGCACTGTCAATTATTTTCATACACAGAACAGCATTTATCACATAGGTGGTTTTGCTTTTTCACTTATTTGGGACAAGGTCTTTCAGTTTGGGCTAGGATGCTCCCATACTTGCAGAACTCCTTTGGTCTTAGCTTCTGAATGTTGGGGTTATAAACATACACTACTCTAACCAGCTTGATAATGATTCCTTTAAAAATATATATTAATGACATGCTAGCCAAGGGTAATAACCCTATAGAACACTTGCAGTCTTCCATCTGTTTGTGTATGCGCTTTACATATATTTCCATATTTAATCCTCAGCTCCATTAGGATTAGGCTATTGTGATCACTTCTATTTCATAGAATGTGCCACTTAAGTTTGATAAGTTAGTAATGTAAAGGATCTGGTTTTTTAAAAAGTGTAGTATTTTTTAATTTTAATATACAATCTCCTTGTTTTTTAATTAATTAGTCAATTAATTAATTAACATACCAAATGCTGCCCCCATTTGCTCTCACAAAATCTTTTCCTCCATCCTTGTCCTCCTTCTCTGACAGGGTGGGTGCCCCACTAGTTATCCCCCACCCCCAGGATTAATCTGCAGGTTTAGGCACATCCTCTCCCACTGAGGCCAGAAAAGGCAGCTCTGATGGGGAATGAATACCACAGTTAGGTGACAGCTTTAGGGACAACCTACTCTTCAGTTATTGGGGGACCTACATGGAGACTGAGCTGTACATCTGTCACATATGTGCCAGGGACCTCAGTCCAGCTCGCGTATGCTTTTTGCTTGGTGGCTCAGTTTCTGAGGTTAGTTGCTTCATTAGCGGTGAAAAGGAGAAATGTGGGATCTCTCTCCTAGAAATACTGTGTGCAGATTTTTTTCTAGACTGGCAAGAAGAGACAGAGAGCATTGTCCTGACAGAACAGAAGAAGAAATAAGACAGCCTGTTCAATTTCCTGAATCTTTTGTTAATCCCCCTGGGGTGGAGCCACAGCTCCATTTTTCTTTATGTTATCATTCCTCATCTGTAGAAACTTGAGCAATCAATGAACTGAGGCTATGTATTTCTCCAAGGAAACTGTCACTTATCCAGACCAAGGAAGAATGATGATTCTGTCCACAGTTACTCAAGGGCCTGGCACTAGGGAAGAAAACTTGAAAACATGTTTATACCATTCTAGTGTTTTAGCCTTTCAAGACTGATCTATGAATAACATCAATAAATAGTTATGTATGCTACCTGCAGGTGAATGTCACGATAAACTGTCTCCAATTAATTCACCTATGTACACAAAGTACACTGTCATATCTGAAACTGCACAAAATGTTTTTATGATGGACAAGGTTTAGACTCCTCTGGAAATTATGCTCTTGATCTGTGAAATAAAAATGGTTAATTAAGTTCTCCTAAATGTCCTTCTGGCCACACCAAATCTTCTAGAAATTAGTGCAACAGTGTACTTGAAGGAACAGATTCAGGAATCAAAAACTCTAAGTTAAAAACCTGGATCCTTGGTTCAGAATTGAGACATCATCTTGGTGGATTTTTCTTTGGTTGAGTATAAAGGGTCCTAAGGTGGGGAGTGGGGGCTCCCAAGAGTCAATGCAGGTGACCTTAACTGAAATGCCTAACAATAGGGACATCTAATCTCAAGAGTCCAAACCCTATGGCCAGGCAGGACCCCCAGTGGAGGGATAAGGACACCAACCCACCTACAAAATTTTGAACCAAAATGTGCCTTGTCTAAAAGAAATGCATGGGAAAAGATGGAGCAGAGACAGAAGGAATGGCTAATCAATAACCAGCTCAACTTGAGACCCAACCCATGGACAAACACCAATACCTGACACTATTAATGATACTCTGTTGTGCTTGCAGACAGCTTAATTGTCCCCTGAGAGGCTACACCCAGCAGCTAACTGAAACAGATACCCACAGCCAAACATTGGACAGAGGTTGGGAACTCTTATGGAAAAAGTCGGAGGAAAGACTGAAGACACTGCAGGGGATAGAAACAAAAGATTCAGGAAATTGAACAGGCTGTCTTATTTCTTCTTCTGTTCTGTCAGGACAATGCTCTCTGTCTCTTCTTGCCAGTCTAGAAAAAAATCTGCACACAGTATTTCTAGGAGAGAGATCCCACATTTCTCCTTTTCACCGCTAATGAAGCAATAAGGGAGACAAGAAGGACATACCTGGTTCCATTTTATCCTTCTAAGTAGAAAATGCCTTCAGGATAACTGGGGCATACACATCAAAGAGTATTGAGCTAAGCTGAAATGTCATATTTCAGAGAGAGTTCAACAGGGCAATTTATCACAATTGACCCCATCAGAGAAGGACCAATCATCCATGGTAGACCTGGGGTTATGAAATGCCCTCACATTTGGTCATAAAATTTGTCATGTCAGGAGCTGTATAGCCAACAGTCCTCTCTTGAAGTATGGTGATGCTGTTGGGATATTTATCTTTGTTGGATTGACATATTAGCCCTGCATTTCCACTTATTCTACACTCATCCTCCTGTGTAATCTTTTATAACTCATCAGGGCAGACTACTTGGAAGAGCAACTAGTGGAGCTGATAAAGAACAACAGGGGAATAAAAGCCTCTTTTTTGTGAGCATCCAATGGGAATTTTTTTATAGAAAGGCTGAGGAATTGATCGAGTGGCTTTCACTTTTTTCCAGGTCAATATTTGGAAAAAGGGCACATATTAGAAGGAGAATTAAGTTCTTGACAAATCAACACCAGTGGACACACATAGATTTTTTTTCTTTTCTGGTTCATAGAAAAGAGACAGGCATAGCTCATTCATCTCCGACTTCTTTAGACATGATGGTAAAGTGATAAAATTTTTCACTTAATAAATACATTGCTATTTATGTGGAAGAAGTTTGGGAATTTACTTCTGAGTTTTTCCCTCAAAGTGAAGGTGGTTAAGAGGGGGAAATCATCCATTACCTCAGAACTTAGATTGTATTGAATCAAAGAATCAAGAGAAGGCTTAGAGCTGGAGTGATGTGCATTGGATTTGATCTTTCTCTTCATGATTTGTACAGACTGACCTTGGGCAAGTTCTGAAATGGCTGAGAACCTAAGATCTATGAAACTTTCAAACAAAACAAAAAGTTGCTCTTCCTTGAAATTAGTATGATGGCTAAATAAAATCTTGTTTCCCTTGGTATGTAAATATGAACAGGAAAATAAAAATGATTTATTTATCATTTTGTAAGGGCTGTAAAACATGTGGCTGAATTTAGGATAAGAATTTGTGTTTAAAATTCTAGATATTTAAGGTTCTAGTGACTGGTTGAGTGAACTCAAGCAAATGCTTTAGTTGTTCTGAGCTTGGTGATTTCATATATTAAAACAATGAGAATAACTGTTATATATATTTAATAAGATATATTTGACATTCTTTGGGAAATTCTAAAAGCATTCTATAAATTCTTGTAAATTTATTCTTTATCTTATTACAGAAAGCATATTCATTCCATTAAGAACCTTATATTTGATCTGAGGTGATTGGATTATGAGGGAACTCCTTTTTTATGCAATCACCCAAAAATGGCTTATTGAACAATTTCAATTTTATGTAATAAACACAAGGACACATTTCATTAGGCTGAAAATAAATGTTTATTTCCAAACATGTAAAATTATACTGTCTTCATATTTATAATACTATCTTGTCAATTCTCTATACTTTGACATCTGCTTTTAAAATTGCAATTGTCCTACCAACAAGAAGTTATCACCACCTTCTATTTTCTAATAAAAAAGGAACTATTTTATAGGACGGAAAAGGATGCAGTCTCTTCTGTTAGAAGACCCTAGTCATAGGCAGTGGATCTATTTGCATGGAAATTCATGTTATTTTTACTTGTTCTATACATTATATACCCGTTTCTTCTATATAAGGGGATCTTTGAAGACAAGATTTATATCCCACTCAATTTTATGTTTACCATAAAAATAATTGAGTAATATCTGACAAAATTCATCTGAATAAAAACATGTTGTCTTTAAAGTTTGAGAATTCATTATATATAAAAAAATAAAAATAGAAACTATTTTGTTTGTTTTGCTTTGATTCCAATTTCCTTCTGGAAATGACTTCTGGATAGAGACCTATTTTCATGAAAATATATAGCTGAATAAAGTAGTCTGGGAACTGTGTTCTTGTAGGGAAATTGCTAGTCTTTGAACATAGTTCAAAACTCTTGAAGCTAGTTGGACTTAGCAATGGATCTGAGAACACGTTTACCTCTCTACTTTCCTTTCTCCTCAACCCATTTTAACATTTTCATTGGCAGAATGAAGAAAACCAGAATAGAAGAGAAATATAATAAAGACGTGAATCAACTTTTTCACTTTACAGAGGAGGAAGCTGAGTTTACAGTCTTTAATCTACAATCTTGTCAATACATGTGCTACCAGCTCATGGTATAGAATTTGGATTTCACACTTAATCTGGAGCATTTTCTCCAACTCTGCACAGCCTTCCTTGGTTCCTCCCCTTTCCTTTTTCTTGTGTATGTGTTCTTGTGTGGAAGTGTACATGCATATGTGAGTTGCGTGAGAGCATTTGGAAACCAGAGATCAACATCAGGGATGTTTCTCACTTGTGTTCTATCTTATTTTTGAGACAAGGTCTTGCACTGAATTTTGAGGTTGCTGATTCAGCTCGACTGGCTCATCAGCATGCCCCAGGGATCCATTTGTCTTTGCCAGGACTGCACTGGGATTATAGGCACTGGCTGCTACTCCCAGATTTTTGTTCTGGGAATTTGAAATCATATACTTCTGTGACAAATACTTTACTGACCTAGCCATCTCTTCATCCTGGTTCCTTCATATTCTTTAAATCACTTTAAATGCTAAATTGTTGCACAAACTCTGGGGAGGAATTCTACTGAATGCTCATTTTCTTGTACAGGAGTTGGACTCAGCTCTGTTTTCTCAAGGGTAGGTAACTTTTGCAAGTTCCAATGCCAGGGCGTAAACAGCTTGCTTTCTTCCAGGAATGTGAGTTTTCCTTAGAGGATTTTTTTTTGGGGAGGTGGGGTGGGGAGATGACTACTCTTTGCACATCCTAATTAACATATATTGCGAAGAATGATTAAGATAAAATTTTGGAGTTATACAATTTTGTAGTTGTACAACCCTCTGTCCTTAGACAAGCAGATATTCATACCTCTTCCTGTATGGAGTTAAAAGCTGTGAGTTAGGTCATACATTTGCTATAAAGGAAATTTGTGATTTAGCTCACTAGGCAGAAACCATAAGCAAAGGCCAAAAATAATTTACCTTTGTTATTTATTTATTCACTTTTGCTGATTTTACCCTGTGATTTCACCTCAACCACTGTACAGAAATGGCCCATTAAGTGTCTGTTAGAGAGACCCACACTGGAAAAAAAAATCAATGGTTACTTTTAAGCCAGCCTTATTTTTTCTCTCCTTGATTTCTTCCTTTCTTCCCCCTTCTGTCCCTCTTTCCTTCCCTCCCTCCTTCCATCTCTCCCTCCTTCCCTTCTTCCTTCCCTCCCTTACTCCCTCCCTTCTTTCCATCTTTAAAATATTACAAATATCTCCAGTAACAGTCATCCTCTTGACTTCATAGCTGGAAAAAGTCTTATTCCTTATAAATTCCATATTAGATTTTGTTCTTCAGTCTGACAGATTCTTCCTTTTCTCCATGACACAAAGAACATCCATTTTTTTCCTGATAGCCCTGTTTTTTAACCACTGTGACTTACATAATCAAAGAAGTTGGGTTTAATATATGTCTAGTGTCATTTCCTTCAGGAATTCGTGTTTCTTGACATATACATCAATGGAGCAGCATAGAAGACCAGGCATAAAGCCACACAGTCGTAGCCATCTGATTTTTTGATACGCATAACAAAAGAAGACAGTTTCTTTAACAAACAGCATGAGGGAAACTGGATATCCACTTGTACAAGACTGGAATAGATCCTTGTCGTTAACCTGGTACAAAAATCAACCCCAACTCCAAATGAATCAGAAACACTAATGACAGACCCGAAACTCTGAAATTGTTAGAGGAAAAAAATATAGAGTAAATGTTTTAAGATAGAAGCATAGCTGAGCACTTTCTTAATAAGTCGCCTGTCTTTCACACAATCAGTCCAATGGTCAGCATATGGGACCTCATGAAATTGAAAAGCTTCTATACAACAGGAAATTCTGAATCACGTGAAGAGACAGACATGTTGTTAGGCAGGAGACACTGGACAGATGATATGTAACATCACACAAACCTTCCAGGTGTATTTTTCATGCAGGAAAACACCCGTTTCAACCAGAATTACCACATAGACAGGAAAGTGAGCCTTCACAGAACCCCTCCTGTATAAGACACTCAGCATTACACCCTTGATCAGGTTGCTACAGACAGTGCTAACAGGAGCCAATTCCTGTCTATTCCTGCACTATTGTGAATTTGAAACCCTTTCTTTTCTCAACAAGGAGGCTGAATTCTGCACTGATGTTTCCCTTCACAGTTCCTCCAGGGCCCTTCCCACCAACTGTACTCCTTCAGCGTGCTAGTGATGTTTTCTGGGTCATCTACAGTCTGGTTCACAGGAATGATCTTCAATCTCATGGTAGATTTAGAAAGAAAGCATGTCTCAGTCCTTGTTTTTCTTGGAGGCTGCTTGCTGTCCTTCCTCTTGAAGATATCCTTGCTTTCTTTGGCTCTAGATAGTTTCACATTCCGGCTTTGTCTCTGTCAACTGCATGAAACATTTCTACCTTTTTATTCATTCTGACTTTTTTTTTCCAAATTAAGATTTTCTTTTTTGACTTCTTTAAGGTACACGTAGACATAGACATAGACATAGACATAGACATAGACATAGACATAGACATAGACAGACATAGACATAGACATAGACATACAGACACACAGACACACACAGACACACACATGTGCACGCGCACGCATGCATGCACGCGCACACACACACACACACACAGAGACAGATACACATACACAGATACACAGAGAGACAGTCAGACAGACACAGAACCACACACATGCATACATACACAGACACACTTATATTATTCCTTTTTTAAGGACCCGAGTTCAGTTCCCAAAACTCATTTCTGGTTGCTCAGAACCACCTGTAGTCTAGCTGCAGGGGATCTTGATACATCTGGCCTCTGTGGGTTCTGCCCTCACAAGCTCCCCACCATATACATAATTCAAAATAAAAATCCAATCCTGAGAAAAGAATGTATGAAGATATTTTCAACTGACACATACTCCTTTCTCTGTTCATTTCCATTGTTTGCTACTGCTCAGGTGACACAACCCAGCATCCGAGTTACTGTTTTGAAAGTAACTGACGTGGGAACTGCAGGAAAGACTCTACATGTACGCACCGCTAAGATTTGTCTGTGCTGAATTAGCCTGCAATGTCAATGTGATTCAAATGGCTAGACTGAGAGGAATATAGACATAGTAGCCCTGGCATTTGTGAACTCCTGCCTTCCTACAGAAAAGAAACACAAGGAAAATAGCCTTAATGTAATATATATTACTGCTACAAAACCGATCGTCTGACCAGTGAGACAAAACTAAAATTTGGGATGGCTGGCTTTTATTGTTTCCCCCACTCTACATAATCTGCTGGCTAAATAAGGAGATGGAGGACTGATGCTTAGGGTGCTAATCCACTCTCAGACTGCATCTGTGAATAAACACAGCTTAAAGACTCAATTTGGATTTTTCTGCTCTCTGGGCATCTTTCTTACTTCCCCCCACCCTCTTGTTTCTCACTCTTCTTCATTCATTCAACTATCCCTATGAACTTTTCCTAAATATCTCAAAGTCATTCACACAACCATTCTAACGCCCAAGTTTGGACACTACTATTTCTATCGTCTTGCTTTCATCAGTCTCCTCATTTAGTTAATAGTCTCAGGTCTTGCTCCTTTCATAGCTGTAGGGTTTCGAAGATGTGAACTTTCTAGGAACAGTTAGAAATATAATAAATCTGTCAAAAGTGCTAAGCCTCAATCTCTTGCTCTGTGCCACTTTGCGTGAAAGCAGCAACGACAATAATAAAAATCCAAGTAGAACATATTAAGGAAAAGTACCGATATCTTCAAATGTCAGCTCATAATGACACTTCCATTACGTCATCCCATGGAGAAGAGGCAATGGTCACATCCACGTTATCGCTGTGTCCAATAAAAATGTAAGTGGTTCTATTTGCAAGTTTGCCCTGCCCTCCCAGAGAAACTCTCTCTAACCTTCAAACCATACTCTAGCTTCCATTCCACACACATTGGTGGTCCCCCTGTGCCTGAGGATTAGTTCTAAATCTTTTACTTTGGCTCATGAAGAGTTTGGTCTTCATTTGCTTCTGTCCTCGCAAATGCTTTATGCACTAGCTTTGCCCAACACCATTTAGAGTCCAATGACCACCTTCTATCTGCTTCTGCCTTCCGTTCGCTTCTATTCTTCCCTCGCAATTTGATTGGCTAACACAGAGTTGTGTTGGCAAATGCTATTCAACTGGCTTTAGAAGTAAGGCAGAGGAAGAACTTTGCTTAACAGATTTATAATACACAGTAGACATACATACATTCACTTTGGCTAATACAGAGCTACTGGTTAACACAACATCTACTGGAGTTGGAAAGAAAGTGAGCCCTAGAGAAATGAAAGATCTCATGCCTAGGTTAAGTCCTGAAAATTCATCAGTCCAGGCTCAGACAGTCCCATTCCCTCAGGAATCTTTGTGACCATGTCTTTGTGCTTCCATTTCTGCTTGTTCCTCACTTATTTGCACACTTCCTACAGTACTGTAATTTCTTGGGCATGTCTCTGACACTACTAGTAAACTATATGACTTATAAAATTGAGGTGTGCACTGTTTACTGTTATCTTCAAGTCTTTCATAAAATTCAACACAGTTATTTACTGAGTAAATGAGTGAACAGTTAAAACTCAGTAATCACAAACGCTATAAGTACTTATTGTACTAACTGGTTTGTGTACACTACTTGATCTCATTTTTCTCTGAATTCATTGACAATGCTCTCTGATCATTGTTGTTGTATGGCTTAGAAAGACTGGCATGTAGAGTAGTTAGGTAACTAGTCAGAGTCCACAATCAGGCTCTGGAAGTGGCTTAGTGGTTGAGTATTTGACTAGTGGGTACAAGATTCTGGGTCCACAGCCAGAGACTGTCCCACCTTGGGGATCCATCCCATATACAGTTACCAAACCCAGGCACTATTGTGAATGCCAACAAGTGCTTTCTGACAGGAGCCTGATACAGCTGTCTCTTGAGAGGCTCTACCAGTGCCTGACAAATACAGAGGTGGATGCTCTCAGTCAACCATTGGGCTGAGCACAGGCCCCCCCAATGGGGGAACTAGAGAAAGGTCCCAAGGAGCTGAAGGGGTTTGCAGACCCATAGGCAGAACGACAATATGAATCAACCAGTACCCCTAGAGCTCCTAGGGACTAAACCACCAACCAAAGAGTACACATGGAGGGACCCAGAGCTCCAGCTGCACATGTAACAGAGGATGGCCTTGTTGGACATCGATGAAAGGAGAGGCCCTTGGTCTTGGGAAGGCTAGTTGCCCAGTGTAGGGGAATGCCAGGACTGGGAAGTAGGAGTGGGTGGTGAGCAGGGGGACGGGGGATGGGATAGGAGGTTTTTGGAGGGGAAATAAGGAAAGGGGATAACATTTGAAATGCAAATAAAGAAAATATCTAATTAAAAATAATTGTTAAAAAAAGATTCTGGGTCCAACTCTCTGTTACTGGAAAAAAATTCCACAAAGTGCCATGTAGTTCATGTGATTCATATAACATTACTATGTATCTATCTATGTATTACTATGTAACATCCTCTATGTATCTTACTTATTTTAAAATCAGCTTGATCAAAATTGCATTTATTACCTTGTTGGCTTCTATGAGGAAGATTGGAGATCCAAGCCACTTTAGGGTTATTGTCAAGGGATCATCACTCACAAATAAATACAGATGCAATGGCAAACAATTGTACAATATAGATCTCAATTATCAATGTACTATTAGCTAGTAATTCTAGTTCCCTGGAAATAATCAGAAATATGGAGAATTGTTTTGGACCAACATGTTTTTGTTTTCTAATAGTTTTAAAGTTAACTTTTTATTTAGAGAAATTTTAGATAACATTTTATTTAGAGCACTTGATGATTCTTGCAAAGAACCAACAGAATTTTCATACAGGCTACATTTATTTTTCCTTATTATGGACATTTTATATTATTGCTCTACATTTGTCCCCCCCAAAAAAGTAATACTTAACTAATGTGCAATGTTCCTTCAGATTTCCATAGTTTTTATCTAATAGTTTTTTTAGTGCTCAAGATCCCATATCCAGAATAGCATATTTAGTTCCTATGGTTTTAGGCTTGTCTGTACTTTAAGCTTCTCAGGCTTTCCTTGATTTGGGAACTATATCAGTTTTGAGACCCTCTTGTCCCATATCTCCAAGAATGCTCTGGAGAAGCAAAACCACAGAGGTAAAGTATTGTTCTCATACATGGTATCAAAGATGCACTTATCAACATTTTGCCAGTCATGTTGACACAAGCTAGACGACATGGTTGAGATGATGCTTCTCAAATGTCTGTACTCTTATTTTACCTATAGGTCACCTTTTTGAAAATTAATCTTCTCAATAATTAAAAAAATGATTACATCATTCTTCTTTATTTCCCTTTCTTCCTCCAACTTCCCATGCGTCCTTCCAAACTCCTGGCTTCTTCTTCTTTAATTGTTATTGTTACACACACACACACACACACACACACACACACACACACACACACACACACAGCCTGTGAGAACATTCGTTTTTACATGTACATGGTTTCGGTGTTCACATTTGGTACTTGATAGCCAATTAGGAGGCTTGTCCCTGGGGAAGACCACTCCCCCCACTCTCAGCATCCCAGTTGCCCGTAGTTCTTTGTCTAGAGGTATTGCCCTAGGGTGAGTTTTCCCCCTTCTCTGTTAGAATGTCTATTGGTATTGTCATTTTTCACGTCTTGTTTAAGTAGCCATTTTGTTGAGTTAGCATAGGTGATATTTCCCTGTCATTTCTAGGAGACACAACTTCATGGGAGATTCCCTAGTTCTCTGGCTCTTAACAATCTTTCTGCCCCTCTTTTGCAATGCTCCCTAAACCCTAGGTAGAGAAGTTGTGTTGTAGATGTATCCATTGAGATTAGGCATCTCATGATTAGTAATCCTCAAAACTTTGACCAGTTGTGATTTTCTGCAATAACTTCTGCCTGTTGAAAGAGAAGCTTGTTTTATTGGGATCTGAACTTGCCTTGGGTGTAAGAATAAACATTTAGAAGGCAGTTAGGAAGTATTCTGGTTTAGTAAAATAGTGATAGTAGTTTCTCCTCTAAGATTCATAACCTCAATAGCCCTAGGTAGTTGGTTGTTTTTCAGCACTAAGCATAATTTTTCTCCTGCTGAATGGGTCTTAAGTCCAACTAGAGAGCTACTGTTTATTGCCAAGACATGAATGCTATTATTGCATTTTTAGGAATATCCCTGAATATTGCACTTTTAGGTATTCTCCTACCCTGGCCCATCAAGTCTCTGGAAGATTTAAGTGTGGTAAAAAAATAGAAGTAGGGGTGGTGATGGGGCCCACATAGGAGAAAACTGGTGGGCAAAACCTGCATAGGGGAACACTGGTGGGCAAAGCCGCATAAGGAAAAACTGGCAAGACCTGCACACCGCACTGGGGTAGGGATCGTGGTAGGGACGGTGGGTGCCTGAGTACCTGTAGAGTGAGACTACCTTCACAGCGGGGAGGGGGGTTCCTTGCTCAGAAGGTGGTGTTGTTCTGGCATGGGCCTCCTGGGTACCTGTTGAGGAAGCTTGGCTGACTTGGTGGCTAGAAACGCTGAGGTCTGATCCATGCTTCTATGGGGCAGGTTTTGATAAGAAGAGACAGTTCATAGTTTCTTTTTTTTTTTCTTTCTTTTTTTTTTTTATTTTCAAGACAGGGTTTTTCGGTGTAGTCCCAGCTGTCCTGGAACTCACTCTGTAGACCAGGCTGGCCTCGAACTCAGAAATCCTCCTGCCTCTGCTTCCCAAGTGCTGGGTTTAAAGGCGTGCGCCACCACTGCCTGGCTGAGACAGTTCATAGTTTCAGTGCTTTATTATAGAAAAGTAGAAAAAGAAAATAAGATAGAGAAGTAAAGAGAGAAAGAGAAGATAGAGGAATGAGGGATGACCATGACCATGTGGAAAAAGGGGAAAGAATGGAGAGAGGGGGAACAGAGAGAAAGAGGCAAGAGAGGGGCAAGAGAGGGCAGAGAGAGAGCAGAGAGGACAGAGAGAGGCAAGAGAGAGGAGGGGCAAGAAGCCTTCTTTTATAGTAAGCTGGATTACCTGGCAACAGCCAGGTAACCGTGGGTTGGGGAAAGCATGGCTGTAGCCAGGTGACTGTAGGGGTGGAGTTCAGTCAGAACGCTAGGGGCCTGGGGTGTGGCCATATGTGGCTGATAGCCACAGGATAATGGAGTTAAGGAGTCAGCAGTCTGGGAGCATGGCTCACGGTTCCGTCCCTTTTAGAATGTTCTACTGGGTCTCCGGAATAAGCCTTGCTCAACCAGGCTACAGACTGCCTTACAAGGTCCCACATTTAAGTGCATCCATTCTCACTGAGCCAGACAAGGCATCCCTGTTGGAGAACAGATACCATAGTCAGGCTATAGTTTTAGGGATAGACTTTGCTCCAGTTGTTGGGGACCCCACATGGAGACTGAGCTGTATATCGGCTACATATGTGCCAGGGGCCTTGGTCTAGCCTGCTGTGTATGCTCTTTGCTTGGTGGCTCAGTCTCTGAAAGTTCCCAGGGGTTCAGGTTAGTTGACTCTGTCGGTCTTCCTGTGGAGTTCCTATCCTCTGCAGTGTCTTCAGTTTTTCCTCCAACTCTTCCATAAGAGTCTCTGACATTTGTCCATTGCTTGGCTGCAGTTATCTGCATCTGTTTCAGTCAGCTGCTGGGTGGAGCCTCTCAGAGGACAGTTATGCTAGGTTTTTATCTGCAAGCATAACAGAGTATTATTAATAGTGTCAGGGATTGGTGTTTGTCAATGGGATTGGTCTCAAGTTGGACCAGTTATTGGTTAGTCATCTCTTCAGTCTCTGCTCCATCTTTGTCCCTGAATTTTAGACAGGACAAATTTTGGGTCAAAGTTTTGTGGGTGGGTAGGTGTACTTATCCCTCCACTTGTGAGCCTTACCTGGCTATAGGAGGTGGCCTCTTCAGGTTCGATGTCCCCACTGTTAGGCATCTCAGCTAAGGTCACCGGCATTAATTTCTGGGAACCTCTCTCAGTCCAGGTCTCTGGGACTTCCTAGAGATTCCCCACCCCTGGCTCCCAGAAGCTGCTGATTTTCATTCATTCTCCTGGCTCTGGCCTTTTCTTCTGTTTTTCCCCACACCTGATCCTGACTCTGCCTACAACTACAGAGTGGTTAGACCAGTTTGCAATCCCACCAGCAATTGAGGAGCGTCCCCCTTTCTCCACATCCTTGCTGGCATTGGTTGTCACTTGAGTTTGATCTTAGCCACTCTTGCTGGTATAAGGTGGAATATCAGGTTCATTTTGATTTGCATTTCCCTGATGACTAAGAACTTTGAACATTTCGTTAAGTGCTTCTTGGCCATTCAATATTCTTCTGTTGAGAATTCTCTGTCTAGCTCAGTGGCCAATTTTTAAATTGGGTTATTTGGTTTGTTGGAGTCTTCTTGAATTCTTTATATATCAGCCCTCTGTCAGCTGTAGGGTTGGTGAAGATCTCTTCCCAATCTATTGGCTCTGTTTTGTACTGATGACAGTGTCCTTTGCCTTACAGAAGGCAAGTTTCATGAGGTCCCATTTATCAATTGTTGCTCTTAGAGCCTGAGACATTGGTGTTCTGTTCAGGAAATTGTCTCCTGAACCAAAACATTCAAAACTATTTCCCACTTCTCTTTTATTAGACTTAGTGTATCCAGTTTTATGTGGAGGTTGACTCACTTGGACTTGAGTTTTGTGCAGGGTAATAAATATGGATCTATTTGCATTCTTCTATATGCAGACAATATCTCCAATTCTAATGAAAAATTTCTCTGGCCATTTAGTGTCCACTCTTAGATTTTTTTCTCTA
Organism: Tokudaia tokunoshimensis; assembly: GCA_036184795.1. NCBI lineage: Eukaryota > Metazoa > Chordata > Mammalia > Rodentia > Muridae > Tokudaia > Tokudaia tokunoshimensis. The sequence continues at coordinate 107,807,945 of BTHU01000012.1, forward strand.
ACTTCATCTTCAAATAGAAAGTAGCCTGGTCCTCATTTTATTTAACCCTTGATTTATTAACTCTCCAACTCCAGTACAATGTCTGAATATTCCAGAGATTATCCATTCAATTACTGAATGACATTTTTCACTTCCAGATTTTAGTGACTATGAATTATCAGTAGGATTTTAAAAATAACCATGAATCTGTGGATATGAAAACATCCAATGTTGTTCAAACTTGAGTATACATTAACATGTTTAAAATATAACATAAAATATAATATATAATATGAATATGCATATCTATATATATGTTAAAAGAGATTTTAATGGCATTGGGAAATGTAAAATACAGTTAGGACATTAAGATTATATTCAGTTTGTCTTTAGTTGTGTGAAGCATAAATATTAACAATTCTGGGATGAATACAAAACACTATTCATGGAGGTTATCTCTAGGGATTGAAAGAATGGGTGATGATTATTCTATAAATAGTATTCCATTTCCTCCTAGATAAAGTATTAGTTTTATAATTAGGGAAAAAATAAACCTAAACAATTTCTAAGTCATGAATTATGCTACACATTCTGGACATGGTTTCAAATTTATATATGCACAGGAAATTTTGAAAGTTTCCTCTTCTCTCCATTACTTCCCAGGACTGATTCTTCTGTATTTCAGGCTCATTTTTTTCTTCTGGCCCTCTAAAGCCTCTTGGGGTTTTTAATACATCTTTGCTTTTCCATCACATGTTTCTCTCTACCTCCTATTAAAACCATGACAAATGTTACCAACAATAGCTTTTCATTTTCCCTAATGGCGATAGAACATTTAGGCCGCAGGGCTATTAGGGTCTTCATATTTTAAAACACCTTCCAGATCATGATTTTAGGCAAGACTACTCAAGTCCACACAATGCTGGATGCCAGAGCACTCAATATATCACTGAAATTGTTTTTGTTTTTGAAGTGGTGGCTACTGTATCACTTTTGTAAAAGAAAAAGGAGAGGAAAAAAAAATCAAAATGAATGCATGTAAACCTGCCAAAGTATTTTGGAAAATGTAACTGCATGGTCAGCTTAGCTGTTTCTCCATCAAGGCAAAACTAATCAACAAACTCATTGTAGTTTTGCAGATGGACAGTTATAAGAATAACAAAAAAGTACATTTCAGGGCATCTTACATTTCTCTGTATGCTTTAAGGAAGTTTGGTACAGCATTTGTTTCTATGGATTACTGGCAAAACTATTTAGACAAATCTCATGTCTCTTGCCATCTTTTAACTTCATTATACCTTAGACAATCATCAAGGCTTTAATTTTAAGACTTCTTTGCTAGTAGTGGTAGCAACATTGTGAAAAATATTTGCATTAGTTTCATCCTGTGTCACTAACCACACTGGAAGTTCTTCAGTTGATGAAAAGAGATACAATTAGCTGGCTGTCAACACTGGGGATCTGTTCTCGGTAGATTTCATTTTGAAAGAAACACCTTTGAAATAGAGAAGCTCATGGCAAGAGGATATAAAGTGCTTCCTGCCAATTTCTGATTCAGTACTGGTTTCCTACAATGCTTAACTCTTCTGCCAAATGATGTTTTCAAGCCCACTGGAGGTTGGTCAAATTTTTTAGAGATTTAAATTTAGGAAGGTGCACTCCAATCCTGCCAGACTGTCCGCTCAAGCTGTCCATTGTTTAGGCAGGAACACTGACAGCTTTCTAAAAAGCTATGTAGAGAATGCTATTCTAGGGATTTGACATTTGGCAGTGTGGTAATCAAAGGAAACACATGTCTCCATGCCTCTCTATCCTTCTTCCTTATCCTCATTCTCTTTCTCTTCATTCTCTTTTTCTCAGCTCCATCAAAAAAGAAACTTACTTCGATTTTCAAAATTCACTGTAGAACTTTCAGGAATAAATCACTTCCAATATTTTAGCATGCTCCGAAGCCATGGCATATGATATGATCCGAGTTTTTGAGAAAGTAAAAGCTCCAAGAAGAGTCTGATGGAATCATTCTTAACCACTTTCATTAAGTTTTTCTCTCACTTATAGTTGTTAGAGATGACCTTGGTATGACACAAGCAATTTCAATGCTTGAGTAATTTTATAACTAAGAGTTGAGTTCATGCCATTGCTTTTGAGTGGAGACCTCTAGTTACTGTCTAGAGTGTAGATCTTAATTTGTGAGTGTAAAGGGAAAAAAAAACCTACAGTAAGGAGACTGCTTTGTGCTTTGTAGAAAAGCTCCTTAGTATCACACACACACACTTCCCTTCACTGTACATTTGGCTGATGCTTAGAAGTTTAGAGGCAAGGAATAATGGAACACTGGCTGTTCGTTATCACATATGCTATAGAACTGTTCTTGAAATAAATGACTGGTGGGTTATCCTTCAGATACATTTCATTAGCCTCAGCTTAGTAGAAAGAGATTGTGTTGGTTTCTTTTTTGTCAACTAGACCCACACTAAAGATGCCTGGGAAAGGGGAACCTAAATTGAGGGTTTGCCTCTATCACATAGGCCTATGGGTATCTTTGGCATTTTTAAAAAGTGCTAATTGATGGAGGAGGGCCTAACTTACTTTGGGAAGTTCCATTCCAAAGTAGCTGTTTTTGACTTGTGTAAGAAAGTTAGCTGAAGGCAAACGTGGAGGAAGTCAATGAGCAGCATTCCTCTGTGGTCTCTGCTTCAGTTCCTGCTTTCAGGTTCCTACCTTGTGTGTTTGTCCTTGATGATTGGCTATGATATGGAAATATGAGCCAAATAAATCCTCTCCTCCTCCAGCTCGCATTGGTGGATGTTTTATCACATCAATAAAGAAACAAACGAGAATCGATATGATTCTGCAATATTAATAAATAGATGCCAATATCCAAAGATATGCAAATCTGGATATATTTTTGGGTACATCCAGTTATCTTATAACTTGTATTTGATATGTATGTGTATGTATGTGTGTGTATGTGTGTATATGTATGTATGATATGTTTGTATGTGTGTAATATATATCAATTATTTGTATTGATATATTTGACAAATACTGTGATTTTTCTCTAAATAATAAATTTTATCATTATTTCAGTTGTGCTTTTACTGTTACACCTGAAATTTTAAGGGATCTACTTTCTAGCAGTTAAAGTAGGGGCCATTGTTTAGATCTTTTATAATGTTCTTATAGTTACAATACTGGAGACATAAAAGCATAAAGGTGAGGTCCTAATTTATTTGTCGGATTAATTTGCTTTTTGTGTTCACTGATGCCTTAATTTTCTGTTATGTAAATTTAAGCATTGAAACATGAAGGACAATATTGAAAAACATGATTTGGTTAATTACAGTTTTCTAAAATATTATTATCTTCTAAAATATATTATGCTTTTACTGTTACACCTGAAATTTTAAGGGATCTACTTTCTAGCAGTTAAAGTAGGGGCCATTGTTTAGATCTTTTATAATGTTCTTGTAGTTACAGTACTGGAGACATAAAAGCATAAAGGTGAGGTCCTAATTTATTTGTTGGATTAATTTGCTTTTTGTGTTCACTGATGCCTTAATTTTCTGTTATGTAAATTTAAGCATTGAAACATGAAGGACAATACTGAAAAACATGATTTAGTTAATTACAGTTTTCTAAAAATATTATCTTCTATTTACTCTTTGACATTTTCATATAGATATACAATGTATCTTGGTCATATTGATCCACATTTGTCTGCTTCCAGTTCCTGCAGACCTGCATCAACATGGATTCTTCCAACCTTCACCCAACCCTGCTTTTGACAACTCGCTAAATCCAATTGGTGTCACCTGCTGGAAAGTTGACTTCATCTTCTTGCTGGCTTCATCTTGTGCAGGTCTTATGCAGGTAAACATAGCTGCAGTGAGTTTTTTAGTACAACAGCCATTTTATTTCATGTTATTTATGTTCAGGAGACATAGAACCCTGCAACTCTGGTTTCTATAGTCTTTCTACCAAACTTCTTTTATATTCCTCTGGGGTGGTGATCTGGAAGTCCCATTTAGGTCTGAATACTCTAAAATCACTCTTAGTATTTTGACCTGTGTTTGTGTTAATGAGTCTTTGTGTTAACTACTACCCACTAGAAAGAAGCTTCTCTGGCCAAGGTCAAGAACAATATTAATTCATGGGCATAAACAGAAACATTTAGAAGTCAATTTGATTATATGTCGTGTGGAGATATGGGATTTTGATCAAGTTTATAGTACTAAGCATGACTTGCCTTCCATAGTGCAAGCCTCAACTATAGTCAGGAATGGTTTGCCTCTAATAACCTTCATATTTGGGCAGGTTACCATTGTAGCAACATAAAGGTCCACTTCTGGGTAATACTATTGACAACAATGAAAGCTAGCTAGTAGTGGGGGAGGTTTTCATGTCATTTCTGTTGACAGAAAACAAACAAAACAAATAAAACAACAAACAACTACAACAACAAAACCAACCTACTTATCTTAAGGGGTTAAAAGATTATTTTGTAGCCATTTTGACTGACCATGACCCAAGAAGACAGAATTAGGTTACTCCTAATTTCGTGTTCCAACATAGATGTCATTTCATGAAATTTTGTAGTTTTCCAGAACCACCATCACAACAAAGTATAAATCAAGGAAGTTTAAAATGTATTGGTGGGTACGTTAGCAAGGCAGTTACATTAAGATATTCTATATGCCTAAAATTGTTTTTGATGGCATTCTTAGCTTGGGGGTTAGTGGAAGTTAGTGTTCTGTTAAGTTATAGATTCCAAAAGGTTTTTCCCTATTAGTTACAGGCTATTAGTTCAGACACAGAAGTAGACAAAGCATGGCTCTTTAGCTAGAGCCAGCCTGAGATTAGGTAATTAGCCTTTGTGACTGCAACCTTCCAATCTCCCCACATCACTGCAGGCAATCAGCCTTTGACACAGCCTCTTCGCAGTTTTCACTTATGACTCCATCTAGTCTTGTCTATGCCCTGCAGTCAAAGCAGTGAAGAAGATCTTGCTATCCAGTTACGGTAGCCCACAAAGAGCAACAGCAGCAGCCTGTGTTATTCTGGGGGAGGGCGCTCTAGGCCAACCATAGCATTTTGTCACATTGCTTTTTAATTACAAAAAGTTACTCTCATAAAACAGAGTCCATTACTATTCACCTCATACTTAGAATTTACTCTTTGCTGTTAGAAACAGACTTCTGCTAGAAACAGATGCTCAACTTGACTTTTGTGGCCAAGGTCCCTCTGGAGCTTCATCGTGTTTTCACCTCTGCTCCTTTCCAACTCCCAACACACTGTTCTCCATCTACACTGCATTTGCTTCTGAGCTCTCATACCCTCTTCCTACCAGTGCCACTGCTATCTGCCTGCTCCCATGAGACATTCCAACCCAGATCCTAGTCTAGACTCTTGAACTTTCATCTGACCGCCAGGCCAGGTGCTTTCTCAAGGGTTTCTCTTCCATGGTTTCTCTTTCCTTGCTTCCATATCAACTACTAGTTGAGATTGTGAGGATGATACACATAGCAGATGACAGCTGATAAAGGAGCAAAACTAGATGTTTTAATATTTATAAGCATTTTTTGCCTTAAATAAGTTCAATTATTTAATAATGAGTTCCATACTACTGATTCATTGAAACTCGTACATAGCATCAAATTACATCATAATTTTCATAGGACTCTTATTAACTACTATACTTAACTGCATTATCAGTCTTTTATGTACCTATCATGCATGAATATTTTATCCAAATATGTGGTATGTGAATGTAGGGATGAAACAATTGAAGACTTTATAAATATATTGAGTGTGTTCCTGTCTTCCTGTCCTGTGGTGCCACAGTGCTATTATTTTCTACCTCTAGGATAGATTTTGCTGTTTAATTTCACAGTTGTCTAAGAATATATTATAAATCCAGTTAGAACATGCTTTGGGTTATATAATATCTAGAACATTTAGGAATACTCCATATAATGTGATGGGAAGCTCACTAGAGATGATCGCTCAGACAACATTTATAGACAACTGAAAATCTTTATTCTAGCCACCTGGGATTATTCTTAGGTATTTGGGAACTAAGTATAGTACAGGATGTACTATAAGTAAGGGACTTTTAAAGGGAAAAATCTACATCCTGGTATCTTGCTCTGCAGCTACGGGGGTAGGTTTTTGCAAGCAGGTGGTTTAACAGAAGCTAAGCTAAGTTAGCTGGGGCATTTTGACCTCTGATTCTTAGAATAGAGTTGGGAATTAATTTCCCACAGTGCTTTGTATTAAGGAGATCAAATTTAGCTAAACCTAAAATGACCTCAGTTAGCATACAAGGTGGAGGAACCTCTATACACTCTTGCTGTGTCACATAATACCTAATACAACATAGGAATTAGCACATAATAATTATCCAATTACTTATAGATTTACAATTACATTAAGAAAGATAAGTAAAGTGAAACAAAGAAAGCATAATGCTTGAAAACAAATGGCCATGAAGTTTGGAAAAAGTTGGAAACAGACTTTCTATAATTTATCTCTAGGAAAGATTCTCTGCACGTCTTTACATTTGTTTATTTTCTTCCCAAATATTTCTTGAGAAGCCTTAGGTTTTAGTTTTAAATTTATAGCTGTAAAGAATACAAGCATGGAACTTTTAATGTAGTTCAGATACAGAGATGAAGCAAATAAATCAATTATTTAGACAGAGAACAAGTCAAAGAGGAGGGTGCTTCTTCACGTTGAATGATAAGGAAAGAGTTTCCACCCTGGGAAAACACATGTGACTTGAGAAATTTCAATAGATAAAAGAGGTCACTTCTGAGAGAGGGTCAATGCATTTGCTGCTGCTGTGTATGGATGAAAAGAAAAGCAAATCTAATTGAAATGAGATAACAATGAGAATTGTTTAGACAAAGTAAAAGATGGTGAGAAAAAGACTCTGCAAATTAATTCTGACATTCTATAATTTAATGTTGGTGTTTCCTGATGCTCAAGTTGTACCTCAAATTTGAGAAACAGATTCACATGTATGTTTGTGCTCGCCAGATTTCTTTTTAGAAAGTGAGTTATTTCTAATTGTGTGTGTGATCTTAACCACAAAGCCATCTCTCCAAACCCATTAGCATTTCTCCTTGCAGTGACAGGGTACCTGACAGAATAATGAATAAGGAACCTTGTTTTCTCCAGTTGTAGAGTTCTCAGTCTCGATGGTACTATATGCTTGAGCAGGGCATCATGGTGGCAGCACAGGAATGGATCTGAATCCGAAGGGCACCCAGTACAGTTTCTGGTCTCTTGTCCCAGAACAACAAACCTGGATCAAGGACACATGGTTGGAAATAGAAACAGGGACAACTTACTAAGAAAAAAAAAAAGCACTAAGAGTAAGAAGTGACCAGAGGTGACCAGAGACTTGGAACACTTTAAAAAACATGCGCCGGTGACCTACTTCTTCCAATTAGGCCCCACACTCAATCCAACACTTTTCAAAATAGCACCAGCAGACAGATATTCAGCACATGAGCCTATGGAGGACATTTCATATTCACATATAATAATGTTTATGCAAGAAAAAAGTCACATTCATGCAACCATCCTTGTTTCTAAGGTGTATTGTCAGCAGGTATGGCTTTTGACTACTGAAAGTTTCACGTATATATTTTTGGGAGATCGTATTAATGATGTCACTCATAACATGGATTTTGTCATATTCTTCACACTAATCAAGGTTTAGAGCATTCTTTGTGATAAAAGTCATTTTAATCATGAAATTTAATAGGATATATTAATCCATTAGAACCCTCCACTTTCTGCTTTATAGCTCTAGTATTAGATATTTCTTGACTCTTATATTAGTCTATTTTTTCATTGGGCAACTCAAAATTCTAGTGCTGGGGAGCTTTTGTAGGTCACTATAAAATCTGAGCTTTTGTAAATGCTATTCACTTTGTTTTTTGTTTTTGTTTCTGTTTCTGTTTTTGACAGATGGGTCTTTTAGTAGAAAAACAAAAACAAAACAACCCCCATTCCCCAAAATATCAAAAACCACATGTGCAAAAGTAGCAATACACATTTGAAAAACATCGAAAAAGTGTGTTTCTTCTTTTCATGGAGTTTTCAATATGTGAATATCTAATTCATTTTCCATATCATCCTGTTCTTACTAGACATTATGTCTGTACCTTTGACTCTTACAGGGGTTGGTTTGACTCTTAGTTAGGATATTATTTTTCTAAAGCCTAGATACTTGCCGCCTGACTTCATAGGTTTCCTTTTTTAATCACTGAAATTCTGCCGTGCCTTTCAATTATCATGCCCAGGCCCTTAAGTGCATGCTCATTTTTTTTCCCCAAAAGAAAATGCAAATGTTTTTGACCTGCAGAGAGCTCTGGCTTCCTTAGGTTTTATCACCCCAGCAATAAGTTCTTCCTTGATAAATCCTCTTTTCTTCAATGTTCTGTTCCTCTAATGTGTTCATAAAGTCTACCAACTTGAGATGCCTGGCAGAGGGGTGCTATGGAAAGGTACTCTGCAAAAGTTAAGGCAGTGTTTTTAGGAGGAAAATGTATTTCAACTGTTTTTCAGTGAGTAAAATTTTATTAGATGGTTATCTGTAGAAAGGCTTTGAAGGAAACTTAGTGAACCTGCTGTCAGTGAGAATAAATATATTTAATCCAGAAGACATCAATATATTGTGGGTAGATTAAATTATTGATTTCCAAATCAAACATGGGAGATGCCCTGAGAGTTCTTTAGAATTACTGGTGCTGGACCATGGTGAATGTATGGATGCTGGACAACCTCCAATTCAACTGAGACTATTCCACATTTTTGTTTTATTTTTTTTCCCCCTTTTTAATTCAGTTTCCTCATAAGATTTATAGAAAGGATGCTAAATTTATTTAGAAAGCCACTGGGATCCTTTGAACATTTTTGGTTGCTGTCTTGATTTTTTTTTTCCTTTACAAATTGGTGGAATATATGCTTTAAGCCTCTTGCTTTACCTGGGGGTCCTTTGTGACACTGGGGTTTTGTGTGTAGCAATTAATAAAGATGCCACCTGCAAGGGCTAATGACACTAAATGAAGATGTAAGGTTTAGGAATAGGTGAACTAAGGAACTGCTCAGTCCCTGCTGTCATGCAAATGTCCTTGATAATGCACAAAGTGGAATGAAATTACAGTTCACTGGCTACATAGAAACAGAATTACCACTACTGAGAATGCTTTCTAAGGTTCCCCCAAGGCTGTGCAGCCCTTTAAATCAGTAAGCCCCCTTTATTTTCAACCACAAAATAGGAAAAAAATTGCACCATTTTTTCTCTTTTTTTTCCCTTTCAAGAAATCCAAAGTATAACTATTGTTGAGCCACCCAATCTTCCACTGAACAGGGAAATGCCATCCCTTTGTATCTGCCATGCAGGAGACTTAGGATAGAGGAGAACGAGTAGAGGAGATGGATCACAGCAGCACTGGCTTTAATATTTTCTTCATTTTACAATGTTCTGCCTTGCTTGACATGTTTACTTTACAAACACTTATATTCCTGGCTCGGAGTTGCTCTCTGAACACCATGGTGCATAATTAATGTCAAGGTAGAGGCGATTATGCTGCAAATGTTGCTCCCTGGGCTCTGAAAAGCATTTTAAAAGCCAATTTAGGTTACACATGGTTCAGTCTCCAAGAAATCTTTCTTAATTGTTCAACTAAAGAGAATGCCTCCGGGCATTTATTAACAGGCATTCCAATGGGCTGTGAATCCTAGGGTATGTGAATGTGCCAAGGAGAGAGCACAGGGTGTGGGGGGGAAGGGTGCTTGTGGTAGAAGAGAAGGACCCCAAGAAGGTCATTTATTTTATTTTAAAGCCTCATTGAAGTCTAAGAAAATTAACAGTGCAAAGAACACAACTAAAAATCCTATGACAAATTATGGACTTTTAAAAAAAACAAAAAAAAAAAAAAAAGAAAAGAAAGCTGCCCCTATTTCCTTCATTCCAGCAACTTTTGAGATTCAGATCACAAAGAACATGCCAGGCTCAGATACAAGATCTATTTTTAAGTGGACCATTTCTTTGTGTTTTGTGGTTGATGCTGTTCTTTTTGAGACCTCTGATGGTTAGGGGGTCATAGTGACAACAAAGCTTGGAGCACTAATCAATGAAGTCAACATAATGAAACGAACCTCAACCTTCTTGGGACAAGTACACTTACTTCTTCTCTTTTCATGTTCAAGACAGATGCACTTTTCTTGGATATTTTCTTTATTTACATTTCAAATTATTTTCCCCTTTCCAGGTCTCTCCTTCGGAAACACCTTATCCCATCCTCCTTCCCCCTGCCTCTATGAAGGTACTCCCCTACCCACCCACTCCCATCCTCCTGCCCTAGCATTCCCCTACACTGGGGCATTGAACACCCGCAGGCCCGAAGGTCTCTCCTCCCACTGATGTCCAACAAGGTCATCTTCTGCCACATATGTGGCCAGCGCCATGGTTCACTCCATGTGCATTCTTTGGTTGGTGGTCTAGTCCTTGGGAGCTCTGGGAGGTCTGGCCTATTGACACTGTTGCTCCCTCCATGGGGCTGCAAACCCCCTCAGTTCCTATAGTCCCTTCTCCATCCCCTCCATCAGGGACCCCCGAGCTTAGTACAATGGTTGGTTGTGAGCTTCCTCCTCTGCATTTGTGGGGCTCTGGCAGAGCCTCTCAGGAGATAGCCATATCATGAACAAACTCAAAGGAAAAAACCAAAAACAAAACACATGATAATTTAATTAATGAAAAAGCATTTGACAAAATTCAACATCCCTCATGTTAATAGTCTTAGAAATATCAAGAATTCAATATACAGCAAACCAGTAGCCAACATCAAACTAAATGGAGAGAAACTTGAAGCAACCCCACTAAAATCAGGGACTAGACAAGGCTGCCCCCTCTCTCCCTATCTACTCAATATAGTACTTGAAGTTCTAGCTAGAGCAATTAGACAACAAAAGGAGGTCAAAGGGATATAAATTGGAAAGGAAGAAGTCAAAATATCACTATTTGTAGATGATATGATAGTATACTTAAGGGACATCAAAAACTCCACCAGAGAACTCCTATAGCTGATAAACAACTTCAGCAATATGGCCAGGTACACCTACTTCTTAAGGTAGGATTTAGAACATGGGCTGTCCTAAGGGTGTCCATCAACATTCCTGGTAGGGATTGAAGAAAATGGAGGTTTCTTAAGTCTTATCATCTTCCCAGAGGACTACACCAGCTAAGATTAAGGACAGTACTCAATGACTCCTGGTACTTTTTTTTTCTTCGTTTGTTTATGCCTCAAGTTTCAATCTTCATTGTATAATGGACAAAGTTTGCCAGACATTTCTCTGAAATTATGAATAACCAAAATAAATGCTCCTCATACAGAAACGCCAGGTGTCAACTGGCTTAATAAAGAAACAGAACTCAAGTGTGATGAGGAATTCTGCTAGGTAGAAGCTGTTGGTTTTGGTGATGGCCAAAAGCATAAAATATAGTTGATATTTAGAGTGTAAAATTCATTGTGAAGCTTCACAGCTTCTGTTCTGGAAGCATATTCTAACTGTATAGAATCCATTAAGTTGTATAGACTTTGAGGATGATTAATTTTGATGTGTGATGTTTTTATTTCTATTCTTATAATAAAGTTCATAAAAATTAAAAAAGAGAGAGGGGGTGGGGAGTCTGGTGAGAAAGGAGGAGGAAGTCCTGCTTTAGTTTCTTTTGTCAGAAAGGCTTGGAACATGACACCACACACATGGCCAACTTCATTCTAGTGAGCATTTATTTTACTTAAATTTTCTTAATCAATCTGTAAAAGTTAGTGTATAGAATAATGTTTTTATTTATTCCATTTATGGAAGTAATAAATGTTCGAATGTTATTATAAAGGATGCAGAGATATATTTGCAGATTCTTTGGTCTCATTGATAAAAATTAATTAAAGACATTGAATGTCATTGGACACTTTGAGCCCACAACTTGGATGAGCCAAGCTTGATCTAAACTGAAAGTATCTTTTCTGAACTTGCATGGGAGTGGCTAAGTCTTCTCCTAGCAGTCAATCATTGCCTGTAGTTCTTTGTCTAGAGGTGGGATCCTATGAAACTTTCCCCCTCTCACAGTTAATACTTCCAGTGCTATGGCATTTGTTCTGGTCTTGTTCACACAGCCACTTCTAGAAGATACTGTTTCATAGCACACTTCCTGGTACTGTGGCGTTTACAATTTTTCTACATTATCATGTTTCCAGACAGTGCCTACAAGCTGCCAAGGGAGAGAAGCAATTAAACTGTCTTACCCGGATAATTGTGGTGGCATACACTTTCCATCCCAGCACTTGGGAGGCAGAGCCAGCAAATCTCCATGAGTTCATGACCAGTTTAGTCTACATAGTGAATTCCAGGATAGCCAAAGCTATACAGAGGATCCTGGTGTCAAAAAGCCAAACCAAACCAAACCAAACCAAAAAGCAAGCTTTCCCAAGTGCAACACTTATGAACTGTGGCAATGACCAGCAGGACAAGATATGCAGAAAAGTGTACAAAGTGGTACTCACATGTCGGTGATAACAAACAGCTGTCTAACTGAATTTAAGACCCACAGAAGGGAAATCAACATAAGGGAGATCGTACCTGGTACTGGAGACCTAGCCAGCTTCCCAGGGCTAGTGAGGTCATTCTTTTCTTAGAAAAGAATCTACTATTAAGCCAGCACAATTTTTAGTACATTCTAAATCATATCCTTATAGCAACAGATAAATGTAGCAATGACCACTCACAAAAACTTCTCTCTACAACAAATGAAGGTTGTCATAGAAAACCACAACTGGATACAATGCAGAGATCAAAGAATCATGGGGAGCTAAACCCCAGTGTATACATTGACATCACAGCTCCTGAATCTGTGGCTCAGGGAACAATATGGAAGAGAGATTACACCTCTAGACAAAGAACTGCAGGCAATGATTGACGGCTGGAAGAATTAGCCTCTCCCAGAGATGGGCTTTCTTATTAGTTGCTTGGTGCAGAATGGTCAGTCTTGAAACCACATATACATAAACAAAAAAACTGGATTCAGCAAGTAGCATTTACACAAATTTGTGAATACACACACACAATACACACACACACACACACCCCAAATAAAATCAAATAAAAACAGGTTTCAATTTGGCAATGGGAGGGCATAGAATGGTTCAAGGGATGGTAATTGGAAGGGGCTGGAGGATGAAAGGAGGGTAGAAATGATATACTTTTATTTCAATTAAAATAAAATTTAATTAAAATATTTTTTATTCACTTTGAGCCAGATAGACTGTGTTGTAACTACTTAGCCCTTAATATTGCAGCATTAAAGAAACTACATGATATACAAGAAGCTTAAAGATGAATAGTACAAGGTTGTGTTATAATAAAACTTCATTTACAAAATCAAAAGTTAGAGGTAATAGTATTATTGCAATTAGATATGCCATGTTTAATTGAGTAAAGCCAGGGCTGTCCTGGAACTCACTCTGTAGACCAGGCTCGCCTAGAACTCAGAAATCCACCTGCCTCTACCTCCCAAGTGCTGGGATTAAAGGTGTGCGCCACCACTGCCTGGCAGCAATGTTTAATTGATATCCCTGGGAGGTCTACCCTTTTCTGAAGGGAAACAGAGGAGAAGTGGATGGGGAGGGAGGAGGTAGAAGGTATGGAGGAGGTAGGGGGCAGAGGGAGAAGGTGGGGCTATGGAGGAGGTTGAATGTGTAGGGAGAAGGTGGGAGTGGAGGGAGGGAAGAAAAATTGTTGGAGTGTAATATATGAGAAGATACATTAATTTTAAAAATGTTAGAGATTAGAGTTTGAGTGTAGGTTGTGGTTCAGTGACCATGATAAACATAATAAGACAAAAATCAAAATCAGTATTTGTAATTCTATCTACAGTCTCCTAAAATAGCCATACATTTCCATTTCTGAATAAAAGACATAATGAATGAATTTTCAAATTCTGATTGAATGATGGATTTTGCAGAAGATTAGCCTCTCCCGGAGATAAGCTTCCTTATTGGTTGTCTAATACAGAATGGTCAGTCTTGAAATCATATACGTATGATTTCATGATTTCATATCAAACTCCACAAGTTGTATTTATAGATCTCTTTAGTTACAGAGACCATGATTCTCCTTTGCCCACTCTGTAGCCTGTTTTGAGAAATAAAGAACAGAAACTATCTATTGCACTTACAATGTGCTGCCTGGCACTTAGTGAGGGCTTCATAAGCTACACTTCATTATCATTGCTGTTCTTCTCCACAGAAACTTGGCAATATCATAATTTTCACTCAGTTTCTAATTTACTTCTAAGACAATAGGAATTGGATAATTAAGTTTTGTAGAACAAATTTGGCTGAAAAGGAAAGTTTTCTTATATCAAGTTGGCCCAAGATCAAGGCATACACTTTCTGATTTCTGAACTTCTCTGATCAGCAGAGGGAGGGTGGGGTGGGAAAGAGAGAGAGAGAGAGAGAGAGAGAGAGAGAGAGAGAGAGAGAGAGAGAGAGAGAGAGAGAGAGAGAGAGAGAGAGAGAGACAGAGAGAGACAGAGAGAGACAGAGAGAGAGAGAGACAGAGACACAGACAGAGATAGACAGAGAGACAGACAGAGACAGAGAGACAGAAGGACAGACAGAGACAAAGAAATAGAGACAGAGAGACACAGACACACACATACAGAGCCAGACCACACACAGAGAGACACAGAGACACAGAGATATAGGGATACAGAGAGTGGTATTTGTACATTACATTCATCTAGAGATGAATTGATGTTGTGAAGGCATTAAACTGGATGGGCGGTTGACAGACACATCAGATGCATAGATGGATCTTTTTTATTCTAACTGAGAATTACTGGTGGAGAAATGAAAATGACCTGAGATGACACTTCAGCCTGGTCATGCCTGAGATCTCCCTTGCCTCAGTCTCTCACTGAATGCTTGAATGAGTTGCTGATCTATTCAGGGTAAGTCAAACTGTTTTTATTTGTCTCATTTCCTGTCCAGTGGGGAGTGGAGGTAAGCCTTGGATGGGAGCTTGATTTAAACCAGATCTGTCTTGCTGTGTTCCTAAGGCAGGAAAAAAAAAAGTGAGTACAAATTTTTCTTGTCCCTAAGGAACCCGTGGAGTTGGCCCCCAATCCAGGGAAGAAGCGGGCAGGCCCAGCGCTGTGGTGCTGATTCACTGAGAAAGTGTACTTTGCAGAGGCAAGACATTTGTCATTTCTCTCTTGCTCGCCTTTCTCTTCCCCGACAACTCCATAATGTCCAAGTTGGACATACTAGCCTGCATCAGCCAAGGGGAAACTAATGGCACCCCTTAAGTAGACAGAATGGATTGGGCCATCCCCGGGAATCCATTTTATAGAATCATTTGGCTTACTGAGTGGCCTCGTGTTACAGATAAATAAAATCCTACAGCAAAAGAGCCAAATCTGCTTTCCAGTTATTTTTCCAGAAGTGTAGTGTTTGGTTGCCAGAAAAGGGTTTAGCTCCGTGATAATGAGGAACACTGGACTCTGAGATCATTGGCCTGGGAGTATCCTCTGCTTTGTAAGCAAAATTACCATTGTCTGTAACAGCTGCAGACACCTTATTCTCATACTGCTTTGTCCTTGTCCCTGGACTTTGCGTTAGCGGTTCTCTTGCCCAGAACACATTCACCTAAACCACTCTGGTTCTTTGTGGCCAGTTTCAGCTCAATGTTGCTTGTTTGGAAGGCTCTTTGCGGAGAATTCCTAGTGAGGTATCTGTGTGACTCCTGTACGTTATCTCTAACCTTTCCCTTACAGAAGACCACCTGAGGTTATTGTTTGTTTACAAGATTATTCTTTCCTTTTCCCTTCTAAGATAAAAGTTTCTCATGAGCACTGTCCTTTTCTGTGTCCTTCACCTTCAGGGCAGTCTCTGCTACGTTTTAATGCTTAAATAGCATTTGCTAAGAGAATATAGAGTAAGGCAGGTAATCAGGATCATGATCAAAACTGATGTTGTAGAAATTAGAATTCTTGGTGCTTTTCCTTGATCTTCGTTTTCCAAAACACAAGACTTGGAATGTAAGCATGATGCACATCTTTAAAACTCTGAAAAATTTTAATTTTCATTAACTTTAAATTCTGTTACCTATTTAAAAAAATGACTAAGGCTGATGCCAGAAGATAATGTTCTCCTTCCTTCTCTGTGATGATGTTTTTATAAAACTAAAGTTATAGATTCCTTCAATTCTGCTCTCTTGACATCATAGATGAGTATTCCAAGCCTATTTATGTAAATGGAAAGGCAGAGATTAAATTGAGATAGTTGGGTCTTAAAATACTGGGTTCTGAAATATAAGAATGAGTTTTTTCAATTGTTAACAAGTTATCTTCTAATGAGAAGAGACCCTTGATGAAGGTTAGAAGAGAATGCTCACAAGAGTTTATATCAGTAGTCATGAAATGAGCATCATTGGTTTTAATTTCTATTTTTTTTTTACATTTCTTATTCAAGTGCCAGAACTGGCATTGATATGTTTTGTTATTGAAACTCAAGGCTTCTTCATGTCAGGAAATGAATTACTCAGGCAATACACTTTACCAGTTCTTTGCATGAACAAAGGTAATGTTCTCAAATGCAAGAGGATTTTATTTTATTTTATTTTATTATTAGATATTTTCTTTATTTACATATCAAATGTTATCTCCTTTCCTAGTTTCCCCTCCAAAAACCCCCTATCTTATTCCCTCCCCCACTGCTCACTGACCCACCCACTCCCGCCTCCCTGTCCTGGCATTCCCCTAAACTGGGGCATTGAGCCTTCATAAGACCAATGGCCTCTCCTCTCATTGATGTCTGACAATGCCATCCCCTGCTACATATGTTGGCTGGAGCCACAGGTTCCTGCACGTGTACTCTTTGGTTGGTGGTTTAGTCCCTGGGAGTTCTGGGGGTACTGCTTGACTCATATTATTGTTCCTCCAATGGGGCTGCAAACCCCTTCAGCTCCTTGGGTCCTTTCTCTAGCTCCTCCATTGGGAACCCTGTGCTCAGTCCA
This sequence comes from Tokudaia tokunoshimensis, assembly GCA_036184795.1. NCBI lineage: Eukaryota > Metazoa > Chordata > Mammalia > Rodentia > Muridae > Tokudaia > Tokudaia tokunoshimensis. The sequence continues at coordinate 107,825,018 of BTHU01000012.1, forward strand.
TTGGTTGGCTGTGAGCATCTACTTCTGTATTCACCAGGCACTGGCAGAGCCTCTCAGGAGACAGCTATATAAGGCTCCTGTCTGCAAGCACTTGTTGGCATCCACAATAGTGTCTGGGTTTGGTAACTGTATATGGGATAGATCCCTGGTGGGACAGTCTCTAAATGGCCTTTCCTTCAGTTTATCTCTGTATCTCCTCTGAGGGGTATTTTGATCCACCTTCTAAGAAGGACTGAAGTATCCACACTTTGGTCTTCCTTCATCTTGAGTTTCCTGTCATCTGTGAATTCTATCTTGGGCTAATATCCACTTACCAGTGAGTGCATACCATGTGTGTTCTTTTGTGATTGGGTTACCTCATTCAGGATGATATTTTCTAGTTCCATCCATTTACCTAAGAATTTCATGAATTCATTGTTTTTAATAGCTGAGTAGTTCTCCATTGTGTAAATGCACCACATTTTCTGTATCCGGGAAATTTCAAAGATGACAGAAAATTCCTCCTAACATGATTTTCTAACCCCCAGCACTGGCTCTGCCATTTTCCTGAAGGATCACAGTTTTCTTAGAAGGGCGTCCCCGCCCCCTCTGGAGCTCTGGTTACCTTGTGACTGAGCTGTGCTGTAATCACATGATGTCTATGGAAATTTGTACTCTTCCGTTGAATCTTTTCATTCACACTCATAATTCTAGACACAGAACAGTTTTTATAATTTTAGAAATATCCTCAATTTTTTATTGGTACATTTCATTATTTGCTTATAGATAATTTTGCAGCACCTGGTATGCCCAATGCTTGGTGTATGTAAATAAAACAGTACATAATATGGACTCAGCATTAAGTTATGCTTTTCCACAACATGTTATAAACTATCATTTAGTAGCTGATATTTTATTAAGCATTAGCTGGGCAATTTCCCTTCGTTATGCCATATGTTTTTCAAAACTAGTGTGTTTTAAAGGTGTTATTGACCAAATCAGCAGGTAGGAAAACTGAGGATAAAGTTCTTGTAATTACCTTAAAATTGAATTATGTCAGAGCTCTAACTTCTGATTATAATGTCAACATCAACTAGACTAAAGAAAAATTCCATAAACAATGTGAATAAAATGGCAAAAGAACAAGGGAAGTTATTCTAAATATAATAGAGAAAGATAAACACAAAGTAGAGATTTACTATATCTCTACTTTGAGGAGGAGAATGCACTAGAATACTCTAAGAACCTCCATGTGAGTTTCCATGAGAAATTGTCTAGATTATATTGGCTGGTGGGCATGTTCATTAGGAATTAACTTGATTATGTTAACTGAGGTGAGAAGAACTTTCCATACTGGGTGGCACCATCTTCTAATCAGGGGTTTGTGTACAGTATAAAATACAGTGAATATTAATTAGAATACTTCTATTAATTCTTTGCTCTCTGCTATTCATTGTGCATGCAATTTTACTAGTAGTTTCAAATTCTCACTGCCTTGACTTCTCCACAGTTCAGCTGTAATCTGGCATTGTAAATTAAATAAACACTTTCTTCCTTAAATTGTTTGGTAAGGATGTTTTTTTAAAAATATGTCTGCCTATCTATCTATCTATCTATCTATCTATCTATCTATCTATCTATCTATCTATCTATCTATCATCTATCTATCTATCTATCTATCTATCTATCTATCTATCTATCTATCTATCTATCTAGTCTATGTGTTTGGATGTTTTGTCTACATGTAAGTATGTGTAGCACATGCCCATGGAAGTTAGGTGTTGGCACTCTGGAACTGGAATTACAGATGGTTGTTACATTTGGATGTTGGGAATTGAACTCAGGTTCTCTTCAACAGCAACCAGTGCTCTTAACTACTGAGCAATTTCTCCAGTCCTATTGGTCAGAACATTTTATCATAGTAACAGAAAATGAAACCAAGACATCACTTGTTTCTAGCTATTCCTCCTCTTAAATGGAAGGTTGAAGAGACATTAGAAAGAATTAGTTAATACAGTTCCAGGGTTGTAGAAATCCCATTGCCTGCAAATGATAAATTAGTGTCCTAGGAAAGCTGACTTGGACTCCTAGTCTCAATTGTGGCAGAATCATTTTAAGTCCAAAGGGAGGATAAAACTGATGCCTCAGCACAAAGCAGTAGGAAGGAGTTACCTCTTGCTTGTAGGAGGGTCAGACTTCCTGTTTCACTGAGTCACATTGACTAGAAGAAGCATAACCCCATGAAGGACATCAATCTGCTTTATCAATGTATGGATTCAAATGTTAATCTCAACTCCAAACATCTGTAGATGCACTCATAATAGCATTCAACCAAGTATCTAGGTATCTATGGTCCAAGTGACAAATTAAAAAGTGGGTTTGTGATATTTTCTCTTGATGTTTTAGTAGCAAAAACAGCACTGAAATCTTTAGAGCAAGATTCCTTTCTTAAAAATGAGGGAAATGTTTACTTTTGCTTGTTTCACAGTATCCACCATTCATTGTCCTTCTGTACTAATTCCAGATAATGGGATTATTGTCCATGAAATTAGTTTTGTAGAATTGCCTGTTTTTGTTTGTTTGTTTGTTTGTTTTAATGGGGTTTGTAAGTCAATGTACCTGAAGGCATAAATCTGAACCAAACTAACCTCAACAGTCCTGTGATGGTTAGTTAGTGTTAATTGTCAAGTTGACAGGATCAGAAACCAGCTAGGAGATAAACCTCCAGGCATATCTATGAGATATTACATAACCTCTGGGCATGCTTTTGAGGATTTAATGACATTGAAGAAATTGATTGAGGTAAGAAGATTCACACTTAAGGAGGCAGCACCAGTCTTTGGACTTGGGTTCTGCACTGTACAAAGGAAGAAAGCTAGTTGAGTGTGGGTATGCACTGTTCTCTGCTTCCTAATTGTGGTTAATACATGACTAGCTAATTCAAACTCAGGCTGCCTTGACTTTCCTGCCACGATGAACTCTACCCATAAATTGTGAATTGAAATAAACACTTTTCCCCTTGTGTTGTGTTTGTCAGGGTATTTTATCAGAGAGGGAGAGGGAGAGGGAGAGGGAGAGGGAGAGGGAGAGGGAGAGGGAGAGGGAGAGGGAGAGGGAGAGGGAGAGGGAGAGGGAGAGGGAGAGAGAGAGAGAGAGAGAGAGAGAGAGAGAGAGAGAGAGAGAGAGAGAGAGAGAGAGAGAGATCTTCTAGATTAGAAATCTTAAGTACTTGCTTCAAGGGGGATAAATGACCAGGTACAGGGATGTGAATAGTGACTCTTTATTCCTTCCTGATGTTCATACATTCTTGGTCTTCCTTCAATGTCTCTAGGAAGAACTTTCTGTTCATCCACATTAGCTACATATGTTTGTGTTGCTTGGAATGAAAGGTTCCTGTTAGAGACTATGATTTTCCTCAGTCTTTTGTATATAGTTTTAATGGTTAGAAACCTCAATTTTTTGTTTGCTCCTGGGGTGGTTTCCCACAAGATTAAGGATTCATCTGAAGCCTGGACTGGCATTGGGGATCTCGCAGCAAGTCTACTTTTTGAACTGCTTTCATTTTTGTATTGTCATATTTGTCGAGATCAGGCCTAACACCACTGCTTTTTCTTAATCGTAAAAATCCTCTTATGAGCCTCAGTTTTCAAGTGGTATTCCTAGGGTTACTCAACCTTCCACGTTGTGTCGTTCCACAGGGATTAAAATGGCTGACTCTGCCTTCATCACCTTGCTGGACTTTTTGGACAACGAGAAGTTATTACCAAGCCTCTTGAAACCCTAATGAAGGAACTAAAACCTGAGGGAAAAAAAAATCAGGTGACAAGACGGGGACCTGAACCCATGGAGGAAGAGGAAAGGATTTAATGTTCGCTGACTTCAGTATCCTGTGGATGCTCTTACTCACGCTTTGCCTGGTATCTGGATTTTACATCTCACAGGGTGGTCAGGTATGTTCATCAGCCAGCCTCCAGAACTGAAGACCTCTATGATAAACACCAGGACTGAGTCCACAGCCGAATACGGGCCAAGGGATCGCTATGGCACCTGTTTTAGGCAGCTGTTCCTCTCTTCCCTTTGTTGGGCTTTGCGTTGGCAGAGGAGAACATTTCCCATTGACAGTTTCATTTGGGCTCCTTTAGAGCCATACAAATGCTCGGATTTGCCATCTGGGTGCTCTTGAGTGGGTCTTACCATTGCCTTTTCATTTCCCTTTCTATTTTGGACTGTTGCGCCTCTGTCCCCCTTTCCTCTTCACCTCATATTTTAGCAGCGTTCATCCTCGGTATGCCCGCGTCTTTCCTTCTCTTTTATGTGCATCGAGTGTATTATGGATAAACCTCCAGCTATTGTGGTCCTATCAGCAAACATTTAAGGCTGCCTTTTATAACCCGACCACGCTCCGTTATTCCTCTCACATTTCATGCCTTGCTGGCTGTTGTACGTTCCCCACTGCATTTCAGCAGCTTGTTCAGACACTCCGTGCCCGTATCCACTGGGACATCACAGACTACTGCTAAGGTTGGAATTTTCCTTTCTGTGAAATTGTGTGGTTTTACTCTTTAAGATATATCATGCGCTTAGGACATATGCTTTAAAGAAATTTCCAAACAGCCTGCCTCCTGGACTTAAAAATACTCACTTGAAAAATATTCATAGATCTATAGGGGCAAATATCTGATTTTTTTTTTTGGACCCATCTAGTAAGTGACTAAATACAGTGCTTAAGAGTCTATGCTTCTCCTTTATATCTTTCTTACCCTTAGGTTATATGTAACGGCATCTAAAATGTATTTATCTTCATAAAAGGTACATTTATGTTTTCATTTTCTGCAACTAAACTGGGCATTTCAAGTCAAGTACATGAAGCACTTTCATAGAAGGATTTTAAACAACCCGATTTAAGTCATCATGCTTTACATTTTTACATCCCAAAGGCAGGAAAGTATGTTTTTTTTCTCAACTCTATTATTTATATCCTTATTTCAATAATTAAGGTAGTGAGGTACCATTTTGTTAGAATGGTTGTGGGCAGTCAATGAGTACTGAAGTTTCAAACTGGTTTGGTCCCATGTGGGTATTTATACCAAGGCTGGCTATAATACTTCTACTTTTTCTCCCTTGAGGCTAACTCTTCCATCTTTCTGATCTCCTAAGCTGCAGTCAACTTTTCCTGTTGGTTATTTTCTTCATTCATGAAACACATTGGATGGGGTTCAGTTCCTCTCTGTCTACAAATACTCTGGATCTTGTTAGAAGTCCTCTTCTCTGAATTGTCAGGGTCCTGATGTCATCCTTTTGTCCTGTTCATGAGTGGTTTATAGTAGATGTCTGCACTGTTGTCCTGTTGGCACCGTGGGAAGGATGGTTAATTGTCCCTAGGGTTGGGAATGACAGCAGACCTTGATATCTGGTGTAGTAGAGAAGGAGCAAGAATAGACTCTGGGAGTAAGACTGAGAAGATCCATTTTGTCAGAGTTCAAAACAACAACAGGACTTACAGTTTTAGGTAAGATTGAAAGTAAAACCCTGACTTGAAACACAGGGAAATAGGAACAGATAGTAAAAGCCTTATACCCTTCTTGATCTCTCTCTCTCTCTCTCTCTCTCTCTCTCTCTCTCTCCCTCTCTCTCTCTGTATTTCAATTCACCGAGTGATAATTTGAATTCCTCTCCTTCACTCCATTAGCCTGTGCACTGATTTAGTAAGCACTCCCTGTCAGGGAGACCTTTGGCTTATGTAGAAACCCAACTCACTATCTGCCTCTCCCTACTTCTGTTTAATGAAATTGTTTTATAGTCCCAGTTACTACCTTTACTCTGCCTTATAAAGGCAGAGGGTGCTCGGAAATATGCATCCTGAGTGGACATTTGCTGTTGGTTAGATAGTTCTTAATGGAGCTCAGTTTCTTTTAGGGAAGAAGAAAAGATGTGTAGGAACAGCGAAATAAAAATTTAAGGATAGAACTTAAAATAGTGAGTGCTATGGTCATTCAAAGGCTCATATACTAGGGTTGTCCTCACTTTTGCCATGTGCAAGGGAGTATGGAATCTTTAATTGGTAGGACTTAGTGACCAAGTATTTAGGATATTTAAAGGGATTGCTGTCTGGAGGATTTGGTATAGTTCTTTTGGAACCTTGGTGATTTTTCTGTGAGGATTGCTATATAAAGTGAGTCTGACCTCTGAATCATGCTGGCTTTTGTCTTGTTGAGAGAGGTGTGCAATTGGTGGTGGGCTTTGAGGTTTCAAAAGTCCATGCCAGGCCTAGTCTGTCTGTCTGTCTGTCTGTCTGTATGTCTGTCTGTCTCTGACTCTCTCTGTGTTTCTCTCTATGTCTCTCTCTCTCTGTGTCCCTCTCTATGGCTCTCTATCTTCTTTTCTCCCTGCCCCCCCAGCCCTCCCTGAAATCTGTGGGTAAGTTGTCAGCTCTCAGCTACTGCTCCAGCATCATGTTTTCCTGCCTGCTGCCTTGTTTCTTGCCATGATGGCCATGGCCTAGCCCTCTGAATCTGTAAGCAAAGCCATATTTGAATTCATTCTTTGACAGTTGCCTTGGCTATAGTGTTTTACCACGAAAGGAGAACAATAACTAAGACAAAAAACTACTTGACAGAAATGGACACATTGACAAGTCGATCAGGTAAAGTCAGATAGTTAGGCAATCATCTATAGTTCTTTGTAGTCTTAGGATATCTCACATTAAGATTCTGGCACTCCCAATATTTAATAGAGATACCTTTCCACCTGATCACCCGTATTATCATGTTCTAGCTTTCTTTTTTCCTACCCAGCGTTTAGAATCCATGTGTGGAGGGATCTTTATGCCAAGTAGTCTGATTTATGGGGGAGAATGGCTTAATGGCTATGAATATGAATTTTTATGCCAGACTGACAAAGTTGGAACCTTGATCCTCACAACTTTTGTACATTTGATAAGGTTACTTAGTCATCTGGACTTCACTTTCTTCATTTGTAAAATCACAACAGCAATGGGATTGTTCTCATTCTATTATTGTGTGAAAATAAAAAAAAATCAATTAACACATGCATAGGAAAAAGCATAATGATTTTTAAGATATCAATATATTAGTATTTTCCAAAGATATGAAGAGTTCCAAAAAGGGCTGGAAATTAATTTTCTAAGGTAAAGGGCACAGTCACTAATGACAAATTACTGGTGAACTAATTCTTCTCCATGCTGTTTTTCACACCTACACAAAATGCTACAAATAATGGGTAGCCATGCTGGCTTCCTGGGCAAGGGCTGTAATCAAGGAACAATGAGAGGATCTTGTTCTAAAAAACAGTTTTCAGATATTGTGGGCATTATAGGAAAAAAAATCACTGTAGACCCTTGAAGTAGGCACGGAACATTCTGATATCTGCTTCCCAAGAGCTTTACTCACCTCACCCTGGAGTAATAACTGTATGTCAGTGGCTAATATCTCCTTTGATTTCACTTTTATATTATCCTTTGACCTAAAGGAATATAGGAAGAGTGAAGGAAGCCCAGACATTGATAATGTGCTCACAGGATAAGTCTGAGCCAAATAAGGAATTCTTTGTGCTGACAGTTATAGTTAACCTTTTGGAGATTATTTTTTGTGCATTTTTGAAAGCAGCTATGTAAGAGGACCGTTGACTAGCTCATCCCGGGGCCTAGCTGGTGATGTAGATTCTTTAGAGACACAATCTTTTCTTTTCTCTAACCTCTCTGTGAGTGGATTTTCATCTTCAGGTTAAACCTGTGATTTAAAATTTTATATACTTGTGCTTGAGGGTTGTTTATATTTTGTGTTCCATAAAAAATGTTTAAGTCTATATAAAGAAGCTTTGCCCTCAGTAACTCACAAAGCTAGATATGGTAGTGCAAGCCTGAAATTGTAGCACTTAGGAGGGAGAGGTAGAAAAATCAGGAGTTTAAGTCCATCTGTGGCTACACAGAGTTCAAGGCCACCTTTGTAGCTATGCAACCCTGACCCAGAAGAAAATCATTGGCACTTTTCTTCTGTTTATGTCTTGATTTCAATTTCTCTTTATGGTGAGAAATCTAGGCTACTGGCACTCACTTTTACTCTGAATGACAATGAATCTGTCACCTGAAGGGTTGGGGTCTCCCCAGATGAGTTTTTGAAGCATCGGTGAACTTGCAAAAGTTGGCGAAACTGCTGCAATTGAATAGATAGATAAAGTTTCACATTATGTCTTGTGTTCCTGCCTCCAGGCAGAGCTGAAAGGCCTGCAGAGGCAGTGTCTATGGTATAATTCTTCATTTTGATCTCTGGATGGAGGCCTGAACTTACAGTTGTACCTAGAAGCAAGGTCAGCCACTAACTCATGTTGCCCTGAAATTGAGAGGATGATCTCTTCTGCCCACCAATTCCAAATTTAATTGTACTTTTCTTCTAGGTTATTATAGCTATGCCAAGAATTGCTACTATATGCTCCACTAATCCAAAGAGAGAATTAAGGGTTGTAGATGTCCTTTGTCCTGATGCACATGTCAAAGTGTGTGAGATGTCAAAACACTCTGGAGACATTGTTTTTCGAAACTGAAGACCATGATTTGGTGTTTCTGGCATCTCAGCATGGGAAATAGGTTTAGTGAGAGTGAAAGATAGTTGAGTAACCTTCTATAAAAACCTTGAACTGAATCAGTTGTGTTGAGAGAGAAAGATGACCAGAGTCAAGCTTATCTGAAAGGGGCTGCCTGCCTCATTTCTGAGAAAGCTTATAATAAAATTCTTTTTCTTGGATGATAATTCTTTCATCATGAATCTTCATAATTTCTTATATTTTCTCCATTTAATGATGGGTTTCTAATCACATCATTTGTTTTAGTTTTATTCACAAGGAGGATGATGGTATTTAAAAAATCAAAATTTGGAAGTCTTTGAGAACCAAAAATAAGTTGAGTGTATTAAATGTTTATAATGAAGGGGTTGAGAAGTGGTTCAGTCAGCAAAATGCTTGCTATGAAAGCTGGAGGACCTGAGTTCTGAGTGGAGGCATGCATCTGTAGCCCCAGGGCTCAGGGGAGGACATAGGAAGTGGTGTAGGGTTTAGTTGGGGAGGAAAGAGAAGGTAGAGACAGGAATATTCCTTAAGCTCATTGGTCAGCCCGCCTAAGGGACTTGGTGAATTCCAGGTTTAGGAAGAGTCCCTGCCTCTAAAAATATGGCAGAGAGTGACTCAGAAGAGGCAAAGCATCAACCTTTGGCCTCCACACTCATGCACGTGCACATGAGTGTGTGTGCGCACATGTGTGTGTGCACGTGTGAACATACACCCCCCCACACCCTCCCCCCACACCACACACACACACACACACACACACACACACACACACACACACACACACACACACACACACACAAACACACACACACTGAAATCTGGAAAGAATTCCAGGTAGTTTATGTAGGCACTCCCTCATCAAGGACATGAAGTGGAGTCAGTGTTTTTGCTCTTTTTAAGTGTGAACTACACATAGAGTCCCTTTCTTTCAGTAGTGTTCTATAAACAGGAGGAGAGCAGGGACTTTAAAGGAGAGAACACTGATTTGAGACAATGGAAATGACAGCTCTGTGAGCCCTCTCTATAAATCTGCAATTTCAGTCTCATCATGAGAAAAACATCAGATTCCATCACAGAACTACTGCCAAACAAAGGAAATATGGGAAATTGTCATAGACAGAGGGGGCTTATGAAACATGACAACTAAATATAACATGGCATTTGAGTGAGGTGCTGGAACAAGAAAACACTATTAGATAAGAACTAAGGATAAAATATATGAACGTTAGCATGCAAGAGCACTTACACACACACACACACACACCACACATACACACCACATACACACACATGCACACACACACACCACATATACACACACACTTACACACCCCACACACACCACATAAACACACACACATATACACTTACACACACACACATACACACAGAGCATCAATCTGATCTCTTTAGGCTCCAGGGTCACCATGAGCCACATTCATGAAGATAGGTCACTGTGCACCAATGTCCCAGTTGGAGAATAGGACTTGTTTATGGTTGTCACCCATGACTTTTCATTGCCTGTGATAAAAGCAATAAATTAATATAGTGATAACACTGTCTGCACTTCATGCATTCTCTGTCATTTCCAAGGCACTCTCTTCTTCTCAGGTATGAGGACCAAGTGAGGGTAAAATTCAAACTTGAGCTTGTGGAGAGCTCAGGAATTTTCGTGCATATGAGATTTCACAGTAAGACAACTTCATTTTATATCCAGAGTATTACTCGTACTGGCTGTACTTGGCAAAGATAATTGCCCTCTCTGCCCTTGCTCCTCATCTTCTGAGTGGTTAATAATGGTAACAATTGAGATCATGCCTAAAACGCATTCAGCAAAGTGCCTGGCACCTACAAAGTACATCCTCCCCTCCCCAGGAGGCTCACACTCTCACCTGCTTTGAGTATTTGTTTAACTCGCACTTTCTTAATGAAGAACCCCCAAACATTCCACTTAACACTACAGCCTCCCTCCTATCTCATGATATAGTTGGCCTTTTTGGCTCTGCCTAAATGACAGAGAAAGCTAGTCTCTATAAGAAACTTGTTTTTGCCTTCCAGAGAATTAAAAACAAGAAGTCCTCTGAGCTAAATTCATCTCTATGATATTTTGGGTGAAGTTTTTGGTGAGCTTTAATTTACACATCACATCGCCCCCACATGATAAATAAACACCAGATAAATATCTAGTGACTTGGTAATGAATTCTGTGTTTTCTACAAGTTCCGCTCCTTCATTGCTAACTATGGTCACCCCTTAAACACAGATTATAGCCACATTATAAATGAGCAGTTTGGGGTTTTATTTGAATTAAAGATGTCAGCAAATATTCCCTTCTGTCCTTGGCATGACATTCAGAGAAGTCTGTTTGGAGCCATTGAGGCTCTAATAGACTCATAAATTCTTTTAGAGTTCAGTCTGCTCATTTGACATTCTCTTGGCAGCACTATGAACCCCCTTTTCTATAATACTTCTGGATAGTTAAAACACAGGTACTACTCTTCGCCTTCATCTCTTTCTACATTATTATATGTTTATCATATTCTACTAAAACAATAGCAGCTGCCACCTTAACTCCATCTGCCACCGTATCATGTAGGAACTCCACTTTCTTCATTCTTTTTCACAGTCCGCCATAGTTGTGCTTGAATTTTCCTTTCATAATGCTGTTTTCTCGGCAAACTTCTTCTGGGTTACATTTTATTTAATGTATAGACATAATTAGATTGAATCTTCTGGGGTTTAATGTAAACTTCAGATTATTTATCCCTGCAGTAAATAAATATCACATAAGCATCTGCTAATTTCTTCTCCTGACAATCCTGTGGCATTCCATCCAACTTTGGAGACTAGGCCAAAGTTTGATATATTTCCTGTAACATAGAATTTGATCTTCGTCATACTTCCCAAGTGGCAAGTCATTCACAAAGATTTCTCAGTTTTCTTAAGAAGCTGTAGCCTCAGTCTTTAATGTCTTCATTGCATATTATTCTCATGTTCATATCCGTATACTTGCATACCTCTGTTTTCTCGTGGTACTCAGTGTTTGTGTTTTAAAGTGTAGATGTAATTATTATTCATTGTACTTTAATCTGCACATTAAGTTGCCCCACATAGTAAAGTAATACCAGACATATGCCTATTTATTTGAATATCTTTTATATCTTCAACTCCTTCATTCCTATCTATGGTCACCAAGTCCAAATTACAGCCATGTTATCCATGAATAGTTTATGTAACCTTTGGGTGACCAAGACAATGGATTCAGAAATGACAGTCATGGAGTCTCCCGAGGAGCAGTCATGCCATGCCAGGTAGTAGTGAAAATCAATCTGGAGGTTAAGAGTGAGAAGAAAGTGTTTGTAAGTATCATCACTGTGGTTTCTGTAGGCAGAAGTTGGTGAATCAGGTTCTGTGATACAACAGTAAATCCTCCTTATCTGCTACTATTCTTAGGGTGACCAGAATACTCTAGATTAATGACAGCCTAGACTATAAGTATTAATTGAAATAGGTATATAGGAAATATAGACTTTGGGTTCATTGGTTTTCATGAGAAAGGTCCACTTCTAGAACAATCTTTTATTATCTATAGAAAATGACTATCCAAATGAGGGGCAGCTTTTGAAATATTAGTAGAACCCAAATGTCAACATACCCATGGAAAAAAATAAAAATTCCTGATTAATATATCTAGAGGGCTCTTTGCCCCAAATCTCTTAATGATCAAGTTTCTGTCTTTGCCCACACTTAACTGTCATTTGTACCTCATCATGTTAATGTTCTGTTTTCATACTTGTGAATTTTATGTGAGAGCTCCAGTATTAATGGTCAATATTTTTCCTTAAGGCCCCAGGTGAGGCACTATACTAGATTAACATGCTTCATGTCAGTTTGGAAATTGTCTGATAGTTCTCTTTCCATCTGCCCACGCTTATCCTCTCTTATCTTCTATTTGTTTGCCTCAGTCAACAGGTTTTTTATGTTTGTGAAAGCTTATGACACCCATTAATCCATCCTCTCTATTCATAGACTTCACCAATTCTTGTTAATTTCCAAATGTGCTCAAATGAACATAGTATCTTCAGTTTAGTTATTCAGGTATACATTTAAATCTTTATGTAATCTGTAGGTCTCTTACTATCGCTCCAGCTAAGTCCAAGCAGTTTATCTTTTTAACTCTTTAATTAATGCATAAGTTGTTGATAGGTAAAGGTTGCCTAAACATTATTCTTATAGTGAGGATCTCCTTGATTGACTTTCTGAGAGAAAGAACAGATCATTTCTTTCTTATGACTTTTGACCCTTCTTTGATGGCAATGACTTTGTGTTTATCACGGCCAGATAAGACCTTTGTCTCTGCACAGCTATGTAACTCAAGGGATACACCTCTGTGCTCTCCATCATTTTGTTACCATTAGACAGAAAACTACCTGATAGGAGGATCTCTTTTTTATTAACCTCTGTGCTTTCCGTAGTAAATAGTATTAAGTCTTATGAATAGAATAGTAGATGTAGATGATTATTTTTCATGGGATAGCATTGCAAAGCATTTTAGTAAGAACCGTGACCACTTAGATAAATTCTTAATTCAGTGTTTTTTTTAAGAAAATGGAGATATCCAACAATTAATTAAGTGTACATAAACAATTACTCTATAATGTTTGTTTGAATAGACCAGTTAATGTTCCAGATTGACTAAGGTTTGCTATGTTATATTATGCATTGTACTCTAAGCTCTCTGTGCTCCCAATTACATACCTAATGTTTTTTTTTTAAAGTTGGCAAATATGATGCGTTTTATACAAGAAAGAAGGGAAATTGCAATGAATTAAGTTGTTTTTCTGAAAGCCAAACAAATCTGTCATGTAGAAATAGCCTAGTACATCATGAGGTCCCCCCTCCCCCCGCCAGCCTCGCCAGGGCAGCCACCATGATATCTTGCCTGGAGACAGCAAGGGGCCAAGGACAGTGAAAAGTCTGACTTACAGTGTGCCTTTGAGTCATTTGTCCAGTGGGATCAGAGCAGAGGAGGCAGGAAACAAAGTCAGAGAATTTAAGCAGAGGACAGATCCTTAGAGGTCATATTTTCTAATCTTTTGCCTGTACCTGTTGCCCTTCTCAAGTGCTACTGACACACGGTTTCAATCGAACATCCCGTTGGGAGTGAGGATTGCTCTGTTGATGAATCTCATTTTGTGTTAAGACAGGAGCTAATTATGAGAAAATCTTCCCCCCTTTTAAAAACAGCTAAAATTTTGTCCCCCTAACTTTTACCAGTTGCCCCCATTTTATATACTTTTTATGCTTTTTTTTTAAAGGAATATTTTTCTATGTTTGAAAATAGATGTTTTTCTTTATTTTAAAAAAATGTATTTATTTTTATGCCATTCCCATTGGGTCCTGAGAGCCCTTTGCATTCCTCACATCTGGGACTTTGTAGTGGTTCTCCAAGTCCCCTCCCCACTCCCCCACTGCTACTTATTTCTATTAATTCTCCTGGCCCTCTGGACTTCTTTCCTGTCTCTTCCCATACCTGATCCTGCCCCCCTCTTTTTTTTCTCCCCCTTCCACCCAGGCCCTTTCCTCTTCCTCCTGTGATTATTTTGTACCCCCTTCTAAGTGGGTCTCTGTATTTGTTCCCATCTACGGGGGGGGGGGAACCTTCTCTGATGATGGCTGAACAAAGCAATGATCATAATTGTCTTTCTAGGTCTGGGTTACCAAACTATGAATGTTTTTTGTTTTTTTTTCTAGTTCCATCTATTTATCTTAGAACTTCATGATTTCATTTTTTAGGGATAAGTAATACTCAATTGTGTAAATGTACCACATTTTCTTAATCTATTCTTCAGGCAAGGGACATATAGGTTATCTTCAATTTTGGGCTATTAGGAATATAGCAGCAATGAGGAGGGCTGAGCCAATGTCTCATGAAACAAAAAAGCCTCTGCTCAGCAAAGGACACCATCATTTGGACAAAGCATCAGGCTACAGAACGGGAAAAGATTGTATAGTTGTAATACTCAATTGTGTAAATGTAGCACATTTACACAATTATGTGGTACATTTTTGATATGAGTGCTAGTATGAATGTGTTCTTTTCAGAAAGTCTTTTCTTGTGTGAATCAGTCAAGGCTATACCTATTTTCTGTTCTATCAGGTTTAGTGTATATGGTTTTTATATTGAGGATATTTATTTATTTATTTATTTATTTATTTATTTGGTTTGGAGTTGAGTTTTATGCAGGGTGATAAAAATGAAACAATCTGTTTGAACTGAGCCATGGTAGTTTTTAACCATCTGCCTCGCCTTGCCTCGCCCCGCCCCGCCTCGCCTTGCCTCGCCTTGTCTCACCTCGCCCTCTTCTGTTCTCTTTTGTTGTCTTGTCTCTTTTTCCCTCTCCTCCCCTCCAGACCTGGTCCCTCCTTTCCAACCCTCTCCTTTTCTCCCTTTTTCTTATCTCCTCTCCTCCCCTCTCCTCTTCTCCCTCCCTTACTTCAGCTCTGTCTTTCTGTCTGATGTTTGTCTGTCTTCTCTGTCTCTGTCCTGTCTGCATCTCTGTCTCTCTGTGTCTCTGTCTCTGTGATATGCCCGTTTGTATGAGTGTGTGTGTGTGTGTGTGTGTGTGTGTGTGTGTGTGAATGTGCTGTGTCTGTGTGTGTTTTAGGCCAGAAGTTAATTCTGAGTATCTTCCATTGTTCTAAGACAGGATCTCCCACTGAACCTGTTGGTTCTATTAGGCTGGCTGGCTTGCAAGTCCTAAGGATCTTCACCTCTGCCTCACTAGTACCCAAATTACAGCTGTGTGTAGGTACTGGAGATCAGTTTATTGGATAAGCAATCTCTCCAGCCCCATATTCTCTTCTTTAAGTACTTACTATTGAGTCTATGGATGTGCAAATGAAATATACCAGTTTGTGTAGTCTCTCTGACTTTAAGAAATATTTTTATTTGAACTTTTATTTCTATGTGATGCTTTTTATTCCTTGAATGTCTCAAAAATAAGAACATTTTTGTACACGATTTAACTTATCATGGACTGAGAAGTTATTTATTCCATAATTCATGAAGTATCCATATTTCTAAGCAGCACTAGGAAAATTCCTACTTACTAAAATAATGTTAACAGATTCTTTTTTTTTTTTTTTGGATGTAGGAAATGTCCTACACTGCACTGTCTAATTTGACAGCCACTCCTCAGATCTGGCCACTGAGCATTTGAAGTGGTACTAGTGCAATCAAGGGATAATCTTAAATTTGATTAGTTCTAATTTAATATCAAATACAGATGTGTGAAAAATGGCTTCCATAATAGTAGCACAGATTTGGGATGTGAGCTTTTAATAAGCGACTCTCACTTGCTGGGATGCATCTTTATTTTATTATTGGAACGATTTATGGTGTAGAGTTAGATTTAATTTTTTTTGGCATGCTTCCACCATCATGGGCTCACTTTTATTCTTGGAGATGTGTAAAATCTGCTTTCTCTGTGTATATATATATAATTTTACTTCCTTCTCCTCTTCAGCCTTCCTAGAATAAAATTTTAAGATTTAGCAAGGCACACAGGAAGAGATCCATTTGAGCCACAGATGGCTGAACGTTTGCTAAGAGGAGCAGACATAGATTTCTCCTTGTTTTCAGTCTACCTATTTATTCTTCTATATATCCCCCACTCTATTATTCACCATTTCAACCTATGTGGGATAAGTCTTAGAGATTTCAGGACAAAATACTGCCTGGAGAACTAGAAAGGTGTCTTCAATTAGCAAAGTACAAGATGTTGACAGGAAATTAATGCTTACTGTATGAACACATTTCTTAAATTAATTATTTAAAGTCCTTAGCCACAAAGGGCTAGAAAGTGAAATGACTTTACTGATGCCCTGATATCAGGATTAGAAAGGATTTTTACAAAAGGGCATTAGAAAGACATGGATTATACCTACATCTTGAATTTGTAGCCTGGGTTGCTAGATGGACATGACATCATTACAAGGTGGTGGTGGTGGTGGTGGTATGTGTATATATGCAAACACACTTGATATTTCTAGACAAGTCAATATCTGTAATGACACATATTCGTTCCTACTTATGATTTGATATTCTCCTTTTTCGTATGAATACCTAATTTATGGAACAAGAAAATACAAGGAGCCTCATGATTTAACTGTGTTGCTCCTGGGAGGACTGAATGTTTTATCTTGAGCAATTCACAGAGTGCTAACAAAGGATAATAATTATTCCTCGCTATGCAGGCCTGAGTGTGGGGAATGTCTTGCCACCCTCACTTCCCTCTGGTGCAGCTTCTCCATGGTAGTGGAGGTTAGGTTGGCCTGACAGGCATAGCTCATTCATTTACGGACTCATGGTGACAAATCTGGGACACTGCATGCCCTCACCCTTTTGTTTCTCTGCTAACAGATTTTAAAAAATTGGCAAAATGATCAGACCAATCATCCAAGGACATTTGGTTGGAATAATGCATTGATAAACGGTCAAATGCTACAAAAAAATTAACTCCTAAGTACTGTTATTTTATGCCCCCTGACACACATGGCTCATTTGCAGGTTCAATTCCCTTGTTGCTGTTGTTTTTAACACAGTTGGAAGAGAACAATTAAGTCTGGTCATTGTATTCCAAATAATTATTGATTACCCCATACCCTCTCAGAAAACTATGTTGCATGGGAAATAAAATCAAACAGTGACATGTGGGTGGTTTCCACTGCACCCCAGCTCCCTTTCTGCCTGCACTCCTTAGCTTTCCCCAGCCTGTGATGATGGACATTAGTACTTAAGCTTAGGCAAGGAGGCCTTTCCCGCATCACTGCACTAATGGACCCTGAACTTGGCTGAGAGAGCAATTAATTCTTAAACCAGCTTGTCAGTAGAAACTTCCAGAGCAGACTTTTCTTTGTGTCATAGCACCTACCATATATATCTACCCTTGACTTTGAAAAGCAGCTATAGAGAGGGCAGGAGGGAAAGAGAGGAATGTAGTGAGCCCTCCTGACCAAGTTTTTAGTCTTTCTTTTACTCTGGGCATATGTTCAGTATGCTCCTACAAGGCAAGTGAGCCTGTTCATTCCTCTTACTGAGGAATAAAATGATTTCCTTTATTTCTGCTGTCTTCCACCCTTGCACTTCATAAATTTTTGCCTGAGTACCTACTGTGGTCAGGCCTGAGTACCCACTGTGGCACAGCACTATGTTGGATGGTAATATCTAAGGAATCTAGATATTAACAAGGTGCCCTTCTGGAGTCCACAGCCTTTGTACTGTGGCTGTTCCTTCCTCAGTATCACTCTAACACAAGCTTGTTGAAATGAAAGATGCTGATTTGAGCAGAGCAAGTGGGGTGGAGGAGGGGCTTCCTGAAATCACAGGAGAATTGCAGAAAAGGAGAAGAAGTCCAAATGGAAGCCAAGCATTAATCATATGAAAGGAACACATTTAAAGGTTGGCTGCTATTGTGTTAAAACCATTAGATGTGATTAACACTCTGGTAACTCGATAAATAAGAGCTTTGGTTTCTTTGAAAGAATTCTGGGTGGTGTGTGGAGGAAGCAGAATGAGAAAGGTAATTAGAGGGTAGGTAGAGAAGCAGGAGGGCACTTCCAGAGTGTTTACTTGGGGGCCAGCTTTCTTAAAATGCATCCCAGCCAGGTCACCCTCCCTTTGTGACATGCTCAATGATGCTTTATTCTTGTTTCATAATTGAGGGAGATTACGGCTTAGAAGCACTATTTAAAAATGGATTATCTAAATGTATACTGCTTATTATATTGGCCCAGTACATTATGTGTATAGGTTGTAAAGTACTTTAAGGATTAAGGTGTAATTAATTTTTTATCACTTTAATTTTTTATGTTGTTCTCTGTGCCCCTTTGCCTTCGGTGTTTTCTAATAGAAGTTTTCTAAAGATACCTGAGTATTTTTCACCCCACGGCTAAGAAATTTCTCTTGGTATAACTTGTATAACAATTCAGATGAAAATATGGCTACAGCAGAAGAAGGAATGCTTTTTCTTGACAAAAATCTTTTTCTTGTATATACTGTAATTTTATACTGAGTATTATTTGTAGAAAGTGGATTTTTTTTGCTCTGTTTATTTTTATATGAATGGTGTCTCACGTGGCCCAGGTTGACCTCTAACTTTCTTTGTGGCTAAGGTAGCTGGATTTAAACCGCTGCTCCTCTTAACTCCATTTCCAGAATGCTGGAGTTATAGGCATGGTGAACACACCCTGCTTAAACTAGCCTTTTAAACTTAAAAAAAATGGTAATGGAAACTCAGTGGTGGTAGAGTTTGTCTTTATAAAAATCTAAGTACTAAACAGTTTCTACATTGTCTACTGGTTAAAATATTTGCTAATGGGGCAAAAAAATGAGAGTTTTCTTCACCATGCCAATGACTTTTTACAGTATACTCTTTAAATTGAGGGTTTTCCTAGTTATGTCATATTCTAATGGCACTAAAGAAAAGTTCTATGAATAAAAAAATCCGAAATACCCAGTAACCTAAGAGCCAGAATGCCACATTCAACCCCTAGAAAGACAGCACTAAAAGTTGAGCTTTTCTGAGATGATCTAGTTTCAAACAAATAGCTCTATTACTGCGAGAATGATGCTTATTGACTGTTAAATACTACCTGCCATGTGCTCTCATGAAAGCTTTTAGGAAAACCTAACTATCCATCATTTTTCCTGGAAAGAGTTTAGTACTGAGAACCACCCTTCCTTTTATGATTAAACAAATTCATGGATGTCCTATTGTTTATCCACGGCAAGGTTGGCACAGCCCCCAAACTCTCTTTCTGTACCTCATAAATAATTGGTGAGCTATTCTGTTCTTTCTCAATCAAACCCAAAGGCTTATTAACAAAACGTTGGTTACATTTACCTACTGTCCCTAGGTCACTGAATTTTGCTTACTCTCACCTGAGCCCACACAACCCTTGTCTTTGGCATTCTCTTCCAGAGTCGGCTGGCCTCATAGGAAAACAGTGTCTGGTTTACAGTCTAATCCTAGTCACCTTTTCCACCTGACTTCCTGTACCTGGTTTTTCATAGTCATGTTGACATTGCTCTGTAAAGGAAATGTGCTCCCTTCCCCCTGAACCTTGAAGCACTTGTAGATCTTAGAGTCAGAATGATTTTGTCCTTTGTAACAGTTATAGTCCCCTTGCAATTGTCATTTTGGGCAAAGTCACATCTTAGAAAGAGATTTTATTCCACTTGAAATATTTAAATTTGTCAGATAATGTGATAATGTGTTTCAAGGAGTGCAGACAAATTAAGAGAAACATCCTAAAAACTTTTATAAAAGTAATTGAGACAAATCCATTCTTATATTCTCTCTTCTCTCCTCTCTTCTCTCTCTCTCTCTCTCTCTCTCTCTCTCTCTCTCCCTCTCTCTCTCTCTGTCTCTGTCTTTCTGTGTGTGTGTGTGTGTGTGTGTGTGTGTGTGTGTGTGTGTGTGTGGTGTATGAATATATGCAGTGGTATTTGTCCAGGTGAGTGCATGTGAAGGCCACAGGTTCAAGTACAGTATCTCAATTACTTTTCTACCTCATATTTTGACAAAGCTTCTCAGTGAATCTGGAACTTGCTCTTTCAGAGACTTTCTGGTTAGTGAGTCCCAGGGATCCATCCCAGATATCCTCCTGTCTCTTGTGCTCTAGGGCTGAGGTTACAGCTGTGTGCTACCATGCCTGAATTTTATGTGGTGTTAGGGGTCCAAATTCAGGTTCTCATGATTTGACAGAACGTTCTTTAGTTACTGAGACATCTTCCCAGCTTTAGGAAATAATAGTATTGTTATATTACATGGAATATTGGTGTTCTGTAGTGGGCGGGACATTTAGATTCTGATGTTGAAATGTATGAGACTGGAAAAAGACACTTTAGCTAGAGAAAGGGCATGCACATTTTATGTTTGACTTCACACATAAGGTGCTCTAAGTCAAATAGGTGTTGAAGCCTAGGTGCTTGTGTTGAAGCCTAGGTGCTTGTCTTCCATTTTAAAAAATGTAACACATTTGTAGAGAGACAGCTGGACAAAGAGAAAGGGAGCTTAAACTCTTAGGGACAGTGAATTGTCAGACAGTGGCTAGAAAATTTGAAATTAATATTTGCTTCTTTAGGTTTGTTATGCAGAGAAGAGTTACTCTCCTCTTGGTATGAGAAAGAGAAGAAGTCACGCAAAGGCATCTGCATATCCTATTTCTACTCAAAGAGAGCTCCTTTGGAAGAATTGTTAACTGAGCCATTCTCATGCTGAAGTTGAATACTTTGAGGTGGCTTTTCTGATCCTGTCACTTGAATTTCATTGCTGTTTTTATCACAGAGGCCCGTTCTTTCTGTTCCACATATATTTAGCAGATATTGACTTTAATGTATTAATAATTGCAGTTGTAGTTTTCAGTCTGCTGTGGCAGCTGTCAGAGCCAACAGCTCTGTGGCTCTCCTCACCGAGTCAGCAACAATGGAGAACAGTAAACAAGGGACCCAGCTCTACCTCCTGACTCTCTACCCAAGGTCAAAGCCCTAGAGTGCCTTCATTTTGCAGAACATTCTTCATGTGGCTGCTATCTGGCCTGTGGGGCTTAATTCTGTTTTTAACGAGTTGCACACCTGGGTCCCTGGCCGCTTGCCCTCTACTCAGTGGGAAAAGGCTAGGAAAGTGAATTCCTCCTTCACCAAGGCCCTAGGATTGTAAATGTGTCTACACACATTTTGTTCAACATCCCCAGGATGGAAGGTGTTCTGATTATGCTAAGCAACCAACATGGGCTTTGTTATGCAGATATTATAAAGACAGTAAAATTGCTTAGTCAAATACAGGCTTACCACAGCATAGTGAATTTCAACTAGCACGAAGTACTGAAGGAAGCCATGCTTGATTCATGTTTTGTTTCATTAATTTCCTGCTTAGGTAATTTACTGAGGCTTGCTCCTCTTAGAAAGAATGGAGGTGAAGAGTGTGAAGTTTTGGGTCTTGGCTTCATATTCACAATACATTTTTTTCTTAGAAATAAAACCTTGGAGGATGTCATAAACTATCAGCTCACCACTCTGTGGGGTATTTTAATAAGGTTCTGTGTTGAGTGCGATAGGAGTAGACAGTGACAATTCAGATTTCTATTTGCTCATTATCAGATTTGAAGAAAATGCCTGGATAGATTTTATCAATAATTAAAGGGTATATATATGAAATATTTAGAATTCATTTCAGGAAGCCATCAGAGAATATTCAAGAGATAAATAATCTCTCCCTGGAGACAATAGAAAGGACAAAATTAAGTCCTATGTTTGATTCTGTCTATAGACACATGTTAAGATGTGTTGAAATATGGAGTGTGATGTCACCAGTGAACAGTGACTGCAGTGGGACCTTAAGGTTCCAGTTCTTTGCTGGATACTGATTATGGCTTCTGGTATATGACTGAGTTTCTGTTCACATGAGAAACCTTATGTAGTGTCAGTCAGGATGAGGAAGAGATGAAGAGACCTGGGCATAAAGATCAATCCATGAAAATACACTACTTTGGTAAAAGGGTTATTTTGAGTGGAAGACAATCTGAAAAGAACAGTACTGAAAGAGACTTCTTCCTGCCAGTCTGTTTATGAGGAGCATGTCTAATTTCTCTTTTCTGGAGATGTCCCTTTCCCTGTTCTGACCCAGATCTATCCTTAGCACCACAATCAGAAAGACATCACTGAGAGGAATCTATACAAATGAATCTTATCAATGTAAATCAGACATTCCATTGTTTCCTCCATCTGTTTACCTTTATCCCACTTAATGACCAATAGAAGCAAAACTCATTTCTTTTTGCATGCCTTCCTCAACCAATATATTGACTTAAAAAAAAAAGATGTAATAGCCCCAAGTGAGTCTAACCATTCTTATCTTTTACGAAGCCCTCTAAACATACGTCTTCTTTTCTCCTCTTAGTCTGTATTTTGTTAATTTATCATCCTTAGTCCTAGAATCTGAAAGATTAGAACATATTACCCCCTTCCTTTCCCTTATAAGTATCATATAGGACCTCTCTTATTTTTCCTGTGGGTGTAAGTTAGGGTACAGTGAAAACAGTCACTCTGTGGGTAGAAAGAAAGGTTTACTGGGAAAACAAGCTATCACATTGCCCTCTATGGGGGCAGGAAGAACAGCAAAAAGTTTTATGAAGAGCTGATTTCTGAGTTTAGGTAGTAATCCTTCTGCTTACCAATCAGAATCTAACCTGAGTGGAGCCCAGACCATTACTTAGAATATATTGGTATTGCCATTTGGGGGCCTGCTTTGGACTTAAAGGTGAGTCTGTAACTTATATGACTGCTGGTTACCAGATTTTCATTCATTATTTCTTTTCTTTTCTTTTCTCTCTCTCTCTCTTTCTTTCTTTCTTTCTTTCTTTCTTTCTTTCTTTCTTTCTTTCTTTCTTTCTTTCTTTCTTTCTTTCTTTCTTCTGAGAAAGGATTTCATACAACTAGGCTGAGCTTTCTATATATCTGAGAATGACCTTGGACTCATGATCCTTCTGTTTTTCTTCCCAAGTACTGGAATTACATGCATGCAGCACCATACGTGATTTTATGTAGTCCTGGATATCAAAGCCAGAGTTCTGTACATGCTAGGAAAGCACTGTACCAATCAAGTCACATGCTTTGCTCATCCTTAGTCCCGTTCCCCACCCCATCCTAATTCTATATTCTTACTTTTGCATCATACTTAAGCATACTTGTCAAGCTGATTAGTTTTTGTTGTTAACTTTTTCTGACCTAATATCACCTGGGCAGAAGGAATCTTAATTGAAGACTTGTCTAGATCAGAATGCCCTGTAGGACATTGTCCTGCTAGCTAAGTAGTGTAGGAGAACTTTGCCCACTGTGAGCATTAACATCCCTAGGCAAGTTATCTTTTGCTGTATAAGAAAGCTAGCTAAACAGGAGCCCATGAGCAAGTGGGAGAGCAATATTCTTCAATAGTTTCTGTTTTCAGGTTCCTATGTTGAAATTCTGTCCTTACTTCTCTTACTGTTAGATTGTGGCCTAGAAATATGAGAGAGAATAAATGCTTCTCTCCATGAATTTCCCTTTGGTTAGAACCTATAATCACAGCACCAAAGAGGAACCTGGAATACCTCCTCAGTGCATACTTATTTCTAAAGAATACGCTTGTAGTGCTACATTAATATTTCATATTGTCTTGGTTACTTTTTTATTGCTTTGCTAAGACATTATGAACAAGGTAACTTATAGAAGAAAGAGTTTATTGTGGTCTTGTTGACAGTTTCAAATGGTGAGTCTATGACCATCATACTGGGGAAGCATCGAAGTAGGAAAGCAGACATGGGGCTAAAAAATGTAGCTGAAAGCTCTCATGTTAAAACTACAATCATTAAGCAGAGAGAGAAAGAGAGAGAGAGAGAGAGAGAGAGAGAGAGAGAGAGAGAGAGAGAGAGAGAGAGAGAGAGAGAGAGAGAGATATCATTGGGAATGATCTGGGCTTTTGAAACCTCAAAACCTACCTCCCAGTAACACAATTTTCCCAACAAACCACACTTCCAAATCCTTCTCAAACAGTTCTACCAACTGGAGCCCAAGCTCTTTAAACATACAAACCTATAGAGGCCATTCTCATTCAAAACACCACATATATAGTGGTGAAACATACACAAGAATGGTAATTCAAATTTAAAATCCCATTATTCTCATATTTCATTCTTAAAAGATTATAGAGATTTCATCCCATGCTGGAGGCAGACTTTCTGAGGTGCTAGTCTGATATTATCATTCATCTGCTTGCTTATGAATAGTTATATGGTTCACCTTGAACTGACAATTATGTCCTGTCATTGAATCCAATCCTTGTCTCCCCTGACCTGCTTATATTTGTCCCATGTCCTTCTTTTGTTGCTCTTTGATCCTCTAGTCCTTGATTGTTGAATTTTTGCCAAATTGGACTTTATTTGGTTTCCTAAGCACTGAAAGCATGTTACTGAGCTTTCATGTAGGTTAGCTTTGTAGAGGAGGAAATGTATGCAAGTTTATTTAGTATTGGTTTTTATAAAACACGGAAGCTTTCATGACAAAATGAAGACCTAAAAAATTCACAGTCTCCCATTATTCTCTCATGTTTCCTTACTGCTCTTGCTGAGTCCTTTCTCTTCTCTTGTAATCTTTGTTGGACTTTATTTATTGTATTTGTGTGTGTGTGTGTGTGTGTGTGTGTGTGTGTGTGTGTGCAGGTGAACATATAGCAAGACAATATAATTGGGCATTTTTATGCTGTGTTTGATGAACTATACAAAGAAAGCTATGGAGAAACAAAGGACAAAGTATATGAGTATATCAGTTTATGAAGGTCATAAACTGGAGGAAACTTCTAAATGCTTGCTCACACAAGTTCCTCTCAGCATTCCTTGTCTTTGGAGATGTGATTTTCTTCCCTTCTGGCTATAAGAAGGATATGCTCACATTGTTACTGAGATTTTGCTTTAAATGGTCCTTTGCTGCTTTGTCCTTATGCTCACTATTAAAGAATTCAGATGAGACACACACACAACTGAGTAAAGAAGTCAGGTAGATTTTGTTATAAAGTGGAGAACTCTCAGCAGACAAGAGTGGACAGTGGCCAAAGGGACAATATACTCATCTATATTTTCATCAGACTGTATTCTATTCCAAAAGTCTCTAGAGCACATACTTTTTTTCTGAGTGGTATTTCCCTATCCAGGGGCTTGACAAGTCCAGTTCGACTGATTGTTATTAAGTGGGACAATGTTATGTCCTTGTTCTTACTGGAAAGTCTGTTTGATAGTTAACTTATAAGTTTTAGATACTTATTTATTAATAATATATCTAGCTAGAGTAGAGTCTGAGGTATGAAGCAGAGCCCATTCTATTGACCAGAAATCAGAGTCCTGCACTTTCAAGTTTGATTTTACAGATTACTATGAATGGGCATGGCCCATCCCAATGATCTCCAAGTCTGCTAGTATTAAACTAGCCACCTAACGACATGATATTTTGACCTACTTCAGGAGACAAAGGCAGGAAGATCAGGAGTATAAACACACACACACACACACACACACACACACACACACACACACACACACGACAGTAATTATGTTTTAGAGTAATATGTCCTGAACCTCATCTTTTTGAAAATTCTATTGTGTAGTCTTCACCAGAATAAATTTTATACACTTGTTGTGTCTCTTCTTTTAAGTTATTGCTTTGAAGGAAAGATTGCTGTTATCTGAAACAATATTTAGCACATAAATAGTCATCTTATTCATTTTTGATAATTAAATAGGAACCCTAATTTTAAACTAAACCCCATGGTATAGGGCTTTTATATGCAAGATGAAGACCCAACCTATATGGACCAGACTTCATCAAATTCTAAGTGTTGGAATGGTGAATTTCTTTTTTATCTTTGTCAACATACATGAAGTCAGTATTTGTAGTTATTGTGATATGGGTTCCAGAGGGAGATTTTATCTGAAAAAATGAGTACTTTGCACAAGGTAAGACAGTGCATCTTCTAAATGTTATTATTTCAACACTGTCACTTTTCTGTGGAAAGATGCTGAAGCTACAAATTGAGTTCTTGCTTCTGTTCACTTGCCTTGATTAGGGAACAATCTAACATTCCTAAATTATTCACAAGTTCCAGGCATTGCTGAGGACTAACAAATGTCAAATATGGTAATTGTCATCCAAGCAGGAAGAAGAATTGATTTAAATGTGTGCATTTAAATGAACAGTAATCTAAAACTAGAAAAGTGACCCCAGCTCTTCTTTAAGTGCCCAAACAATTAAATGCAAATGGTTTTCTGGGGTGTCCCATGCCAGCTGTTCGTCAAGTCTCTCTAATGTGAAAGAAATGCCTTTCACCTTGTCATCTTAGGACAGAGGGTCTGACACTCACTAAAACCCCTACAGTGTCTGTTCAGAACTAATCTGCGTAAACCCATATAATGTGAACTTATTTTGAAACATTGGTTGCTGTTTTATTTTTTTCTCCTTTTTAAACTATACTCTACTTTGTAATAGTTAAATTCTGAGTGCTCTCCCT
This sequence comes from Tokudaia tokunoshimensis, assembly GCA_036184795.1. Lineage (NCBI taxonomy): Eukaryota > Metazoa > Chordata > Mammalia > Rodentia > Muridae > Tokudaia > Tokudaia tokunoshimensis. The sequence goes on from BTHU01000012.1 coordinate 107,851,675, forward strand.
TTAGCCCAGATAGCGAACCACACATTGGCTTTAAGGAAAGATGGAGGTCACTATATTATCAATAGAGAGGTCAAAGAAGCTTAATTATTCATTTGTTTTTTCTTTGATAAATACTTGAAGTCATTCTAGGAGTCTTAGCACTACATTGTAGTTAAACCAAGGCAAGCAAGGTCTCTGCCTCACAGAGTTTGTATCCTCCTGGGCAGATACATAATAAACAAAATGAATAAGCTCTTAATAATGTTCAAATATTAATAAAAGCAAGCTAAAAGGAAAGCAGAAAAGGTGAAAAGACTTAGATACATTACTGAACAAATGTCATTTACAGAGGATTGCTCAAATTAGGAAATTTAAACACACAATGGCCTCTTCATGTCTATGGGGCATGTTTATATAAAAAGTATGTCTTTAATCTAAAAGTCATATTCAATTAGACATCTACTTTTCCTTACAAGCTTGCACTTGAATCAAATTTTGAACAATGTAAAGAAGGTGGTTGTAGAGGGCTCTGGAGGAAAGGATATGTGGGCAGGAGATTCCTATGTATGAACTGCCTTAAGTGAGGGACTAATGTCTGGTGAGTGTTGTGCTTGTACCTGACAGTACAGGGCTTTGTAATACACACTGTAGACTGTGAGTATTATCTCAACTGTGATGAGAATCCAAATGTCTAGTGAAAATGTATTGATTGGTTTGTTTGTTTAAAAAAATACTACTTTTCTTTCAGAGTTGAAAACAGTCAGTGGAGGTGGTGGTTATAATATGCATGGTTTGAAGGAGGTCTTAGGCATTATGGGAGGAATGAGAAACACTCAGACTTGGGATTTATTTTAAACATAGAGCCAGCAACCATTTCTAGAGGACTGCTCATGGGGTGCCAAGAAAAGAACCCAATGATCCCAAGGTATTGTGTGCAAGTTACCATTTTAAAAGGCCCTAATGTAGCCAGAAAGGACACTTTTTTTTTTAAATTAAAATTTGCAAAGTTGTCCCAGCTTTAAGACAGATACAAGATAAATGGAGAAGAACTGTGAAAAGGGGCCCTGGGAGACACCTAAGTTGGTAAAGTGCTTGTGACACATGCGTGAGGAACTGATTCCATATCCCCAGAAACTAGGAAAACTCTGATGTTTAGTTCATGTCTGTAATCCCTGCACCTCTACAGTGAGTTGAAAGGTAGAGACAAGAGAACACCTGAAACTTTCTGCACTGTTATCAACATCTAAAAACAAAAAATTCTGCCTCAAACAAGGTAGAAGTTGAAGGGAAATAGCCCAGGTTGTCCTTTGACCTTCTCATGGTGGACCATGCCACTCTTGGACCAAAGACAGACAGACAGACAGACAGACACACACACACACACACAAACACACACACAGAGACAGAGACAAAGAGAGACAGGGTGACAGAGAGAGACACACAGAGAAAGACAGAAACAAAGAAGGGGTATTTATACCAGAACTGAAGAAAGGCAAGGAGGAGTAGCAATTTGAATGATACAAACCTTATGGTGTCTCTAGCATCCTAAATAGTGTTTTAGTAATAATTGTCCCTCTTGTGGCTCTCTCAAAGAAAATCATTGATAATAGATATTTACTAAGACTTGAACTCTGAAACTTAATTCTGTATTCAACTTGCTGCATATGGAAAAATCATCTATATCCAGTGGTTTGGAATATTCAGAATGTTTCTTTCTTCTCTTCTATGGAACTTGAAAGAATGGTAAGGACAAAGTGAAGGCTAAGCCTTCTTCCTGGGAACAGGCAAAATAATAGTCCTTCAAAGATGTCTACATTGGAATCCCCAAAACTTTTGAAATTGATACCTTTCCTGGTAAAGGGGATTGACATTGCTAGTTTTTTGGTTTTTTTTTTTTTTTATCTCAACCTAAAAAGCTTTGTCCACATTACTGGATAAGTCAGTTTACTCATACTGATGTTTTATATGCAGAAGGAAGCAGAAAAATTAGTACCAGAGAGATGTTAATATGAGAAAGATTCTACCTGCCATTCTCACCTTTGAGATGGACAAAAGCAGAGTCAAGGAATTCAGAAAGTTTACAGAATCTGGAAACAAGAAAGCAGACACCTAGAGGCATTGCTATGGGGTACTCACTAGAGAAGACTACTTAGACACAGTCTGTAGCCTATTTAAAGTCTTTATTCCACTTAGCTGGGACTACCCTCAGGTATTTGTTACCCAATTGTAGACCCTAGTATTTAGAGCAAGCGGCTTATAAAGGTTAAAACCACATCCTGCTCAGCATGTGCAAGGGGAATTTTGTGCAAGCAAGCAGTTTAACAGAAGCTAAAATAAGCAGTTAGCTAGAAGGAGAGGTTTGCACAAACAGGCGTTTTAACGGAAGCCAAGAAAGATTAGTTGGAGCATCTTGACTTCAGGTACCAAGAATAGAATTGGGTAATTTCCCATGGGATTTTCCATCAAGGATGCCAAAATTGTAGTCTTAGTGCTAATACAAGAAGGAGGAACTACTGTACTATCTTGCCCTATCACAACATCTGAAAGAAACAGCTCTGTATATTCCTTTCATTCAACCCACCAATGCCCATTTTGGCCTTGCAGCATTTATAAGTGTAGAATATTGAATATGTGATGTTATGAAATAGTAAAAATATTAAATTGTAGTACTTTGTTATAGTAATAATAGAATATTCATATACTGAATTTTCCTCCATGAAAGACAGCAACAATTAATCATGTCCCCTCTTTTATATACACAGGACTCTTCAAAGTTGCCTTGATGAGATAATTGAAAACAGAGAATTACCTAGATGAGGGAGGGAAACATACAATTCTATATTTTTTCCAAGTTCTTTTTGTGGTTACTATATCATCTCTCCAGAATGAATGTGAAGATTTAGGGTAAGGCCCTTTTACCTTCAACATTGACATTTCTGTACCTTCACTCCTGTAGTTATAAGTTCCTGCCATGTACAAACCATGCTCTATTCATCAGACTCAGCTTAATCATTAGTGAATGATTATCAGACTAACAAATGAATAAATAAGGGAATGAAAGAATGTTTTCTTTTTATTTTGGTCAAGAAGTTATTATATGCCAGTGTATGTATTTCAGTGGTACATGCTAAAACCCCACAAGTTAAGCTTAACTTTGTGTAAACAACTTTGCAAGCTTGACACATCCATTTGTTATGCAGGGTGATATTATAGTAATTATTGTCTCTTACTGTAAACATGTGTCAGAAGCCAAGCATTAAAATGTGGCAAATCTTTGGCATATACTCTCCCTTTGTTGTCTGATCTGGTCTCTAACAGGCTAGAGACTCAGTCTGAAAAGTCATCTTTAAGCTCTCCCTGATTGGTGGAATAATGAGAGTTTTGCCTTTCTGAACTGGGATGGCATGATGGATGCTGTGGTCAGTTCACAGGAGAATTTGGAATTCAGCTGACCTGGAGGACTTAGAGTGAGAGTGAGCAGGGAGTAGGAACTGAGGAAATGGAAGAGAGAACCCTGTGAAGCTTCAGGCTGTTTACAGTCTATCTGTGTGATTCATGAATCCAGTGGCTCCTTGCTGTATAGATGCTTTACCCAGGACACAATATAAAACACCAAGAGGGAGGCAGCTATGAATCACCCAAGCTGACACTGATTTCCAGTTTGTTATGTGTCAGACACTACTAGGCTGAGCACACTCTAAGCAGGATCTCACTTTATTCTCAAAACAGTTTTGAGGAGACAGAGCAATTATTATCCCCACTAAACTGATGAAGAAAATTAAGTTTAGTGTCAATAACTTGCTTAAGGGCACACTATAAATGGCAGATCTGAGGCCTGATTCAGAAGCCAATTCCCTTAACCAATGCACAGTTTTGGTCTTTAATGACCAAACCTAGTAATCTAATTGTTCCACTTTTATTTTCATAAAGTAAATAAGACACATAAATACTGAGCTTATGAGATAAGATGGGATAAATGCTGCACAAAAGGAATGAGGTCATCAGCATTATGCAGAATGCAATCCACATAGGATTTAAGTCCCAGTAGTTAGCATACAATGGGTACCTACTGAGTGTGTACTTGCAGTCAATTGCTCTTCCTCCACTTATTTACCCATTCATAAAATATTCACTGAGTACCAGCTACTCATACTTTTCCCAGGATGTAGGTCCCACCTAAAAAAACCAAAAAAGAGATAAATACACCTGCCTTTTGGAATCTTGCTTTCTAGAAGAATCAGAGAAAGCAGAAAGGAATAAATTATCCATATGTACTTTGTATACAAAAGCCCACATGCTCACACAGTATTTTTAAATGTTAAAGGGCATAGAATATACTAAAAACAAAAGAATAAAAGTTGAAAGGTGCAATAGGTAATTAAATGAAACAATCTTAAGTTAGGATTGACTGAACTTCTTCATTTGAATCTTCTTTACAGTCTATGAGCTCTTAGGAGGTGTCTGCTATTTCAGTGCCCTCTTTCTTGCTGGAAAACTAATTGAGAGTGATTAACTAGTTTGTTCTAGAAGGTAACAGAGTCTTCCTCTGTCACTAGTTGCTTTTTGGGAATTGTTTCTGATGCAGATGTGACCAAGTCCTAGAACTATATTATACACAGCCAATTTTTAAAAAATGACATCAAGAAACTTTAGGAGAAGGAGAGATGGCTAAGTGGTTAGCAGCACTGCTGTTCTTCTAGAAGACCTTGGTTCAATACCCACCTAAATGGTGGCTCACAATCATTTATAACTCTAGTTCCAGGGGATCTGACACCTTTTTCTGGCTTCCTCAGGTACCAGGCAAGCATGTGTTGCAAAGATATACATGCTGACAAAATAGCCATACAGAAAAACAAATTAAATTGAGGAAAAGGAACTTCAGTTGCAAGCACATAAACCTCTTAAGGGAATAGAGTTCAAGATTGTGAAGGATGTCCACTTTGCCAATATGCATAAGAAGGGTCTGCTGGGGATCCTGGCAGATGACACCAGGGATGTTAGCATAAAGAGATTAAAAACCAAGATCCTAGAGGGTGCCAACTGCAAATTCAATTATCTTGCCTACTTAGCCCACTAACACCATGATCAGGAAACATGCTTATTTCCTATTGACAAAGGGCAAAGCCCCTGCCTGCTAAAGGCTAAGCTCAAATGGAACAGGTTCAAACAGTTTCAGCTTCAAGGTCCATGAATAGTAAATGTCTCTGTATGCCAACGTGAAGATAGCTGGACTTGTAGAGTCATTGGAATTCCATTTGCCTTATGTCTTTGTGCTGTTTAAACAAATGAGCCTAAAGCAAAATTTAAAAAGGCATTGGGTAATGTAACAAGTATACCAACTTGTTAGACTTGGTTGCATCCTCCACCATTATGCTGTTCTCATTGTCCAACAACTGCTGTATCCTGCTCCTGCCTTTCTTTTAACCCACTATTTGGGGATTTTTATCTCCTAGGTCCTGCAGCACATTCCCTACAACTTACTGAACTGGAGACAGTGAAGCCTCTCTCCACAAGACTCAGTCTAATCTACAAATTCCCCTAAAAGGAATGAGCATTACCCACCACCATCTGTTTACTAGATTCCACCTCTAATACAGCAAAATGCCGTCTGTACAGCCTTGAGGACTCAGTACCTGATTATCTATTTCTCCCTGCCCTTGAGTTCTTTTAGATCTTCTGAAACATGTCTACCCTTTCCACGGTCTTTGGAAACAAGGCTGTGGGCCCAGTTCAGGGATAACACTTTCATCCTGAATATTGCTCTCCAGCCTGATATACAAGGACCATTTCCTGACTTCTCTTTCATCACAAGCTATGTGTTATTAAAAATGGGTATACCTGAAAGAGAACTGGATGGGACATCTCCACTTAGCACCACAACATTCTGCCCTCCAAATTCTGGTATTTGAGGCCCTGCCTGAAAAATATTTCTGAAATATCTCTGAGTCTTATAACGAATCTTTAGGGTCTGAGTAAGAATATACACAGTCACCCAGTGTAGGCCTCAGGAAAGATTATCAGACAGTAGATATTTTCATTTCCTTACCAAAAACTATTTTATCACTCAACACTTAGTACTCAATGAGATGATACATGCTATATTAGCACCCCATGTCATATATAACAAAACTGAGGTCATGGGAACTTACGTGGGCAAGGCTGTCTATATTACCAGGGAACAGCAGAGCAGGATTAGACTTGATCCTTGATATAACTTTTTCACAGTCACTTCTCTAGTTGCTTAGAACATATATAGACAAGAGTTTCCTGATATCTAAAACTTATAGCTGACTGGAATAGATCAGCAACTTAATAGAGTGATATTGATATTTTCAAAAATTGATTAGCATATAGATGAAATAGTGAGAAAGACATCCAAGGAAGTTAAAAGGCTTTCTTTCTCTTTCCTCCTTCTCCCTTGATACCGGAGACTGGAATACAGTAGGAATGGTTATACTGTATGACTAAAGCTGTGGGTGGTAGAGAATACATGACTGAAGTTTTTGAGAGGACCTAAGAAGATCTCGCCTTACATGCTTGGCTCTTGGTAGGACATGGAAGGCTGAGCTCCATCTCCATGGAATCTATAGCTTCCATGTTATCAGATATTTCAATCCCTGCCCTGGTCCCACAGCCTAGTTTCCAAAAACCGTGCAAAGGATAGACATGTTTCAGAAGCCAGAGGATCTAACAGAGATTGAAGATGTGGAGAAATGGAGAAATGACCAACTTCCAGGAGAGGATGGCATTAAAGTGGACAGCTTCCTTGAAGACTAAGCCCAGCACTGTTCTGCCATCAGTGAAAAGAATGACAAGACCAGCCCAACCTATAGAAAGAGGAAAAAAATGCCAGTTCTGGATACAAGAAATATCAAAGAGTTTCTAGGTAGATTCCACCCAGCTTTCTTTGCATTGATCTTGCAGGAAGGTTTCAGCATATTTCTAAGAAAATACTGCCCTTTTTGATTATTTTCAACATGTCTCAGTATTGAAATAAGACAAGTACACTTTCTCAGAGCTGTGTATTGAGTTTTAAAACACATATAAAAACTGTTACTTTCCAAAATGCGATTATAGAAAGTAGTAGTGAGTATTTGAAAATATCATCCTTAGTGAGGTAACCCAATCACAAAAAAACACACATAGTATGCAGTCACTGATAAGGGGATATTAACCCAGAATCTCGGAATACCCTAGACACAATACGCATATCAATAGATTTCCAAGAAGATGGAAGGAGAGACCCCTGGTCCTGGAAAGACTGGATGTAGGGGAATGCTGAGACAGAGAAGCGAGAGGGGGTTGAATGGGGAAATGAGGGAGGGAAGGGGGCTTATGGGACTTTCGGGGAGGGAGGAAATGGGAAAGGGGAAATGATTTTGAATGTAAATAAAAATATAAAAAATAAAAAAAGATATCTCTTGACATATTATAATAACAGTAATTGATTATTAGGTTGGGAAGGGGACAGGTTGGGAATCATTGTGAATTCTTTTTTTTTTTAAAGATTTATTTATTTATTATATGTAAGTACACTGCAGCTGTCTTCAGACACTCCAGAAGAGGGAGTCAGATCTCATTACAAATAGTTGGAAGTCACCATGTGGTTTCTGGGATTTGAACTCAGGACCTTCGGAAGAGCAGTCAGTGTTCTTAACCACTGAGCCAGCTCACCAGCCCTCATTGTGAATTCTTACAGGAAAATGGAAAGGAGGCTAACAGCCATTCCAATTGTATGGTCTGTAGAAAGTCCTGCAGAAGTAAAAAATGATTGAGGCTCAAGAAAATAGGACTCCTGTGTTCAGAACAGGAGGTAGAAACTTCTAAAACAGTTCAAAGTTTACTATAAATTCCAGTGTCTATTTAATAGAGTAATAACTAGTGGAGAGAACAGAAGATGTGTTCTTGATTAGGGGCCTCAGAGAGAGAGGACCTGGGAATGATACACTTCTTACAGAATTGAGGGGAGAATTACATGAGATTAGGTGAGTCAACTAAGCAGTCATGCCTAGCCAGGGGCATATAGTAAAAACCTAATTTCTTTCTATTCTACATTACTTTATCTTCAAAAGTTAACAGCCTTGCTTTGTACTATGAACATGAATATAAATAGTAAAAACAGGATTAAAGGATCATTTTACTTTTGTCTGTTAAGGTATTGGGCACCACAGCCTGTTAGAGACTTCAATGACAGATACATTCCATGTTGGCATGTTCCAATATGGAAACTGACAACCACATATGGACACTGAGGCCTTGAGGTGCTAATGTGCTTATAAATTAATTTAGTGCCTTATGGTTCCTTTATTGAACAAAATATTTATGTAACGGCCATCTCAAACAAAATCCACAATATATGATACTAATATTAACTGTATAAAAGTCGTATCTGTGAATTCTCTTACATTCTAGCAAAATTTACTTGCTTGTTGAAGGTCATTAGCCAGACAACAGAAAAATGCTTATTGTTAATAGGGAGCACATAAGACAAAGAATAAAGTAATTGATAGTAACCGAGGGACCAGCTGTTTGTCCAGCACAAAGAATTTGCTGAACCTCATTAGCCTGTATCAGAACGGCATAGTTTGGTTTTGTAGAGAAGTTCAGTGTGTTTTCCCAGCTCTGTCACATGTAGCAAGCAAGTTGAGAAAAGCGAGTATTATTTATATTCACCTGGCATACTTTGTTATTCTGCTTTTTTTCTGGTGGCAATAATGGAAGTGGCACAGTTAGACCGAGTTCTCCCGGGTATAGGTATTCCTGCCAAGAGCAAAAAACTTTCATCTTGCAAAGCCTCAATCAGCCAGCTTCTCATCTGCCTCCCATAAATCATCAAGAAGGAACAAGCTCATTATCTCAGCACCAGGGACAAAAGTCTTTTCCATGACACTGAACTTTCTGACTACTGAAAACATGGCAGCTTGCCATTCAATATTTCACAGGTGTGTCGGCTCCTTTAACAACCTGGGTCAGAAGTTTGAGGCTATGGCCTGAAATTTCAATTTTCTTATGTGCCGTGACTTGCAGTGGGCCCATGTCCAAAGGTAATTGGACCCAGTGGTCTGTGGATTTGCTTGGATGTTTTGTAGTTTTAATAGGTTTGGGAAAAGGGAATTGGGAATTTCTGTTCCCAAAGAAACTCTCTCTAAAGGAATTAGGAAATGTCTTTACTTTGGGAAAGTACTGAACTTCCATGCTACTTTTCTGAATACCTTGGTAGAAGCTCTTTGGAAGAGACTATTAAGCTTTGTTGTGTTAAAAATTATAATTGGGATGTAATAATTATACATATGTAGGCTATAGTGATGTTCCTACACACATAAACAATGTGGAATATTGGATCAGATATACTGGCATAGTCACCTTCCCACCTTAACTAGAGTTTTGTTTTAGGAACATCCAGAATCCTTTCCATTAGCGCCTTTGAAACATAACCAGTTGTTGTCACCTATAGAATCATACCATGCTCTAGGGCATTAGCTGTTCTTCCTCTCTAGTTGTCTTTCTCACTTAGCCACTATCTCTCTATCCTCCACACCTTGATCCTTCCTAGCTTCTGCTAACCACAGCTGTAAACAGAAGCAAAATGAACACAAGTCTGAGTTCAGAAACAAAATACCATAATGAAAATTACAAAATAACATAGTGCCTGAATACATTTTCCAAACTGAATTTTGAAACTCAAGCTAGACATCAGGAAGGAAGACTTTTCCCTAAGAGACAGGGTGCAGTAAATGAACAGAAATGCAATACAAGCAACTGTGATGTAGAATAAGATCTTTATATCTTCATTCTGTAGTTCTTTCTATATACTAAAGTTGGCTAGTTCTAAAATCTTCCAAACTACCACATATGTGACTATTACTCCCTAGAATTTCCCATGATTCTTAGTATATTTTCTGAGTACACAACTACTATATGTCCCATGTGAGGTTGTCCTGAACACCTTCTTCCTAAACCAGAGTTGACATTTTCAAGTTTTGGAATAGGAAGAGTTATAAAGTGTAAGAGTATACTGAAAAGACACACAAAATTAGGAACCTTTTCTGTAATAGGTCAAATAATGAAAAGTTTAGTTGTTGCAACCATGTGGTGTCAGTTTTAAGTATTCAAATAGGTAGCAAAGTGGGACAGTCTATGTAATGGGTAATCACGATGATGTTCTAGTAAACTTTATGGACACCAAAATTGAACTTTATGCAATATTCATTTGTGTTTATGAAATAGTCTGTTTCCTAGGTGCTATTTTCAGCTACTTAAATTAAATCCATTGTAACTACTCAAGCTACTAAAGACAAAGGTGAAACAAACTTATTCAAAACAGCCAAGATGACAAAGGAAGTGTGGCCTGTGTTCTGAACTTTTCTGAATTCCACTCTACGGGCTATGCGCACAGTTATTAGAATGTAAATGCCCTATACAATGACTATAAATATCACAAGGGCTTAGACTTTTGGAGGTATGACAGCCTTTGTGTTGTTACTCATCTACAGGACTGAGGCCCACATTCTGTTCATGATGAACTTTGAAATAAGGAGATATCATTTAACAGTGACAGAAAAGCAAAATGTATTTTTATGGTGCGGTAGAAAGATCACTATACAAGGTCTGAAAGGAACCCAGCTCAGCTCTGACCATCACCAAAGGTTTATTGATCTGGGTCTTCTCATCTTACAAATGGGAACAATGATTGTTTCCTCCTCTGTCATGGAATCGCTATACAAATATCAAGAGACATGTGCTTTTTAAAGTGCTTGGTGAAGATAAAAAGGTACCCACAGAAAAGTGCATCAGTAGGTTATCCAGTAACAAATGGTCAGTCCTGAAACCATGCATACAAGTAATATTATACAGACCAAGCAGAGTATATTTATAAATATATGTGTATATATAATATGTATTAATAAAATTCTATGCATTTTTAGTATTTTTTTAATAATATTCTAAAAGTCCTGGGTCTGACATAAAATTTCTTCCTCTTTCCATAATTATGTGGACAATGTACTTCGTAAGTATATATATATATATATATATATATATATATATATATATATAATGAAACAATATAATTAGAAAACTCTCTGCCTGGAATACTTTGCCTTTTAGTGGCCCTGCCATCTTTTCACACATGGATTGCTTAAAACAATGCTGTGTTGTTGAGAATAGTTCTCTCTCTCTCTCTCTTCTGGTTTCTTACCTTATCCCAAATCCTAAAACAGTTAAGGTAGTTGAAATATTTTATACTTTATATAAACAGAGATATAAAACAATGTGTTAAGGATTACGTTAATGAAAGACAGGCTCCCTATAATCAGTTCTTCCTGATATTACAAGTTATCAATAACAAGACAGTGACTGGAGAGGTAGCAACCATGCTTCATGTATGTGCACATGCATGTGTGTATGCACATCCATAAAATGAAAGGACACAGACATTGCCCAGTCTACTATCATGGGGAGTCATCTCAAGAGCAAAAGACATTCACCGTAGAATGATTCCGTTTGGTGCATTTTTATTTTGTGATTTTCGCAAAAAGGTTTACTCTTTAAGTCATGAGAAATAATTCAATGACGACCAGTGAATGTAGTGAGAGCAAATTTCTGTTTGTTTTTTAGGATATGAAATCATTTGCCCACTAACTGGATGGATTTAATTAAAATAAACTAGCAACCAGGGAAGCCGAGGAGAAAGACATTTCGACACTATTTTTCTTGTGTAAGGTTTTTCATGTTTTCTTCATAAAAACTGAATTTCCCTTCTGGCCTTTGCAGCATAGTTTGTATAATTATTTTGGAGAAATGAGAAATATGAGAAAGGAAAATGGTGTATTTTAGAACTGACCCCGAATATACGCTACATCTGGCTGCTTTAGTTACCTCTCCAAGCACCACTCGAGCTGCATAGATGTCAGGAATAACGATGATGTAAAGTTTTATATTTCCCATTTCTGACACTAATTTTCACAATGTTGGCAGAGTCTCTGGTCACTTGTTTTTATTCTTTCTGCTGGTTGATGTGTAGGTGTGTGTGTGTGTGTGTGTGTGTGTGTAATTTCACATAGCCCATTTCTTTCCATTCTTCTGCATCTAAAATGTTAGTATACCTTTGAAAAAGGTAATATACAATATAACAATATAATATGCTAGGGTAGCATAATAACTGTATAGTATTCTCTGACTGGCATGCAGGGCTATGATATAGTTGTCATGCTCAAGAATCTTGCCTTGGGTGAGATCCACCTAATGCTTGTCTATAAGCTGAAGTCTGAAGAAAGAGCCTCTATTGAAGGGTCAATGCTAACAAACGTTTTTCTCATCAGATAGATTCTGCAGAGTCTTGGCATGGCTGTTACTAGCTTCAGCTTTAATGAGATGAGACCATAACGTTCTCTAATATCAGATTCAAAATTTCATAGTGTAGAACTTGTTGAGACCATAAAGCCTAATGGTGTCAAATGTGAGCGGAGAAATCTCCATACACTCTGCCATCTTGTTATAGCAAAACCCTTGGTTGCACTGATTAAATGCTGAAAAAGGGACATGATACGCTCAGTTCCACAGACATAGTTTGGAATTGGAACCACACTTAAAGTAAAAGATTTGCTTGTACAATCTTGTACTTTTCCCTAGACCCCAGGTTCAGAGAATATTAAAGCTAATGTTAAGTGCCCATACCATCCCAGCCAGTGAATGAAGAATCAGCCATAGGGTCAGACCTATGTGTTTTCAACCCCAGCTGTATTTCTCCTTCTCACCAGCTGAGTTACATTAGGAAGCCTGCTTATTACCTGTGAGTTCAACTTTCTCTTTAAAATGGGGAAAAAGTTTTTTAACTTAAGTGGATAAGTCCCCGAAACTAAGGCATAGATCACGCTTAGGACCTTCAAGGTACTCACTGTAGTCATGGCCCACTGTAGACATACAGTAAATGCTACTAAACTCTATGAGAATGTTTGTTAGGGAAATGCAAAACTCTAGAAAGATTGCTATGTTTTTTTATGATATTTCTGAAAAACAAAACAAAACAAAACAACACCAAACCAAGGATTAACTTCATGGATGTTTCCTAAAGTCCTCAAGATTCAGTCAGTTGGGATAAATGAAGGTCTCTGAAGAAGGACCATTTATGAGGTGATGGAATCATCTGGAAGAATTTCTTGAGAATATTGTAACTAGACCATGCTCCAGCATCTTGGTAAACTGGTTATCTAGGGATACTAAAACAAAACACCACAGACAAAGTAGCTTACACAACAGAAATTTGTTTTTTCACAGTGCTGGAATTTGAGAAGTCCAAGATTAAGGTCCTTAGCAGTAGTGATTTTTCCTCAGGCCTTTATCTTGGTTTAAAGAAGTCCACTTCTTCCCATTGTTCTCTTGTGGCCTTTTCTCTGTATCTTCTTGATGTTTCTCACAAGGACTCCAGTCTTGCTGGATTTAGAGTCTACCCTCACAACCTTATTTACCCAGAACTTCCCTTTCAAGGTCTTATTTGCAAATTAAGTTACAATGAATTTTAGGGTTTATATTAGTCAGGGTTGTCCAGAGATACAGAATCATCAAGTTACATAGATACATATATATGCCAGTTTTTATGTTCGTATGTATGTGTACATGTTTCTGTGAGTATATACACATAGATGTGCATGCTATAGAGGTCAGAGGTTGATTTTTAAATGTTTGCTTCAATAGCCCTACATATTATTTTTGGGGACAGTCTTTCACTGACTATGGAGTTCAATAATTCTGCTAGACTAGTAGATGAGAAAGTCCCAGGGATCCCTTGACTCTGTTTCTTCAATGCTGGGCTTACAGGAGTGCATTGCCACACCCAGCTTTTACGTGAGTGCTGGGGATTGATCTTTGGTCTTTTTGCTTGCACAGCAAGAACGTTAGCAACCATTTTTTTTTTTCAAAATGGGAATGGACTTATGACGTCTGAGAAATCTTGTATTGGTGGTGTAGTCTAGAGAGTCAGTGATGCCAGTGTCACAGCTCCAAGTCCAGAGACCTTTGTGGGTGCTTGTGAACATTTAGAAGTGTGAAGAATAAAAAACCCTGAAGATCTGATATTCAAGGGCAGGAAAACCTGGGGCTCCTAGTTCTAGAGGAAGAAATCAATTTACCTCTGCTGTTTTTTGTCCTATATCAGCAGAGTGGGTGGTACTCTGGTGAACTGTGTAAAGGCAGTGTGGTTGTTTGAATAAGAATGGCCCCATAGACTCATCTATTTAAAATCTTGGTACCTAAGTAGTGGAACTGTTTGGGAAGGATTAGGGAGTGTAGTCTTATTGTAGTAGGTGTGGTCTTATTGAAGGAGGTATGTCACAGGAGGTGGGCTTTGAAGTATCTAAAGCCCATGACAGGCCAGAGTCACACTATTCCTACTGTCTGTGTATCAGGATGAAAAGTTCTCAGCTACTGCTTCAGAGTCATACCTGTATGTTTTTCCCCATGATAGCCATGGACTCCTTCTGCAACAGTAAACAAGCTCCAATTAAGTGCTTTCTTTTACAATAGTTGCTTTGGTAATGTTGACTCTTCACAGCAATAGAGCAGTAAGAAGGCAAATTTGCCTTAGGCTACTGGATCAGCTGCTAGTCTCTGGGATCAAATACCCCCCAGACACAATCAGAAGTAGTGTGTTTCTGGCTATTTTGGGTATCTTTTAACTCAAGGGAGGTTACTCCTGAAATTAATCTTCATAGGGTCTCAGTGTACACATTTAAAAGGGAACACAATGTAGTTCATAGCAATGATGAATTCATAAGTGGAAAAAACAGGCCTTTGTTGAATTTTGGTGAATTTGGGACCCAAATGCATAGTTTTACTGTGGATTAGTTGTGAGATGTTGAATTGGAAAACCTCTATTAACCATTAAAACTTATGTTTCCAATGGAAACAGTCATACTTTGTAAGGAGTTGTTGAGAGTTAAATTCAGTGCTAAAAATGAAGATACCCAGCAAAACACTGCATATCATTAGGAGCTTGTCTAGAACTTAGTCTGTGTCTTCAATACTTTCCTTCCTCCTCATACTTCTATTGATTATTTGCAGAATCCTATTGGAAAGAGTTGGGTCTGACTCCATTATTTTGCAAAGATAACAGCAAGGGCATTCAGAGACACTGGCACGATTTTTTTTTCTCATCTTATTTTTATAATACCACATGGTAGACACAATGGGAGATTCAACAGAAGCTAGCTACAGTGTAGGCTCCTAGAGAGACCGACCGAAGCATCTGGCAGATTACAGCATTGCTTACAGCAGCTAGAAGAGGGTGTGGATAGTTGCTTGTCCCTTCCATAGTTGGACCACTGTGCATCGGAGAGCTACAGGATCGCAAAAGCCACACCACTGTAGTGTCTTTAGTATTCATGAGGTAAATCATCCCCAAGACAGGGTACAATGGATACCTTTTTTGGAAAGTACATTTGATTCCACAAAACAGCCTGTTTAAACTTCTATAGCTGCATAAAATTCTACCCAGAAGACTATAATATTTTAAAGTATATATACATATACTATATATATATATAAATATATATATTGTAGAGCAAAGATCATCTGTAAGTGTATGATGCCACCGAGAGACACTTCTTGCCTAAAGCTGATCCCAAGTCTACCCTTCAGGCTGGAGATGGTGGTGCATGGAGGAGAAAGGCAAAATGAATGGGTGTTTAAGACTAGAGGCTGTTTGACATACAAAAGAGGGCAGCGTACAATGGCTTGGATACAATTTCATAGCTGCCATTGTCCTTGGAGAATTCCTTGTGTCTCCATGTTGTACCGTTCATCTTCCTCCTAGTGTGGCCTCTGACAAGTCATTGTTGATGGAAGACATCTCCAGAGCCAACCTTCAGTATTTACAATGGAAATCTACTCTCTGGGGGAGATACATGGAGAATAGAGCACAGCTTTGCTTATTAAAAAGCAAATGCTCTTGGCCAAGAGGGTCAGAAACAGTTCCTCTGTTGGTGGTTTGCACACCAAACTCCTGCCCCTCCCCTGTGCCTCCCCTGTGACTTGCAGAGTTGTTTACTTTATTACATTATTTACATTTTCAGATTGTTCCAGGGATTAATTGTTATTGTGGCCGAGATTTAATTAGCGTAAACTCCAGTCACAGCTTAATATAAATTAAATTGTAAGCCATTTCTCTTTGCGAAATATTAGGATTTATTAGTGGGTCCCCAGAACTAATTAGTCTTAGAGATGCATTGCAGAGTTAAGTGTGAGGAAGGTTTGTTTACTAGCATTTGTAATTATATTCAGCACATTCCTTCTGTCCCTCTAAGCTCTCTGTGTTTACTTGGGCCATTAGCCTGGATGTTGAGAAGACAATATCTTTGCCCAAGGCCTTAGAAAAGCCTTCATGGGTCACTGAAGGAGAAATTAGCTCCAGTGAGAGAAAATGGAGAAGTGAAAGGGGTAGAGAGAGGGGGTGGGGGGAACGGTCAAATCACAAAATCACAGCTCAGGAATTAAATTTCTGAAAAAGCAGATGAAAAAAAAAGAAGTGTGAAAAGAGCCTCTAAGTATAAAAAAGATGAAACTACTCTCCCACAAATCTCTAAATAAGCAAAAGGGGCTGTGAAGCAGACCTGCCTGTGCCATAGGCCAGGAAATGATAACACATGCTCTGCGCACTACCAGATTAATCTTCTGAAAGAAATGGCCAGTCATGTGATCCCCTTGCCAAAGAATAAACAGAGGGGAATGGGGCTTGGAGTCAGAGTTTATGTGCATCTTGATTTTTCCATTTATCTGTTTGGCTTTGGGCAATGCATTAATCTCTGCTTTCCTTCCTTTTATATATAAAGATGTAATGATAGAACCTCCCTTAGGATTTTTGAGAGGGTCAGAAGAAGCAATGGAACACTCAGCCTGTGGACCTGGAATGAAAATCGACCTTGGCTCTGTTGACAGTGGGATCCACAGCAAGGAAGAACCCCATGGCAGTGCAGAGATACACTTCCAAGGAGCTCCTCTTCTAGACAACATGCACTCAGAATCTGCCTGCTTGGTTCTGTTCTTGCTTCTTCTCCCTGTTGACTTGGCTAAAAAAAAAAAACAAAAAACATCCGGCAATAATCACACCATGGACTGAACACTAGGCTGCCTTGAAATTTCTTCATCATCCTAACTTTAAACACAGTATTAAGTAGTCTAAGGGAAGAATATATCAAAATGAAACAAACAGAAAAGGAATATATATATATATATATATACACAACACACACACACACACATGCACGCACACACATGCATGCACACACACACACACACACACACACACACACACACACACACACATTTTTGGATTGTTCCAGGGATTGTTATTGTGACCGAGATTTAATTAGTGTAAACTCTGAATCAGTTTAATATAAATCAAATTGTAAGCCATTTCTCTCTGAGAAACATTAGGATTCATTAGTAAGCCCTATTCCCACTTGAAGCCCGAGGAGCATGGTCTTCATTTCTATTTTTTTCTGAGATCCCATCAGATCTGCCCGTTTAGCCATTGTAGCATCCTAGGCTTTGTCTAATTTAGTTCCCCAAACCTTTCCAAATTCCTTTCAGATATCAGTTCCAAAAGTTTAAGAACCACAGAGTCAGCTTTAGTCACAGCAAATCTCTATGTTCTTCAATCCTCATTACTGTGAACAATTTAAGGGAGGATTTATTTTGACTCATGGTTACAGCCCATAGTCATTTGGCCCCTTCGTAGCTGTCTGTGCATCACAGTGGGAGAGCAAAGTAGGATAGAACTCATTGTCTCATCATTAGATCCTTTAAAAGCTCACCTCCAGTGACCAACTTCCTTCTACTAGGCCTCACTTCCTAAGAGCCCATTTAGCTATGAAATCATCAGTGACAGTAATAAATTGATCAAGTTTCATGATCTGTTCATCTTTCAATAGTACCACCAGCTGAAGATCAAGCCTCACATATTTTTTTGGGGAATATATCATATTCAAACTACAACAAAGTATTTAAACTCAAAAAGTTTGATACCAGTGTGTCCCTATGTATTCTTTGCAAAAAAAAAAAAAGAATTTAATTCATTAGTATGATTCCTACTTAATGTTTTTATTTTATTCATCCTATTTTAATCTCAGTGCTGTGTTTTCATGATACAAAAATCTCCAACATAATAAAACATCAACAAAATAAACGATGTTTTCAGGTACTCAAATAAGGAGAAATACTTATTTTCCCAACATTTTTTTTGTTTCAACATAATTCTAGACAGCAGACAAACCTATACTATAAATTTTGTAAGAAAACACAAATGAAGCAGACAGTTGAAGACTTAGAAGATACAGTTAATCTCCCGGTAAACATCTTCCCCTTGCTATGAACCACTTTCAAATTTTCTTAGAAGTATAGGGAAATCTTTCTAGATGATATCAACTACATTCAGTTTTTATCAGTTAGGTTGACCTTTATGGGAAACATTCAAAGAGAATTTTGATGTCAACATAACACCTTCTTTTAAATAAAACATGGATGACTGCCACTTATAACATGATAGCTTCCGCATTTGCAGAAGACATTAATTTTCAAATCTGTGCCCGACCTTCTCCTCAGAGGTCTGCTGATACATCAGGTTCGGGAGAATGCTTTCTGAAAAATAGTATAAATAGCTTGTGTTTTATAAA
Organism: Tokudaia tokunoshimensis; assembly: GCA_036184795.1. Lineage (NCBI taxonomy): Eukaryota > Metazoa > Chordata > Mammalia > Rodentia > Muridae > Tokudaia > Tokudaia tokunoshimensis. The sequence continues at coordinate 107,870,319 of BTHU01000012.1, forward strand.
TTACCTAAATTACTAAATGGGCATTGGCAGTTTTGAAGAATTAAATTTACCTCCTGTGGACAAGTGAGCAATTTTCTTTCCACAGGTCATTTCCTCAATCCTAAAAACTCAGCCAGTCTACAATAACCCTCATCAAATGTTTCTGATGGAGAAGAATTAGGATTTTAAAACTTCAACTTCTCAGCCAGCTGTGGGCTTCTTTAATACAGTATTCAATGCATAAATCAGCATTCAAGTGCTAAGGTCGGCTCTTGGGGGAGGGCCAGATAGTGCTTGACAGCATAGCAGAATTAGTTCACATACAAATTCTGCATTGTTTTGGTAAAAATCACTGACCCATTTATTTTAGGGAATCTGTTTTACAGGCTTCTGCACAATCTTTAATATGAAGTATAGTGTAAGAAAGTCAGGTCCTTCAAACTGTGAACAGTGAAATGGGCTCGAAGGGGCTGACCGAAACCCATTTTGTGTTTCTCCCATTTTGAGGATTAGCATCTTTGAAATAGCAACTACTGCTTCTTCACTGACATTTTCTGTTGCCCCCACCTTTCACAACTTGAGTTTTAATTAGAAGATATTATAATGAAGATTGTGCCTATGTTTAGAGTGCTTGGTACATGCTCTATTCTAAGAACTTCCCATGATCATGCATGTTACCACTACAAACCTTCAGGCTCAAGCAAATATAAACAATACTCCTACTTCAGAGCCAAGGTAACAGAGGTACAAAGTACTGGTCTGGCTTCTGATGCTAAGCTTGCTTCAGTATGAAACCAGCTTAATCATTCTAATGGTTTGAGTCAGTAAGGTCTGTAGTAGGGCCTGAAAGTTTTACAGTTTAACAAGTTCCCAAGTGATCCTGAGGCTGTGGTATGTATTGCTATGCCCTTGTAAAACCCACCAACCAGAAAAAGGATTTTGAATGCAGAAAACCAGTGAAGTCTTTTACATTGCAAAGGTTCTGATGGTGAACCCATGGAGGGGTGTAGAACGGATGCACTCACCCCTGCCTGGCACCATTGAAGCCAGCTTGAGATGAGGAAAAACTTTCTGAGATAGAAAGGAAGGAACAATTTATAGCAGACACCAATGGGTTCCTGAGATCAACCTGTCTTTTCCGGACTCCTGCCCAGGAGAGGCTGAGGGGCCAGGCTACTGATCAGACCTGTATTTGCATATGACTAGTCTCTGACTAATGGGGTGAGTAGAAGGATTGCATGGTTCTTTTCCAGTGTTCCCCAAAAAAGTATGATAGTTTTAACCAATACTGCTTAGAGGGAACACTGTTTATGCAAAACAGATTTTCTAGGTGTGAACAAATAAGACTTGCATTTGCTGTCAGGCAGTGCCCACAGGTGCTGCAAGTTCCCAGAGTTTTTGTTGCTTAGCTTGCTACGGGGCCGACTGCATAAATCATCTCTGTAGACAGACATATATCATTTCAGAACCTCAGCAAGAGGCCAAAGTAAAAAATTATTTCCTGCCAATTCTTTGGATCAGGATATGGTTGGAAGAAAGCAATTGGGTTAATGAGAATAGACCTGAAATAAGGCTGGTCAGCGGTGCAGTGTGTGAACTGGTGGCTAAAACAGTTAGAGAGATAAGGATGTCTCATGGATGCTGTGTGCCTATCATTTGCTACTTCTCCCATTTGACAAGAGCCACATCACCCCTCTTCTGAAACTCAAAGGCTTTCTTGGAGTAAGGAGGTGGGTGAATTATACCCAGTATCTTGAGGGCTTGAAATGACTAACTTGTTATTTCATGTTTGTGAGTTTTGGAGGAAAAATCATTTGCACCACAAATTGATTGTTGTATAGTAATTTGGAGAATGCTGCTGCAGGGACATCTGTGTCACACACTGATGAAGAGACCCAGGGGCAGGTTTAAAGCCAAACCAACATGAGTCAATAGAGGTGACCCTCCTAAAAGATGGCTGTTGACAGAAGTCATTGTAGAATTTGGAAATACTGCTTCTGGACTGTAAAGGAAGTTAGTTTGAAATAGAGCAACCACATGCTTTAAATTTACAAGGCAGAAATAAAATAGGTGACAGAAAGGAGACAGAAAGGACAAAATGTGGCTGTAGAGGGGTTTATAGATGCAATTTGTCTGGGATTCAAACTTTCTTTCCTTGGGAAGCAAAGGGAATTCCAGGGTTATCAGCCCAGAGGAGCAAGGTAATGGGAAGGAACTACTTGGGTAAAAGCATCCACCTTGACCTTCAGGGAAGGAGTAACTTGCAGCCTGGGTAGAAACTTCAAAAAGTCCGTAAGATTTCAAATTTGTAAAGCAAACATTGACCCTGACATCCCTATAGTGTTCTTCCCTATAAAATGTTAATACTGTCACAACAAACACACCACATTTAGTGTGTCTGTTACCTTTTCTCCACTACAAATGATCAGGAATAATACATTTGTCACAGTGCCAAAAACCAAGTCCTCATGCTTGAGAACTGCAAAATAATTCAGATGAGAAAGTGATTATAAGTATGAGAACCTTTAATTAAATGAAAAAATTAGATTAAAAAAAAACCAAAGTCAACATTTCCAATTTTGTTCATCTAGTATGCAACCTTTTAAGAATGATTTTTTTTCAGCCATTAGATATTCTTCAGGTGAGAACTCTTTGTGTAGCTCTGTACCCCATTTTTTAATAGGGTTACTTGCCTCTCTGGAGTTTAACTTCTTGAGTTCTTTGTATATATTGGATATTAGCCCTCTGTCGGATGTAAGGTTGGTAAAGATCATTTCCCAGTTAGTTGGTTGCCGCTTTGTCTTTTTGACAGTGTCTTTTGCCTTGCAAAAACTTTGTAATTTAATGAGGTCCCATTTGTCTATTCTTGATCTTAGAGCATAAGCTATTGGAGTTCTGTTCAGGAAATTCTCCCCTGTGCCCATATGTTCAAGGTTCTTCCCTAGTTTCCCTTCTATTAGTTTCAGTGTGTCTGGTTTTATGTGGAGATCTTTGATCCACTTAGGATTGAGCTTAGTGCAAGGAGATAAGGATGGGTCAATTTGCATTCTTCTGCATGTTGACCTCCAGCTGAGCCAGCACCATTTGTTGAAAAGGCTATCTTTTTTCCACTGGATGGTTTTAGCTCCTTTGTCAAAGATCAAGTGACCATAGGAGTGTGGATTCATTTCTGGGTCTTCAATTCTGTTCCATTGATCTACATGTCTGTTTCATTTAATTAAAGGTTCTCATACTTATAATCACTTTCTCATCTGAATTATTTTGCAGTTCTCAAGCATGAGGACTTGGTTTTTGGCACTGTGACAAATGTAGTCACACAATTTCCAGGAGGAAACGGGAAAGGGGAAGTGATTTGGAATGTAAATTAAAAAATAAAAAAAAAAAAAGAATGATTTTTTTTTTCAGCCCCCTTGCAGAAGTGAATGTGTCACAGTATGGAAATCCATATTTTCTTCCCAAACAACAGACCTTTAAGTTTACTAAGATTAGAAGCATACCCAGCCCAAAGTGTATATTTTAGTAAGATAGCAATCTCTTTTGTAAATAGGCACAACATTTGACTAAGTTATAGCTGACAAGGTAAGAGTAAGGGTGGTACATTACTTCTACAAAATATCCCTGTAAAGGGAGAATGTCGAAGTTTTAGCAAGTTTGCAGTTTCAAGTCTGCACTTTTGTTGGTCTAACATTAAGTTAGTTCCCTAAAAAATGGGATTTTATAAATTGTGAGAAGGATTCATAGAACTTGTAGGGTAGTGCTGTTGCTCTCACATGGATGGTTAGAGCAGGGTCAGGATACAAAGTAACATTAGATCAGGTGAGTGGTACAGGGGATCTGCATGCACAGGGCTTCTGCATAGTCTCTTCCCATAAAGCTGTGGGCCACTTCAACACAGTCTGGATTTGATATGTGATAGTCACATGAAGCACTAGCTACTGCAGAGGGTCACTTGAACCTTGTTTAGAATTTTTTCTCCATTAATTAATTTATCCATTTTACATCCCCATCACTATCTCCTCCTCCATGTCTCCCCTCACACAATCTCTCCTCCTACTGATCCTCCCCTTCTCTTCTGATAGGGTGTTGGCAGTCCCTACTGTTTCCCCCAACCCTGGCATGTAAGCTTCAACTGTCTAGAATTTTTACTGAAGCCTTATCATGTACTTCTCAAGTGGCTGATCTGTAGTTTCTAGTCTCTCTTGTAATTTGAACTAATACCTATAGCCTTAATTCCCCTGGAAATCATAGCAGACATATACTGTGGCCTTCACCTTGAATCACATTGTTAACTCTTTCAGTAACGTCTTAGTTACTGTTCTGTGGCCATGCTAAGAAACCATGACCCAGGAAACGTACAGAAGGAAGAGTTTACCTGGAGCTTATGGTTTCTGAGGGTGAGCCCATGACCATCTTGGTAGGGAGTGTGGCAGCAAGAAAATACAGTGCTGGAGCTGGAACGGTAGCAGAGAGCTTAGGAAGATAACACAGAACAGAAAGACAACCATGAAGCAGAGAGAGCTAACTGGGCATAATGTGGAGCTCTGAAATCTCAAATCAGCCCCAGTCATGCATCTCCTTGAACAAGGCCACACCTCTTAATCCTTCCAAAACATTTCCACCAACTGTGAACCAAGCTTCAAATATATGGGTGAGATTCTCATTCAAACCACCACAAGTGGCTGTAGCTTCCTCTCAAAGACACACCTATCATATAGAGGAATCCAGAGACTGAGGGACATCCTCCTAGTAGCTGAAGACAAAGACCAAACATTTCTTTGGTAAGTTGAATTCTTCACTGTGGAGATTCACAGATTTCTTTGTTTCTTTCTCATCCTACCTAGGCCAGTTTGGAGAGGTGAAGCTCTTAAAGTCATCCTTGAGGGGAAAAAAAAAATCTACATCCAAGAGTTGTTGGAATGGTTTGAGTAGGAACCTGCATCAATCATTGTTGGTTTCATATTGCAGAAGTCACCCACCAGCAGAGACTATTTTATACAAGTGAGAAATGGAAATTTATCTTACTTAAGCCATTTGACTGTTTGTTCCTTGCAATCATTAAATATAATCCTAACTGTAACTGCATGTTCTTGACATTCCAAATTAGAAAGATAATGCCTACACACTTGCTTTAAAAGTGTGCTTATTTTTAAAACTCTCACTAATTATATGAGATATATGATTCCAGTTTTCAACCTCAAGATACACATTTTTTTGTGAGAAGTATTTTAGTTGCATTTGGAAAGATGGCTCTTTATGAAATCAAAAGTTCTATGTTCACGCCAAGTATCTCTAAGTTTCCATCAGTGAATTGCAAGGTCCATTTCTACTAAGAACAAATTTGACTGCTTTAGGTGTGCTCAATTTGGGTGAATGTATATTTTTATCACTGGACTAACACTTCCCATGGTTGTAGTCACTATGCACTTGCATCATGGCGGCCCTCCTCTCCTTCTCATTCCTTGTGAGGGGATCCTTTCCTGATAATCACATTCCACACAGTCCCCTCTTGGTGTGCTTGTTCACTCTGTCCCCATCCAACTGGATCTTTCTTGTCCCATCACTCATAAAACCGAGTTATAATAGCTATAATTCTCTTGCAATCAGTCAATTGCTGCAGTTCACAAATGGTTTATTAGACTGTTAACCTCCATTAGCTGAGGAGTTAGGTCATTAGCTGCCTCTGATAACCATTTCTCAAGGTTTATGACTTAAATGATCATTTAAATACTGACGTTTATTCTTTCATGCGGATTGAAGCAAAGTTCCAAAAGAACTTAAAACTCAGAGTTAAAATGAGTAATATTCATTAAGAGTATCTGTAAACTTGGAGCCCCAATTTAGTTCAGGAACCTGACATTTGTTTTAAAACTTCCAGACTCTGCTGATGTTCATACTCAGATCCAGCCAGGCATCAAGACAGTATTCTCAGTGACAACAAAGGTTTGTTGATTAGGGGTGAGTAGGTAAACTGTTTTCCTTTTACTCTCTAATATTATGATGTAAACTTTGTATCTTCAAAGGCCTGTGACTTTTTGTTGTTATCATTTGCTACCTACACTGGTGCTCCTTGACTTAGGTTGGGGATGTATCTTGATAAATCAATTATAGATAGAAATACTGTAATGAGAAAGGTGAATTTTATACTTTCCCCCTACTGGACATCATTTCTTAGTAATAACGCACTCTTGTAGAGTACTGGATGTTTTCTTTTCTTTAGCATTGCATCTCATTACTGATCCACATCACAAGACATTGTTGTCATGTGATAAGACTTCCTATAAAGATACAACATATATGTCTACTCAACCCATATAGGGAGCCCAGGGAAGACCAAAAATGTGGATAACACCACAATCCAAGTTGTTGAACCAGTAAGTTTTATTGGGATTACTTATAGGGGTATGGGTGAGGGATTATTTATAGGAGTCGAAATGACTCCAAGACACAAAGATCACCCCAGCATGGTGACAGCACACAAAAGCTGGGGATTTCTAGTACACTGCACAGATTATAAGCAGCACAGGAGAGCATTGTTTCCAAGTGACTCAGTTGGTCTAAACCTTTTCCAGGCAGCTCGGCAGATTATTGTTTCTTCCAGGCTGCTGGCCTGGTCTCAGAGTGCTTTTGTAACTTGACTTGTTTGAGAGTAGAGTTCAACACCCTTTATTCCTTACTCTGTGAGGGAGGGACCTAGTGAACCTTTTCAGTTTCAAGGACTTTCTGAAGCCTTTTTGAGTTGTTTACCTTCTGGCTAAAGGTGATACCCTGCAGGAAAAAAAAAATGTTTCAAACATTTTTTTGTATAGAAATACAACAATTGACTATTGCTACCTCAGGAAGAGATTTAAATTTCAAATTCTATTTGTGGTTTTCACAGAACACATATGGACTTTTCTACCAGTACATAAAATAAAGTGCAATGCTAAACTGAATCACTGTGAACTAGAGACCATCAATACTTATTAATAATTTTCTATGGTAAGAAGTGAAGACTAAGTCAGGCGTAGAGGTAGGGACTTGTAATCACAGTAACTGACTCAGGAGGATGAGGCAGGAACATCTAAAATTCAAGATTTGCTTGGGTTGTGGAGTCAGTTCAAGTTTAGCCTGGGCAACATAGTGAGACTTAGGCTAAAAATCTATAAAGCAAAAAATCAAGCTGGGGATATAACTTGGAGGGAGACGACTGCCTAACACTCACTATCACAGAAAACATAACAAGACAAAGAAAAGAAGACTGGGCAAATCTAGGGGTGAAGAGAACAACTCAGCCAACCATTGAACTGAGCACAGGGTCCCCAGTGGAGGAGCTAGAGAAAGGAACCAAGAAGCACCATAGGAGGAACAACAATATGAACTACCCAGTACCCCCAGAGCTCCCAGGACTAAACCATCAATCAAAGAGTACACATGGAGGGACTCATGGCTCCAGACACATATGCAGCAGAGAATGGCTTTGTTGGACATCAAAGGGCGGAGAGGCCCTTGAACCTAAGAAGGCTAGATGCCCCATTAGAGGGGAATGCTAGTACAGGGAAGCAGGAGTGGGTGGATTGGTGAGCAGGGCAAAGGGGGATGGATTAGGGGATTTTCAGGGGGAGGCAGGAAAGGAGACAACATTTGAAATGTAAATAAAGAATATATCTAATAAAAATAAAGGAAAATAGTCTAACCTTTATTCAGCATGACTCCTAAAAAGAATAATAGATTGAGTTTCTCAGGGTGATTTGACACAGCATTCCATTCCAACCTTACTGGTTCTCTGTTGCTTGTACAATGGAAATTTTATGGGAGGGGAAGAAGGTGGGTTAGGGTTACTAACTCATGTAGTACTGTTTTCATATTTATGAGGTTGATACTAACATTTTTTATTTTTAGATATTTTGAGAATGAAATGAGATAGCATATGTGAACACATGCACGAATGGAGTGAAAGATAAAACAAATAGGCTGCCTATTTCTGTCCTAAAATATGGCCAGAAATAAATGTTTTTAGAATGTGGAAATTTTCTTCTCTGCTTATTTTCCTCATTTAAATATTTTCAATTGTGTAAACCTTATACAAATTTGTCACAGGACTAGAAAATCTACTTTTGTTGTTGAGGAGAACTGCATTAGGTTTGTTTTAATTGATTTGGCTCATGTGTGAAAGTATATCTATTAAAGAAAACAAATCATGAATCATTTTTTATTCTTCACTCTGCCTGGGACTATGCTCCCTAAACATTAGAATAACTATTTGTTAAATTCCTCAAATAGACTGGGATTAATGGTGAATCTATTTTCTGTGACACTCCCTTCATGAGATGCTTAGCAAGTACATTTATTTATTTGTTTATTATTGTTAGGTCATGAAACAGTATATTTCTTCTTGTATCCATTGCAATTCCTCACATTATGCCTTGACTATAATGCAGCCTTACCTCCCAAAGCAATGTGATGTAATGCTATGTTGATTTCTTATTTTTGCTGGAACAGTAGTAATAGGAACTCTGAGATGTGGTACAAATTATAAGGATGCTGAAATAAGTAGATCCGTAGAGTGTACCTTTGAAGATTATACCTATCTTTCTGTTTCTTTGCTTCTTGTCCACCATGGAGTGGCTGCTACGCATCCCTGATGCTATGATGTTCTTCCTTACCACAGACCCAGACTCCACAGAATCAAGGCCTGTGGACTGAACTTTTTCAAACCATGAACCCAGATAAGCAATTCCTACCTTAGCTTGACTTTTGTTGTAATTTTGGGCATAGCAATAAAATCTGACACCCCTTCCTCCTATTTTACATTTGTAATGGTTTCAGATCCATGTGGGCTTCATATATTGAGGACGGTGTATCTCTGGACAAATTCGCTTCTTAAGATTTTAGGGGAACAGTTTCACCTTGCAGCCTTATGCATCTAAGCAAAGTAGGTGACTTGGACTTTTACAGATTTTTTTTTCATCTAAGAATGGGAGGACAATATGTAAGCCTTTATATGTCAGAGCTAAAAGTATCTGCCATTTTGCAATAAGACACTTTACTGCAGAAACTAATTGAAAATGAATTAAGGTTTGATTTATCAGATGTAGCCAAAGTCTAAAGAATTAAGTTAAATTTAAAAGTGTCATTATTCATTTCAAATATTCGATGTAGGTCCAGATCATCTCTTCACTGCCCCCATGACTTTAAAGTGAATGCCAATTTATTCAATAGTCTTTGAGATGGGAAGATTTGATCACTGAAAAGGTTGGGGACTATTGTATAGGCATAAATTTTTCTCAACATACGTTAGTAAGGGTTCAACCTTTCCTCTAGCCACTACCCACCAGTCATAGTGGAAGAGAAAACTTACTAGAACATGGGGAAAGTAGACCTGTTTAGAAACAGTTCTTTGGGTGCGAGTCCCATCTTCATTATCGGAATATTAGCAGTTTAGTCTAGTAGCAAACATCAAATAGAATCAGAAGCTGGGGTACAGTTCTCTTGGCAGACACCACACAGGAACCAGTAGCTGCAGTCCAGTCCACTTGGCAGACACCACACAGGAACCAGCAAGGGCAGTTCAATCCAGAAGAAAGCTCAAGACTAGCCAATTGCCAACAGGCCTGAGGCTGCTGCCATGGAAGCATCACGAAGCTACAGGAACCTCACAAGAAGTTCTTTGTGAACCTCTCTCTATGGCAACACCACAAGTGGAGTTCAGCAATGCAGTGTAAGGAGAAACAATACATGTGTGTCACTGGCAGCAAATAGCGAGGTAGAGCAAAACAAACCAATACTTGAGCTCCCATGTCTGTGGGGTCATATTTATATTCTTTCTGAACATCATGTGTCCTTTCACAGGTTTGCTCTAGCAAAACATCCTTTCACCTGTGTCTGCTTCAGGAAAATATTCTTTCATATGTCCACTTTAGTAAAACATCCTTTTTACCTGTGTACCCCAGTGAAATATCTTTTGACATAACTGACTTTCCAAAGAAACTGCAAGTTTAAACTCTGTTACTGGGTTCTATATCAATGTAGTAAAAAAATGCATCAGTCATCAGTATCTTTTTTAAAATACTGGGGCAAAAATCTGCACTAAAAGTGACATGCTATCTGTGGGATATTTTCATCTTATTACATAGTAGCATTTGTAATAGACTAAATCATGGCACCCTAGTCCCTGGTATTGAGGATATACTAATCTTACCTTACTAATATGGGGCATATTGCAGATGTGATTCAGTTACAGGTTTGGAAATGTCGAGATTATACTTAGTTAAATGACTAGGCCCAGTGTGATCATAGGAGTCTCTCAGAGTGTAAAAGATATTCAGAAACAGAGAGAAGAAAAGTCACATGAAGGGAATGGTTTTGAAGGTGTTATATGCAAAGTGCATATACATTTGAGATGTTCCTGTCTCTGAGGATAGAGAAAGAGAGCAGAAGACAAACCAGAGTGGAGAAATAGGTGAAAATTAATTCTCTGTGATCAGCGCTAAAGTAAATAAATTGCATTTCTCACACTTATGACTTGGAAAATAAAATTCAAATATTTAAAATCCCAGTTGCCAAAATGAATAACAATAATTACAGGAAGACAGATATATATGGTCATCCTAATTACCATGTTTTTGCTTTTGCATTATAATTAGCCTTACATTATTATTATTTTTTAAATGTGAAGGAAGGACTTTCCCAGCTGGTTTTAGGCCTTTAATGTTCTGAGGATAATTATATCTTCTAAGCAACACTGTCCAGAATCTGAGAAAAGGAGAATTAGATGCTGAGTCGCTTACACTGAGAAGGGAATCCAATGACAGGCTTGCTGAAGTCGGCTCTCAAGGCCTTTGTTAGCTACTGAGCCAGCAGAGGAAAAAAATACACTGTACTGTGTCATTGGCAGGGATGACTGTCCATGCTGGCAGTTGTGCCTTCCCCAGTGTGTGTTATACTTTCTCAACCCTGGTAAAGGTTAAAGCTTAATATTGAGGGCAATTACACCCTAAGTGGTTATTGAACAGAAGGCTATGGATTTCTCCACCAAGATTACCAATCCTTCATTGTCAGCTAGAGTTTATGGTTGGTCTCAATATTGTTCTAAACTAAATACATAAAGAGCCACCACTGTCTCAGGCAGATCATTGACAAGACTACAGAGAGGCAATGAAGGGGCTTGCTATAGCATAACTCTGCCTGTAAAGGAACAGCAATGGTTCACTTTTATTAAGTAAGAAGCCAATTGCACAGTATGCCACGATGGGACATCCTTTCTGATCATAGTCTGAGAGCAATTAGGATGGGTTGCAAGCTCTTGGAGGGGTCTTACTTGCCTCTTTTACTGGGTACTGTGATTGCATTTACTATTTGCTAGGGCTTTGAGATAAGTTCCCTTGGTAGCAGTTTCTGGAAGCTAATTAAGTATCGCATAGAAAATTATATCCCTATATCTGCTTTAAATTTGCTGCCCGTTCATTTGGAGCAGCCCCTGTTTCTGACATGATAGGATCGTGAAATTAGATGTAATTTATAGCTCACTTCTGTACCATTTATTGCTTTATGGCTTTGGAAGGATAGAGCTTCCAGTTGTTAATAAAGTCCCCTCAAAACAAGGGGATAACAAGATAAAAATGCCCCCCTTTTGTGCTTTGGTGATGGCAGAATCAAAGCTTTCATTTAGATCCATCTCATTATCATCATTGTATACTATACTGGGTGTGCAAAGGGCAGAGGTTCGTAGGGCTCCTTTACAAATCATGTTTCTCTTAAATAGAGAAGTCTTCTTGCCTGACCACCATGATCAAATCAGCTACTTAGAACCCAGGTTTACATAGGTTGTTCTTGTGATGGCTCTCTTCCCAAGATTTAGCTCCTCCTTTGCTTTCTTGAGCTGGTGTCTAGAAGTTTCTGCTAGATTATCCTAGTTCAGAGTTCTTGTTAAAATACATTAGCTTTCAAATGGCTGCAAAACTAATTAAGATTGACTTAACCCAGTTATGAATCTTCATTTGGGACCTGGTACATTATCATTGGATAAGATAGGGGTCCTTATCTCTCAGAAGGATGGGACGACCTGATGGATGAGCTTCTACAATCAGTGGCCATGGGTACTTTCTCATCATGGCTTCTTCGCAATATCTTGACACTCCTTGACCTCCATGTTGTCATGGTTTCCTACCTAGGATTCTACCTATCAGGTTATTTGAAGGTTTCTTTTTTCTTACCCAGTTTCTCTCTACTGGAGTGTGGTTGTACCCTACATAAAACTAAGGGAATCTTTTCCCAAAATACCTTGCTATATCTGTGCCCCTAAGGTTCTGTACTCAAACAGCTCTTTCACAATGTCTGTAGCTCATTTCTGTATGAATGTTGAGCTAGGTCCCGGAGTTCACTTGAGAGTAGATATCAGTGCCTCCTAAAACCTACATTATCTGGCAGGTGGTCTTTCATTTACACAAATCCCATTTTAAGCACCATTGAGCAGTGTGCACCATGAACAATATGTATTAACTAGCCCTAACTAAAGTTGAAGTTATGATTTTGAAGAGATAAGTCTTAGTTCAGGTTAATGATATCGATGAATATTCTAGTAATATTTTAACTTAGGAAAATATTCAAATCTTTTTTTTTTTGTGGTGTGGGGTTATGGGGCAGTTTTCTTTGGACAATAAAGTTGGAATGTAATGGAAACAAGCCCTAGGAGAAGCATCTAAGTGTGGAAACTGGTCATGTCTATCAGGAAAATATGCTTTTATTAATTAATTCATATTTCAGGCAATATGAGGAAAATTAAGCAGGCAAAAGCTACAATTGTAATGATGGGAAAATAATCAGAATCATCAAATATGAGTCACATATCTATATAGCTTCTCAAGGGCAGGTGGAAAGGAAGGTAAGCAAATACACAGGAAAAATAAATGAGTAACTGTAATCACACTTGTCCACAAATATGTTTGCTGATAATATAAATGTGTGGACTGAATTATCAGTGTCAAATAGCTTTGATTGCAGATAACAGCTTAGATTTCCCATGTTTCTATCTCCTCCCTCTCTCAGTCATAGATGACCCCAGTGTCATGACTCACTCTATTACAGCCCTGACACTGTGGGGGATGCTGTTTGCTTGACTATTGTATCCCTCCCTCTGCAGAAGTTAGTGTATTTGTTCATTTGGAATAGAAATAAAGCAGTGTGATAAGGTGTCTGTGACCCTAATGATGCCTACTGGTCCTGTCTGTGCAAATGAGTGAGTTAGACATCATAGGCAACTGAAGAACGCCAACCTGTTGAAGTGCTACAAGCTAATCAGAATTGTTGTAAGCCAGGAGCAGTAACCAAATGAAGGATGAAGTGGGGTTCAGGAAGGTAGTACGACATAGCCAAGTCACAAGTATGTATAGAAGCAAGACGGCTAAAATAAACAGGCTGTGTTACATTGTATAAATGTATGAAATATTTCAGGAATAAAGAATAATAATAGGAAACTATCCTAAACTGTATGGTGGTCTTAAAAATATACAAGTCACATCAAGAAGTTAAACTCCAGAGAGGCAAGTAACCCTATTAAAAAATGGGGTACAGAGCTACACAAAGAGTTCTCACCTGAAGAATATCTAATGGCTGAGAAGCACCTAAAGAGATGTTCATCATCCTTAGTCATTAGGGAAATGCAAATCAAAACAACCCTGAGATTCCATCTCACACCAGTCAGGATGGCTAAGATCAAAAACACAGGAGACAGCAGTTGTTGGCGAGGATGTGGAGAAAGAGGAACACTCCTCCACTGCTGGTGGAATTGCAGGCTGGTACAACCACTCTGGAAAGCAGTCTGGCGGTTCCTCAGAAAACTGGGCATGACACTCCCGGAGGATCCGGCTATACCACTCCTGGGCATATACCCAGAGACTTTACCCGCATGCAATAAGGACACATGCTCCACTATATTCATAGCAGCCTTATTTATAATAGCCAGAAGCTGGAAAGAACCCAGATGTCCCTCAATGGAGGAATGGATTCAGAAGATGTGGTATATCTACACAATGGAATACTACTCTGCAATTAAAAACAATGAATTCATGAAATTCCTAGGCAAATGGTCAGAACTGGAAAATATCATCCTTAGTGAGGTAACCCAATCACAAAAGAACACACATGGTATGCAGTCACTGATAAGGGGATATTGACCCAGAATCTCGGAATACCCTAGACACAATCCGCATATCAATAGATTTCTAAAAAGATGGAAGGAGAGACCCCTGGTCCTGGAAATACTGGATGTAGGGGAACGCCAGGACAGAGTAAGGAGAGGGGGTTGAACAGAGAAAAGAGGGAGGGAAGGGGGCTTATGGGACTTTCGGGGAGGGAGGAAACGGGAAAGGGGAAGTGATTTGGAATGTAAATTAAAAAAATAAAATAAAATAATAAAAAAAAATTCTTAGGTTACGTTTTAGATTGCAGAGGACAGTACCTCAAAAACCAAGCCCTTTCTTACAACCAATGTATATATTTTCTCTATATGTTGATATCACACAATGACTCATACATTATTTGCTTATGTGTGTACATGTATGTATATGTACATGCATAAAGAAGCCAGAGGTCAACCTTGCTTGTCTTCCTTTACCACTTTTTACCTTGGTTCTTGAATGAGGATCTTTCAGTGACCTTGGACTGAGTAGACTGGACTGGCTGGCCAGAGATCCTCCCTTGCCTCTTCCTTGCTAGTGAGGGATTATGGGTACCAGCTCTAGCATCTGAATTTTTATGTAGGTGTTGGGGGCTCACATTCAGACTCTCCTTGCATGGCAAGCAGTTGTTTGCCTAAACCATCTCCTTAGCCCTACTATGTCCTTGATGTGTCTGGTAGCCCATATACCTTTGAAGGTTAATCCATATTATAATGGATATCAAGAATGTACATTTTTGTGTTTTTACCCAGTTAATAGACATATGGGCATTCCCCATATTTTGGCTACTGTGAGTATAAAGAAATATTGACTCATTTGAGTTCCTGCTTTTAATACTTCTGAGGTATTTAACCTAGGAGTGGAATTGCTAGTTTATATATGATAATCCTATATTTAAGTTTTTGAGAAATCACTAGATAGGTTTTCTCAGTGGCTCTGTCATTTTATTAATACTTTCCCTTTAGCAATGAGGAAACCCTTTATTTTGTCCAAGTTAAAACACATAGCAATTGCAGTAAATATAGAAAAATCTGTTATGGTTTTATATGCATTTTCCCAATGACTAGTGGTTCTGGGAACATTCTTAAAGTGTGTCTCATATTCACAAATTCACATATGTTGTGTCTGGGGAGGTTTCTATATAACTCTTCTTTAAAGTTGACTCTCCCCATTCTTGTTGATGTATATGTCTTCATTTTTATTCTGAATTTTAAGGTATCATTATCTGTATGATTTTAAGAGTTTTTAAACTTTATTGATGCTATTTTGGATGTACAAAAGTTGGCAATTATACTAAGCATATTATCAAACTGCCTTTTTTTAACCAGTGAATAAACTTGTATATTGTTAAAGCCATACAGTTTAGGATATTTTCATATCATTATTCTTTATTCTTGAGAGTTTCATACATTTTTACAATGAAATGCATTTATACCCAGAGAAGTCCTCATCAGTCATGGTTCTTTTTGCAGTGGACTGTGGTCAATACAGCAACTCACAACATGCTAAGTACAGAGAATGAGTGACTGGGGGCATGGAGCTCTTCGCTAAGAGAGCCATTTATTTCATGCACCCTATTCCTTTTCCCCAGCTCAAAGGCCATCATGGAAGAGGAGGAAGAAGGATTATAAGAGCTAGAGGTACAGGAGGACTGCTGTAAAATAGTGTCTCTGGGATAAAACAGCTGATTCACTTATATGCTCTCTGCAGCTGTGGTTGCTTGCACGAGACCTGAACAAGATTGGACCCATCACCATTTACCATGGGGAAGAGGTAAGACATCATGAGACCTCACCCCTCTATGAGAGAATATTGACAGTTAATCCTGTCTAGGCCAAGAAAGGTCTTTTCTCAAGTGATGTGGCCATTGATAAATTGCCCATGATTTTGTATATAACTACCACCCATGCCCATACAGTTAACCCTATTTAAACTCAATGGATCATCATATACACCAAAAAGACATGAAAGTAGGAGGGAGACTTTGGAAAATTGAAGGTTTTCAGAGTAAGAGACAAGGGAGAAGGGATAGAGCAGTCAGAGGAGTGTAAGAAAAACTAAAATCTATTATATACATGAATGAAACTGTTAAAGAATGAAATTTAAATTACAATTTCCAATTTATTTATCTTGCTGTTTTTACTCAGTATTCCATATAAAGGACTATACTTACCCTAGAGTTAGTGACCAAATTTTATCAAACAACTATTCTCCCAACAAAGAGGCCAATTTGGTTTAGGAAAAGCATTTTATTTGCATGGAATAGCAAGATACAATAACCTTTTGCTGGTAATCATGATGCAGAGCCACATGCGCCTTCCTACTGGAATTGAAACCAAGAAAATAAGTTCTAGCATTGCTGTTAGGTATCTTTCAGTACAAATAGAGAACATGCCAGCAACCAGAGAAGACTTAAGACATGGAGAATAAATATCTTTGGAGAGAAGACTACACAGTGAACAACTTCTGAGTCTGAATGGAAGTCCAAGGCTCATATTGTTCTTGAACTTCAATCAATAATTCTCCTTTTTGCTTAAGCCAACTTGGGTTGATTTGCCAACACTTGTGATTGAAAGAGCCCTACACAACCAGCAACTATCTGTGTGTCTTTGTGTGTGTGTGTGTGTGTGTGTGTGTGCATGTGCATGTAATGGGAATGAACCTAGAACTTCACACATGTCTTATAACACCAAGTTAAACAATGGGTCTCTTGATTTTGAGATGCATATGTCTGACTTTGGAACTGGAAAATAAAGGCATTGTAGGAAAAGTAATTATTTCCAAGGTCACAAAGCATCTTCCCCAAATCAGTAAGTTTGGGAGTTTAGTTCTAATATAGAAAAATCACTCTTTTTCATAAACAAAAGGCTGATGATATCCTCTTAGGCTTGTTCAGACCTGAAAACTCTAATATTAAAGAAAGGAACCTACATCTTTAGGTAAATTTGTTCACATGCTCACCCTGCTGAGCTGTGGATGGACTGGAAGATGGCTATACTCACAGTTGCTGTCCTATAAGATCTGCAAATTATTCTTCACAGAGGAAATTAAACTTGGCTAAAAGTAAGCTTTAGGCAGTTTTAAGATATTGAATAGTTCCCTTTCCTTCTTTCTGTAACATCTCAAGTTCACGAACTCATTTTCTTTGGCTCACATTTTATCATCTCCCTAACAGATGGGGTTATTACCCACATCCTGGCTAGGAGAGCAATGTTAGATCGACGCTTTCTTTTGGACAGTTCTTTTTCTCCTGCAGGCTACATTCAACTGGCACACACTGGCTTAATGGAAAAGATGACTTTTCACACTGTAGAGACTTAGTTTCCATTCCTTTCTTTGTTCCTGTTGCTTTCCCTCCCTCTTCTTCCCCTTCTTGTCTCTTCTCTCTCTTCCCTTTCTTCCTATCAAAAAAGAGATTTCTTCATTTTTGTCTTATATGTGTTGTGACTGCATGCATGTAAGTGTACCATGTGCATGCCTTTTGCCAGCAGAGGCCAGCAAAGGAGATGCAGACAGACACTTGTGAGTATCAAGTGGGTGCTGGGACCAAACCTACGTCTTCTGCAAGAGCTGTAAATGCTTTTAACTTGTGAGTCACCTCTCCAGCCTTTTTCCTTCCTTTTCTTAGAGAAAAGTCATGTCAGAGTCCTTTACTCCTACCTCCTTCTAACGAAGAAGTGTTTTAAGTCATCATTTGCTTGAAATGATAAAATAATTAAAAAATAAAATTGGAATCCTACAGAGGCAGAATTTATAGATAGGAAAAGCAAAACTAAAATGTTTGCATGAAGAATAGACTATCAAAGGGGTTGCTACAAACTGCACAGTGATTCTCTTTCTTTCTTTCTTTCTTTCTTTCTTTCTTTCTTTCTTTCTTTCTTTCTTTCTTTCTTTCTTTCTTTCTTTCTTTCTTTCTTTCTTTCTTTCTTTCTTCTACATCTATACTGCTACTCCCTCCTGGTCCCCCCTCACAGAATCACTCTCCCTATCCTTTCTTCCCTTCTCCTCTGAGAGAGTGGGGAAACCCCTGTGTATCTCCCCACCATAGCATATCAAGTCTCTATAGGGTTAGGCCCATCCTCTCCCACTGAGGCCACAAGTCAGCCCTGTTGGGGAACAGATACCACAGGCATGCAACAGTTTTAGGGACAGCCCTCCGTTCCAGTTGTTGGGGTACCCACATGGAAACTTGAGCTGCACATCTGCTACGTGTTAATCAGGGGCCTTAGTCTAGCCCGTGAATGTTCTTTGGTTGGTGATCCAGTCTCTGGGAGTCCTCAAGGGTCCAGGCTAGTTGACTCTGTTGGTCTTCCTGTGGAGTTCATATTCCTTTCATTGCCTTGAATCCTTCTCCCAACTCTTTGATAAGAGTCCCTGAGCTCCACCCAACATTTGACTATGGTTAATTGCATCTGTTTCAGTCAGCTGTCTCAGAAGACAGTTATGTTAGGCTCTTGTCTACAAGCATAGCAGAGTATTGTTAATAGTGTCAGGGATTGGTGCTTGCCCTGGGATGGGTCTAAAGTTAGGTCAATTAATGGTTGACTATTCCTTCAGTCTTTGCTCCATTTTTGTCTCTGCGTTTCTTT
Organism: Tokudaia tokunoshimensis; assembly: GCA_036184795.1. NCBI lineage: Eukaryota > Metazoa > Chordata > Mammalia > Rodentia > Muridae > Tokudaia > Tokudaia tokunoshimensis. The sequence continues at coordinate 107,889,040 of BTHU01000012.1, forward strand.
TAGTCAGGACAGATTTTGGGTCAAAAGTTTTGTCTGTGAGTTGGTGTCCTTATCCCTCAACTGTGTGGTTCTGCCAGTCTACAGAAGGTTCCATATCTTCACTGCTATGTGTCTCAGCTAAGGCTACCTACATTGACTCCTGGGAGTCTCCCTCGTATTAGGTCTCTGGTACTTCCTAGCTATTTCCCTCCCCCCTCCCCCCTTGCCCACTCCTGGCAGCTTCAGATTTCCATTTATTCTGGTCTTTTGGCCCTCTCTCCTATCTCTCACCACACCTCGAATCCTGACCCCTCCATTCCCTCCTCATTACCTCTCCCACTCAATTCCCTCCCTTCCTTATTCTTTCTCCTGTGACTATTTTATTTCCCCTTCTAAATTAGATTCAAGCCTCCTTGCTTGGGGCTTCCTTTTGTTTAGTTTCTTTAGACCTTCGGAGTGTATCATGGGTATCCTGTACTTTATGGCTAATATCTATTTATCAGTGCGTACATACCATGCCTGTCCTTTTGGGACTCAGTTACCTCTCTCAGGATATTTTCTAGTTCCATTCATTGACCTGAAAAACTCATGATGTCCTAGTTTTTAAGAGCTAAATAGTATTCCATTGTGTAGATATACCACATTTTCTGTAACTATTCTTTGGTTGAAAGATATCTGGTTTGTCTTCAGTTTCTGGCTATTATGAGCAAAGCTGCTATGAACATATAGGAACACATGTTCTTGTGGTATGGTAGAGAATCTTTTGGGTATATGCCCAGGAGCAGTGTAGGTGCTAAAAAGAAGATATATTCTTTTGTTTTGGGGTAAAAAGTTCCATACATATGGGTTAGATTCATTTGTTTCATTATATCTGTGTGTTTCATTATTTTTCTACTTAGTTTCTGTTTCAGTGACCTGTCCATTGATGAGAGTGGGGTGTTTTTAAGTTGAATTTCTTTAAGAGATTTTTTTTTATTTCTTCTTTAAAAGCCTCTATCATCTTCATAAGATAAGATTTAAGGTCACAGTCTTGCTCTTCAGATGTGTTAGGCTATCCAGGGCTTGCTGTAGTAGGAGAGTCGGGTTCTAATGGTGTTATATTGCAAGGGCTTTTGTTGATTTTGTTATTGTGCTTGCCTTTAGCCATCTAGCTGTCTCTAGTGTTGGCAGGCCTGGTGGGCCTGGGAGTGGTAAGTCTCTGGAATTGGTTGTCCCAGGTGGCAGCAGGCCTCCCAAAGGCAGACAGAGCTGTACTTGGGGTGTGGAATGCAGATCTTCAGTTGCAGATAGAGATATTGTCTGGAAGATGGAGCTGGTTATTTTGGTGTGCGCAGGCCTCCCAGAAGGCAGGCAGAGCTGTGGGTTGTGAAGTGGGGTAACAAGCTGAGTTTGAAGGCTGAGATGTGGACTGGAAGGAAGATGGAGCTCTGATCTCACCAGGTCAGATCTCACTGGGCTTGCTGTGGGCTGAGCAGGTGGAGGATTAGGATGTGGGTGTCTCACCTTGTTGTCCTGGATGTGAGCAGACCTCGTAGGAGGTAGGCAGAGCTGTGGGCTGGGGAGTAGGGTGCTGATCTGATATTGCAGCTAGAGGTGTGAACCAGAAAGAAGGTCTGCATAGTGATTCTTGACTACACTGCTGCAATCCAAACAAGACCTTAATGGTCCCATTCCTCTGGCTCTGTCAGCTTGAGATGTATGGTGGAGCTGAAAGTTCTTAAAAGCAACCCACACAGGTGGTTCTCAAGCTTTTCAGATGTAAGTATTCCTTGAAAAAAATGACATCCTGCAAGTCTGATTCTCTAGGCTCAGGTATGACTGAATATATAATGAATTATATTATATATGAATATATAATCTATATTCATAAGAAGCCTCTGAGTAAGACTGTGAATAAATCCTCAACTTGATTCTCAACTAGATTTTTAAAAATCTATAATTCTAATTTTATTTTTTTGAGTAAAATAGAATTACTTTTTTCTCTTCTTTTCTTTCCTTTCTCTAACTGGTCCCATGTTCATCCTTCCCTCCTCAAATTCATGACCTCAATTCATATATATATATATATATGCATATATATATGTATATATATATACACAAATATATATATATATACACACATATATATATGTGTATGACTAAATGGACTCAGAAGATTATATAACATGTGTATATAAATATTGAGTATATATGATATTTGCACATGTATATACATATACTTACATACATATACACATTATATATATGTACACACATACACACACATATATATACAATATATACATACACACATGCATATGCATATACAACCTGCTGAGTACTTTTAGTGTAGCCTATATATATATATATATATATATATATATATATATATGTATACACACACATACATAATTTCAAAGCTGACCACTTTTCAAAACCTATTGTCAGATAAAGAATGTTAGGATATGTGATGGTTTGTATATGCTTGTCCCAGGGAGTGGCACTATTAGAAGGTGTGGCCTTGTTGGAGGAAGTGTGTCACTGTAGGGTTGGGCTTAGAGATCTTCCTCTTAGATGCCTGAAGATGCTCAGTCTATTCCTAGTTTCCTTTGGATAAAGGTGTAGAACCCTCAGCTCCTCCTGCACCATGCCTGCCTGGATGTTGCCATGCTTCTGCCTTGATGACAATGGACTAAACCTCTGAACCTGTAAGCCAGGCCCAAGTAAATGTCTTTTATAAAACTTGCATTGGTCATTGGTGTCTGTTCACAGAAGTAAAACCCAAATTAATACAGGACAGTCATGGACTTTGCCAAGGTCATACGACTACAATTAGTAACAGAATTGGAGCAGTAAGATAGTTATTCCTCCTTGAAGTTGAATAACAGTGATTGTTTTGCTTATCTTTAATTTTTAAAATTGTACTATTTATTTTGTATGTGTGGTGTCTGTGTCCACACATGTGTGTCCCTGTCTATGGATGTAGAGGATGGCTTGTGGGAGTTGGTTCTCTTCTTTTACTATGTAGGTCCTGGGGATCTAGCTCAGGTCATCGGTTTGTCAAAAAGAACCATGTACCATCTTTCTGACCCTTTCTTGGTTTTGAGATAAGTATTTTTTTATGTATCTTATGAGGACCTCAAATTCACTATGTAGCAGTGACTGCCCTTGAACTCTCCTGCCTCAGTTTACTGAATGCTGGGATTATGGGCTTGTGCTGTTTTGCTGAATTCAATTGTGATTCTTAATGAACCATGACATGTTAGAATCCTTTAGAATGTCTTTAAAAATATCCTAGTTGGGTTCCTTTTTGCAAAAACTACTGCCTTAGATGTGAATGGATTGTTTAAGTTAGAATGCTTCTTGGGAGATGGTCACTGCATTTTACTAAATAAATATTTTTATTTTATTTTTGTAGTATGTTTCTTCTGTTAATTTTTTTTAATTTTCTAAGTTTTTTTTTAATTTACATTCAAAATCATTTCCCCTTTCCTGTTTCCTCCCTCCCCGAAAGTCCCATAAGCCCCCTTCCCTCCCTCTTTTCCCCATTCAACCCCCTCTCGCTTCTCTGTCTTGGCATTCCCCTACATTCAGTCTTTCCAGGACCAGGGGTCTCTCCTTCCATCTTCTTGGAAATCTATTGATATGCAAATTGTGTCTAGGGTATTCCGAGATTCTGGGTTAATATCCCCTTATCAGTGACTGCATACCATGTGCGTTCTTTTGTGATTTGGTTACCTCACTAAGGATGATATTTTCCAGTTCTGACCATTTGCCTAGGAATTTTGTGAATTCATTGTTTTTAATTGCAGAGTAGTATTCCATTATGTAAATATACCACATCTTCTGAATCCATTCCTCTGTTGAGGGACATCTGGGTTCTTTCCAGCTTCTGGCTATTATAAATAAGGCTGCTATGAACATAGTGGAGCATGTGTCCTTATTGCATGCAGGTAAAGCCTCTGGGTATATGCCCAGGAGTGGTATAGCCGGATCCTCCGGGAGTGTCATGCCCAGCTTTCTTAGGAACCACCAGACTGCTTTCCAGAGTGGTTGTACCAGCTTGTAATCCCACCAGCAGTGGAGGAGTGTTCCTCTTTCTCCACATCCTCGCCAACAACTTCTGTCTCCTGTGTTTTGATCTTAGCCATTCTGACTGGTGTGAGATGGAATCTCAGGGTTGTTTTGATTTGCATTTCCCTAATGACTAAGGATGATGAACATCTCTTTAGGTGCTTCTCAGCCATTAGATATTCTTCAGGTGAGAACTCTTTGTTTAGCTCTGTACCCCATTTTTTAATAGGGTTACTTGCCTCTCTGGAGTTTAACTTCTTGAGTTCTTTGTATATATTGGATATTAGCCCTCTGTCGGATGTAAGGTTGGTAAAGATCATTTCCCAGTTAGTTGGTTGCTGCTTTGTCTTTTTGACAGTGTCTTTTGCCTTGCAAAAACTTTGTAATTTAATGAGGTCCCATTTGTCAATTCTTGATCTTAGAGCATAAGCTATTGGAGTTCTATTCAGGAAATTCTCCCCTGTGCCCACATGTTCAAGGTTCTTCCCTAGTTTCCTTTCTATTAGTTTCAGTGTGTCTGGTTTTATGTGGAGGTCCTAGATCCACTTGGAATTGAGCTTAGTGCAAGGAGATAAGAATGTGTCAATTTGCATTCTTCTGCATGTTGACCTCCAGCTGAGCCAGCACCATTTGCTGAAAAGGCTATCTTTTTTCCACTGGATGGTTTTAGCTCCTTTGTCAAAGATCAAGTGACCATAGGAGTGTGGATTCATTTCTGGGTCTTCAATTCTGTTCCAGTGATCTACATGCCTGTCACTGTACCAATACCATGCAGTTTTTAACACTATTGCTCTGTAGTACAGCTTGAAGTCCAGGATACTGATTCCCCCAGAGGTTCTTTTACTCTTGAGAATAGTTTTAGCTTTCCTGGGTTTTCTGTTATTCCAGATGAATTTTTGAATTGCTCTTTCTAACTCTATGAAGAATTGAGTTGGGATTTTGATGGGGATCACATTGATTCTCTATATTACTTTTGGCAAGATGGTCATTTTTACTACATTAATCCTGCCAATCCATGAGCATGGTAGATTTTTCCATCTTCTGAGGTCTTCTTCAATTTCTTTCTTCAGAGACTTGAAGTTCTTGTCGTACAGATCTTTCACTTGTTTGGTTAGAGTCACGCCAAGATACTTTATATTGTTTGTGGCTATCGTGAAGGGTATCATTTCTCTTACTTCTTTCTCAGCCTGCTTATCCTTTGAGTATAGGAAGGCTACTGACTTGCTTGAGTTGATTTTATATCCAGCCACTTTGCTGAAGTCGTTTATCAGCTGTAGGAGCTCTCTGGTGGAGTTCTTTGGGTCGCTTAAGTATACTATCATATTGTCTGCAAATAGTGATAGTTTGACTTCTTCCTTTCCAATTTGTATCCCTTTGACCTCCTTTTGTTGTCTAATTGCCCTAGCTAGAACTTCAAGTACTATATTGAAAAGATATGGAGAGAGAAGGCAGCTAGTCCCTGTCTAGTCCCTGATTTTAGTGGGATTGCTTCAAGTTTCTCTCCATTTAGATTGATGTTGGCTACCAGTTTGCTGTAAATTGCTTTTACTATGTTTAGATATGGGCCTTGAATTCCTGATCTTTCCAAGACCTTTAGCATGAAAGGATGCTGAATTTTGTCAAATGCTTTCTCAGCATCTAATGAGATGACCATGTGGTTTTTTTCTTTGAGATTGTTTATATAGTAGATTACATTGATGGATTTCCTTATATTGAACCATCCCTGCATCCCTGGTCTTCTGTTAATTTTTATTGATTCTTTGTGAATTTCACATCATGCAGTTCAGCTCATCTCCCCATCCCTTTATATCTTCCCTTCACTCTGCAACCCCCCCTAAAAATACACACACACACACACACACACACACACAGACAGACACACACACCAGAGCATAGAAAACATCTCATTATGGAAGCTGTAGTATCACAGTGTGCCCTATAGTGTATTCCTTTGTCTACACATCTTCACTTGCAAATGTTTTTTGCAATGAGTCATTGATCTGGTTTGAGATCTTTGGATTCTGTGACACCATAAATATTGAGTTCTCATCAGGTATCTTAGAGTTTTATTGCTTTGAAGAGACACCATGACCAAGGCAACTCTTATGAAAGCAAACCTTTATTTGGAGCTGGCTTACAGTTTCATAGATTTAGTTCATTATCATCATGGTGGGAAGCATGACATTGTGTAGGTAAATTTGGTTCTGTTGGAGACAGGAATTCTACATCTTGATCCCAAGGCAGCCAGGAGAAGGTTCCGGATCATACTGTCCAGTCTTGAGCATATATATAAGATCTTAAAACCCCATATCCACAATGACACACTTTTTCTAACAAGCTACATCTTATCCAATAAGGCATACCTTCTAATAGAGCCACTTCCCATGGGCCAAGCACAGTCATATCACATCAGAATTCTTCCAAGTTATCTTATTGTTGTCCTGTGTCATGGAAACTGCAACTTTGGATCATGTGGCCAAACCATTGGCAGATGATATAGATTTGGGGGTCAGCCAACTCTGAGCCCTCTATCTGGTCCTAGGTCCTAGCTGAGCTGACCAGTAGTTCCCCCTTATCCACACCATTAGGTTGAGCTCTCCAGCACTGCTCTGGTTAGGTGACTCAGTGCCACCATCAGAAGGCAGGGTCAGTTCCTCTGCTCTAATCCCTCAGGGCTGGCTCATGGCACCTATGCCTCCAGAGAGCTCCACTATGCTGGCCAGTCAAGGTGAGTGGCCCTCTGTCCCAAGTGCTACAACCTATGAGGAGTTGGTCCAGGTCTCTGGTGCTCTTTCCCTTGGGGCCAGCTTACCCCCACCCCCACCAGCAGGGCCAGTTCAACTGTGTTGCTCAAGTTAGGTGCAGGGCCTCAGGGTTGGCTTTCCTGCACTCATGACCCTGTGGGCCGATTTCCTTACAGCCAGAGGTGGTGAGGTACTGGTGGTGGTGGGGCACATGGCCTTTGCACCAGTGCCACCCCACAGCAGATGAGTAGCAGGGTCAGACCTCCCATACCCCTGCCACCAGGGCCAGTTCCACTGTGCTGCCTGGGTGAAGCTCAGGTCCTACTCTACTGGGTGTTGCCATGGGTGATAGGTGGGGCCAGCTCTCCGGAGTGTTGCAGCCAGTGAGGGATATAACTGTTTTATTTTTCTACTTTGTGGGCTCCTCTTTTCCTACTCTTCCCCTTCTAATCCCCTGCCATTTCACCCCCTAACATTAGATATGGGAGAAACAAGGATAGAGCAGAGGAATTAGGAGAATCCCTAAATCTAATAATGTAATTTCTCTTTCTCTGTCTCTGTCTCTGTCTCTCTCTCTGTCTCTGTCTCTCTCTCTCTGTCTGTCTCTCTGTCTCTCTGTCGCTGTCTCTGTCCCTGTCTCTCCCTCCCTCCCTCCCTCCCTCCTCCCTCCCTCCCTCCCTCCCTCCCTCCCTTCCTTCCTTCCTTCCTTCCTTTTCTCTCTCTCTTTCTTTTTTCTCTCATTCTGTTTCTTCTTTGACAATGGCTACTAACAAACCGCAAACAACCTCCATAAATGACCAACAACCACTCACCATGCCTAGTATTATATACTCTCTGAAAAGTTCCCAGAATCTGATATATCCCACAATAGCAGAAACTATCTGCAGATAGCAAGACCATGCCTCTACTAGAGCATGAGGCAAATTACAGTCAACTGCTGTGGGACAGTCTGAAGCTACCCCACATCCCTACACCTGGGATTATAACTAAAATACATTGTTACAATATGTTTTCTTTTTAAGGAAACCAAAATTTTGAAAATTGTCACTACAGAGGAGCAGGGCCAGTTCTGCACAGGCCCTGGACATCCATGTGGTCCCTGGCTGTTGCCTCAACCAGTGATGTCCCCAATGTTCACTAGTGGTAATATGAGATATGAACTTAACCTTGACCCTCAGTGCCAGTACAGGCAGGGACCTCACCATGACACTAGATGGTGAGGCTGGCCACTCACAACAGGCTTCTCCTCTGTACCCTGAAGTCTCCAGTCCCACCACTCTTCATCATACTCATGATGCTCCATTTTTCTTTCTCTTCCATCTGTCCACCACATACTTGCACACTGTGGTGGCTCCTGCTGTAGTCTGGCCATGTGGCTAGTGGGCTCCTGGGTGACATCTTTTGTCTGTGTTGCATGGTGTGGTGGCAATTGTGTATCTATGGGGTCTACCTTTGCTGAGCACAGAAAGGCAGAGGACAGGTCTGTGGGGAACATAGAAGTCTGCAGGTCTCTGTTTGTCTTTCTGCTCCCTTATTGCTGTGTGGTAGGAGGTGGGGCCATGTGTGTCTTTGGCCATCCAGTACTGTGAGTGGGAGGGCAGGTCTGTGGGTGTCTTTCCCTGCCATACCACATGGCATGGTGGAACACAGGTCTCTGTCTGTCTTCCTCCTCCTGTGCTGTGCTGCCTGGATTTGATTTGATTTTTATGTGTTCTAGGCATAAAGCAGCTTTGGCCACCAAGCCAGGCATCAAGATAGGATGAACAAACATCGCCAGTGATGTGTCTCTTTGCCCATTGTCAGAGGGTAAAACAGATATTTCAAAGTAATGTTCCTTTTCAGGTAGTCAGAGAAAAGAGTTTTCAGAAAGTGCCCTGCATGTCCATTTGGAATATTTTGGCAAAGAATATTAAATCTTATCCTATTCTGTTATTTTCACTTAGAATTTCAGGAAAATAACTTGCTATCTATGAAACTGGTTTGCATCTTCTCACTTGACATAGCTTCATACAAGTACAAAGATAAATTATTTGGAGAAAAGGAATACAGTTCAACATTAAACTAGTAGGGTTATGCATTCATTGCTCAATATGAAAAAATATATCCCCTTGAGATTAGGTGATGAACAATGTTACCCACACCAAATCAACAAAGCTTTATAGGTAACATAAAATAGTTTAAGGCCTCATGGGGGAATCTAGTTTACAATTAAAATGTTCTGGACAGTGAGTCTCTCATTAAAACACAAAGTAAAACTTAATTCACACCATTTAAATGTCTTTTTTCATTACTACATCATGTACCATCTGGGTTTGTTTCATGTTTCTCAGTTTCTTATTAGCAGGGGAGAGATAGGGATTGACTTCTTCCAGAACTCACAATGTCTTACAAAATGCATATGCACACTGTCACCTTAATTACTAATGGGGCCCTCTGACCAAGTGTTAATGGTGGAACATGTCCTTTATCAGGGTTTTAAAAATGACTAAAATCTCAAGTTCCTACTAAGGTTTACTTTCCTTTTTAATGGTGTTGCATTTTATGATTAGATCTTAAAAATAAACACCTTTCCCCCAAATGTTAAAATAACTGCCCCCAGTAAGTATTAGCTCTCATGGGCCACACCCTGTATTAACACAATCTCTCTCATCTTCTCCACAGCATTTTCAGCTAGACACCTTCCTACCCTCTCCAATGCATCCAATTACGCTATTCTCAGATTCTTCTTCTTCTTTTTTCTTTAAATTGCTTGTTGCAGGTATTGTGAAAGTAGTTTTGTATATGGATAGTTGTTTGAATTGATGTTTCTGTAGAGAAATCAGCTTTGTATCTTGCTGATGTCTCATCAGACATTCTTAAATAAATGAACAACTTATGAGAAATTCAATGAATACAAAAGTTTGAATAATGTGTGCATACATGTGTGTGTATTAGTATGTGTGTGTAGTATATGAGTGTGTGTGTATAGTATATAAATGTGTTTGTGTGTGCATGTGTGTGTATGTGATGTACTTACATAAAGAGACGGAGACTTAAGTTATCTTCCTTGATCACTTTCGCTACCTCATTACTCACTAGGATCTCTCACTAAGCCTTGTCTTGGCTACTGAGTAGGAACACGCTGGCTACTTAGTGAGTCCCTAGCATCCACTTGTATGCCTGCTCTACACTGAGCTAAAGTTAAAGGTGTGCACCTCCACCACATTATGGGTTCTGGATGTGACTCAGGTCAAATCAACAATGAGTGTTAAAGCCTTTTAAAATATTCGTTAAAGTCTCCTCCTACAGTGAGTTTCTGTATCTTCAGCTTTTTTAAGTTATAAGAGTTTGGAAGCTGAAGAGCTAAACATTTAATGCTAAAGCTTTCAGTAAAGCCAAGCTACTCTTTTGTAACTCTGGGGATCAAACCTAGGGCATTGTACATGTTATGCAAGTGGCAAACAAGCACTGTACCACTAAGGTATAACCCCCCCCCGCCCCAAACAAAACCTTAGCTATATTATTTCTGCCTCTTGTTGCTTCTCTGCCAGCTCAGTGACAAGTTATTATTTTACTTTCCTCATTATTTTTCATATTATTAATTATAAGTGACTTCTTGATTGTGTCAGCTTCATTAACCCACCTTTTGATTTATCTGCAATGACTATGATTTCCTGGCTAATCCTCCACTTCTATATTTATTGTGGAAAGGATACGTTAACAAAGACAAAAAGAAAGTAGATGAAGTCCCCCATCTCTACACATACTACAGCAAGAATAGAACTGGGATTTCAGTATAAATAATCAAAAATATTTATAATGCTTTAAAAAAAAAGCCAGACCCCAACATATGACAGAAGGAACTAGGTCAGGTATGTTCTGGATCTATGGAGGTCGTGTAAGACTGACATGTATGCTGCAGTAGCATTCAAAGATATGTACAGCTGTGGTGGAGGTGAGGTGCTCTGGAAGGGGCTTCTGTGAATGCTGAATGGGATTCAGAGGTAACAACTGGCCTCTAGCCACATGCACTCCCTCCTGAGTTTAAAACTCCTCCAGCTTAGAAGTGGTGGCCAGAGGTGGAAATCAATAAGGGAAGCAGACCACAGAGAGCACAGGAGAGGGATGCTATCGGACAACTCAGTTAAACATGATTTAAAAAAAAATGATAAAATGATAATTCTTTGCTGTTCAGTTAAGATTCTCTTAATTGGGCATATACCCAGAGGCTTCCCCTGCATGCAATAAGGACACATGCTCCACTACGTTCATAGCAGCCTTATTTATAATAGCCAGAAGCTGGAAAGAACCCAGATGTCCCTCAATGGAGGAATGGATTCAGAAGATGTGGTATATTTACACAATGGAATACTACTCTGCAATTAAAAACAATGAATTCACGAAATTCCTAGGCAAATGGTCAGAACTGGAAAATATCATCCTTAGTGAGGTAACCCAATCACAAAAGAACACACATGGTATGCAGTCACTGATAAGGGGATATTAACCGAGAATCTTGGAATACCCTAGACACAATTCGCATATCAATAGATTTCCAAGAAGATGGAAGGAGAGACCCCTGGTTCTGGAAAGACTGGATTTTGGGGTATGCCAGGACAGAGAAGGGAGAGGGGGTTGAATGGGGAAAAGAGGGAGGAAAGGGGGCTTATGGGACTTTTGGGGAGGGAGGAAACAGGAAAGGGGAAATGATTTGGAATGTAAATAAAAAAAACTTAGAAAAGAAAAAAAAGAAAAAAATACTTTCCCTCTTTTTGAAGAAAATAAAGCTTTTCTATAATAAAAAAAAAAGATTCTCTTAATTATATGCTTATTTAGATCGAAATGCCTGTTTGGTGATAATGATATTTTGTATAACACAGGAGTCCTTGGCTGAGTGTACTTTTTACTGTACTACTCTCTATAACTTAAGAGCTGGACGGAACGAAGTGTTCCCTTTCAGGCTCTTCTCAGCTGTTCCAGACTCTGCACTTTATGCAGGAAATCTCCTTCCCCCAGATCAAACTTTTCCTTCTTATTTATTCTCCAACTCATAAAGCAGATATAGAAAGGTTAAAACAAGAACCTTTAAAAACATATGAAGAAAATAATTCTCCTTCTTGCCTTTGACTTCCCTTTCCCCTTCATTTTAAGGAACATTAGAAGTAAGATCAGGACAGCTCATATTCCAGAAACTAGGCTAGGTAATCCCTTGGCTTTACCAGGCCTCCATCCCTATTTCGGTAATCCTCTAATAACGTCTGACCATCAGAAGAGAGAATCAAGAGAAGGAAGGTGGTCCTTGACTGACAGCCTGGGTTCTGATTGCATCTCTGTGCTTCTAAGGTGTGAATCTTGGGAGAGTGAATACTCTTTTTGGAATGTCTGTTTGCTCATTCATGATACAAAAGTCCTGATGGTATATATCTGGTTGAGCTATAAAGGTTGATCAAATAAGAACACACAGCAAAATATCTGGCATGCAGCAGACAAACAACCACTGTTATAAGTGTCACTGACAATTCACATTCCTAGGACCAAAGATAACTTTAGGAATCAATGCACAGGCAGTCAATTGGCCACTTTTCCATTGCTGATGTTTCATTGGGAACCAGAAGAAAGTTTCAGCTGGGTGTGGAGCTACACCTTTATTCTTAGGTCTCTAGAAGGAGGAGTAGGAAGGAGGATCAGGAGTGCACTTGGCACATGAGGTTAGCCTTGGTTCTCTGGGACCCTGCATGAGACAAACACTACCACTATCATAATCACCACCACCTCCATCATTGTCACTATCACCACCACTACCACAATGACAAAGAAATCAGTTTGTGGCTTATTAAAACTGCCTGGAGAAACAATAAATGGCAGGCATGCATTTCTATTGGTTATGATGAGGATTATTTTGTCAAAGTCACATTGTAAGTGTGTAGAAACTATCTGCTGAGTGTGATGCTGGGCAAAGAGAAACCAGTAGTAATAAACATTGTAAAGGCCCCTGCATTTAGAATGCTTTCCTTATTTTCTAATCACCTAATGCTTTTTCTTATACTTTTCTAGTTGAAACCATTTCACTGTTTATAGTCTTTTTGATATTTTAGTGCCTGTCGTAAGGAAACTTTTATTGGGCAACTTTAATCTAGCTTGTTCCCCACTTACTAGTTATTGAATCAGAAACCAGCAGACAGTAGAGCCTTAGGCTTTAAGGCAAGAGTAAACAATTTTATTTTGTTGCCTTCTTAAGAACAGTAGATTTTTCTCGCCATTATAAAATGAGTATCACTAATCTTATCTCCAGAAACGTCGTCTGCATTCATAATTTATTTTAATTTGCTAGACGTTGTTACCTGCCTTTTTTTCTGTCACTGTTGTTCAATCATGTTTTTTTAAATTTTGAGATTAAAATATCGTTACACCATTTCCCCTTCCCTTTTCCCCTCCAAACCCTTCAATATACCCCTCCTTGTTCTTTCAAACTCATGATTTCATTTTTCATTAATTATTCTCTTTATATGTCTCTCTGTGTGTTCCTGTGTGCCTACACATTTGTGATGGTGTCCATCCACTTGGATATATATATATATATATATATATATAAATATAAATATTTGTAAAGGTCAGAGGTTGATGTCAGGTGTCTTTCTGAGTTGCTTCCAACTTGGTTTTGAGACAGAATCTCTCAGTGAAGCTGAATTTTGCCAATTTGACTGGCTGCACTGGTGAATCAGCAAGGCCAATGGATCAACCTCCTCAGCTCTGGGATTATAAATGTACAACACTGACTTTTGCTGAGGGTCAGACTCAGGTCCTCCTGCTTTGTGTGGTAGGATCTTACTTACTGAGCTATATCCCCAGCCCCAAATTCATTCTTTTGATTCTTCTCATTTGTGCTTATGAGCTAAAATAAAATTCTACAACAGTATCCACCCACTAGAATATAGAGGCATGGGCTTTTCTTCTAGAATCTCCATTTATTACCTAGAAAGTCTGGCCTGAAGTTCTGCTGTCTTTGAAAATTGAAGGGAAAACAAAGAGCATTTCTTTGTTTTTAACATAAAATGTACTAACCTGAACTGTTAACACTAGTTGGTTTTTATTTCAACTTTCTTTGGAAGTATATGTTTTCTTTTCCAAATGATTTTTAGGTCATTGATGCCACAAATATTGTCATGGCCTTTTAAATCCCATACAACAATTATATGATATAAATACATTTGGTAATATGCTATATAACTTAGGATAGGAATGAGCATAGATATGATAAATTGATTTTAAAAATTGCAGCTACTGCATCCACTGGTATACACCGGAATTGTTTACTCTTTTTTCTAGTTTGGAAAGGAAGAGGAGATTTTTAGCTGAAGGCAAGTCTAGGAAGACAGGTTATACAAGGCGTGAAAGAAAAATGGCTCACTTTGAACCTTGACTAATCTCTCACTTCTGTGGAGAGAAAGGTAGAAAGTCAGTCTTTAGAAGTAAAGAGAATTGTGTCTTGGCCCAAATGCCAAGGAAAGCACAGACAGGAGGAAAGCTATTCCTTTCACCTTCATAAGGAACGTACTAGTGTTCAGAAATCCTAATGACTAGGATTTTTTAAAAAAAGATTTTATTTATTTTATGTATATGAGTACACTATGGCTGTCTTCAGACACACCAGAAGAGGACATCAGATCCCATTACAGATGGTTGTGAGCCACCATGTGGTTGCTAGGATTTGAACTCAGGACCTCTGGACGAGCCGTCAGTGCTCTTAACCACTTAGCCATCTCCCCAGCCCTAGGGTTTTCATAATATCATTTTTATAAGGTTACGTCCAGTGGTAGAGCTTGGTATTTTCATGACAGTTTGAGGAACATTGAAAATCTTGTGAATTAGCTTCTAGAGGCAATGTAAAGAAAAGCATACCTTTGAGGGTGTGGAGTGTTTAGACAATGAGGGCCAATATCATTAGGGTACATGCCTCTTACAGATTTGTTTGAGGCCATAGCAATTTATCTTTTGAGGTTCTAAGGTGTTCTATGATAAAGCCTAATTTTTACTACTTAAAAATTGGAGGATTAGCCTTTCAAAAAAGAAATCACAAAACAATCTTGGAAAAACTTTTGCTCAAGGAGCAATAGATAAGCCTTTTCTTTTTTTCTTATTTTTTTTTCAATAAATTCTGATTAAAACTACTGAGTGAACATCTGATAATTTTTAAATGTAGGAGGAAGACCAGAGAACCGATCAGTCAAGTATAATATGAGTGTGCTTTAGTTTGTTTGTTTGTTTGTTTGTTTATTTATTTATTTATTTTACTGGACTTAGAACTAAAGAAGACAGCAACAATGTGAATATGTACAAAACAAAATGAGAGAAATATTCCTTCTGTCACAGGCAGAATTAGCAATAGGACACATCGGAAGGCATAAAATATGTCCGTGTCCTCCTAGCCATGAATGTCAAGAGATTAGTGGGTAGGATGATGCTACAAAACTAAGTAAAAGTAAGATGTATATCACTATCTCAAAACAACCAGGACCTTCTTTCTCAGTCCAGAGTCAGTGAATCTCAGTAAACAGGGGTAATGAGGTTCTCATCAGCAAACACAGAATACCAATGGAGACTGACTGGGAGTCAGAGTTTCACATTTCATCAAGAAGAAAGATACCAGTGGAAGACAGGTCAAAAGAAGAGTTAAATAGGACTCAAAGTATCATAGTTCCCCAGATATCTCAAAAAGTCACTCACTCCACATACCAAAGGATGGGAAATGTAAAACTGATGAAAAGACCATCTATGAAGTCTATAATTAAAATGGCAGGGATATCAGAGTTCTCTGAGCCAGTCTTTGAAGACATCATAAAGATGCTTCAGCAATTATAAGGCTGCTGAAATAGATGATAAGACAGTCTTAGCAAAGAAAGAAAGGGTATAAAGAGAAGGCAAGAGGAAGAAGCACAATCAGAATAAGTTCAATGGATGGGCTCACTGCTCAGGAGAAGACAGAGAAAATGAAAATTAGGAAGCTGACAGAATAACAATGTTTCTCAACTTGCAAAATAAGTAGTCCAGTCAACCAACCAACCAACTGACCAACCAACCAACCAACCAACCAACCAACCAACCAACCAATACACACACTGACACACAGATATAAACACAGAAACACACCCAGACATACATATACACACTGACACAGACAGACACACACTGACACACACAGAGACATAAACAGACACACATAGACACATGCACAGACACACAGACACAGGAACAGACATACACATGCAACTTTTTGAGCAACTTTCTGAGCAACAGAACCTTAGGAACTTATTGCTATAACAGAAGTTTTAATTTTCATATTATCAGAGTCTGTGAATTAGAGAAGAAAGAGAAAAGGAGTGAAAAAAACCTTAAAGGAATAATTGTTAAATACTTCCTAACTTTGGAAAGCTACATAAAACCAGGGTCAAGAAACTGAATGAAATTGACAGCCTGAGTTGTTTGTTCTCTGGAATGTGCATAAGGAAAGGAGAGAAACAACTTCCCTAAGTTGCCTTCTGACGTTCACATGCACTCTCTCTCTCTCTCTCTCTCTGTCACACATATGCACACACACACACGCTAATTTTTTAATAAGAAACTAAATACATTTCAATCACAATAAAGCTGAAAAAAAATCCAAGGGAAATCACCTCATGAAAAACTTCTCTAAAAACTAAAATCAGTGAAAAATACCCAAGAGCTGAAGTTAAAAAATAGTACCCTCTCTGATGTTACAGACAGACAACAGGAATAATAGATTTCTCCTGGGCAATAGAGGATCCCAGTAGGAAGCTGTAGTGTGTTTTTTTCAATACCAGTAGAAAAGCACCATCAACCCAGAATCTGATATTCTGACAATCTATTTCAGGAACAAATAGGAATCAGGACATACTTATATACTAGACAACTATTTGTATTTTTGACCACAAAATGACAGAAGGAAGTTTTATAAACAGAAAGAAAGCATAATATAAAGAAGAATAGAACAAGAGAACAAAATTTTGTTTGAGCAAAATAGTATTTTTTCTTTAAACATTTGGTCTGAAGAGTGAAACCAAAAATGCAGCACTTCTGTATTAGTTCTTAATTTATAAGGAAATTATTTAATATAATAAGTGGGAGTAAAAGTGAGATAAAAGAAATTGGTGGAATGGTGCCACCAGTAGGATGTTTGTATCTATATCTATATCTCTCTCTACATATGTGTGTGCATGTATGTATGTGTATATATATGTAATATATGTATATATCAGAAAAATTATGTACTGAGATAGACTGAAAAATCACCATCCATCACTTAAAAGAGAATTGTACAAGATGTTCAAGTAGCTCACAGTAGTCAGGAAAAAAATATATTAATGAAAAACTGAGATGAAAAAAATGAAAAGAATAAAGTAAACCAACAAATATCCGTTTTGATACACATTTGGTTTAAATATACCAATTAAAAGTGAAATTGGTAGAAATGAGATTGATGGAATGTATTTTAAAATAATTGTAGCTCAAGTGCTTGTAGTTTATAAATATTCTCAAATAAAAGTATATTGACAGGTTAAAAGCAAAATAACAAAACATGGTAGATTATATGAATAGTAAACCCCCAAATAGTAACTTTATTAGCATCAGCTAAAAGTGACTTTTGAACAATAATAAAAACTACTAAAAATAAAGAAATATATTGTATAGTGATAAAAAGATCAATTTTCCAAAACATAAAGATATTAATAAGCATATTGTAACTTTAAGGATAAAACTATACAATGTGTGAATATGTGAACTAGAAGATGAGAGAATTGGAAGTCCAACATATGCACTGAGAGCTTTAGATAGAGAGTTCAGCATATATTTCAGTAACTAAGTTCAATCAAGCATAAAATTAGCAAGGAGACAGAAATATTGATGTGTGATCAACCAATGGATACCTGCTTCATGGTTGAGTTCAAGATATGAGCTTTTGCTTGCTATTCCACCTGCCATGTCTGCCACTCTTCCACCAAGACAGACTCTTAACTCTCCAGAGGCATAAGTCAGCCAAACTCTTTCTTAGATAAGTTGCCTGGCTCACGGTGTTTTATGACTCCATTCTGTATGTGTTTGGAGAAACTGAGCAAAGTTGAATTGAAAGAGGATGAGCTAATTTGTTCAGCAGACCATGTTCAAAAGCAACTTAGGAAGGAACAAGGTTATTTTCCTTACACATCTTGATCTCAGTCCCTCCCTGAGGGAAGTCAAGGCAGGAATTTAAGTATTAACCAACACAGAAACTATAAATAAATGTAGTGATCAGCTCAGTTAGTGGAGAGGAAGTATTGACATGTGTTCGTTATTCTTTGTTGACAAGACACAATTAGAGTTATTTGGGAAGAGGGAACCTTGACTGAGGAGGTGCCTACAACAGATTGCACATCTGAGAGAGAATTTTCTTAATCAATGACTGATGGGAGGGTCCGGGTCAGTGTAGGTAGTACCACTCCTGGGCAAGTGGTCCTAAACTATATTAGAGCACCAGAGTGAGCAAACCACTGAGAGAAGGCTATTAAGCAGCATTTCTCCACGGTCTCCACTTCAGCTCCAACCCTCATATTCTCATCTTTAGTTCCTGACCTGACTTCCCGCAGGGAAGAACTATAACCTATGAATTGAAACAATCCCTGTCCTCCTCAGTGCATTTGGTCATGGTATTTATCACAGCAATACAAATCACAAAAGAACAACACAGCAAGATGTCAAGTTTCCTCAACTTGATACACACATGAAGTGTTGTTCTTATCAAAACCCTTGGAGTAGTGAAGATATGAAAAATAATTTCCTTAAATATTTATCTAAAGCCAAAAGCATTTCAGACAGTATAATCAACATTGAAAGAGAAGAATAACAAGAATTGGTATATCCGACTTCAAGCCTTATCACATAACTATAGAATCAAGCTCATACTATACTGGTAGAGAGGCAGACACTCACATTAATGGGATTGTAAAGCAAACACAGATATATATCATATAAAAATATTCAATTTAATTTTACTAAGGCTGTAAGCCAATTCAGTGGAGAAAGAATATTCTCGTCCACAAAAACTGCTAGAGCGATTGAGCATCTTTTCACATGAATCACCACTACAGCATCCTTTGACAGAAACCTCGACATATCTTACAGGCAAAATGAATTTAGCACTTGTCACTAATTTAAATGTAAAACTATGAAACTCTTAGGGAACAAAAGTAGAGAATACTTATGAAAGGACAAGGGCTTGACAAAGATTTCTTAGAATTCTCAGGAGGCTCATGGCTCATAAAGAGGAGAGTAGGGAATTCAATTAAAAAAAAATTAACAGTATTTGTTGTACAAAAAACCATGTCAAAGAGATGAACAAAGTAAACCTCTCAAGTAAAGCCTGAGTGAATGTGTTTGACAGCTTTCTTTCCCATCGTGTACCGATATTGAGCATAATGAATGCTATGCTAGGGATACACAGAGAAACCTTGTCACAAAAAACCAAAAAAAAAAAAAAAGAAAAAGAAAAAGAAGAATGAAAGAAGAATGCTTATGCCCAATAAAATAGTCAAAGAAAAAACCTATCCATTTAGGACTTAGACCGAGACATGAACAGATATTTCAGCAGAGATAACATATGGGGTGGTGGTTTGAATGAACATGGTCCTAATAGGCTAAAATATTTTTGAATGCTTGACTCATAGTTCATGGAACTGTTTTGGGAAGGATTAGGTGTAGCCTGTGGAGGCCTATCATTGGGGTAGGCTATGAAGATTCAAAACCTCACATATGCATCTCTCTCTCTCTCTCTCTCTCTCTCTCTCTCTCTTTCTCTCTCTCTCTCTCTCTCTCTCTCTCTGTGTGTGTGTGTGTGTGTGTGTGTGTGTGTGTGTGTGTGTGTGTGTGTGAGTGTGTTTCTACCTCCAACTTGTATATCTGGACGTAAGCTCTTAATTACTGTTCCAGCACTATACCATGTTTCCTGCCACGATAATCATGGACTCAACCCTCTGAAATCATAAGCAATCTTCAAATTAAATGCTGTCTAAGTTGCCTTGGTCATGATATCTCTTTAAAGATGTGGGGAAAAAAGTAAGCACATGAAAAGATGTTCACCATCATAAGACATTAGGCGATGCATAGTTAGACCATAGTGAGTTAACACTGTCCATCTAACCATCTGACAATTGTGAGAAATAGGTCCCTTATATGTGGCAAGTATGAAAAAGTTGGTGACTCTTTTCATTTTTGTGATGCTGGGGATTAAATCCAGAACCTGACATGTTAGACAGATGTTATATTACTTAGTCACACTCCCAAGACGTGACTTCTTAAGAGAATAAATATTCATTGAACTACAGAACCCAGTAATTGTGTTAGTCAACATTCAGTCCAGAGGAACTAATGCTTTCATTCGTAGAAGGCAATGCATATACACACAAGTAAAATAAAAAGCTCTAGGTGAATTTGTAAAACTGCAACATTTATAATAGCTTCAAACTGGAAGCAGTTTGGATATTCTAAAATGGCTGAGCATTAAAGAAACTATCATCTTTGCACACGATATTGTGCTGTTTAACAACAACAGCAAAGCTATCAATAATGCAAGAACCCCTATGAATCACTGCAGCTTTAAACCAAATAACAAAAGACAATCCTAAAATGGTAAACGCTGTGTGGTTGAATTTAATTAACACTTCTAAAATGATGAAATTATTATATTAGCCCTCTTTCTTTGCCTGGGTCAAATATGGAATAGGAAAAGAAAAATCAAGGGTGGAATTATTTTGGCTCACAGTTTCAGAGATGTCTGTCTACACTATCTTATAATGAGGGAGAAAATTATGTGGGTGGAAAAATGTGACAGAGGTTGCACATCTTGTTATGGGGCGATGCAATTGATGAGAGAGAGACAGAGAGACAGAGAGATATTTCTTATTTTACCTGGGCTTTCAGCCTACATGTGGTGGTGTCATCTATTTATTTCTATTCAGGGCAAGTCTCCCCTTCTAAATTAATCTCATCTGGATGTCTCCTTATAAACACATCTAGCAAGGGGTCCATGTTATCTGAGTAATTATCTGTCCACAAGTTGATAATCAAGATGAACCTAAACAATTACAGATGAAAGAAGGATAAAGACTACTGGTTTCTAGGGTCTGAGGTGATATGGCAGCAAGAGATGAGTGTGTCTGTGAAAGGTAGCAAATGACCAGGGCTGATGACATACATATGGATAGAAGCTCTTAAGTGGCTGAGGTTGGAGGTATGTGAGTTCAAATCCAGCTTGGGTAGCATAGTGAGATGATGTGAAGAAAACTTATGATATGGGAGACATCATTTTGACATAAATGCTTTATAACTTAACTTTCAATGACAAAGGATATTCTTTGTATACTTCATTATGGTTTTGAAAAATGCTACAATTAGCGCTCACTCAAAGAGTATGCACATTCTTTATGTATTATTTATTATTAATGTATGTTCATCTATAATTATCACTAAATAAAAAGTATTAATCAGTAGAAGGGAAAAACAAACCATTTGTGTTATAGCTTTATAAGTTCAAAGTGAAAGGTTACATTTGAACACAGATCTAAGAATCAGTATATGTAGGTTCTACAGTTTCTCTGTCTCTCATGCTCTCTCTCTCTCTCTCACACACACACACACACACACACACACACACACACACACAAACACCGACATACACATACAGACACACAGACACATGAGTTTCATTCAGTCATTTGTTTAAGGAGTTCTCCTTTCTTCCATCTATAAACCAGATTTTAAGCAAAGTACGGGATTATTCTCCTTCTTAGACTCACTCCAACATGTCTTCTAACTTTATAAATAAAAATTGAAATGTCTTCTAGATGATGTAGTAGCGAGGATCATTATTAAGCACTGATATCTATTTATATTGGCATTGCTAAGTTTTTATAAATGCTTTAATTCAGATTGCCTGTGTCCTTTTCTATTTACCCATGCTTAGAAAAATAGCTTTTCACACAATAAATGCTTAGTTAATTTGCTATGGATGATCTCAGTTTTATTGATGATGACTTCATCACAGGGTCAATAATTTAAAACCAAATGTTTCCTAAAACAATTACCATTTTCGAATGCACATAAAACTTGCGCGCTAGCTTTTCAAATCTCTTCCTAAGCCGTAGAAGCCCACCAGATGTTTTAATTCAATCATGTAATGTTTAAATATTTCAGCCTAGAAGCTCATATAATTCAGCTCAAATGTACTTTAAAATTACATCCATTTATAATTAATCTTACCATAGTTATGCAATTATATAACAAATATCATAAACATCCATATTACAGGAGATAGGGCCTTGGAGAGACTATCAAGCTGTGGATGATTGCTTATTGGTCTCAAAATCAAATTTCTGCTGCTTAAAGAGCCTAGAAATGCAGAAAGAGCTGTAATTCTCTTAGTAGACTCTTTCTCACTTTCAGAGTGGAAAGTTTGCCACAGTCATGGAGAGTTACATAAACATATCATATTGTAGTTTTAAAACTTCATTGCATCCCCTACATATGTGTTTGTATTGGTATGAACAAATCTATTAAAATCAGCTTTAAGTGGCACAATGGGAGCTTTCAATGTCAATGTCCATTTAACGATTCTTTACTGTTTAATGATATACACTTAGTGAACCAAAATCTATGTCAGAGACCAAAACAAACTGGCATGACTTGGTTTAGTAGCTACCTACTTCTTTTTCTTCCAACTATAAATTGTTGTTTAGTACAAGTATGTCAAATGACTGAAGACAGAACATTTATAGGTTTGAAAGCCTGGGCTATATTCTAGAAAAGGATTTCTCAGACTCCTATTCTCAGACTCAGAATTTCTAGTGGTCAACAAACTTATTCTAGAAAAGGTTAAATTTTTAAATTTGTCTTAAGAATACATGGATACCACTCCATATGTTTATGCAATAGATTATGGTTAAGTCAGATTAATAGTCTTTTCATATGTTACATTCTTATTACCTTTTGTGTTTGGAACCTCTAAATAAAGTTTATAGTTATTCATATAATGTCTAACACATTATTGCAAATTGTAGTAATTCTAATCTGTTCTACTTTTCAAATTTTTCGAAGGCAAGAAGCAGAACATCTTAGAAGATATATCTCTGATAGCAGCAAAAAAAAAGATCAGAGAAAAATTTAGGCAATATGTGACAAAACACAAGAATGTTGAATATCCAACTTCAGGATTCCTCTAGCTTAGATGTTAGTGGATCTTGAACATGGAATTTGTAATAATTTCTTTAGATCTAGTCAAGTAGAATAAAGCCAATTCCATTTCTACTTTTCTCACTGTGACAGGGGTGAGAATAGAAAGGCTTCTCACATTCAAAATCAGATATGTGGATGTCTTTGTGTTCTTTGCCCCAAGTACTTCCTGGGACATGAGATTTTTAGCCAATATGAGCATAAGCTATTCTCGCTTTCATTATCACCTACAAGCTGCCAACTACTATGAGATAGTCTCCCACATGTCAGCATTATATTGCAGTAGAGTTTCCTATGCTCTGGCTTTCTGAGCAAATCCAGTCTGTTGACGAGAACACTGCATTAGTAAAAGGAATTACAGAGTTCTGTTCTGTTGCTGATCAGGGTTAGGACACTCTTCAAATATCACACTTCCTAAAATATTGTTGAGATGAGTGAGTTGTCTAATTTCTGTAAGTAATATATATCCCCCTCCCCCCAGAGCTGCACTACTAGAACAATTGTCTATAGCAGAGGAAAACGGTAGCAATCTTTCAAAAACAATTAATGAAAAGCTATCTACTTTAAATTATCCTACAAACCACAATGTTACTGCAGTGGTGTGAGTACCATACTGACAATAAAAGTAGCATTAAATAAAACATGCAAGTCATTTCTAACAGTAGGCAAACTTTTTTGTAGTAGGTTGCAATTCACATGGTTCAAACAAAAATGATTTGCTATTAAAAGTATAAGTCTTGACTAATTGGAAATTTGCATGGAAATTCCTATTTTTAGATACTGATGCTTCAGAAAGACACCATTACATTAGTGTTGTTAAAACAAAAATATGGCGACCTCTGTTCCCGCGGACTGCGCTGGAGAGACCGGTACCCAGGCTCTCCCCCCGATATAACATCACTTGGGACACGGCCTGTTGGGGCTTCCGTCTGTGCCCGAGGGCGGGTTGGTGCTGTGGTCGTCTGGGTGCCAGATCGGCGGGCCATCGTGACCACAGGGTGAGCGGCGCCACGGAGACTGCCCTCCGCCATCTTTGCTCCAGTGACCAGGTAGTTGGGACCGCCAGGCTCAGAGACAGACAGGCATAATATTGCTTCGGTTTCAGGCAGCTTGTGTGTAACCTGCTCCCAGGTGCTGGGCTGATCTGCAGTAACCAGCACGCCAGTTCCGCGGTGGGACCTTCTGCCTGGTGGAGGGACCCCGCGCAGGGAGGGAGCCTGCCAGCTTCCCTTCCGCGACCTCTGTTCCCGCGGACTGCGCTGGAGAGACCGGTACCCAGGCTCTCCCCCCAATATAACATCACTTGGGACACGGCCTGTTGGGGCTTCCTTCTGTGCCCGAGGGCGGGTTGGCGCTGTGGTCGTCTGGGTGCCAGATCGGCGGGCCATCGTGACCACAGGGTGAGCAGCGCCACGGAGAGTGCCCTCCGCCATCTTTGCTCCAGTGACCAGGTAGTTGGGACCACCAGGCTCAGAGACAGACAGGCATAATATCGCTTCGGGTTCAGGCAGCTTGTGTGTAACCTGCTCCCAGGTGCTGGGCTGATCTGCAGTGACCAGCGCGCCAGATCTGCTGTGGGACTTCTGCCTGGCAGAGGGACGCCCCCTCCCCCCCCCCAGGAGAGATCACACACCCCTGCACAGGGCAGGAGCCTGCCAGCCTCCCTTTGGCGACCTCTGCTCCAGGAATCCACTAGGCTGAGCCTTTAGATGTGCAAGGCCTCCCCAATATAAGATCACTTGGGGCAAAGCACATTAGGGCTCCAAAGTCACTCAGGAGCAGGCAGGCCCCAGAAATCGGTGCCAGGGGAATCCTGGTAATCCAGGGGGGGCAGAAATAGCTTTGCAAGCTCACAGGAGGTCCAACCAACAGCCAGTGGCAGCAGGACCAACTAACACCAGAGGTATCCAGATGGCAAAAGGCAAACGTAGGAATGTTACTAACAGTAATCAAAGTAATGTGGGACCATCCGAACCCAACTCTCCAACAGCAGCAAGTCCTGGATACCCCACCACACCCGAAAGACAAGATCTGGATTTAAAATCACTTCTCATGATGCTATTAGAGGATCACAAGAAGGACACAAATAAATCTCATAAAGAGTTACAGGAGACCATGAATCAACGGTTAGAAGCCCTTACAAAGGAAACACAAAAATCGCTTAGAGAAATGCGGGAGAACATGGATCAAAAGATGGAGGCGCACAAGGAGACAACACAAAAATCACTTAACGAGATGAATCAACGGGTAGATGCACTCACAAAGGAATCACAAAATTTGCATAAAGAAATGCAGAAGAATATGGGTCAACAGACGGATGCCCATAAGGAGGCAACACAAAAATTGCTTAAAGAAATGAATCAACGGTTAGATGCCCTTACAAAGGAAACACGAGAACTGCTTAAAGAAATGCAGGAGACGATGGATCAACAGATGGAATCCCATGAGGAGGAAACACAAAAATCGCTCAGAGAAATGCAGGAGAACGTGGGTCATCAGGAAGAAATCCTGAAAGAGGTAATGCAAAAATACCTTAAAGAAATACAGGAAAATACAAACAAACAAGTGAAGGATCTCAGCAAATCCATCCAGGAACTAAAAAAGGAAGTAGAAACAACTAAGAAATCACAAAGGGAGACAACTTTGGAGATAGAAAACCTTGGGAAGAAATCAGGAGTCATAGATGCAAACATCAACAATAGAATACAAGAGATGGAAGAAAGAATCTCAGGTGCTGAAGATTCCATAGAAAGCATCGACTCAACAGTCAAAGAAAATGCAAAATGCAAAAAACGCGTAACCCAAAACATCCAGGAAATCCAGGACACAATGAGAAGACCAAACCTAAGGATTATAGGTATAGATGAGAGTGAAGATTTGCAACTTAAAGGGCCAGTAAACATCTTCAACAAAATTATGGAGGAAAACTTCCCTAACTTAAAGAGAGAGATGCCGATGAACGTACAAGAAACCTACAGAACTCCAAACAGACTGGACCAGAACAGAAATACCTCCCGTCACATAATAATCAAAACACCGAATGTTCTAAACAAAGAAAGAATACTAAATGCAGTAAGAGAAAAGGGCCAAGTAACATACAAAGGAAGACCTATCCGAATCACATCAGACTTCTCACCAGAGACTATGAAAGCCAGAAGATCCTGGGCAGATCTCATGCAGACACTAAGACAGCACAAATGCCAGCCTAGACTACTATACCCAGCAAAACTCTCAATCACCATAGATGGAGAGACCAAGATATTCCATGATAAAACCAAATTTTCACAATATCTTTCCACAAATCCAGCCCTGCAACGGATAATAGGTGGAAACCTCCAATACAGGGAGAGAAACAACACACTGGAAAAAATGAGATAATAACCTTCTTGAATCAAACCCAAAAGTAGATAACCACTCAAACATAAAGATAGCGTCAAGAATGGCAGATGGCAATAATCACTATGCCTTAATCTCTCTTA
Organism: Tokudaia tokunoshimensis; assembly: GCA_036184795.1. Lineage (NCBI taxonomy): Eukaryota > Metazoa > Chordata > Mammalia > Rodentia > Muridae > Tokudaia > Tokudaia tokunoshimensis. Next base: position 107,915,549 of record BTHU01000012.1, read on the forward strand.
ATATCAATGGTCTCAACTCCCCAATTAAAAGACATAGACTAGCAGACTGGATACGTAAACAGGACCCAGCTTTTTGCTGCATGCAGGAAACGCACCTCAGTGTCAAAGACAAACACTACCTCAGAGTAAAAGGCTGGAAAACAATTTTACAAGCAAATGGCCCCAAGAAACGAGGTGGAGTAGCCATCCTAATATCGGATAAAATTGATTTTCAACCCAAAGTCATCAAAAAAGACACAGAAGGACACTACATACTGATCAAGGGAAAAATCCACCATCAAGAACTCTCAATCCTGAATATCTATGCTCCAAATGCAAGGGCACCCTCATTCGTAAAAGAAACTTTACTAAAACTCAAAGCATACATCGCACCGCACACAATAATAGTGGGTGACTTCAACACCCCGCTCTCTGAAATGGATCGTTCAGGAAAGCAGAAACTAAACAGGGACACAGTGAATCTAATTGAAGCCTTGGACCAAATGGAACTAACTGATATATATAGAACATTTCATCCTAGAGCTAAAGAATACACCTTCTTCTCAGCTCCTCATGGTACCTTCTCCAAAATTGACCATATAATTGGTCACAAATCAGACCTCAACAGATACAAGAAGATAGAAATAATCCCATGCCTCCTATCAGATCACTATGGAATAAGGGTGGTCTTCAATGGCAACAAAAACAAAAGAAAACCCACGTACACATGGAGGCTGAACAATGCTCTACTCAATGATAACTTGGTCAAGGTGGAAATAAAGAAAGAAATCAAAGACTTTTTGAAAGTTAATGAAAATGAAGGCACAACATACCCTAACTTATGGGACACAATGAAAGCAGTGCTAAGAGGAAAATTCATAGCCCTGAGTGCCGCCAAAAAGAAACGGGAGACAGCATACACTAACAGCTTAATGGCACACCTGAAAGCCCTGGAACAAAAAGAAGCAAATACACCAAAGAGGAGTAGAAGGCAGGAAATCATCAAACTCAGGGCTGAAATCAATCAAGTAGAAACAAAGAAAACCATACAAAGAATCAACAAAACGAGGAGTTGGTTCTTTGAGAAAATCAACAAGATAGATAAGCCCTTAGCCAGACTAACCAGAGGGCACAGAGATAGTATCCAAATTAATAAAATCAGAAACGAAAAGGGAGAGATAACAACAGAAACTGAGGAAATTCAAAAAATCATCAGATCCTACTACAAAAACCTGTATTCAACACAACTAGAAAATCTTGAGGAAATGGACAATTTCCTTGACAGATACCAAGTACCAAAATTAAATCAGGATCAAATAGACCATCTAAACCGTCCTATAACCCCTGAAGAAATAGAAGTTGTCATTGGAAGTCTTCCAACCAAAAAAAGCACAGGTCCAGATGGTTTTAGTGCAGAATTCTATCAGACCTTCAAAGAAGACCTAACACCAATACTCTTCAAACTGTTCCACAAAATAGAAACAGAAGGAACACTACCCAACTCGTTCTATGAAGCCACAATTACACTAATACCAAAAGCACACAAAGATCCGACAAAGAAAGAGAATCTCAGGCCAATCTCTCTTATGAATATCGATGCAAAAATACTCAATAAAATTCTTGCCAACCGAATCCAAGAACACATCAAAACGATCATTCACCACGATCAAGTAGGCTTCATCCCAGGGATGCAGGGATGGTTCAATATAAGGAAATCCATCAATGTAATCCACTACATAAACAATCTCAAAGAAAAAAACCACATGGTCATCTCATTAGATGCTGAGAAAGCATTTGACAAAATTCAGCATCCTTTCATGCTAAAGGTCTTGGAAAGATCAGGAATTCAAGGCCCATATCTAAACATAGTAAAAGCAATTTACAGCAAACCGGTAGCCAGCATCAATCTAAACGGAGAGAAACTTGAAGCAATCCCACTAAAATCAGGGACTAGACAAGGCTGCCCTCTCTCTCCATATCTTTTCAATATAGTACTTGAAGTTCTAGCTAGAGCAATTAGACAAGAAAAAGAGGTCAAAGGGATACAAATTGGAAAGGAAGAAGTCAAACTATCACTATTTGCAGACGATATGATAGTATACATAAGCGACCCAAAGAACTCCACCAGAGAACTCCTACAGCTGATAAACGACTTCAGCAAAGTGGCCGGATATAAAATCAACTCAAGCAAGTCAGAAGCCTTCCTATACTCAAAGGATAAGCAGGCTGAGAAAGAAGTAAGAGAAATAATACCCTTTACGATAGCCACAAACCATATTAAGTATCTTGGCGTGACGCTAACCAAACAAGTGAAAGATCTGTATGACAAGAACTTCAAGTCTCTGAAGAAAGAAATTGAAGAAGACCTCGGAAGATGGAAAAATCTGCCATGCTCATGGATTGGCAGGATTAATATAGTAAAAATGAGCATCTTACCAAAAGTAATACACAGATTCAATGCAATCCCCATCAAAATCCCAACTCAATTCTTCATAGAGTTAGAAAGAGCAATTCAAAAATTCATCTGGAATAACAGAAAACCCAGAATAGCTAAAACTATTCTCAAGAGTAAAAGAACCTCTGGGGGAATCAGTATCCCGGACCTCAAGCTGTACTACAGAGCAATAGTGTTAAAAACTGCATGGTATTGGTACAGTAACAGACATGTAGATCAATGGAACAGAATTGAAGACCCAGAAATGAATCCACACTCCTATGGTCACTTGATCTTTGACAAAGGAGCTAAAACCATCCAGTGGAAAAAAGATAGCCTTTTCAACAAATGGTGCTGGCTCAGCTGGAGGTCAACATGCAGAAGAATGCAAATTGACCCATCCTTATCTCCTTGCACTAAGCTCAATTCTAAGTGGATCAAAGATCTCCACATAAAACCAGACACACTGAAACTAATAGAAGGGAAACTAGGGAAGAACCTTGAACATATGGGCACAGGGGAGAATTTCCTGAACAGAACTCCAATAGCTTATACTCTAAGATCAAGAATAGACAAATGGGACCTCATTAAATTACAAAGTTTTTGCAAGGCAAAAGACACTGTCAAAAAGACAAAGCGGCAACCAACTAACTGGGAAATGATCTTTACCAACCTTACATCCGACAGAGGGCTAATATCCAAGATATACAAAGAACTCAAGAAGTTAAACTCCAGAGAGGCAAGTAACCCTATTAAAAAATGGGGTACAGAGTTAAACAAAGAGTTCTCACCTGAAGAATATCTAATGGCTGAGAAGCACCTAAAGAGATGTTCATCATCCTTAGTCATTAGGGAAATGCAAATCAAAACAACCCTGAGATTCCATCTCACACCAGTCAGGATGGCTAAGATCAAAAACACAGGAGACAGCAGTTGTTGGCGAGGATGTGGAGAAAGAGGAACACTCCTCCACTGCTGGTGGAATTGCAGGCTGGTACAACCACTCTGGAAAGCAGTCTGGCGGCTCCTCAGAAAACTGGGCATGACACTTCCGGAGGATCCGGCTATACCACTCCTGGGCATATACCCAGAGACTTTACCTGCATGCAATAAGGACACATGCTCCACTATATTCATAGCAGCCTTATTTATAATAGCCAGAAGCTGGAAAGAACCCAGATGTCCCTCAACGGAGGAATGGATTCAGAAGATGTGGTATATTTACACAATGGAATACTACTCTGCAATTAAAAACAATGAATTCACGAAATTCCTAGGCAAATGGTCAGAACTTGAAAATATCATCCTTAGTGAGGTAACCCAATCACAAAAGATCACACATGGTATGAAGTCACTGATAAGGGGATATTGACCCAGAATCTCAGAATACCCTAGACACAATCAGCATATCAATAGATTTCTAAAAAGATGGAAGGAGAGACCCCTGGTCCTGGAAAGACTGGATGTAGGGGAACGCCAGGACAGAGTAATGAGAGGGGGTTGAACGGAGAAAAGAGGGAGGGAAGGGGGCTTATGGGACTTTCGGGGAGGGAGGAAACGGGAAAGGGGAAGTGATTTGGAATGTAAATTAAAAAAATAAAATTAAATTAAATTAAAAAAAAAAAAAAAAAAAAATAAAAAATAAAAAATGGTGAAACCTCAAAAAAAAACAAAAATATGTAAATGTTTGAAATCAGAATTTTTTTCACTTTAAAAGAACTTTATTAATTTTGAGGTATTTCATAAAATTATTTTGATCATATTTACTCCTCTCTCCCAACTCCTTAATTTTCACAATATTCATTTTAAGGCTGAATATCATATTCAGAGTATGTTTATTTACTATATATAAATAGTTCAGATACTTTCTGTGTTGTCAGGATTTAACTGTAGCTTAGAAGGAGGGATTTATAAAAGCAATTTTAATCATGTTAAAATTTGAGCTTAGTTATCATTGGCTGACACAACTCTTTTTTTCCCTTTATAGCATACTCTTATACAGTCATACACCCTCTAGCAAAGTCTCAATGACGATGACCCCTCGAGATGATAACATAATTGAAATTTTCCCACTATTTAATGATGTTATAAGCACAATAATGTCATGCACATTGCATTCCTTACATTTTTGTTTGAGTCTATTGAACAAACCTATCATGCTGCCAATGGTGTAAAGGTATAGCAATATAATTATATACAGTATATAAAACTTGATAGTGATAATAAAAGATGATGCTATTGGCTTATGGATTTAGTATGAAATGCTTTATTTCATTATTGTAGTGTATTCCTACTTATTACTGCAAGAGAATAATATGAAAGCATATGCTGTGTTATTCTGGCAATAGTCATACTTAATCCTGTACTCCCTGCATTTTTTTTGATTGCACTTAAAGCTCACCTTGGGCTGTGGTGATGACTCAGTGAGAATCTGTAATCAAATCCTCAAAACTCATGTAAAGTCAGGCACATGTCTTTAAGCTCAGTGCTTCTCTGGTGAGATGGGAGAATCCTTGGAAGCCTCTGAGTCGATTATTCTGATGTGTGTAACAGTGACCTACAAAGATTCTATCTCAAATAATGTAGACAGTGAGGGTCAATACCCAGGTTTGTCCTCTGATTTCCATATTGGCATTATGGCATGCATGTGAAGGAAAACAATACATATGAGCATACATACCACAATTATACCCCAAAAATACACAGACACCCTGCAAAGATTAAAATAAAAGTCCATGTTCCCAAAGACATCTACATGTGTACAAGTATGCTCTAGTGATGGTGACACAGTAAGGACATTACTAATGACACACTTCTCAGAATCCACCCCAGTTGTTACATGATGCATGACTGTCCTGTTTCCTTTTGCCTAGTTAATGAATCCCAGACACAGAAGAGAGGATTATAATCACTAATTACTTCCATTACCTATGGAAGAATAAGCATAGAAAATAGGTGAGAAAACTTTATCTGCTACCTCATCAAATCTCAGATATTGAATGCTATTCTTCTATAGAACTTCATTTCCTATTCTATGGTATAATTTCACTTTCCTACAAAATTTGTCTTCTCAAAGTGTCACTCTAAGGACATGCACAGCAAGACTGAACAGAGAAAAGACCTACAAATATTTTGATTTTTGTCTAATTTCCATTGTCTTCAGATATCCAAAGTAGTCAAATACATTATAATAGTTTATATATTCTTACACTATTGCTAAAGGAATACACAAAAGTATTCACCACCTGGAAAATACTCACAGGAAAATGATCAGGGTGGTGGAATGGTCTAAAACCTTCCCAACATCAAGGAACTAGAAGAAGATGACAGAGGAGTGATATATTAACAACCTTTTGGGAGTGAACACTATTGTGTAACAAAAGCTTAGCATTTCCTTCCTTCTGTGATCTTGGAATACAGAAATAGAATGGAAATTATATGAAGGAAGATTTCTTCTCTCTACAAGAGTGAATTGTACCTTATAATGTAGCTTTATGAAACCTGCATGGACTACCTAATGAGATGGTGACTTGCTCATCACCAAATACAGTTCTCAAAAATTGGGTAGTTATGACTTGAAGTAAATAGAAAACTGGTTTCAAAGTAGACTTCATTAATTTTTCTGTTCCTTCTACATGACATATTTCTCAAATGAATTCTAACATAAAATACTTATATATACATCAGGCAACTATGCTACTTCTCAGTATGGATTAATGACAGAACACCAACAAGGAAGCCAACAGATGCACAGATATTACTTGAAAGCCATTAAAATCATTGTTTGGATTGCATCATATATAGTTTGAGTGCTGGATGCCTCTCTCAAAGGCCTGTGTACTAAACATTGCATGAAAACAGTGATGTTACTGGGAGGTAGTAGATACCCCTTTCCCTGTGTTTCTCCCTCTCCAATGTCATCTCATTTTGTAGCCCTGATTAGCCTGGCACTTACTATGTAAACCAGAGAAACTTTGAGCTTGTGGCTGTCTTCCTGCCTCCGCCTTTTGAGAGCCAAGGTTATAGTGTGTGCTGCATTTCTTCACTCTAGAGTTCTCCCAATTGGATTTAGTAAGCCATAAAAAGAACAGAGTCATTTGCAAACCAGACAGAAACTACATGGACAAAACTTTTTATAACCTCCATTTTAGGGAACATATTGTCTCTTTCCTTCATAGTAGGCATGTTGAGTTATAGTCACCTGCATTTTTCACAACAGAGTTTATTATCATCTCCAGACTATGTCCATAACTTGGACATCAATATCTTAATAGATACTCCTATTTATGGAATGTCTCCATTTGGTTATATGTATGTATTATTTCATTCAGTTGTCTTAAGTATTATATTTGATTTACTGATTAATAGGTATAAATTCAAGCGTCATGGCAGTTACTAAGAAAACCACTGGAGTTAGAGTTGATTCTGATCATCGCTCAAGTTTCTCTACACTCACATTCCTTCTCATGTTCTTGCAATCAGGATCCCATAATCATACACACACAAATGCTGTTCGATTTGTTTTTATGTCATAAGATAAAGTTCAGTTCTGTTGGATCAGAAGCTCAAGATGAAAATACTCCAGAGCACAGTTTTACATTGCTTACCAACCTGTCAAAAATCCTGACTGAAAACCACTGGTCACCTCCAAGTAACAGGACTGTTTAGAGATCTTGTCTGTTAAAAATAGTGTCTCCATAGAAAATGGTTATCTATAGAAAAGGGCAAAATTCTGCCATTTAAAGTGATGAAAACATGTCTACACTGTTGTAAGAATTTTGCCCCTGATTCTGCACAATTTATCAGTTTCATTTAGTGCAATTAGTGTAAATTATTTCTTATGGATGGACCTTAGTTCATAAATTATTTGGCTTGTAATAGCTTGCTTCACACCATCATGGAGACTGGTGTTACTTTGTGTGAGATTGCCTTTTTGCCACTGATCCTGAAAATTGCCCCCTTGTTCAGCAAGTCCTCATTGACTATGGAATCATGAGGGAATTAGGGAGAAGAAACAGACAGAGCTGCAGTCGAGAACTGCACCCAGGAGTATGCTTTTCAGCTTTAAGAGTTAGAAGTTGGATTGAAGCCAATTAAATATATGTAGGATGAATAACAATTCTCTTCTATCTTCAAATTAGGTAAATTTGAATCTTAACTGAAACAAATCTCTCTCTCTCTCTCTCTCTCTCTCTCTCCCCCTAAACACACACACACACACACACACACACACACACACACACACACACACCATCTAATCTCCTCTTAAAACAAGCAACAAACAAACAAATACATGTTTCATCAAACGCGTCAAGATTCTGTTGATTCTTTTCCTAAGTTAACTGGGTTTCTCACAAGATCATATTTCTGTCTTGATCAGTTCTTTCTTGCACTCTAAAAAGCTACAGAATGATTACTGATAGAGTAAAAGTCAACAATTTTACCTAAGTGATCTAGGTAACAAAGAAAAAAGAAAAAACCCAGAATGTTACTATCACTTACCTTGGGCTAGTTCTGAATTTTGCATTAGGATGGAGCTTATTGTTCGATGTTGCCCTTCAGTGGACACCATTTGTGTTTGTTAACATAGGTGCACTTGCAAGGTTAGGTTGCTATTTGTATTGACTGTGTAGATGTGTTTGCTAGGTCATTGACCATGCTTATGAGGTGGCTATTATTGGATTTTGTCCAGTACAAAGTCAGAGAAATTTTACTGTGATTTTGTTAGTTTTCTTAAAGCATGGTTCCCAACATTTTAACACAAGAGCTTAATCTCCTACTCAGATTTATGTATGACTGACTCTGTTTGATAAAACATAAAACACTTTATATTTAAATAATCCTTGATGATCAAAACAAAGTTTTCTTTTACTTGGATGATTATGTAACCTGTGTGTACCATGGGCTCACCCTGTTAGAGGTTAGTAACATGACTGGAAACTCCTTGATTCCTATAAGCTTTGTCTCATTCAGCTATAGGTTTTCAAAATACTTTTACTAGTCCTAAATGAAAGAGTCAGATAAGAGTAAAATGTGAGTTAATTAAGTAGGAAGGAGATTTGGGTTTTCCTACTTTTTTTAAGATGAGAAAGAACTTTGGAGAAGAGAACAATGCTAACACCAATTTTTCCATTTCCAACATCTTTGAAAATAAAAATGTCTGCTTCTGTCCTTGGCTTGTGAAAATGAATGTTGAGAAGCCTATTCCTTATGAATGAAACTTAATTACCCACTAATAATTTCTTGGAAGAGGCAAAAGTTTACTGGGTCTCCAGACACTGGTTAGTATTTGGCTCCCTTGTGCAATCATGCTCACGACCTGTGTGAACACCGTTGAGCTCCTAGATAATTGGATCGGTGTTCAGAGTTTGATATACTTACCCAGAGAGGATTTGCTTAAAGTGAGAGGCAAAGTTTAAAATGGTTAAAGCAAAAAGGAGTAAATTAGGGAGACTTTTTTTTCAGTTGCTAATTGAATCATTAAAACTGCCATTTGAAACAGGGCAGGTAGCGTCTATTAATTGCAAGCATTAAAAAGAGCAATAAATGTTACAGCACCCCTTTTAGCTGTGAGTGCTGAGAGCTGTTAGCAGAATTTCTCAAACAGAAGAGTTCCACAAAGGTATTTGATGAGCATTCACGTGCCTTGTACTTGTGCTGCTGTGGATTTAAAGAGATCTTGAGGAAAAAGAGAAGACTGGGGCTTGGGAAACAGCCCAATCAGTGAAGTATTAATTACATAAGCATGAGGAGTTGTGTTTGGAGCCCCCCAGCCAGGCAAGATGGCTCATTTCTGTAATGTTATCCCTGTGGAGGAAGATTCAGGAGGATCTCACCTTCCTGATGATTTCCTGGTTCAGTGAAGTACTCTGTCTTCAAATGTAAGTTGGAGAACTCTGGAGAGATGACTCAGTGGGTAAATCAAATGCTACCCAAGTGTGAAGCTTGGTGTTCAAATCCCCAGTACTCACATCAATGCCAGGCCGGTATGCTGGACCATTAATAACTCCAGTACTTCAAGTATGGATCTGGGGATTCCCAGAACAAGTATAGTAGGAGACTTGAAGTAACAATGAACTTTGAAGTCAATGGAGAGGCTGCAGGACATCAATTTCAGGCCTTTAAGCTCATGTAATGCATGTGAATATCCCATACAAATGCACACAGATGAAATAAAATGCATACATACATATACATAGAAAGAAGATGGAGAGTGGAGAGTGATTGAGAGAGACAGATTACTTCAATTGTGGATCTGAATTTGATTTCTGGCCTTCAGCACACATGTGCCCCTAAGTACACATGTCCACATGAGCACGGCACCTTCACTTGCACAAGTGTACACCCCCCCTAACAGAGATGATACAAATATAAATCATTAAAAGTTTCAGGTCACCTACATCTAGACTCCTGGAAGCAGAGATGAAGGAGAAATAATTCTCTTCAGAACAACTCTCTGGATACTTGACTGCACAGGGGGAGATGGTATCTAGGTTTTAGTTTAAAAAACTGAGTTCTCTGGCCAATAAATAAATGAATAAACAAGCATTTTATGAAGAAGGTTTCACCTATCTATGTACAGAGGTGTCATTGCAGAGGTCACACACAGGTGACCAGTATACACTGTGTACAGAGGTTTAGTGTTTATTAGTGGTGAAATCAAGATTGCATTATGAAGTTGCTGAGGAGAGCCCTCTTCTGTGACCAGAGTATTCACAACGACAATAGGAAATAACAGCTCTAAAATGGAATCCAGTGCAAGGGAGGGGGCTATGATTTTTGCTATTTTAGTTCCTAGGTGTAAATATTCAAGTGTGAGGTAACAGTCAATGTCAAGTTGAAGTACCATTGCCTTAAGGTTAGAGTCACCGTCAACTTAGCAGGTAGCAGAGTTGGTTAGGGTGAACTATAGCCCCTGAGTAAGTATGCCCATCTCTTTCACTTTTGCCCATGAGCACAGATTGTGAGCTTTCAGGAAAATTATCTCTGCAATTAAAATGCTAGCACCAGTTACTGGTAAATTATTAAACCTGAATAATTGCCTAGCTAAGAACTGTAGACTTTAGAACCTTCTACAAAATTAAACTTAAGGACTCTGAAAGGTCATGAAGCTTCTCTAGAATATTTCCTTGTGTTATAATTCTTTTGGGTCTTTACAAATCCCACAAGGGGGAAGAGCAATAGATGCCTTTTATAGGCAGAATAGAATGACCAAATATATCTACAATGTAATCATGAAAACTGTGAGGAGCTCTTAATTTTCTTTGAATCTGGGGAACAGGCCACATTCCTTACCAAATGAATTAGCCTGCTGGGAATGCAGAGCTTTGTAGCTAAATTAGCAGCTCTTACCTCCCCTAAGAGACCAGTGATGTCTCAGAGAATCTTTTTCCCAATGTCTTTTCTGTTTCCACCCCTTCAGCTAAGCAGAGACATCAAATTGAGTTCCTCCTCCCTCTGCATCTTTTGTTGAGAGCCTCTTTGACTGTGATATCTTCTTCTAGTGATAACGTGGGTTGTTCATCTCCAGAGTCTAATGGGGAAGACTGGAGTATTCTTACAGTGTGGTTACTTGATCTTTGACAAAGGAGCTAAAATCATCTTGTGGAAAAAAGACAGCATTTTCAACAAATGGTGCTGGTTGTCAGGTTAGCTTGTAGAAGAATGTAAACTGATCCATTCTTATCTCCTTGTACAAAGCTCAAGTCCAAGTAGATCAAGGACCTCCACATAAAACCAGATACACTGAAACTAATAGAAAAGAAAGTGGGAAAGAGCCTCAAATACATGGGCACAGGGGAAAGTTTCCTGAACAGAACAACAGTGGTTTATTCTCAAAGATCATCAATAGAGGAATGGTACCTCATAAAATTGCAAAGCTTCTGTAAGGCAAAGGACACTGTCAATAGATCAAAATGACAACCAACAGATTGGGAAAAGATCTTTGCCAACACTACATCCAACAAAGGGCTAATATCCAATATATACAAAGAACTCAAGAAGTTAGATCCCAGAGAAACAAATAACCCTATTAAAATGGGGTGTAGAGATAAAGAATTTTCACCTGAGGAATATCAAATGACTGAGAAGCACCTAAAGAAATGTTCAACAGTCTTAGTCATCATGGAAATGCAAATCAAAACAACCCTGAGATTCCACCTCACACTAGTCAGAATGGCTAAGATCAAAAACTCAGGTGACAGCAGATGCTGGCTGGGATGTGGAGAAAGAGGAACACTCCTCCATTGCTGGTGGGATTGCAAGCTGGTACAACCACTGTGGAAATCAATTTGGCAGTTCTTCAGAAAATTGGACATAATACTACCTGAGGATCCAGCTATACCACTCTTGGGCATATACCCAAAAGATGCTCCAACATATAACATGCTCCACTATGTTCATAGTAGCCTTATTTAAAATAGCTATAAGCTGGAAAAAACCCAGATGTCCTTCAACAGAGGAATGGATACAAAAAATGTAGTACATTTACACAATGGAATACTGCTCAGCTATTAAACACAATGAATTTATGAAATTCTTAGACAAATGTATGCAAATAGAAAATTTTATCCTGAGTAAGGCAACTCAGGCACAAATTGGTATGCACCCAGAACACACATGGTATGCACTCACTGATAAATGGATATTAGCCCAAAAATTGGGAATATTCAAGATAAAATTCACAGACCACATGAAGCTCAAGAAGGAAGACCAAAGTGTGGATGCTTCAGTCCTTCTTAGAAGGGAGAACAAAATATTCAAGGGAGGAAATACAGAGACAAAGTGTGGAGCAGAGACTGAAGGAAAGGCCGTCCAGATACTGCATTACCTGGGCATCCATCACATATACAGACACCAAACCCAGACACTATTGCAGATGCCAAGAAGTGCTTGCTGAAAGGAGCCTTATATTGCTGTCTCCTGAGAGGCTCTGGCAGAGTTTGACAAATACAGAGGTAGATTCTTGCAGCCAACCATTGTTCTAAGCATGGGGTCTCCATTGGAGGAGTTAGAGAAAGGACTGAAGGAGCTGAAGGGGTTTGCAACACATAGGAAGAACAGAAATGTCAACCAACCAGACCTCCAGAGCTCTCAGGGACTAAACCACCAATCAAAGAGTACAGATGAGGATACCCTTGGCTCCAGCCACACATGTAGTAGAAGATGGTCTTGTCAGGCATCAATGGGAGGAAAGGCCCTTTGTCCTGTGAAGGCTTGATACCTCAGTGTAGGGAAATGCCAGGATGAGGAGGGGGGAGTGTGTGGGTCAGGGAGCACCCTCATAGAAGTAGGGAGATGGGAGATGGAGGATGGGATAGGGGGTTTCTGGAGGGGAAACCAGGAAAGCAGATAACATTTGAAATGTAAATAAATAAAACAACAACAACAAAAGAAGAAGTTGTCTCTTCTGACTTCCCCTGTGGATTTCACTTAAGGTGTCATGCAGACTGGTGCAGAATTAAGGAACAGAGTTAAGAGTGAGAAGCAGGAACCTTAGTAAACCCCCCTCTTTTTTATTGAGTGGAGTTCTCTGTCCTGTCTCTATGGAGGTAGAAAAGTGTAAACTTTAAACTCTGTTTAGCCCAATTCCTTACTGAGTCAGTATAGAGATTCAAATTTTATTAAATGTGTTTTGAATGTTATATTTTTATTGCTTATTTGCAGTGTTTATATTTGTGTGTTATGCATGCAGATCAGAACTCTAAGAAAATGTTAATATTTAGTTTAATATCAGGTTTAAAGGAAAGCTGTAAGTTCTATATATAGAAATTGGGATAAGAAAATCACGTTTATTTTGCTGTTTTTTTATCTTTGTTTATTGTCAACTAAATGTGAGAATCTTCTCATGGATAGGTTTGATTTTATTTGGGGATGTGACACTGATTTGATTAGTCCCTTAAATAATAATCTGAATATATTGTGAGATGAGTAAGCAGCTTATCCATTAGGAAAAAGAGAGGATACCATGTTCAGAACGAATAAGATTCAGCAGGAGAAGAGTGATAATAATTGGGTGTCAGCTGAGACTTAGGTTTAAGGAGATGTCTGGAAGATGGGACCAAACACCTAGGGTATGCTTAGAAGAATGATCTTTACTATTTTTATCTATTAATAGGCTTAAGATATTTTTAAAGCTATGGTTGTAAAAAATGGTGTAAGTTCTCTACTCTAAATTTCAAAACCAGTGGACTTAAAACCTTAGGAATATTATGTAATACACTTACTTAATGAATTACTCAGTTTGTACATCCTTAGACATTGAAAGAGCAGAGGATAAGGCTTAGTTTTATTTAAATATTCTAAATTTGGCAATAGAAACTATATTAAGAAGTTATGTGTAGTTACATGTAAATATTGACATTAAAATTATTTTTGATGATTTGAATTAAACAGAAGGAGGCTGTGGGTATTGTATCATTTCAATTCTTATATTCCTTAAGTAACTTCATTCAGTGTATCAGCAATATATTGGACTATGACAGAGGTGGGTGGTGCCCTGGCAGGTCACATGGAGCAAGAGGGAGAATAAAACAGAAGGAAAGAGGAAAAGAAGGAAAGACAGAGTTTATTAAACTGAGAAGACAAAGGGACTTGGAATATAACTCGCTGAAGAGAAAGAAGTCCTTCGAGATACCTAAGGACTAGTGTTTTAGTAGAAATATGAGACAACTTATAGTTTCCACTTATTAAGAAGAAGAAAAAAGCTAGTTGAGTCATTGAAGAGGGAAGGCTGACAGCCAAGTCAACTACACACTGCAGTGCATTGTGTAGGCAGTCAGAGTGCACTTTTAAAGAAGTATTTGGAAGTAAAGGATGATCATAAGAATGCGATCCCAAAACTAGCTTTGTAGGTGTTAATTTCTTTGTTAAGATTTTCTTTAAAGCAACCTGCCCGTTGAGTGAAGGGTGAATTGGATGAAGACAGTATAGGATCAGAGTCCCATTAGCAAACTATTTACACACACACACACACACACACACACACACACACACACACACACACGCACAGAGATCAATATCTTTAATTTTGAATAAATTTGAGAAAAATAGTGAAATTCTTCCAAAGTTCAGCACGCATATATATCTACAGAGTGAGCTGAGTTCTATAGAAGGATTATTTTTGCTTTGATGTCTCTCTCTCTCAGCTTTCTACTATCTTTGGAGGACAGTGTTCTATAACTTAATGGGGCCAATCAAGTCTGGCAGGAGGTTACATCTGTAAGCTGTTCACAAAAAGTAAGCACCCCAAAGGATATTAATATCATTGGCTAAGGACCTTACATTTTGGCTGAGTGGCTTTATCTGTGTTGACTTTAGCTTTGAAAGTAGGAGAAAATATAATATCTCCCCTAAGAATTGCTTATGGTAGCCTATGCTTGCATAAGCTTGTGCTTGTGCAGAATTTACAATATCTGAGCAGCCCTGAAATACTAAGTCCTAATATTTAGCATTAATCACACCTCCAAGGTCCCAATGAATACATATGAAAACTTCCCTGAGGTAGTAAAGTATAATTCTACCTTAAAAGTCTCATAATAATTTACTCTGGGTTTATCATCCTAAAGGTATAAAATTCACACAACAGTATATTTAATTAATTATTTCAGAAACAGAAGAAAAATTTATCAACACTGATTTTATTAATTTGCAAAAAGTTAACTGAAACCTAAGATAAGAAGTTCAGAGATGGCATTAGAATCAGTGAGTAGATGTCATGACTGAGGGAAAGTTGACACTAAAGACATTTCAGACAATGCTACAAAGAACTGGAAGATTGGAGATTTCAGGAGCTATGAAGGATAAAGTGAAAGACACAGCATGAATAGATAAAAATGAATAGATCAAATATAAATAGAATTCCCAGGAGACCATAGCAGAAATGCAATGTAGTACATCTTGAACATTTGTTTGGAATTTGGTTGAATAAATGATGGAGATTTTCTAGAAATTATGAAAGATCATAGTTCTCTGTTCCCAGAATGTCTATGAGAAACAAAGGAAGTAAAAGCAATAATAATAATAACAACAATAATAATAATAATAATAATAATAATAACAATAATAATGCTAAAAAGAAGCAAAAAGATCTCCATGTGTAGTCATAGGAAGGACTGGAGAACCTCAAATACAAAACAAGGTTATTGTTCAAGTATAGGTGTAGTGGAAGTCAGTGGTAGCAAGAAAGGACTGAGGGAGATTTGGGCAGTATTTTATGGTTAAATTTGTATGGTTTGTTGACAGGATGTGATCAGGATCTGAGGAGTGTCATGAAATTCTTAGGCAAATGGATGGAACTAGAAAATATCATCCTGAGTAAGGTAACTCAATCACAAAAGAACACACATGGTATGTACTCACTGATAAGTGAATATTGTCCCAAAAGCTCAGAATACCTAAGATATAATTTGCAGACCACATGAAGCTCAAGAAGAAGGAAGGCCAAAGTGTGGATACTCGGTCCTTCTTAGAAGCGGGATCAAAGTACCCATTGGAAGAGATTCAGAGACAAAATGTGGAGCAGAGACTGAAGGAAAGGCCATTTAGAGACTGCCCCACCTGGAGGAACAATCCCATATGCAGTTACCAAACCCAGACACTGTGAATGTCAACAAGTGTTTGCTGACAGGAGCATGATATAACTGTCTCCTGAGAGGCTCAGACAGAGTCTGACGAAGTGGATGCTCACAGCCAACCAATGGCCTGAGCACAGGGTCCCTAATGGAGAAGCTAGAGAAAGGACTGAAGTAGCTGAAGGAGTTTGTAACCCCATAGGAGGAACAACAATATCAACCAACCAGTACCCCCAGAGCTCCCAGGGACTAAACCACCAACCAAAGAGTACACATGGAGGAATCCATGGCTCCATCCACATATGTATCAGAGGATGAACTTTTCAGACCTCAGTGAGAGGAGAGGCCCTTGGTCCTGTGAAGACTCAATTCCCCAGTGTAGGGGAATGCAAGGACAGGGAAGCAGGAGTGGGTGGGCTGGTGAGCAGGGAAGGGGGAATGTGATAGGGAGATTTTGGAGGGGAAAATAGAAAAGGGGATAACATTTGAAATGTAAATAAAGAAAATATAAACCAGGTACGCAGAGATATCCCGAGTATAACATTGCTTGGGACCCAGCCAGCTAGGGTTCCACCTATGCCCAAGAGCTGGGCAGCTCTGCGGTCATCGTGGGACATCTGTCCTGCAGGGAGACTCGCACTTGGAGGGGGTCCCAAAGCCTCCACATCTTTGCTCCAGTGACGGACCAGACAGTGACAACCAGGTACACAGAGATATCCCGAGTATAACATCGCTTGGGACACAGTCAACTAGGGTTCCAACTGCGACCAAGAGCTGGCGAGCTCTGTGGTCATCTGTGCGCCAGCCCTGCCGTGGGACATTTGCACTGCAGGGTGAGCTGTGCTTGGAGGGGGTCCCACAGCCTCCACCATCTTTTCTCCAATGATGGACCAGATAGGGACAACCAGGTTCACAGAGATATTCCAAGTATAACATCGCTTGGGGCAAGGCACACTAGGGCTCCAACAGCACCTAGGAGCAGGGCAGCCCCTCAGCAATCTGTGCCAGGGGAAACCCGGTCATCTGAGGGTGCGGAAATAGCCTTGCAGGCTCATAGGAGGTTCAAGCACCAGCCAGTGACAGCAGGACCAACTAATGCCAGAGATAACAAGATGGCAAAGGCAAACTTAGAAACATTACTAACAGAAATCAAAGCAATATGGCACCATCTGAACTCAACTGTCTGACAACAGCATGTCCAGGACACCCAACACACCAGAAAGGCCAGTTTTGTATTTAAAATCACATCTCATGATGCTGTTAGAGGATTTCAAGAAGCACATAAATAAATCTCTTAAAGAAGTATGGGAGAACACGAATCAACATGTAGAGTCCCTTACAAAGGAAACACAAAAATTGCTTAAAGAAATTCAGGAGAATATGGGTCAACAGATAAAAGCCCATAAAGAAGAAACATAAAAATCACTTAAAGAAAAACAGGAGAACTTGGGTCAACAGGCAGAAATCCTGAAAGAGGAAACACAAAAATATCTTAAAGAATTACAGGAAAATACAAGCAAACAAGTGAAGGAACTGAGCAAAAACATCCAGGATCTAAAAAAGGAAGTAGAAACAACTAAGAAATCACAAAGGGAGACAACTTTGGAGATAAAAACGTTGGGAAGAAATCAGGGGTCACAGATGCAAACATCAAAAACAGAATACAAGAGATAGAAGAAAGAATCTCAGATGCCGAAGATACCATAGAAAGCATTGACTCAACAGTTAAAGAAAATGCAAAATGCAAAAAGCTTATAACCCAATACATCCAGGAAATCCAGGACACAATGAGAAGACCAAACCTAAGGATTACAAGTATAGATGAAAGTGAAGATTTACAACTAAAAGGGCCAGTAAATATGTTTAATAAAATCATGGAAGAAAATTTCCCTAACCTAAAGAGAGAGATGCCCATGAACATACAAGAAACCTACAGAACTCCAAACAGACTGGACCAGAAGAGAAAGTCCTCCTGTCACATAATAATCAAAACACCAAATGTACTAAACAAAGAAAAATATTAAAAGCAGTAAGAGAAAAAGGACAAGTAACATATAAAGGAAGACCTTTCAGAATTACACCAGACTTCTCACCAGAGACTATGAAAGCTAGAAGATCCTGGGCAGATCACATACAGACTCTAAGAGAACACAAATGCTAGCCCAGACTACTATATCCAGCAAAACTCTCAATCACTATAGATGGAGAAACCAAGATATTCCATGATAAATTACACAAAATCTTTCCACAAACCCAGCCCTACAAAGGATAATAGGTGGAAATCACCAATACAAGGAGGGAACCTATACCTTTGAAAAAGCAAGATAGTAACCTTCTTTCATCAAACCCAAAAGAAGATAACCACTCAAACATAAAAATAACATCAAAAATAACAAGAAGCAATAGTCACTATTCCTTCATATCTCTTAACATCAATGGACTCAATTCCACAATAAAAAGACATAGACTAACAGACCTGGTACATAAACAGGACCCAGCATTTTGTTGAGTGCAGGAAATGCACCTCAGGGTCAAAGACAAACACTACTTCACAGTAAAAGGCTGGAAAACAATCTTACAAGCAAATGGTCCCAGGAAACGAGCCGGAGTAGCCATCCTAATATCAGATAAAATTGACTTTCAACCTAAAGTCATCAAAAAAGACACAGAAGGACACTACATACTGGTCAAAGGAAGGATCCACCAAGAAGAACTCTAAATTCTGTACATCTATGCTCCAAATGCAAGGGCACCCTCAATCGTAAAAGAAACTTTACTAAAGCTCAAAGCACACATCGCACCTCACACAATAATAGTGGGTGACTTCAACACCCCGCTCTCTGAAATGGATCATTCAGGAAAGCAGAAACTAAACAAGGACACAGTGAAACTAATTGAAGCTTTGGACCAAATGTGTGTGTGTGTGTGTGTGTGTGTGTGTGTGTGTGTGTATATATATATATATATATATATATATATATAAAACGTTACGTCCTAACTCAGAAGAATATACCTTCTTCTCAGCAACTCATGGTACCTTATCGACCATGATTATGTAGACTTCATGCCAGGTATGCAGGGATCATTCAATATACAGAAATCCATCAATGTAATCCACTACATAGTCAATCTCAAAGAAAAAAACATATGGTCATTTCATTAGATGCTGAGGAAGCATTTGACAAAATTCAGCATCCTTTTATGCTAAAAGTCTTGGAAAGATCAGGAATTCAAGGCCCATATCTAAACATAGTAAAAGCAATATACAGCAAACTGGTAGCCAACATCAAACTAAATAGAGAGAAACTTGAAGCATTCCCACTAAAATCAGAGACCAGACAAGGCTGCCCTCTCTCTCCATATGTTTTCAATATAGTTCTTGAAGTTCTAACTAGAGCAATTAGACAACAAAAGGAGGTCAAAGTGATACAAATTGGAAAGGAAGAAGTCAAACTATCACTATTTGCAGATGTTATGATAGTATACTTAAGTATACCCCAAGAAAACTCTGCCAGAGAAGTCCTACAGCTGATACACAACTTCAGCAAAGTGGCCGGATATAAAATCAACTCAAGCAAATCAGTAACCTTCCTATACTGAAAGGATAAACAGACTGAGAAATTAGGGAAATGACACCATTCCCAATAGTCACAAACAATATAAAGTATCTTGGTGTGACTCTAACCAAACAAGTGAAAGATCTGTATGACAAGACCTTCAAGTCTCTGAAGAAGGAAATTGAAGAAGACCTCAGAAGATGGAAAAATCTTTCATGCTTGTGGATTGGCAGTATTAATATAGTAAAAATGGCCATCTTGCCTAAGCAATATACAGATTCAATGCAATCCCCATTAAAATTCCAACTCAATTCTTCTTAGAGTTAGAAAGAACAATTTTCAAATTCATCTGGAATAACAAAAAACCCAGGATAGCGAAAACTATTCTCAACAGTAAAAGAACTTCTGGGAGAATCAGTATTCTGGACCTCAAGCAGTACTACAGAGCAATAGTGTGAAAAACTGCATGGTACTGGTACAGTGACAGGCATGTAGATCAATGGAACAGAATTGAAGACCCAGAAATGAATCCACACTCCTATGGTCACTTGATCTTTGACAAAGGAGCTAAAGCCATTCATTGTAAAATAGGTAGCTTTTTCAACCAATGGTGCTGGTTCAACTGGAGGTCAGCATGCAGAAGAATGCAAATCGATTTATTCTTATCTCCTTGTACTAAGCTCAAGTCCAAGTGGATCAAGGACCTCCACATAACACCAGACACACTGAAAATAATAGAAAAGAATCTGGGGAAGAGCCTTGAGCACATGGGCACAGGGGAAAATTTTCCTGAACAGAACACCAATAGCTTATGCTCTAAGATCAAGAATTGACAAATGGTACCTCATAAAATTACAAAGTTTCTGTAAGGCAAAGGATGCTGTCAGTCAGACAAAACAGCAACCAACAAATTGGGAAAAGAACTTTACCAACCCTCCATCTGACAGAAGGCTAATACCCAATATATACAAAGAACTCAAGAAGTTAGACTCCAGAGAGCCAAATAACCCTTTTTAAAAATGGGGTATAGAGCTAAACAAGGAATTTTCACCTGAAGAATATCGAATGACTGAGAAGCACCTAAAGAAATGTTCAACATCCTTAGTCATTAGGGAAATGCAAATCAAAACAAACTTGCACCAGTCAGAATGGCTAAGATCAAAAACTCAGGAGACAGCAGGTGTTGGTGAGAATGTGGAGAAAGAGGAACTCCTCCACTGCTGGTGGGATTGCAAGTTGGTACAATCACTCTGGAAATCAGTTTGGTGGTTCCTCAGAAAACTGGTCATGATACTACTGGACAATACTGTTATACCACTCCTGGGCATATACCCAAAGGACTCCCTGGCATGCAATAAGGACTAATGCTCCACTATGTTCATAACAGCCTTATTTATAATAGCCAGAAGCTGAAAAGAACCCAGATGTCCCTTAACGGAGGAATGGATACAGAAAATGTGGTATATTTACACAATGCAATACTATTCAGCTATTAAAAACAGTGAATTCATGAAATTCTTAGGCAAATGGTTAGAACTGGAAAATATCCTAAGTGAGGTAACCCAATCACAAAAGAACACACATGGTCTGTAGTCACTGACAAGTGGATATTAGCACAGAAGCTTGGACTACCCAAGACACAATTCACATATCAATTGATTTGCAAGAAGAAGGAAGGAGAGGCCCCTGGTCCTGTAAAGACTTGATGCAGCAATGTAGGGGAATACTGGGACAGAGAAGAAGGAGGGGCTTGACCAGGGAACAAGGGGAGGGAAGAGGGCTTATGGGACTTTCGGGGAGGGGGGAACCGGGAAAGGGGAAATCATTTGGAATGTAAATAAAGAATATAGAAAATAAAAAAAAAAGAAAGAAAAACACAATGGCAAGGAATCACCCAGAAAAAAAATAAAGAAAATATCTAATAAAAAAAGAAATAAAAAAGAATGGATACTATAGTTGGGGTTGCTGCTTGGTAACATATTACTGAGGAAACAGAGGTTTGGGGTTTCTCTCTGTCACACGTAGGAGTTAGGCATGTCACTCCTAGTGGATTTATGAGAGGACAAAATGAGCTAGCCTTCTCCACCACACTTCCTCAGACTGAGCTAACCGACTTATGTGAGGAGTGCTTCCATGCCTGATGTTCACATTCAGGCCATGCAAGGACAAGCAATCTAGCTTCTGGAGGGTTATCAGGGAGAGTTATGGGACAATAAGAGGACAAGTGGGTTGTCAGGAAGTTCAGCCAGAATGACTTCGAAAGAGCCTGAAGCCAATACTGTGCGTGAAAAGGTGACATTTCCACCCAGGTTTTTTCCTGAGACAGCAGGCAATTGTAGAGAGATTCCCACAAGACTTCCTGTTACTTTGTTTTCAGGCACAATCCTAATCTCGTATTTTTTCAAGCTAGTCAGTCACTGTCATTCTTCTTGTTTAAGTGGTATATATATATATATACCACATATATATATATATATACCACATATATATATATATATATATATATATATATATATATATATATATATGTTTTCCCCCTAGAGATTTCTGGTTTTCTCAGAGCCTTTCAAGGACAATGTGCTATTATAAGCATGGCAAAGAGAAGAATTTGCTTCAGCTTTGAAACAGGAAATAGAGTTCTCCAGACATCTTGGTTGCTCCTTGCAAGACACTATGAATACAAAAAAAGAACCCATCAATTTGCAAAACCCTGTAAGCAATACTTTCTGCTTTCAAGTGGCTGCACTTCCTCAGCTTCTCCTTCATCCCAGAGCAGTAAATCCTTTTCTCCCACACATGGTCCAAAGATTGTTTTCTACAACAATTCTATCTCCATTGCTCTTCCTTTTTTTTTCCTGAAGTTTCTTTGTTTATCCCCAAATTTGACCCCCTACATTTGAACCTAATATTTTAAAGACGACTTTTCAACTGCAGAACAGTGGTAGAGTTACAGACAAATGGCAGAGATAGCAAGATGCTCTTTTTTCCTCAAAATTTTACATCTTGCATTTCTGTAGTTTATGATACCTTAGAAATAAGATGGTCATGTTATTAACCTTCTTGGTTTACCTCGTTTTGAATGATGGCCTTAATCCATTACATTTAACAATTTTATTTTTTTTTCAGGTACTTTTGGATTTAATAGCATCTCACTCCATCTTGACCTCCTGCCCTTTAAAAAAGATTTATTTTGTGTATAAATCTTTTGCCTGCGTGCATATATGTGTATCCTGCAATGCATAGTAACCATGGCAGAAGACAGCATTAGATCTACTGGAGCTGGAGTTACGGATGGTTGTAAGCTACAATGTGGGTGCTGGGAACCAAATCCTGGTCCTCTGCAAGAGCGGTAAGTGTTCCAAACCACTAGGCATCTCTTCAGCCCCTCGACCTTTGTTTTTGATGACTTAAGCAATTTAAAGGAGCATTGATATATTTCCCAGAATGTTCCTTAATGTGAGATTTTTCTCATAGTGAGACTAGGGTCCTAGTAGGGTACTAGATTTGGGAGATGATCACAGAGTGTAGAGTGACATTGTTCAGGGTCATGTCTTACTTATTTTTCAGCTTCTGCGAAAAGACACCATGACTTTTTTTTATAAGAGAAAGCACTGAATTGGGGTTTTGCTTAGAGTTTCAGATGGTAAGTTCATGATCATCATGGCAGGTAGCATGACAGCAGGCAGGCAGGCATGGCGCTGGGTTAGTAGGTGAGAGTTTACATCCTATCCCCAAGCAGGAGGTAGAGAAACAGAAGGGGCACAGTCTTGACTTTTGAAGCTTCGAAGCTCACCATCTTCAGTGACACACCTCCTCCAACAAGCTCAAAACTCCCAGTCCTTCCCCAAATAATGGGCCTGTTGTCAATTCTCGATTTTGTCTAGAACATACTTTTCTTGTTTGAAGGAGGGAGGCAATGGGTAGAAGAAGTAAAAGAAAGGGGGGGGAGGGAAGGGTTCTATTGAGGGGTGAAAGGTAATGAGAGTATTGCTGGTTTTAACTCATATGTAGGAAAACATTTGCTTGGAAAGGAAAAAAAATGAAGCCCAATTGAGTAATCCCAGCAGGAGGGGGTGGTGCTCATGTTTCCAAAGAAGCAGAAGGTATGAAGAGTACTAGTTTCTACACACTATGATAAACGGTGCTTAGGGGAGGATAGAAGGAAGGCATCTGGGTTTCTTTGTAAGAGAAGAATATAGAATCACTGAGGTTTTAAGGAGTAACCCATTAAATTACTGTAGATGAGGAATCTGGACTTTTGAATTGCCTAAGGTCAAAGTTTATTTCTAGCAGACCAGGAATTAGTGCTGAATCCTCCCAATTCCCTGTCTAATTCATATTCCAGGATGCTTCAGCTGTCTCTCTGTAAGCTGATTCTGATGCTAACAGACTGATGTTTTCTATCCCCCAGGGGAAGTTCGCAGCTATAACTAGAAATCACCTCCATGGTGTAGAAATGACTCAGAGAGGCCCAATTCCCTCCTCAGTGATTTAAATGTTAATATGCTGGCACTTCTCCATGCTAGGGGGAATCAGGCTGCAGGTGAGGAGGGGGGCCTGTTCTAGGAAGCCTGGTCCCTGTTTGGTTAAGTGGCTCTTGACAGTCCTTGAAGACAGGATTAGAAGCTTCTAAGAGATTCTCTATGAAACCCATCCATCCTTCCATCTTGTTTAAAGTGGCAACATTTCCTGCTATCTCTGGACCAGTAGAAGCATCCAGTTAGTAGCTACCCCATACAAGCTTATATTGCAATTTAGAACCTTCCCTTAGAAACAATCAGTTGCCCTATTGTAGAAATCATTCACTGGTTTCTCTGCCAGAGTGTCTTGCTTTGTTTTCTCAACCATAGCTAAGTTTTATCAATACTCAGCTCCTCTAAACCCAAAACCTCATAAGGAAAACAAGACCAAACAGTTCAAGATTTGATTCTTTTACTTTCCTCTCTTACAAATATCCCATGATTAAGAACACCTGAGTTGTTTAGAAACATCTAAATTCTGATTTACTTTATAACTTTTATAACTGTATGTTATATATACATGGATGGTGATTTTTCTTTTTTCAGGGAGTGGTATCAAGTCTCACCCAGGTTTGAGTTGTGAATGAAGTAAAAACTGTCAACTAAATGTGGCAATGACCTTGAATTTAGCAGCTCATAAACTTTTATAAAAGATAAGTTAGAAAGCACTGAAAAAAATTTTGAAAATTCCCATTTTAGAAGTTTTACTAACATTTTTCTCTTGTTATCTATAAGATTTTACTAATATTTTTCACTTGTTATCTATATGCAGTCTTATAAAAACCTAAGTGCTTATAAACATATTACATGTTTCTTAGTCATAGTTTGTCTCTTGTACAATAAATTGGTATTTTACATGCTAATAAAATATTTTTGTATGTGGGTGTGTGTGTTCACATGTGTATGGTGCTAATGTATGTGAATGTACATTTATGGATACCAGAGATTTATGTTGGGTGTTTTCCTTGATCATGTCAGTGTCAGGTGTCTTACTTGATCATGGTTTATAGTATATATTGAGGCAAACTTGAACCCAAAGCTCTCTGATTTGGCTAACTTTGTTAGCTAGTTTGTCTCCACCTCTAGAACTTTGGAATAGAAAGGAGGCCACTATACCTGCCCAACATGGATGTGTGTGCTGGAGAGTCAAATTCTGTTCCCCATATCTTCATGTTAAGTGTTCTACACACTGGGCAATTTTCTCAGTACCACTAATAAAATATTAAAATTCTACTTTAATTATTGTGTTAATTATATGACCCCACATAATTTACTTGTGAGTTTTTTCTCTTATGTTTTATTATTTTAAAATTTCCCAGTATACAAATAGCTATATAAATAGTTTTTACTAACCATTTTTTTTCTGAATTTATACTTTTTTAAAATTTGTGAAGTTACTTAGAACTGGAACTAAATGTTATTCCTTTGTCTTAGGGCTTTGAGTTGACCAGACCTTGAAGAAGGCACAGCTTCCAAATTTTCCCCATGAACCCAAAATTTATATAGGTGGTTCCTAACCTATGGCATTTTGAATGAGTAGTTTTAACTTTATGATTCTATGAAAGCCATAGTCACTCAGGAGAAGCCGTGCTTTGGATTGAGGATTTTGATTTTTTTCCCTAGCTAGTATACTGTGGTCTGATACTTATTTGCAGTACTGGGCTGCTTCCAATCTGCCATTTGTTCACAGGGAGAAATAATGGATTCTTCACAGTACACTGGGTTGCTAGCTCTGATGTCTGGTAGGGTAGGTTTATTAAATGTGCTTTCGACTTGCAATATTTTCAATTTATGATGGGTTTGTAAGGACAAATCTTCATCGTATGTTGAGAAGCATCTCTACCTGGATTTTCAGAGTGATTCTCCAAGACTTTAATTACTAGTATATATAAAAATATGTATTTCATCTTTTAAATTGCTTCTCTCTTCCCTCAAAGAAATTCTGTAATAATTTATATCTATGTTCATGATGTCATAAATAATGGAGTATGTCCTTATTTCCTGTTTGTCTTTTTACAAATGATTAAGTTGAGACACTGGCTTATTCAAGGAGAACAGCATCTGCTGATTTTTCAGATAGGATTGATTATGTGACTTATTTACTCTGTTCTTTTACACAAAACATATTTCTTTCCTAAAATTTAAATTAATTTATTCTTAGAGTACCTTATATATATGGTTGTGGGTATGTTTAAAATGATAGGCTTTTCTTATAAAAAGACATTTATTACATTTTCAAAGAAGGATTGGGAAGGAAGCCCAACACTTAAACTCAGTTTAAACTGAGCAAGAAAGGAGCCCTCAATGAGATGGATCAATGAATAAAGACACTTGCCATCAAGACTGACAACTTGAGTTCAAGCTTCAAGATCTACATGGTGGAAAGAAAGAACCAACTCCTCCCCATGTACACTGTGGAGTATACATGTGTATGTATATGCACACACACACACACATAGATAGATAGATAGATAGATAGATAGATAGATAGATAGATAGATAGAATAAATATAAAAGAGAAAGAAGAGCACTCTTCGAGGCAAGATAACCAGGTTTGGAGTAATTTCTATGAATGATACTGAGGATTTTATGACTTGTCTAAATGCTGTCTTCTGATGCATTCTGGGCCAAACCCTCAAGAACTATATAGGACCATAAATGTGTATGTTTTTAAAAATTACTATTTCTTACAAGATGGAACATGTGATCTCATGTACCTTCCTGAATTAAGTATCATCTCTGGCAAGGCTTCCTTGAGTTTCAAGATCAGGACTGGTTCTCTTTGTCTGATCTTGCTCTGTTCAGCCCGGAAGTTATACTTCTTGCCCATGTGGCTATATCTTATGGTCTGATACAAGCTACATATAGAAGTTATTGTATGAATAATGGAAGAAGAACTGATAAGTGAATGGAACCATGTAAACAACAACGGGAAAAAGCTAATTTCTTTGTTCTTTAGAAGACTTAGGATAACCATATTTAAATGAGCTCTTAGCACTAAAACAGTAAGACTATACCCAGCCTAAAATTTAATAGTTAAGCATTTAAAGAAGTGGTGATATTTGTCTTATCAGACTTGTGCCCCATCCTATGCTTCTTCTACAGACCTGAATGTGCTTTCAAAAAGTCTGTTTGCTTAGTGTGGTTGCTAATTAGTAGTGAAGTTTGGAATTTGTCCTCTTTTGTTTTAAATACATTCTATTGGAATAAGTTCAGCTTTTGAAATCTCAATAACAAAGAAGATAATTTTAAAATTTAGTTGCTGGAAATTATAGCACACACCTTAAATCAGACTGTATTCAATCTTTCCAAAATTCTAGAACATGGGAAACTTATTAACGTTTCCTTATAATTTGTCGTTCAAGTTCATGTAATAGCATAATTATACAAGAAGTTAAATTATATGGTTGAAAATATAGCAATACCTTTTGATATATTTATACATTCTCCACTGATCATGTCAGAATGCAAAAGTGTATGTATTATCATAAACTATCATAACTTTATTAATGATGTGCATATGTGTGTATATAAGTGTATGTGTAAGTATGTGTAGGTATGTAAGGGGGTGTGGGTTGTTGGTGTTACATGTGCAGGTAAGAGATTAATCTTAGATGCTACTCTTTAGAAACAGGTCTACTTTGCTCTTTGAGACAGTATCTCTCACAGGATATTAGGGTAGACTATACAGTCAGTGAGCACCAGGAACCTGTCTGTCTTTGCCTTGCTAGCTCTGAGATTACAAGACTAAGCTGCCATGTTTGACATCTTTAAGTGAGTTCTGGAGGTTAAACTCAGGTTCTCATTCTTGTATAACAAGCACTTTACAAATGCAAAGGTGTATGTATCATCATAAACTACCATAAGCTTATTTAATATGTGCATGTGTGTGTGTGTGTAATGGGGTGCGTATGTGTAAATATATGTGAGTGTATAAGAGGGTGTGGGTTGTTGGTGTTGCATGTGTTACAGTTTTAAGCTGTCTCCTTAGCACTAGAAGAATAATTATTAAATTAAGGGCAAAAGATATGGATATGTTTATTGTTGTAGATTTGATTCTCAGCAATATTAGTTTTGCATAAAAGAACTATAATAGCCTCCTGGAGAACCTTTAACATTAGATAATTGTCTTGGAAATAGTACTTGCCCGGAAATTAGATTGACGAAAACTGGGTTTTGACTGTGTCTTAGATCATTCATTAATTCCTCCGAGTCTCAGTTTTCTTATTTGGAAGCTGAATATAGTGGTAAAATCTTACCTAAACATAGTTTTGAGATAAAATGAAATTATTGTACTAAATGACTATGAAGTCTGTAAATGTCATAGAATTATAATACAGTGATTAATCATAAGGTCCCGAGACAGGACAGGTTGGAACAAATCATTTCTTATCAAGCGAAATCAAAACAACAGGTCTATCCAGCCTACATGTTCCCACGTATGAGAACAACACTCATACTCCTCGTAAGGAAAAAAGTCATTGATTTAAGGGACCATATATTTGGCATTCTGTCTTGTCTTGGCCATTGTTTCCATCCTGAATCTACCAGAAATGCGAAGTTAAGTAGTTATCCAGGAAGAAAGCAATCGAAGTTTTTCCACACATTTAAAAATAGTGAAGAAATATAAAACCTAGAGATGTAAAGAAAAAGTGGAAGATGGAGAGAAACTCTATTTTCTGTTATATAGTGCACAGAATCTGTTTGAAGTGTGTGTATTTGCTGGGGAAGAGGGAGGCAATGGAAGGAGAAATAAGAGCACATAGGCTTTTGATTGCTTGGGATAAAGTGGAGCTATTTAATCACTAGATTGCCCTCACCCTGTGTACATCCATTGTACTGTGCTTGAACCTAAGAGGCAGTGCTGTGGTGCCTGTTAATTTCGGCACAGTGTGAGGTTCCCCCCCCCTCCCCTTTACTTAAAGGGAATAGTTAGTTCAATTGATGCACATCTCACTGAATCCACAAATCAATAAACCACTCGGAAAGAAGTAAAGTGTGAATCTTTCTGCATGGTCTCCTGATAGGAGAAACAAACAAAGAAAAAAAAGGCAATAAGGTCTGAAATCCCCAACTGGGAGTTAAGCCTGTTTTCACTTGTCTGGCTCAGCAGATGACGTCATTTAGTGATGGCTGATGAATGTTATATCTATAACCCCGTCACTGTAGGCCTTTCACTCTTCCAGCTGGGCGTCTATGGACTGGTTTACAATTTCATGTTGTTTCTTGAGAGCTAGTCGACCATGGATTTTTACATGCAGTGGAACAGGACAGGGTAACAAAGCAGGTGGAACATATCCAGCTGTGGGTTTTGAAATATGAAGCAGTCTGCTGGGTAAGGCATCAGATCACATGGGATGCTGACCTTTGGGCACAGTCCAAACCACAGTCTGTAACTAGTCACAGGGCACAGAGCTGAGGATAAGACACAGGGCCCCAGAATTAGGCTTCAAGGTAGTAATCCACTTTATCATCCAGGGATTTTGATTGGAAACAGCAGAAACTTTTGCTGTCTATTGGAAGCAACAAAAGGATTTACTGTAAGGTTACTGGGGACTTGTAGATGGATTGCAGGATGAAAAACACAGTTTGGAAAAAAAAGGGAGCAAATCCATACAGAAAAACCTCAGTGGATTAAAAACTTAAATGTGGAGGGGAAACTATAACATGTTAGATGATATAGCAGGAAAATATCTTCATGTAATCACAATTGGGAAGGATTTCCTTACCAGACACCCAAAACACCATTCATAAATAAAAAGTCATATTTTTCTATTAACAAATTATAAGATTCTGTATTCAAAGACTTCTAAATGTCTAAAACAGCAGAGTGGGAAATGTTATTTGGCATACTTTGCAACCAATGACTAAGGTCCAATATGTACAAGGAGCTGCAACAATTATGTAATATGGAAGAAGTTATATAATGCAATAGACATGTGCATAGAAGAACCAAATAAGCATTAGACAGAAGAGGAATCTGGAGGGATGATAAATACATGAAGATATCCAGCCTCATTGGCATCAAAGTAGAATTAAACCACAATGATTAGCTAGTGACTTCTCATGTGGCTGATGGATACTAACAAATGAGACAGTGTAGAGAAGAGGTGTGGAAGTCCCCAGTCCATAGTTGTGAATCACAAATTTACACATGAGCTAGGCGAACTCTTTGTCAGTGTTTCCAAAGCATTAAACAAAAACGATATATAACCCAGAAATCCCAGTGATACGCATTGATTAATAACAGGATGAATCCATAACAGGGCTCCAGAATATATCATGATGACCTAAAAGCTGTTGCAAAGGCAGTTATTTGCATGTCTACAATTCTGAATAGTAGTCACAAACTGTCATATCTTTCATTTCTTATCTATTTACATTTCTTAAAAGATATTTTTTATCAATGCCCTTCTCTCTGCCTCAAATCCTAACTGCCTTGCTTTTAGAGATTCTGCAGGGTGTGCCCATGAGTATGTGTTTTGTGTGTGTGCACACAGAAGTGTATGCACATATGTGTATGTAGGTGTCACATGTTTGTGTCTTCATGGAGGCCTCAGAAAAGTTTGAGATCCCTCAAAACTATAATTACAGGTGTTTGGCTTACCATGTTTTTGCTGAAATCCAAATTTGGTCCCAGTGGTTGCACAGAAAGCGCCAACCACTGATCCATCTCTCCAACACCCAATTCCCTTTTTAAGTTATGTGTTATCATTTCTGTAGTATTTATTTGAGAGAAGATACTACAGAATGATTTGTGGCACATGTGCAGGCTCCTGGGCAACCTGCACATATCTCCCAGAGTCAGAAATGAGACTTTGTGGCATGGTTGGTAATCCTAGGACTTGGGCTGATTAACTGTAGTCCATCAAGTCAGAACTTTGGCTTCCTGCTCCACACCACCAGCGTGTGATTTGAGCTCTGAGGGAACTCTACAGCTTCCTTCTAAGCCTTGTAGGTGCAACTCTGTAACACAGCAAGCAAAAAAAAAGGAACTTGCTAAATCAACCTTAACTTCTTGCGAAATTTTCAAACAACTGTGGTTCAAATCTTACTGTTGACCAAGATCAATTGAAATGCCAGGCTGTAGATTATAAGAGTCAAACAACTTTTAGGTTGAGAGAGTTCAGAGAACTCAATCTGGGGAAGTTAGATTCTGACATCTGATTTTAATTTTTTTCCCACTGGTGAAAGTATGTCATTGTGTCATTGTTTGGACATAGTCTCTCTCTCTCTGACTCTCTCTCTGTCTCTCTCTGTCTCTCTGTCTCTGTCTCTCTCTTTGTCTCTGTCTCTCTCTCTCTCTCTGCCTACACATACACACATACACACATACACACACACACACACACACACACACACACACACACACACACACACGGTTCAAACCCAAAACCCACATAATAGCTCACAATTCCATTCCAGAGGATCTGATACCTTCTTGTGGCCTCTGCAGGCAACATGCACACATATATGGTACACAGACATACATGCAGACAAATATATATGGAAGTTCTGCACATGTTTGATACCTTGAGACAAAGGTATCATATTTATTCTATTAGAGACTCACAGAGAAAAGGAAAGCCAGGGATAACCAGTTAGCCTAATGAGTAGCCCTGGGTTTTAGAGGTTATCTGAAGCCAGAATGGGAAGTACTAATGAATAATGAGCCAATGACTTTCAAATACAGATGTTGTTACTTTACTTGCCTTCTCCTTCTAATCCCCTCTTCCTCATCCTCCTTATCCTCCTCCTTCTGACAGAGCCTTGTATAGTGTATGCTTAACTTGACATCTCCATGTAGCTGAATCTGCCTTGAACTCCTGATTCTACTCTCTTCACTTCCCATGTTCTGGGATTATATTTGTGTACTGGCACATTGGCTTTACTTGCTGTCTTTTTGTATCACATTTATCACATATTATATGATCTGATATGTTTAATAAGCTTTTTGGTTATTCAGTACCACACATAATATCTTCAAAGTTTTGTCTATATTTAATAAGCTACATACTCCTTCATCCTGTATAAATGAATATTCTCAAAAGCAAAATCATGTCACAAATCTAATTGACAGATTTAATATGTGTCCACTTCATCTGTGCCCAGACATGCAAGTCCAGGGAGTACATAACTCATAATCCCTTTGGGTAAGGAAGTACTGTTATCCAACATGAATTCTTATCAAAAAGAAACTAGCTGTGAAGGAGATCAAAGTACAAAGAGGAAGAGAAGATTTTACACTAGGCAGCACCCACCCATCACATATCTGTAAAAAGGGGACATTTGTAGGAGAGCAGTCTTAGGAATAAAGTGGGGAAAAAAAGGTATTAGAAGCAAGTCACTGAGTCTGTGTTGCTCTAGCAGCATGCAGGATTTGAGTTTGAGTTAAAGAAAATGGAATGGAATATTTAAATGCAAATTTCATGAGAAAAGGATAGCTATATGCATACCATTTAGAAGGCACAGCTTTGCTTCAGCTGGGTGATCAATTGTCTCTAAGCACAAGGAGTAGAAAGACCATCAAAACTATGATAGATCTAGGCCCAAAAAGCTCTTTATATTTCGTGGATTCCAACAAACTTAAACAATCTGCATTTTCATGGGAAATTATCATTGAAACATCTTAGTATAATGACCAGCCATTTCTCTGAATTATTCTTCTGGAATATTACTTAGATGATGGAACAATAACAGTTGTCTCTTTCCTTCTTTGTCTGTCTCTTTGACACACACATAGACATACACACACACACACACACACACACACACACACACACACACACACACACACCCCCAAGGATCTTCAGGCATACTTATTTATTTTCATTCTTCAGGGGAAGCTAAATTTTTGGTATGGCAATGGCCATAGCTCAGATATTGCCCAAGACTCATGATGATTTAAATAGACTGGAGGATTTTTTTGTACATCGAGGAACCTTGGTTTAGAGAACGTTGTAATTCTCTAATGGCCCTTTAGAAGGTTCTCAGAGAATGTCATTCAAGAATGGAAAAATATTTAAGTAAATACTTTTCTTTGATGTTGATATAAAGACATCTTGTTTTGAAATTTTTTATTAGATATTTTCTTTATTTACATTTCAAATGTTATCTTCTTTCCTAATTTCCTCTCAGAAAACCCCCATTCCATCCCCTCTCCCCCTGCTCACCAACCCACCCACTCCTGATTCCCTGTCATGGCATTCTCCTACACTGGGGCATCGAGCCTTCGCAGGAACAAGCGCCTCTCCGCCATTGATGTCCGACAAGGCCATCCTCTGCTACATACGCAGCTGGAGCCATGAGTCTCTCCATATGTACTCTAGACCACATGAAGCTCAAGGAGAAGGAAGACCAAAGTGTCCTAAGAAAGTGTCCTTCTTAGGACACTTTGGTCCTTCTTAGAAGTGGGAACAAAATACCCATAGGAGGAGGTACAGAAAAAGTGTGGAGGAGAGACTGAAGGAAAGGCTATCCAGAGATTGCCCCACCTGGGGATCCATCCCATATACAGTTACCAAACCCAGACACTATGTGAATGTCAACAAGTGCTTGCTGACAGGAACATGATATAGCTATCTCCTTCTCAGGAGTCTGTATTTGTCTGACAGTGCCTGACAAATACAGAGGTGGATGCTGCAACCAACCATTGGACTGAGCACAGGGTACCCAATGGAGGAGCTAGAGAAAGGTCCCAAGGAGCTGAAGGGGTTTGCAGACCCATAGGAGGAACAACAATATGAACCAACCAGTACCCCCAGAGCTCCCAGGGACTAAATCACCAACCAGAGTACACATGAAGAGATCTTTTTAAACCATCTTTAGACACAGAAACACTATTCAAAGTTCCTGTCCACAATCCCTCTTCTCACCCTATGACAAAACTATCCTTAGGCAGTGCAGCTGATAACAAAGGTGATTTGCTTTGTAAAGAATATAAACACTGACATTTAAGACTCAACAAAGATTTCTGTTCCATGTTCCTCTCACATGCCATAGAAGACTTAAGACTACAGGTATCAATGGGAAAGTGACTGGTAAGTGTTGCTAAAGGTAATTTTCAGAAACAAAGGTAAAATGGCAATGTATACAGATAAATATCTCAGCAAATGTTGAACATTTTCTTTTAGTTAATTTAATGGAAATCAGACTATGTCATTTCAGCACACACTACTTTGGCATAGAGAACTTTGTGTGTGTGTGTGTGTGTGTGTGTGTGTGTGTGTGTAAGGCAACTGAGAATCAATAGGTAGAAAAAAATTGTCTGCCTTCTCTGTCCTTAGAAGCACGGCATTAAAAAGATGACAGAGTGGTTTCTATGAACAGATCTTACTAATAAACCTTACCCTTCTCAAGGTCCTTCATCTACTTCTTAGTCACTTTCCTACAGTTTGGCATCCTTTGAACATTAAGCCCTCTTTTCTTTAGTAAAATGAGATTTAAGCCCCAGGAGTCTAAGCATTATTTAAATTTTGTTTCTTTTCTATGAACTCTCATGCACCTAAATATCCATAACAATGGTCAGCCATTTTTCCTGTTAAACTGTGGTGTGTTGGCTCAACTTGCCAGCCCTTGGGAGGAAAACTCAGAAGGTACAGGAATAGTCACAAATTTATTGAGCAAACAAAGGAATGTTGAAATGAATTGCCAAGGGAGATAAAACCTAGTTTGTTTTTTTTTTCTCTAGAGAGTAGAAGAGTTGATTAAACTGATGAAAGCAGACAGAATACATGTCTATCAGTTACCCATAACTTGAACGGTTTAGTAAAGTAGCTGAATGCCAATAAAATAATAGGATCTAAAGCGTGGGAAGACATACTGCACGCCAAGACTGCAGTTTTCTACAGGAATTTATTTTTCTCAAACATGCAAAATAGCTAATCCTTTTCAACTGTCTGCATATTTTTTTTTTTTGCTTCAAGCATTTCTCAAGCTCATTATTTCCCAGGGTTTTATTCCTAGAAAACCTTAGTGTTTTGAAGGTCAATGCTTCAAAGGTCTGAGGGTTTTTGGAAGGGCACTTAGAGACACCCTTAGGGCTGCTTGAGATTGGATTTTTAGGTGTTACATTTTGAGAACCAGAAAATCAATTACTATGCCAGCTTCCTGGATGTCAAGATCGGCCACTGTTTCACACAATGCCTGCCAGGTAATAAAGCAGTCAACACTGTCCCTATTCAATAATCTTTTGTAGCAAGTGTCCAATTTGACACTTGCCTTGAAGAAATCATTGTGTATGATATTTATGTCTGAGGTCTTTAGAATTAAAGAATATTTATCTTCCATATTTTAACAATGTCTATCTATCTATATTATTCCCAGGGTGTTATTTACTGTTTATGTCGTTACTGGGGAAAATGAGGCCACTCAATCCCTATAATATTTAGAGTTTATATTTGCAAAATTGTCTGTGTCTTATCCCTCTTGTGTTATTATATCAACCTTACATAGATTGTGTGATGTATAATGGACATAAATAACTTTTATTTAAATTTTCTCTTTGACACTTTTATGCACTTGTGTAGTTCATTTTGGTTTCTGTCACCTCCTACCCTCTCTGAATTTACCACGCAAGTGTTATTCTTTTGCTCTATTTATGTCTCTGTGTAGTTTTGTGACTGGCTGAATTTAACTATGGCCATCTATTTGAATGTGGGTTTGACAGGCTTATCAGTGGGTACACAACTAAAAAGAGTGGCTGCCCTTCCATCAGCATCCAACTAATAGAAAGAACATTTACTGAAGGTCTGGGGAAGGGAAGGGTAAGATTAGCATGCTCAATGTTCAATGGAGGGTATTCTTTACCTCCAAGATGGAGCCTTGTTTCTGTATCAAAGAATCTTTGTCCCAACATAAGGGAAGAACAATATAAAGGGAAATGACTATGTCAAGTACCACCATGGATAGAAAAAGTTCCCTAACTGCATCAATGAAATCTTCCAGCATCTCCTAACCACCTTCAACAAGGTCTACCTTTTAATTCTACTGTATCAGTCATTCATCCCATTAGATGAATTTTGGGAAACAGATTCAGGCCATATCATTCTGTCCCTGTACCCTCACATATTGTCTTTCCATGTAAAACATATTCTATTCAAATTGCCCTCAAAGACCAACATTTTTCCAATACCGTCTCAAAAGTCTCAAGTCCAGAATCTCATGTTCATCAGTTATACCTGAGAACTTCCAGGACCTTCCACATTGAGTTCCCTGTTTCAAGCTGTGAACAAGAAGATTCTAATAAATTTTAGACTTCCAAAATAATGATAGGGTGGGTTGAGGAGAGATACCTGTCATTCTACAGGGAAATGTGCAAAAGCACAAGAAAGTATAAAGGAATAAAAGGCAAAGCAGATACATTATCCAAGAAGACAAAAAAGATTAGAATTTGGGCCCTAAGAAGATCTGAACTCATGTTCTTCCTTCTGGATATCGTGATGGGAAGGATTGAGTCACCCAAGGAGGGCAAGCTACTACTATGTATTTGAAGTGTACAGTTAATTGAACACCTGTCAGAGACTGGAACTGGAGGCCTAGTGGGCTGAAATCGACTGCTGGGGGCTCTTTAGATATGAAAATTATAAAATGATTTAAATTAATATTCTGTGTATCTTAATTAATGCTAGAAATTAACCAGCTGTTCCCCAAATTACCACATGGAGACCTTTTAATATTTCAAAGCTTAGGTCTTAGGTTGGCAGACACTAAGCTAGTTTATCTACATTAACTGAGCCCATAGTTCCTTCCAGCTGTGTGCCTAGCTATACCTTCTAGACTCATAGTCCTGTCTGTCTACTCTTATGTCTCTCAGCTAAAAACCTCTTTCTTCTTCCCAGAGTTTGTTCTTCCCTCCCAGCAGGTCCTGCCTTTCTCTCTCTTGTAATTGTTAGGTCCACTTTCTTCCTCCTAGCCCTATTCTCCAAGAAATAAGACTCAAACTCAAAATATATTTACAAATACCTTGGCTATATACCTGGGTTTTTCTCTGATTAGATCAAAACTAAGATAACCCATTTATTTTAACCTACATTCTGGCATGTGGCTGGTTGCCTGTGCTTAGGTACCATTCATTTTATCACATCTTCTTGGGTGAATCGTCTACCTCTGGCTCTATACCAGAATCCTTTCTCCTTTTGGATATACTTAATTTTTCTTGCCTCATTTTGCTTTTTTACCCATTGTATTGCTATAATATAACACTACAAAGAACTCAACTTATGAACAGTATAAATTTACTTCTCAAGAGGATGAGAACTAGAGATCAAGGAAGTTCAGGTCTGGGGAAGCTAGTCTGTCTTTGGAATGGAACTTTATTATACAACCATCTAGAGGGAGTGACATCTGAGTCCACGCAAGGAGGAAGAGCAACAGAGAGTAAACCTAGTCCCTCAGTCTTTACTTATCATAAGGGGAACAGTGACTCAACCTTTTGCTTGGGGTCTACTACCTCTGTCTTAACTGCCTCCTCTAAGTTATTTATTCATACTGTTACATTGATTATTAAGTAGCATGGATAACAAGTAAGCAAATGGATAACACATTTAAGAGATAGAAGTCTATTTGCCACAAGTTATTTGTGACTCTAAAATTAATACAGTGTTTCCATAGTAACTACATGAAATATATCTAGACCAAAAAAAAAAAGGCACAGGGAGGGAACCTACCAGCCTCCCTTTGGCGACCTCTGTTCCGGGGATCTACTGCACTGAGGATACAGGTACCCAGGGACTCCCCAATATAACATCGCTTGGGACACAACCTGTTGAGCTTCCATCGGCGCCCAAGAGCGGGGCAGCCCTGAGGTCGTCTGGGTGCAGCTCTGCTGTGGGCAACAGGGCAACTCAAACCTCCAGACACAGGGACAATCAAGCATAATATCGCTTGGGTCTCAGCCAGCTGGTGTGCTCCCTGCTCCCAAGAGCTGGGCACGTCTGCAGTCACCTACGGCCAGCTCTGCTGTGGGACATCTGCCCTGCAGAGGGACCCCCTGCTCTGGGAGAGAGCACATCCGCAGAGGGCGGGAGCATACCAGCCTCCCTTTGGTGACCTCTGCACCTGGAATCCACTACTGAGCCTTTGGACGTGCAGGGATTCCCGAATATAACATCACTTGGGGCAAGGAACATCAGGACTCCAAAGTCACTCAGGAGCTGGGCAGGCCGCAGAAATTGGTGCTAGGGGAATCCCGGTAATCCAGGGGGGTCAGAAATAGCCTTGCAGGCTCACAGGAGGTCCAACCAACAGTCAGTGACAGCAGGACCAACTAACACCAGAGGTAACCAGATGGCAAAAGGCAAACCTAGGAACGTTATTAACAGAAATCAAAGTAATATGGTACCATCTGAACCCAACTCTCCAACATCAGGAAGTCCTAGATACCCCATCACACCCGAAAGACAAGATCTGGATTTAAAATCACTTCTCGTGATGCTATTAAAGAATTTCAAGAAGGACACAAATAAATCTCATAAAGAATTACAGGAGAACTTGAATCAACGGATAGATGCCCTTTCAAAGGAATCACAAAAATCGCATAAAGAAATGCAGAAGATTAGGGGTCAAGAGATGGAGGCCCATAGGGAGGCAACACAAAAATCACTTAAAGAAATGAACCAACGGGTAGATACCCTTACAAAGGAAACACGAGAATTGCTTAAAGAAATGCAGGAGACTATGGATCAACAGATGGAAGCCCATGAGGAGGAAACACAAAAATCGCTTAGAGAAATACAGGAGAACTTGGGTCAACAGGCAGAAATCCTGAAAGAGGAAATGCAAAAATATCTTAAAGAAATACAAGAAAATACAAACAAACAACTGAAGGATCTGAGCAAATCCATCCAGGATCTAAAAAAGGAAGTAGAAACAACTAAGAAATCACAAAGGGAGACAACTTTGGAGATAGAAAACCTTGGGAAGAAATCAGGGGTCATAGATGCAAGCATCAACAATAGAATACAAACGATGGAAGAAAGAATCTCAGGTACTGAAGATACGATAGAAAGCATTGACACAACAGTCAAAGAAAATGCAAAATGCAAAAAATGTGTAACCCAAAACATCCAGGAAATCCAGGACACAGTGAGAAGACCAAAGCTAAGGATTATAGGTATAGATGAGAGTGAAGATTTGCAACTTAAAGGGCCAGTAAATATCTTCAACAAAATTATGGAAGAAAACTTCCCTAACCTAAAGAGAGAGATGCCAATGAACATACAAGAAGCCTACAGAACTCCAAACAGACTGGACCAGAACAGAAATACCTCCCGTCACATAATAATCAAAACACCAAATGTACTAAACAAAGAAACAATATTAAAAGCAGTAAGAGAAAAGGGCCAAGTAACGTACAAAGGAAGACCTATCCAAATCACATCAGACTTCTCACCAGAGACTATGAAAGCCAGAAGATCCTGGGCAGATCTCATGCAGACACTAAGAGAACACAAATGCCAGCCTAGACAACTATACCCAGCAAAACTCTCAATCACCATAGATGGAGAGACCAAGATATTCCATGACAAAACCAAATTTTCACAATATCTTTCCACAAACTCAGCCCTGCAAAGGATAATAGGTGGAAACCACCAATACAAGGAGAGAAACAACACCCTGGAAAAAAACGAGATAGTAACCTTCTTGCAGCAAACCCAAAAGTAGATAACCATTCAAACACAAAGATAGTGTCAAGAATAGCAGGTGGCAATAATCACTATTCCTTAATATCTCTTAATATCAATGGTATCAATTCCCCAATAAAAAGACATAGACTAACAGATTGGATACTTAAACAGGACCCAGCATTTTGCTGCGTGCAGGAAATGCACCTCAGTGTCAAAGACAAACACTACCTCAGAGTAAAAGGCTGGAAAACAATTTTAAAAGCAAATGGTCCCAGGAAACGAGCTGGAGTAGCCATCCTAATATCAGATAAAATTGACTTTCAACCTAAAGTCATCAAAAAAGACACAAAAGGACACTACATACTGATCAAAGGAAAAATCCACCAAGAAGAACTCTCAATTCTGAATATCTATGCTCCAAATGCAAGGGCACCCTCATTCGTAAAAGAAACTTTACTAAAGCTCAAAGCACACATCGCACCTCACACAATAAGAGTGGGTGACTTCAACACTCCGCTCTCTGAAATGGATCGTTCAGGAAAGCAGAAACTAAACAAGGACACAATGAATCTAATTGAAGCCTTGGACCAAATGGAACTAACACACACACACACACACACACACACACACACACACACACGTATGTATGTATGTATGTATGTATGTATGTACGTATAAAACATTTCATCCTAAAGCAAAAGAATACACCTTCTTCTCAGCACTCATGGTACCTTCTCCAAAATCGACCATATAATTGGTCACAAATCAGACTTCAACAGATATAAGAAGATCGAACTAATCCCATGCCTCCTATCAGATCACTATGGAATAAGGGTGGTCTTCAATGGCAACAAAAACAACAGAAAGCCCACATACCCATGGAGGTTGAACAATGCTCTACTCAATGATAACTTGGTCAAGGAGGAAATAAAGAAAGAAATCCAAGACTTATTAAAATTTAATGAAAATGAAGGCACAACATACCCTAATTTATGGGACACAATGAAAGCGGTGCTAAGGGGAAAATTCATAGCCCTGAGTGCTGCCAAAATAAATGGGAGACAGCATACACTAGCAGCTTAATGGCACTCCTGAAAGCCTTGGAGCAGAAAGAAGCAAATACACCCAAGAGGAGTAGAAGGCAGGAAATCATCAAACTCAGGGTTGAAATCCATCAAGTAGAAACAAATAAAACCATACAAAGAATCAACAAAACAAGGAGTTGGTTCTTTGAGAAAATCAACAAGATAGATAAGCCCTTAGCCAGACTAGCCAGAGGGCACAGAGACAGTATCCAAATTAACAAAATCTGAAACGAAAAGAGAAAGATAGCAACAGAAACTGAGGAAAAAATCAGAAAATCATCAGATCCTACTACAAAAGCCTGTATTCAACACAACT
Source organism: Tokudaia tokunoshimensis (assembly GCA_036184795.1). Taxonomy (NCBI): domain Eukaryota; kingdom Metazoa; phylum Chordata; class Mammalia; order Rodentia; family Muridae; genus Tokudaia; species Tokudaia tokunoshimensis. The sequence continues at coordinate 107,956,637 of BTHU01000012.1, forward strand.
AGAAAAGCTGGAGGAAATGGACAATTTCCTAGATAGATACCAAATACCAAAATTAAATCAGGATCAAATAGACCATCTAAACCATCCTATAACCCCTGAAGAAATAGAAGTTGTCATTGGAAGTCTTCCAACCAAAAAAAGCACAGGTCCAGATGGTTTTAGTGCAGAATTCTATCAGACCTTCAAAGAAGACCTAACACCAATACTCTTCAAACTATTCCACAATATAGAAACAGAAGGAACACTACCCAACTATTTCTATGAAGCCATAATTACGCTAATACCAAAATCACACAAAGATTCCACGAAGAAAGAGAATCTCAGGCCAATCTCTCTTATGAATATCGATGCAAAAATACTCAATAAAATTCTTGCCAACTGAATCCAAGAACACATCAAAACGATCATTCACCATGATCAAGTAGGCTTCATCCCAGGGATGCAGGGATGGTTCAATATAAGAAAGTCCATCAATGTAATCTACTATATAAACAATCTCAAAGAAAAAAACCACATGGTCATTTCATTAGATGCTGAGAAAGCATTTGACAAAATTCAGCATCCTATCATGTTAAAGGTCTTGGAAAGATCAGGAATTCGAGGCCTATATCTAAACATAGTAAAAGCAAATTACAGCAAACTGGTAGGCAATATCAAACTAAATGGAGAAAAACATGAAGCAATCCCACTAAAATCAGGGACTAGACAAGGCTGCCTTCTCTCTCCATATCTTTTCAAAAAAGTACTTGAAGTTCTAGCTAGAGCAATTAGACAACAAAAGGAGGTCAAAGGGATACAAATTGGAAAGGACGAAGTCAAATTATCACTATTTGCAGACGATATGATAGTATACTTAAGCAACCCAAAGAACTCCACCAGAGAACTCCTACAGCTGATAAACAACTTCAGCAAAGTGGCTGGATATAAAATTAACTCAAGCAAGTTAGTAGCCTTCCTATACCTAAAGGATAAGCAGGCTGAGAAAGAAGTAAGAGAAATGATACCCTTCACGATAGCCACAAACCATATAAAGTATCTTGGTGTGACTCTAACCAAACTAGTGAAAGATCTGTATGACAAGAACTTCAAGTCTCTGAAGAAAGAAATTGAAGAAGACCTCAGAAGATGGAAAAATCTGCCATGCTCATGGATTAGCATGATTAATATAGTAAAAATGACCATCTTGCCAAAAGCAATATACAGATTCAATGCAGTCCCCATCAAAATCCCAACTCAATTCTTCATAGAGTTAGAAAGAGCAATTCAAAAATTCATCTGGAATAACAGAAAACCCAGGATAGCTAAAACTATTCTCAAGAGTAAAAGAACTTCTGGATGAATCAGTATCCTGGACCTCATGCTGTACTACAGAGCAATAGTGTTAAAAACTGCATGGTATTGGTACAGTGACAGGCTTGTAGATTAATGGAACAGAACTGAAGACCCAGAAATGAATCCACACATCTATGTTCACTTGATCGTTGAGAAAGGAGCTAAAACCATCCAGTGGAAAAAAGATAGCCTTTTCAACAAATGGTGCTGGCTCAACTGGAGGTCAACATGCAGAAGAATGCAAATTGACATGTTCTTATTTCCTTGCACTAAGCTCAATTCCAAGTGGATCAAGGACCTCCACATAAAACCAGACACACTGAAACTAATAGAAAGGAAACTAGGGAAGAACCTTGAACATATGGGCACAGGGGAGAATTTCCTGAATAGAAATCCAATAGCTTATGCTCTAAGATCAAGAATTGACAAATGGGACCTCATTAAATTACAGTTTCTGTAAGGCAAAAGACACTGTCAAAAAGACAAAGCAGCAAACAACTAACTGGGAAATGATCTTTACCAACCCTACATCTGGCTAATATCCAATATATACAAAGAACTCAAGAAGTTAGACTCCAGAGAGCAAAGTAACCCTATTAAAAATGGGGTACAGAGCTAAACAAAGAATTCTCACCTGAAGAATATCTAATGTCTGAGAAGCACCTAAAGAGATGTTCATCATCCTTAGTCATTAGGGAAATACAAATCCAAACAACCCTGAGATTCCATCTCACACCAGTCAGAATGGCTAAGATCAAAAACACAGGAGACAGCAGTTGTTGGCGAGGATGTGGAAAAAGAGGAACACTCCTCCACTGCTGGTGGGATTGCAAGCTGGTACAACCACTCTGGAAAGCAGTCTGGCGGTTCCTCAGAAAACTGGGCATGACACTCCCGATGGATCCGGCTATACCACTCCTGGGCATATACCCCGAGGCTTTACCTGCATGCAATAAGGACACATGCTCCACTATGTTCATAGCAGCCTTATTTATAATAGCCAGAAGCTGGAAAGAACCCAGATGTCCCTCAATGGAAGAATGGATTCAGAAGATGTGGTATATTTACACAATGGAATACTACTCTGCAATTAGAAACAATGAATTCACGAAATTCCTAGGCAAATGGTCAGAACTTGAAAATATCATCCTTAGTGAGGTAACCCAATCACAAAAGAACACACATGGTATGCAGTCACTGATAAGGGGATATTAACCCAGAATCTTGGAATACCCTAGACACAATTTGCATATCAATAGATTTGCAAGAAGATGGAAGGAGAGACCCCTGGTCCTGGAAAGACTGGATGTAGGGGAATGCCAGGACAGAGAAGCGAGAGGGGGTTGAATGGGGAAAAGAGGGAGGGAAGGGGGCTTATGGGACTTTCGGGGAGGGAGGAAATGGGAAAGGGGAAATCATTTGGAATGTAAATAAAAAAAAAACGTAGAAAAAAAAAAAAAGAGGCGCTCCGCGTATGTGTACCATGGAAGCGGCGCTCCGCGTATGTGAACCATGGAGGTTGAATAAGAAGAATCTTTACTGTTAACTCCCAAACTGTAATTTGATGTCCTTCTCATGGTTTATTGAGTAGTGTTTTGTGCATTTTTGATACTTTTTGGTGATTTTTTCTGATGGAAGTAACCCCACACTAAGTACTGAGGTGATTTTTTACTGTTCTGAGTGTGATGTGACCAATGGGAAGAAGTAGGTGTTAGATAAACTTTGTTCAAACATGAGTTACAATGCAGTTGTTCATGAGAGTTCAATGGTAATAAATCAACAACATGTATTAAATTAAGCATCCTGATTCAGAGCTATATATAATATAAAGGTCTGTATTGATCATTTTACAAAAAGTACTTGTAGGAATCTACCCCTCTATTTCCCTTAGGGGCAATGATTCAGTATTTGTTAATTCAGTTCTTGTGGTGACTTTATAGAACCTATGCACTGTGAATAATGAGAATCGACTGTGTCTATCTCACAGTTATTGACACACCCAAACTGATGAGTTCCCCCTCCCCCAGTAACTATTGGTGTCCTTGTCTTAATTTTCTTACTGTGACTGAGATTTCCATTATTTCGTTTATTTAGATAGATTTGTCTGTGTCTTTCTGACTTGATTGAGGTAGGAAGAGAGCAGAGTTCTTTGGTGGACTTTTTTTTTTCTTCTTTTGTAAAAGAATAGACTGCCTTCCCCTTCAGGGTTCTTTTCAATTGTTAGTGAATTAATTGTTGGAAACTTCACCTTCAGTAGTTTGCAGATTTCAAGTAGAATCCCATTTATATGGTTCCAACTGCTCTTCTAAATTCTGATTAGCCTGATCATTGACACTTTGACCCTTGTACTACTATGTGAGTTTCCGGAAAATTCTTAAAACATACACGAGTACTGAACAGTCCTTATTTATTTTATCTACTTGGACAATTTTTATGAATCATAACATATCTTCTCTCCCAAACACAAATTAATTGGGGTTATCCAGGATTCAGGAACAAGAAATGAGTGAAAGAAGGCCGGAGGACAATATTCTAGCAGTAAGTTTGTTAAACACCATTCCCCGGAACAGTTTTAGTTATAACAATTGGTCCTGCTGTTTGCAACCAGGCACTCTGAAGCTGACACAGGCTGATAAGAGGTTATTGTTGTAACAACACATTTTACTCTCACTGTGACAGCAAAATACAAGACAGATCATAGGTGGGAAGCAAGAGTAAACCATGGTGATGTATTGAGCTAGGTGCCTGGCTGCCCTTAGGCAACCACAGTGTTGTTTTGTGTTAGCCTCCCTTGAACTTTCACTTTTCCCCCCTCTCCAGGTACAAATAAACTACTTGGCATCTTGCCCATTTCTGGAAACCCTAGTCAAGGTTTATTTCTAGTCTATATGACTTGAGCACAATCTTAACTCTTTAATTTTCTGTCCAGTGGCATGTGTATTTTAAAAATGTATTTTGGGCCAGGTGGTGGTGGTGCATAACTTTAATCCCATCACTCAGGAGGCAGAGGCAGGCAGAGTGCTGAATTTGGCACGAGCCTAGTCTATGGAGCAAACTCCAGGACACTCAGTGATACACAGAGAAAATTTGTCTCCAAAAAAAAAATACACAAAAAACAAAAACCATAAAACAAACAAACCAGACAACACACAAAAACACCAAACTACCCCCAACAAACAAAAATAACAAACCTCAAGCTTATTTTGCAACATGAGAGAATGCCCCTGGAACATGTGCATGTATATAGAGACAGCAGGTTCAGTGTTTTGTAGAAAGTGAAAGAATCTCATATAGTCAGTACTGGCTAGGGACAAATGAAACACTGACCCATTTGACTTTTTCAGAATTGAGGTAAATGGTCCAGTCTTGGTTATCCATTAGCAGGATAAATTCAATAATTGGTAGAGAATTTCAAAGCCTGTTTTTTCACATATTTGAGTTAGCCAAGAATGAGAGCTTTTAGGCAATGACGTTATTTTCAGCTCTGCTGTTTCAGGGCAAAAGTCATACATTATGGACTATATCAAGGGACATTATAATTTCAATTAAACTTTGGATTCAGCAACAGGCTTTAGGCCTGATTGAATCACTGTGTTATTATTTGTTGACCTATAAAATAGGAATGTCAATTATACCCAACTCCTTATTTGTTGGGAAGATTATAGGAGATGATACCTATAGATTTGAGGCCTAGTCTACAGGGGCTATTGCGCATTTGGTAAATAAGGTCAAAAGCATGTGTATGGGGAAGTCATATGTTCTGATTAGGGGTGTACTCCTATAGTTTTCCTAAGTATACATGATGTACCTTCCAACTTGCCTCCCAAATAACTGCACTTATGCTGGCAGAATTGTAATGCTTTCATGTTGGGCCGAAACAGCTTCTTTCTGCAGTGGGCAGTGGGGCTACAAAGACCTACAAGTTTAACTGGCCAGTGTGATAAGAATAAGTGACCATGACCTGCTCAGCCATAAAGGGAACCTCAATACTAATGTCCTACCTCAGAACTTAGGGAAAACCATGGAACCAAGGAGGAATGAGAAGAGTGTAAGAGCTGGAGGAAGGAGAAAGGTGGATGTGTATGAAATTCTGCCTTCCAGGTACAATCTGACTGTTACATTCTCAACTTACAAAAACTGTGGTTTACTGCACAAATCTGTACAAGCTTGCTTCTCACCATGCTGACATGGAGAAGGGAAGGGCTCAGGGTGCAAACCTCTAAGAATTTATATACAGTAATGGTTGGTGACAGAGGGAGAGAGATTTTCCTCAGCTCGCATATGAACTTAGGTGCATGTGCACCTATAGGAAAGTTTGTAACTACCTCAAAAATGCAATCCTAATGAAAATCATTGATTCATTACAAAAAATAAATGAAAGTAAGAGGGGTCAGTTAAAAAAAGGAAGAGAAGAGTGGTAAGTCACAAGAAAGGGTAATAGAGAGTGAATATGATTGAAGTGTATTGTGTATACATATGAACATACCAAAAACACAAGGAAGTCTATTATTATGCAGAATTAATGCACACTAATAGAAAACTATTTAGTGTAATATTTGGATCATAAGAAGTACTTTTTTAAAGAGATAATGATAAATAAAATTATGATTTTCATGTAGATACCCAACGAACATCTGTTCTATATTGTACTTACTTTTTATTAAGGAGGAAATCAAGCAGATGTTTCAATGGACTCCAAGGAGACATTGCAAAGAAGCATAAATATCACAGATTCATGGATTAGAAACAATGAAATTTATTTGTGAAATGACACAAAGCTGGCTGATAGTAAAGATGTTCTCCCTTCACCGAGCATTTTATTTTATGTTCCCAGTCAAATCTTTCCCATCATAATGTAGTTTTGTCCAATTTACAGAATTGGAAAAATGTGAAAAGCTAAGAAAAGTGAGAATCCAATCTAGAATAATATTCTACAAAGAAAACATAAATTTCCCGCTGGAGAAATCAAGTCCTCAGACTGGTTAGTGCAGGTTTTTACATACAATCAAATCTTTACTGTTAGAGATGCTGAGATATACGCTATGACTTGCTACGCTAAGAAGGAATTTTGTGCTTCTAGGAGACTCAGGAATGAACTGAAGTTTTCCTAAGTAAGAAGGCCTTTGATTTTTCTTGTTTTCTCTGGGGATGCTCTACTTAAATGAGCATCATCTAATTTTCAACCTCACTTTACTTTTTTTGAAGTACCCTTCCATTAACTTCATGTCTGAGAAGGCACTAAACTTTGACTCTGTGATGCATGAGGAGGAGCACAGAGTTTAAAATTAAGACATCTCTATCATTTGAGATTTCTCACTGCCTGTTTGAGAATATACTTAGGCTTCCATAGTAGAATACCATGGATTAGGAGACATAGAACCAATGGAAACCTATTTCTAATCACCATGGAAGCTGAATTTGTAGGATCTAGACAGAAAAGTCATGATGTTTGGTGAAGACCTACTTCCTAATTCATGAAGACAGATGATCTCTTTTAACACTATATCCATAAGGATGTCTAAATATCATATGACAGGAATTAAGTTTTAGTATTTGAACTTTTAAAGGAAAAATACATCTATTACATTTATTCTTAGTACCGATTATTCTCTGTAAATGCTAACAAATGTGGTTTTCAGTTGGTTATTTTTCCTTTCTTCTTTTTCTTCATTTATGTCATTGCCTTAAATTTTTGGCCATTTACTTTGTTAAATAGATTTTCAATCTCTTTGTTTTAGTGACTGTTTAGAACCTATGATTTGGGAAGCTACTTTTGATATCAAGATAGCTGTCACATTATTGAGATAGAGGAAAACTCATAATATCTAGTATACTAATTCATAATTCCTACTGTGATTTGCAATTGGGAGTCCATTAGGTATAGGCGGAGCTAATTCACTGGTACAAATGGGGATTTTGTAAATAAACTTTCGTCTCTGTTGACTGCTGTGAAGAAAATACCATTAACAAGACAAACCTACTCATATCAGACAAGGGAATCTTACCTGAGAAAATGCCTTCATTAGATGGGCCTGTAGGCAAGTCAGTGGGGTATCATGATGATTAATATAGTTCAAATAGGAGAGTCCTGTACACTGTGGGTGGTGCCAACCCTGGGAAGGTATTATTGTGTTGTATAAGAAATCAGGCTGACCGGGACCCCAATGTAGGAATTAGGGGAAGGGCTGAAGGAACTGAAGGGATTTGCAACTCCATAGGAAGAACAACAATATCAATCAACCAGACCCCTCCCCCCCAGATCTCCCAAGGACTAAACCACCAACCAAAGAGTACACATGGAGGGACCCATGGCTCCAGCTGCATATGTAGCAGAGTCTGGCCTTATCTGGAATCAGTGGGAGAGCAGGCTCTTGATCCTGTGGAGGCTTGATCGATGGGTGGGTGGGGGAACACCCTCATAAAAGCAGGGGGAAGGAGGAATGGGATAGGATTGTAGAGGAGGGGAAACAGGGAAGGGGAATAACATCTGAAATGTAAATATATAAAATAACCAATAAAAAATTAAAAAAAAATTTAAAAAGAAATCAAGATGGGCAAGCCATGGGGATCAAAACAGCAATACTCCTCCATAGCCTCTACTTCAGCTTCTGATTCCAAGTTTTCTCCATAACTGAATTCCTGCCCTCAGGTCCCTCTATGGTGGACTGTTACCTAGATGTGTAAGATTAAATACACCATTTACTCCAAGTTTATTTGGTTGTGGTTTTTATCACTGCAGTTAGAAACCTAAGACAACTGCCATTTGAGTTCCATGTGTCATAACAAGTGGTCATTTCCCTATTCATCAGTTTTTAAGACCGCTTTCATCTTATATCATATGTACACATTTGTATACATATGTGGTGTGTATGTGTGTGTGTGTGTTTGTGTGTGTGTGTGTGTGTGTGTGTGTGTGTGTGTGTGTGTGTGTGTAGGCTGTGATAGATGTCAGATGCTTCCTGTCAATTGCTCTCCACCTTATTTTCTTGGACTGAATTTTTCACTCAGCCCATAGCTCACTAATTTGGCTAGACTGGTCAGCTAGACAACAGTTGTGTACTCTCTCTGCCTCCTTTCTGCTAGGAAGATAGGCATGTAACCATTCTTAGCTTGATAAACTGATCATTCACTTTACTGGCTGTAGAGATATTTTAAGATTATGAAATTAAGTCCTCTGTCTTTGTTAGGCAAATTGCTAGACACAGGAAGGAAATGCCAGGACTTAGAGTTTTCAAGCGCTATTACTCCTCCATGCTTGCTCCGAATGCTAGAGGACATGTAGGCCCGATCAAGATGATAGGTGAATGATTAATTATGCAAATGGTGGGTTGTGACATTTCTCTTTTCTATTAGAAAGTCAAAAATAGCTTTTCAGAGTCTGAGGAAATTCACACTCAGGCCTAAAAGTTAGAAGATAAAAATACTATCTTAGTATTTGTTTAGTGGCCTCACTTATTAATGCTTACTGGTATTGATTATTGTTATTGCTTTTTTTTCTCTCAAATATTACATCTGAACTGCATTTTCCTCTCCTTCCCCTCCTCCCATTCCCTTTCCCCACTCCCTCCTCCTATCTTCTTTTCTCCCCTAGATTCCCTCCTCCTCTCTTCCTTCATATCCTTTCAAAAGGAAAAGAGCAGTCCTCCTAGGGATATCAACCAAACATGGGTTAACAAATTGCATTAAGGCTAGGCAATACCATTACATCAAGATTGGGCAAGGCAACCGAGTCAGAGAAAAGGGTCCTAATATCAAATCAAAGAGTAAGAGACACACCCTCAATCTCACTGTTGAGAGCTCTACAAAAATACTGAGCTATACAACCATACCATATATGCAGAGGACCGAGAGAACAGACACATACAGGTCTGTGCTTGTCATTTCAGTCTCTGTTAGTCCCTATGAGCACTGTTAAGTTGATTCTGTGAGCCCTGTTTTTGGTGTTCTTAAATTCTCTGGGTTTTACAATTCTTTCCCATTTTCTATGCTCTTCCCTTTTCTCCTCCTAGTGTTTGGGTGTGGGTCTCTGTATTTGCTCCCATCAGTTGCTGGCTGATGTCTCTCTGATGTCAATTTGAGGTAACTAGCAATCTCTGAGTATATTAGAATATTATTAGTAATAAGTTCATTGACTTTTTAAAGATTGATATACTGAAAAATTTTGAATGAGTTTGAATTTTAGATAATGTTGAAACTTGGCTGTGCCTTGAATTAAACAGTATTTTGCCTTTGACTAGGTAGATGGATAACAAGGTAAAATGAGAAGATTGAAAGTAGTTTATAGAGTTTATATTATAAACTCTGCTTATAAAGTTGTAAATTAGAGTTAATGTTTGCTCAAATAGCATTAGAAAGTAGAATCATGCTAAAGAAAACATCTTGCTATTTAGAGTGATAAAGAAGTTATTATTCAAGAACATTATAGTGTGTTACAATAGGAGAGATTGGATAGTTCCAGAAGAATTAAGATAGCTAGAGATGGATAGCTACTGAGCAGAGTAAAAGATCACTGGATGGAAATTTTATTAATAGGAGACATTAGCAATTGGGACTCTTGACTTAAAAAGGTGAGGACTGAAGCATCAAGGAAAATAATAACTATCACTTAACTAGTGTGGTCAAGTATCAAGAATAACTGTGGCTAATCTTACTTAGAAGAGTTGTGTAAAACTAGGCAGACAAGTCAAAGAATGAAGAGCATCAAGGATCAAGGAAGAGTAGAGAAGAGTTGAGAAGCATGACTAACTTTGGTCACAGAAAGCATCCTCGTCACTGGTTAGGGTAGGACTTTTGGAAAATTTGGGGTTTGAACTTTAAAGGCTTAATAAATACAAGAGAGTTAGGCACACAGATAATGGGAAAGAACGTTGGGAGAAGAAGAAAGCAAAGAACCAAAAAAGTTAAATTTATTTGACAGAGTGAAGGCAAAAGCAAGTAAGCCAATATGTTTGACATTATGGGATACACATATTACACTTTGCTATGGGCTTTGGTGATCATTTGCTTGAGTGATAGGTCTCTATCTTTTCATATTAAGACTAAGTGATGTTACTATGGCACTGTTTTGCTTCTGAGACCTGTCCCTAAGCAATTGTCATATATTTGAACCATATTCTGTTGGAATGTCAATTCTTGGAGTCAGTAAGTGTGTCAGAAACTCCAGCCCATGTAAATATAAAGACTTAATACGGTGTTCTCCAAGTAGCCTGTATAAACTCCTGAAGTTTGAATGAGTAAGACTGCAGGTAATTCTAGGTCTGTACTGTCAAATCACTCCATCTACTTGAAGCTAATCCCTCACCTTTACATATTCCTCAGGAAATCTTACACACTGAGAAGCGGGCCTCATTTGCTGTGCTTTCTTTCTGTTCCTGATTTCAGAGTCTGTGAAAATATTAACACTTGTAGATTGCTCATATCACTAAGGATTGCGATGATTACTTACATAACAGTAGTCCCTGGAACATCTGGAATGACTAAGGTTAAATGCATGTAAGAAGAGAAAATGGAGATGAGTTCAGAATGGTATTGGCAAAAGAGTAGAACATATAGGGCCTAGTAGACTGAGGCAGGACTGACTTTACTGTAAGCAATAGAATAAACATATGCATGCAAGAATAATTGCCCAGTTATTTGGAAGCAGGAACTCTCAAGAGAAGAATCAGCATGACTATAATCAGGAATATATTCAGTATGGTAAACACCATGTTTTTGAGCCTTAATACCACCACTTCTGATTTGGGTCATTGAACAATTGTTAAATGCTTTGATACTTATTTTATTATGTGTAAAATAAGGTTACGTTATGAGGACTAAACATTACAGTATTTAGAACAGTAAAAATTAGATTACTATGAAAATTTCTAAATGCTTGGGTTTACTCTTGTACCTGTCTTGTCATATTTGGCGGGGGTGGGGTGGGGAGTAGTGAATGGAAAGTCTCTAGATTGGAGTAATATTGATCTCAGACTGGTAATTTAACACTGTGGCTTGGACAAAATGCATATTGTTTCTGTTAGGATTCTGTCTAAGCTCCACCCCACAGTTACCTGGCAACAGCCAAGTAGGCCTGGCCCACTATAAGAAGGGTTGCTTGTCCTCTCTTGCCTCTTTTACTCTCTTACACCTGTTTTCGGCTTGCTTTCCTCTTGTCCTCTTAGGCTCTTCTCCCTTCTCCCCTCTCTTCACGTGATCAGCGCGGGCCTCTACTTCTCTATGCTCTTCTTCTCTCTGCCTTTCTCTGCTTCTACTACTTTCTAAAATCTCCTCTCCATGCCCTAAACAAGCTCTATTCTATGCTATACCATTGTGTGACTGGTCGCTCAGGGGGAAGGGGTGCCTTGGCATGGGCCCGCTGAGGCACCCCATCCACAACACCTCACCACACCCCCATAGAACATATTCCTATACCTCTTTATCTTTTTTATAATCACAACAGTTTCTTCTCATATCCACAGACAAACACTAGTCATATGTGTCTTCCTTTAATGATAAGCAATCCAGAGAGTTTGTTTCTTTTGGGTGCTTTCTAAGAAAAATGTGGATTGCAACTCCATATGAAGAACAATATCTGGACGACCCAGAGCTTCCAGGGACTAAACCATCAACCAAAGAATATACATGGAGGGAACCATGGCTCCAGATACATATGTAGCAGAGGATGGCCTTATCTGACATCAATGGGAGGGGAGGTCCTTGGTCTTGTGGTGGCTTGATGCCCCAGGGTAGGGGGATGCTAGAGCAGTGAGGTGTGAGTGGATGAATGGGTTGGGGGAGCACCCTCAGAGAGGCAAATAAAGGAGGGATGGGATGGGGGGTTGTAGCAAGGTAACCAGGAAGGAGGATATCATTAGAAATGTAAACAAATAAATTGATTAATAAAAAAGAAATATTTAATATCTTTTTATATAAAATATACAATTCTATCTTGACATAAACTTGGAGAACTCTGGTACAGTAGATCTGCAAAAGGTAATTGTACTTTTTTCTTTCCCAATCTTCTAGTTATTTCAATTCTTCATGGGAACTGTTGCTCTAGGTGAAAAGAATAGTTACCTCCCAGATCATGAAAGAAACTTTATATAATCATGTATATTTTTTATAAACACGTGCCTTTACAGCTTTTAACAAATAGGTTTGAAGACAAGTTTAAATATATGAAGATTTTATTAAGAGAAATTGCTTGTGCAAAAGGAAACAAAGAAACCAAGATAGATGGGAAGGTTTATCAGTTCATGATGTAAATTCAACCTCAAGAGAAGTAGAGAGAAAAGGATGGTTTGAAGCATTGTAGGTAGCTTCACAGTCTAGAAAAGACTCAGCAAGTGTGTTGGGAGACTCTGAACCAATATTGGATGGTATTGAAATGATACATTTCCCAGAATGCTTTCTCCCCGTTGTTTTGCATCATTATGTAGGCACAGCCTCTGGTGGATTGTAAAGCACAGAAGATAAAGTCAAGTTTACTCCCTATAGAAGGACCTGTGAGGTGCATATTCATGGCTGCCTCATGTCCTTTCTAGTCTCTTGCCTTCAGTGATTTAAAATATTTATTCCTGTTTTATGAATTAGTTACTGAGGTCAAGGGAGCTTAATGGATTAAGCTACTGGCACAAGGTCTCAGAGCTATTAAATTTGGAAACAGAGACCAACCTCACTTATATTTTGCTGTCTCCAGTGATAAAGTCATGGCCTTCCTAATTGAAAATATTCTTAGTAGATATTAAGTTATTTTTAATCTTTAATCTGCCAAGCACTCTCCCTTTTTGCTGGAAGCAGCACTTCCTTTTATAAATGATGAAAAAGTTGTAGTATCCTGTCGCCTGATGGCAATTGAGTTGTCTAGGAAGGAGTACCTACTCAAGCTGGGCTAATTATGTTCTTCCCTGGGACCTTCAAAGCTTGAAGAGCTTCTGAGTATTGAGAGTATAGAGTGGGAGAGTTGTTGGCAGTCATGAACTTCACTGTGGTTTAACATAGTCTTAGAGGATAAAATAGAAATGCACAAAGAAGCTGAGATGAGAGGCTCCTGTCCTTGAGCTCAGCTGTGTTTCCTTTCCTTCTAGTTCTTAAGCAAGATACTTTAGTATCTTTCCAAAGTTGTTCCCATTGTACCCAAGCTGTAAATGGGTTTCTTGACTTTGACTGAGAGAGCTTCCCAGAAATGCAGACTATGAGACTGCTGAAAGAGCTCACTTGGAAGAGCATCAGACTGAAGACATGTAGACTTGGATGAAACCTGCTATAGTGCACCTACATGTGGTGATTGCACTCATCCCCATTTCCTTAGGAAACGTCCTTGACCAGGTGCCAGAAACTGATGATTAATATCTGTTTGGAAGCAGAGGGCTCATCCCAGTTTTGCAAGGCAAATTCAGCATACCAACAAACCAGGAGAAATTAGTCCTATAATAAAGGGATTGAGCCCATTTTTAAATCTTCCTCCTGGTTTCACCATTAACCCATGTGCAAGTAATGCTTATAACAATATGTGTTTACCAATATATCAACATTATATTTGAATGGAGTAAGAGAGATGGCCAGCATGTCAAATAGATTTATATAAAACATATAACAAGTTGATTGTTGTAAGCATAAGACTGATACATTGAGTTCATGTTTTATTTGGACATGCTCCAAGGAATCTGTATTTTGAACAACTAAAATTTAAAGATAAATATTTTTAGTATTGTAAACTCAGGTACATGGTCTATATTTTAGAGATGGCAATGACCTACCTATATCAGGAGAACAGATTGGTGCCTGGGTTGACGTTGAGCAAGCTTATGACCCTACACATATGTGAAGTGAATTTCCCAGTTAGAAGATTACCAATTAAAGATTGTATATGTCTGATCAATTTATTGGGACTTCTGTGATTGTGGGATGTTGGGTTGTTGCAGATCTCTAACAAAATTAACTTGCTCTATCTTCAGTATTCTTAATAGCCAGTCATCTTCATCTCTTTTTCTTCTTTTTTATTAGATATTTTCTTTATTTACATTTCAAATGTTATCCCCTTTCCTCCTTTCCCCTCTGAAAACCCCCTATCCCATTTCTCCTTCCCCTGCTCACTAACTCACCCGCTTGCTTCCCTCCTACCCTGGGGCAATGAGCCTTCATAGGTCCAAGGGCCTCTCCTCTCACTGATGTCTGACCAGGCCATTCTCTGCTACCCATGTGGCTGGAGCCATGGGCCCCTCCATGTGTACTCTTTGGTTGGTGGTTAAGTCCCTGGGCATGTTTCATCTCTGTGCTTGATGTAATACTTGTTGCTGTTAGATAAACCCCTGTTAAATGTACTATCGAATCACTAGTTTCTCTCAATCAGAAGTTGGGGAGTGTCATTGGATAGCATTTGAGCTCTATAGCAGCCATTTCGCTACATTCCTTTAATTCACCTACCTATTGTATCCACCAATGTATTTGGAACTACCTTGATTCATGACCTTCTTTTAATATGTAGCTATAAAACCTTCATGAAACTGTCACCATATTGAATCATGGTTTAACCCCAGAGCAAATCATCTCTTACTTCCTTTGAAGTCAACTCCTGACAAAGATAGAAGTCATGAGTTTTTCTTACCTTTGAGATAGGCTCATACCATTACAATCTCTAAGGTTTCCTAGAATCTCATTACTGTCTTATTTAAAAGAAACCTGTGTCTTTGAGGAAGATAATGTTTATGCCTCTCGTGTCTTCATTTCCATAAGTAGAAGACAGAAAACTAAATAATCAAATTCATATGTCAACTAGAGTGTTTTGCTTGCATGGAGAGAACGGATGAATATACCCATATTATGGCAAGTATGATTTTTCTACTCTCCCTCTTTTTTGTAGTGTTGGTTATTGAACCCAGAGCCTCACATATGTTACAAAATCTTTACTACAGAAATAAATGCACTCTAGAATTTTGAAGTTATCAGTAGGCTTGGGAAAGTGCTTGGGACCTTAGAAAAGAGAACTTAGGCTTGTTCAGACTAAGTCCCCAACTAGAGGATACCTGGGTCCTAAGGACATGGATGGTTTTAGAGAATGGATGTCTGAGGCAGGACTTGTTTGATAATTTCAAATTGTATGTACAATACAAAATAATGTTTAATTCTGTTATATAATTCAAATAATGTTTGGACCAGTCACAATCTTTCTCCACTAGCAAGATAATTTGTAAGAGCCATATAGTAAAACACATTCTTGCTAAATCATTTAGATAAAGTCAGTAGGGTTTGTCATAGCTGAGTGGAGAAGAATGGAGGAACCAAAGAGTACTCAGACTGAAGGAGGCAGGCTACAAGTGGGATGAGTCAGAGGTCAGTGTGTCAGTCATTTGGAGAAAGAACAGATGGATGTACTTTGAGCTACACTGTGTCCAGAGTAAAGAAAAATGTCCCAGAAGTTAATGTATGGAGCAATCCACTAGCTTCTTTTCAGTTAGGAGATGGTTATGGATAAGGACTATCAGTTTTAATGAAAACCCCTTTCTTGGTGACAAGTGCTAGATGATAGTCTCAGGAAACTTGAATAATTAAATTTGTAGTTTTGGACAGATTACAATTGCCACATTACCTGTCTACACTTTCCTTAATTAATTTTTTTTGGGGGACAAGATCTCTGTGTTTAGTCCAGCCTGGTCTATAAATCTTTATGTAGTCTAGGCTGGACACTTGTTCACAGTAATCCATTTGACTCTGCCTCTTAAGTGCTGAGAATGCAAGTATACATTCTAAAAAAGATAACACAACCATAAATATAAGAAGAATGCAGAAAATAATGATTTTCATATTGTTTGCAAGCCTGATACTTTGTAATTCTTTCTGAATGCAATTTTGATGACTTCTTCATATAACAACATTTGAGTAGTACTTTTATTGACTGAATATGATTTTATTGACTGAATATTGACTGAGTATAATTCAGACTTCTAGAAGGGCTGATTTTTTTTGTACTTTTGATAATACAAATACAGATATCCACAGGAACTTTAGCCATCTCAATTCTGTTCAGTTATTTTGTATAATTTCCATTTAAAATACAAAGACATACATGATGTTATTATATCTTATACCTTTACTGAAGGTAATGAATAGTAAAAAGAGATTCATGCGTCTTTGAGAACTGAATCTACTTAAAATTTTACCCACAGGATGTGCACATCATTGCACATACTAGCTTCTTGATCCAGACATTTAAAACCCTGTATGTTTCTCTCCCATATTTCTGTTACTAGTACCACTGAGTACCACATTCACATCACAATAGCACTTTTTTTATGTTTTCTTTTTTTATTGGATATTTTCTTTATTTACATTTCAAATGTTATCCCCTTTTGTGGTTTCCCCTCGGCAAATACACTATCTCATCCCCCTTACCTGCTTCTATGAGGGTGTTCCCCCACCAACCTACCCACTCCAGGCTCACTGCCCTAGCATTCCTCTACAGTGGGGCATCAAGCCTTCATAGGACCAAGGGCCTTCCCTCCCATTGATGCCCGATAAGGCCCCTTTCAGCTCCTTCATTCCTTCCCCTAACTCCTCCATTGTAACTCAGTCACAAAAGACCACACATGGTATGTACTCACTGATAAGTGGATATTAAACAAAGAGCATGGAATACCCATGATACAACTCACAGAGTACACATGAGGCTCAAGAGGAAGGAAGATCAAAGAGCAGATGCTTCCATCCTATGCAGAAGGGGGAACAAAATAACCAAGGGCAGTAGAGGGTGGGAGGACTTGGGGGGAAGCAAAGAGGGGGAGAGGCAAAAGAGGGGAAGAATCAGGTATGGGAGGAGATGGAGGAGATGTACAGAGGGTCAATAAATTGAACAGAGGTGTGTAATAATGGGGGATGGGGAACTGGGGATAGAAACCAGAAAGTCCCAGATGCCAGGAAAGCAAGAGCCTCCCAGAAATCCATGGGGATGACATTAGCTGAAATACCCTACAATAGCACTTTTGAGGCAGGAGAAGAAGCCAGAGAAGGATGTCTAAAGCTTAACATGTAAGGGGCTAACAAGGCTGACCAGCACTTACGATAGTATACTTCTTTTACAGAGGACATGGATTTAGTTCAATGTCTACATCTGGCAGCTTTCAGGCTCAGGACCATTTATAACTCTAGTTAAAGGGACATCTGATCCCTCTTGCCTAGGAGGACACCTGCACTCAAGTGCATTAACATATACACACAAAATAATGATGATAATACTACTGATGATAATGATGATAATCAACATATAAATCAGCCTTGAAATCCCTTTCCTTCAAGGCTGGCATGTAATGCTATCTATGCTGAGAATAAGTAAATGCTCTATGTTCAAATGTCCCATCTGCTGCACATCACTGGGCCTAGGGTTTTCTCCAGTTCTGGGTCACTTTGAATTTCAAGAGTATTTCTTTCTCTTAATAAATTTAGTCTTCTTTTGTGACCAACCACATCTATATTCTTATTTGGGGACATAAGAACTTGGGACTCCTAGCTGATGCTCACTGGAACATGATGTCCATGATGCATTGGTTCATCACCTTTGCATCTGCTGAGTTTACACAGCTGGTGGTGAGAGGTTCCTGCTAGCTGTGGCTTATAATAGGCAGGAGTTACCGAGAGCCATAAATAGTACATAAATCAAAGCTCAACACATTCTTGAATGAACTTCTACTTCGTCAACAGCTATTGAGTTCCAATAGTGGAAGTAGCAGAGAGAAGACACAGTTTTAACTAATCGTGATAAAATTTCTCCTTTTGGCAAATTTCACAAGTACATACTGACTATGTGACTGCATCATGAGGCTCCTCCCAGAGCTAAGGAAGAAGCTTTTGTAAGTTATGCACCCTGAAGTTTTAGCTTCATTAGCTAAGTAAATCCAGCTGTGCTGGCCAGTCAAGCGATTGCTTATTAGGTGAATTTCATTTTGGTCCAATATTTTGTAGAGTGTGAATTCCAAAAATCCATGATCACTTACTTGGGAGTTTTGAAAGGAAGTTCTGTCTTTGGTAGACAGTGGTGCATAATGAAGATATGCTCTCTTTTCTCCCTTGTAAGACTGTTGAGATTAAATGTGATAAACCTAATCATTACTACAACAAGAAAAAATTCATTTAGCTCCTTATTTAAACAAGCTATGTGTGGGATTTTTTATGGGCTGTAACCTGCATTTACTAATTCTTCAGGCTTAGGATCCAGGAGGCACAGGAAAAGCTTCATATTAAAAGATTTGCTTATAAGGCTGCCCCACCTTGAGGCACGAGAGGCAGTACTGCTATGATGAACAAATTGTGACTCAGAAAAACAGAAAAGAAGAGCCATGGTGTGCTATGGAGAGAGGTAGAGTTAGAGACTTGACAGCAGTGAGGACCAGGCTGATGTCAGTTGTTTGTACTGCCATCTCAGGCCATTCTATGTTTGAGTTCCTACTGCCACCAAGGGCATGTCTGGGCTCTTCGTCCTACTGCAGTGGCCAGGATCTGTGTTCATCAGAAGAACAACATCTACCAACCAGGCCCCCCCAGAGCTCCCAGAGACTAAGTCATCAGCCAAGTTCCCCTGCATGCAATAAGGACACATGCTCCACTATGTTCATGGCAGCCTTATTTATAATAGCCAGAAGCTGGAAAGAACCCAGATGTCCCTCAATGGAGGAATGGATTCAAAAGATGTGGTATATTTACACAATGGAATACTACTCTGCAATTAAAAGCAATGAATTCATGAAATTCATGAAATTCTTAGGCAAATGGTCAGAACTGGAAAATATCATCCTTAGTGAGGTAACCCAATCACAAAAGAACACACATGGTATGCAGTCACTGATAAAGAGATATTAACCCAGAATCTCGGAATACCCAAGATGCAATTCACATATCAATAGATTTCCAAGAAGATGGAAGGAGAGACCCCTGGTCCTGGAAAGACTGGATGGGGAACAGAGGGAGGGAAGGGGGCTTATGGGACTTTCGGGAAGGGAGGAAACGGGAAAGGGGAAATCATTTGGAATGTAAATAAAAAAATATTCTCCTGCATTTCTTTAAGCGATTTTGTTTCCTTTGTAAGGGCTTCTACCCGTTGATTCATGTTCTCCTGTATTTCTTTATGAGATTTATTTGCATCCTTCTTGAAATCCTCTAATAGCATCATGAGAAGTGATTTTAAATCCAGATCTTGCCTTTCTGGTGTGATGGGGTATCCAGGACTTGCTGCTGTCGGAGAGTTTGGTTTGGATGGTGCCATATTGCCTTGATTTCTGTTAGTAATGTTCCTACGTTTGCCTTTTGCCATCTGGTTACCTCTGGTGTTAGTTGGTCCTGCTGTCACTGGTTGTTGGTTGGACCTCCTGTGAGCCTGCAAGGCTATTTCCCCCCCCCACACCATGACCAGGATTCCCTCGGCACCAATTGCTGAGGGGCTGCCCTGCTCCTAAGTAACTTTGGAGCCCTGATGTGCCTTGCCCCAAGTGATATTATATTATATTATATTATATTATATTATATTATATTATATTATATTATATTATGTTGTATTATATTGGGGAATACCTGCACATCTGAAGGCTCAGCGTAGTCAATCCCCGGAGCAGAGGTTGCCAAGGGGAGGCTGGTGCGCTCTCTCCCAGTGTGGGTCCCTCTGCAGGGCAGATATCCCACAGCAGAGCTGGAGCATAGGTGACCACAGAACTGCCCAGCTCTTGGGAGCAGGGAGCACCCAAGTTCACTGAGTCCCAAGCGATATTATGCTTGATTATCCCTGCGCCTGGAGATCCCAACTGCTCTGTTGCTGGAACAAAGAAGGCGGAGTGCACTGCGCACCCTCTTGGCACAGATCACTCTGCCGGGCAGATGGCCCACAGCAGAGCTGGCACCCAGATGACCACAGAGCTGCCCCACCCTTGGGTGCAGATGGAAGCCCAGCAGGTTGTATCCCAAGCAATGTTATATTGGGAGTCCCTGTGTACCTAAAGACTCAGAGTAGTCAATCCCTGGAGCAGAAGTCACCAAAGGGAGGCTGGTGTGCTCCCTCCCTGTGTAGGTGCGCTCTCTCCCATTTGTCAGTTCTTGATCTTAGAGCATAGCTATTGGTGTTCTGTTCAGGAAATTTTCTCCTCTGTCCACGTGCTCAAGGATTTTCCCCAACTCCTTTTCTATTAGTTTCAGTGTTTCTGGTTTTATGTGGCAGTCTTTGATCCACTTGCACTTGAGCTTTGTACAAGGAGATAAGAATGGATTGATTTGCATTCCTCTGCGTGCTAACCACCAGTTGAACTAGCATCATTTGTTGAAAATGCTACATTTTTTTCCACTGGATGGTTTTAGCTCCTTTGTCAAAGATCAAGTGACCATAGCCATGTGGGTTCATTTCTGGGTCTTCAATTCTATTCCATTGGTCTACCTGCCTGTCACTGTACCAATACCATTCAGTTTTTAACACTATTGCTCTGTAGTACTGGGTGAGGTCCTGGATATTGATTCCTCCGGAAGTTTTTTTTACTGTTGAGAATAGTTTTATCTATCCTGGGTTATTTGTTATTCCAGATGAATTTGTGAATTACTCTTTCTAACTCCATGAAGAATTGAGTTGGAATTTTGATGGTGATTGCATTGAATCTGTGGATCGCTTTTGGCAAGATGGCCATTTTTATTATATAATCATAATATTATATAATATAATATTATATATTAATCCTGCCAGTCCACAAGCATAGGAGATCTTTCCATCTTTTGAGGTCTTCTTCAAATTCTTTCTTCAGAGACTTGAAGTTCTTATCATACAGATCTTTCTCTTGTTTGGTTAGAGTCATACCAAGATACTTTATATTGTTTGTGACTATTGTGAATTGTGTTGTTTCTCTAATTTCTTTCTCAGCCTGTTTATCCTTTGAGTATAGGAGGGTTACATTTTTTTGAGTTAATTTTATATCTGGCCACTTTGCTGAAGTTTTTTTTTTTTTTTATCAGTCTTAGGAGTTCTCTGATGGAGTTTTTTGGGTCGTTTAAGCATACTATCATATCATCTGCAAATAGTGATAATTTGACTACTTCTTTCCCAATTTGTATCCCTTTGACCTCCTTTTGTTGTCTAATTGCTCTAGGTAGAACTTCAAGTACTATTTTGAAAAGATATGGAGAGAAAAGTCAGCCTTGTCTAGACCCTGATTTTAGTGGGATTGCTTCAAGTTTTTCTCCATTTAGTTTGACGTTGCCTACTGGTTTGCTGTACATTGCTTTTGCAATGTTTAGGTATGGACCTTGAGTTCCTGATCTTTCCAAGGCTTTTAACTTTAAAGGACACTGAATTTTGTCAAATGTGTTTTCAGCATCTAATGAAATGCCCATGTGGTTTTTTTTTCTTTGAGTTTGTTTATATAGTGGATTTCATTGATGAATTTTCGTATATTGAACCATCCCTGCATCCCTGGGATGATACCTATTTGATTGTGGGAATGATCATTTTGATTTGTTCTTGAATCCAGTTGGCAAAAATTTTATTGATTATTTTTGCATTAATATTCATAAGGGAAATTGGTCTGAATTTCTCTTTCTTTGTTGGATCTTTGTGTGGTTTTGGTAGTGTAATTGTGGCTTCATAGAACAAGTTGGGTAGTGTTCCTTCTGTTTCTGTTTTGTTTAGTAATTTGAAGAGTATTGGTGTTAGGTCTTCTTTGAAGGTCTGATAGAATTCTGCACTAAAACCATCTTGTCCTCTACATTTTTTGGTTGGGAGACTTTCAATGACTGCTTCTATTTCTTTAGGAGTTATGGGGCTGTTCAGATTGTCTCTCTCATCCTGATTTAACTTTGGTATTTGATATCTGTCTATAAAATTTTCCATTTCATCCAGATTTTTCAGTTGTGTTTAGCATAGGCTTTTGTGGTAGGATCTGATGATTATTTGAATTTCATCAGTTTCTGTTGTTCTATCTCCCTTTTCATTTCTGATTTTGTTAATTTGGATACTGTCTCTGTGTCCTGTTGTTAGTCTGGCTAAGGGTTTATCTATCTTGTTGATTTTCTCAAAGAACCAGCTCCTGGTTTTGTTGATTCTTTGTATGGTTCTTTCTGTTTCTACTTGGTTGATTTCAGCCCTGAGTTTGATGATTTCCTGCAGTCTATTTCTTGGGTATAATGACTCCTTTCTGTTCTAGATCCTTCAGGAGTGCTGTTAAGCTGCTAGTGTATTTTCTCTCCAGCTTCTTTTGGGAAGCACTCAGATCTATGTGTTTTCCTCTTAGCACTGCTTTCATTGTATCCCTTAAATTTGGGTATGTTGTGCCTTCATTTTCATTAAATTCTAAAAAGTCTTTGATTTCTTTCCTTATTTCTTCCTTGATCAAGGTATCATTGAGTAGAGCATTGTTCAGTCTCCATGTGTATGTGGGCTTTCTGTTGTTTTTTTTTGTTATTGAAGACCTCCCTTACTCTATAGTGATCTGATAGGAGGCATGGGATTAGTTCGATCTTCTCATATCTTTTGAGGTCTGTTTTATTACCAATTATATGGTCAGTTTTGGAGAAGGTACCATGAGGTGCTGAGAAGAAGGTATATTCTTTTGCTTTAGGATGAAATGTTCTACAGATATCTGTTAAATCCATTTGGTCCAAAACTTCTGTTAGTTTCACTGTGTTTCTGTTTAGTTTGTGTTTCCCTGATCTGTCTATTGATGATAGTGGGGTGTTGAAGTCACCCACCATTATTGTGTGCTTTGAGCTTTATTAAAGTTTCTTTTATAAATGTGGATGCCTTTGCATTTGGAGCATAGATGTTCAGAATTGAGAATTCTTGTTGGTAGATTTTTCCTTTGATGAGTATGAAGTGTCCTTTCGTGTCTTTTTTGATGACTTTTGGTTGAAAGTCAATTTTATCTGATATTAGAATGGCTACTCTAGCTTGTTTCCTGGAACCATTTGCTTGGAAAGTGTTTTCCAGCCTTCTACTCTGAGGTAATATTTGTCTTTGGCACTGAGGTGCATTTCCTGTATGCAGCAAAATACTGGGATCCTGTTTATATATCCAGTCTTTTAGTCTCTGTATTTTTTTTTTGAAGTACTCCTCCTTAGTTTCTGGCTTTTTTTTTTTTTAAATTAGATATATTCTTTATATATTCCAAATATTGTCCCCTTTCCTGGTTTGCTCCTCCCCCCAAAATCCCATAACACATCTCCTCTCCCCCGATTCCCTGTCCTGGTATTCCTCTACACTAAGGCATCAAGTCTTTCCAGGAACAAAGGCCTCTCCTCCCTTGGATGCCCAAAGTGCTGGCTGACCGGAGCTGGATATAGCTATCACCTGGGAGGCTCTCCTAGTGCATGACAAATACAGAGGGGACACTCTCAGACAACCATTGAACTGAGCACAGGGTCCCCAATGGGGGATCTAGGGAAAGTTCCCAAGGAACTGAAGGGGTTTGCAGTACCACAGGAGAAACCACAATATGAGTCACCCAGTACTCCCAGAGTCTTTGTCTTTTTATTGGGGAATTGAGTCCATTGAGTTAAGAGATATTAAGGAATAGTGATTGTTGCTTCCTGTTACTTTTGATGTTATTTTTATGTTTGTTTGGTTATCTTCTTTTGGGTTTGTCTAAAGAAGATTACTATCTTGCTTTTTCTAGGATGTAGTTGCCTTCATTAATATTGTTGTTTTTCATCTATTATCCTTTGTAGGCCTGGATTTGTGGCAAGATATTGTGTAAATTTGGTTTTATCATAGAATATCTTTGTTTCTCCACTTATGGTGATTGAGAGTTTTCTGGGTATAGCAGTCTGGGCTGGCATTTGTGTTCTCTTAGGATCTGTATATGATCTGCCCAGGATTTTCTTGCTTTCATGGTCTCTGGTGAGAAGTCTGGTGTAATTCTTATAGGTCTTCCTTTATATGTTACTTGGCCCTTCTTTGTTTAATACATTTGGTGCTTTGATTATTATGTAATGGGTGGCATTTCTGTTCTGGTCCTGTCTGTATGGAGTTCTGTAGGCTTCTTGTATATTCTTGGACATCTTTCTCTTTAGGTTAGGGAAGTTTTCTTCTATAATTTTGTTGAAGATAGTTACTGGTCCTTTAAGTTGTAAATCTTCATTTTCTTCTATACCTATAATCCTAGGTTTGGTCTTCTCATTGTGTCCTGGATTTCCTGGATGTTTTGAGTTACAAGCTTTTTGCATTTTGCATTTTCTTTGACTGTTGAGTCAATGCTTTCTATGGTATCTTCAGCTCCTGAGATTCTTTCTTCTATCTCTTGTATTCTGTTGTTGATGTTTGGATCTATGACTCCTGATTTCTTTCCAAGCTCCAGAATTGTCTCCCTTTGTGATTTCTTTGTTGTTTCTACTTCCATTTTTAGATCCTGGATGGTTTTGTTCAGTTCCTTCACCTGTTTGTTTGTGTTTTCCTCTAATTCTTTAAGGGATATTTGTGTTTCCTCTTTAAGGGCATCTATCTATTGACCCATGTATTTTTCTTCAAGGGATTTTTGTGTTTCCCTTTTAAGGGCTTCTACCTCTTGACTCATCTTCTCCTATATTTCTTTAAGGGAGTTATTTATGTCCTTCTTAAATTCCTCTATCAGCATCATGAGATGTGATTTTAAATTCAGATCTTGCTTTTCTGGTGTGATGGGGTATCCAGGACTTGCTGTTGTGGGAGAAATTGGTTCAGATGGTGCCATGTTGCCTTGGTTTCTGTTGGTAATATTCTTGTGTTTGCCTTTTGCCATCTGGTTATCTCTGGTGTTAGCTGGTGTTGCTGTCTCTGACTGAAGCTTATCTGTAATGCAATCCTGTGTGTCTGTGCTCCTGGGAGACCCATTCTCTCTGTATATAGATATGTAGGTACTCCTGCGAGACCAGCTTTCTTGTGGTTGTATTTGGGTATGTAGCTCTGTGGCCCCATCATCTCTGGGTGCAGGTGGAAATCAGAAGACTTCTGTCCAAGTCTGTTCCTAGGCTCTTGTGTTCTCAGGGTTTCTGGCTGTTTCCTCTGAGCAGCAGGGGTGGTCCTACCTGTGCTGTCAGGTCTCTTTGCACTTCTGGGTTGTTAACTACCTCCCTGTGCCACTTGGATATGGTGTGCTGTGGCAAAGGATGGTCCCCTGAAGAGAACTCTTAATATGTATGATATGGATGCCAAAGTCAGTTTTCTACAATTGATGGCTTTTGGCAGAAGATGTGAGGTAGAGGTGCTGGAGGGGAATGACTCAGTTCTATTGAAGGGGCAGGCCACTGAGAGTTTGGCCATGCTCAGGTGAGTATATCGATAACACAATTTGAATTTGTTTTTTAAGTTTTACTTTCTTTTTCTTTTCAATTTAATTTATTTTTGTAATTTAAGTTTTAGGGGATGGAGGTCACAAAAGTGTGTGTGGGGTGGCCACTAAGGGACTAGGAAATGAATGTGATTAGGAAGAATGATATGAAATTCCCCAAGAATTAATAAAAATGTCAAGTTGAAAAAAGTTTGTTTATTTATTTATTTATTTTAAATTTATATGCATGTGGCTGCATATGTGTATATGCTCCACATGTGTGCATGTGTCTGCAGTGTACAGAAGAGGACATTGGTTTCCCTGCAGCAGAGATTGCATGCAGTTGCAAAGTACCCACCTTGATTTAGGTGCTGGGAACTAAGCCTGGGTCCCTTGTAAGAGTGGTGATTGCTCTTAACCATGGAGCCATTTCTATAGACTCTGACATCCTTTTTTAAAGACTGTTGAGCTAGGAATCGACACCTAAAGATAGTGCTCAATATCTTTGTTCTATCAAGATTTGTCTCACTTGCTGGGAACCCTCTTGGTTTATCACATGCCATGTTTTCTAGGGTAAGCTTTTTTTTTGTTGTTTTTTTTTGTTTTTCAATCTGGATAGCCCTGGCTGTCCTGGAACTCATTCTGTAGACCAGGCTGGCCTTGAACTCAGAAATCCGCCTGCCTCTGCCTCCCAAATGCTGGGATTAAAGGCGTGCGCCACCATTGCCCGTAGGTAAGCTTAAGTTGAATAAATAAAAGGGTTAGTTTTTCTCTTCACATATTTATTAGAAGGATAATCTTACTTCCCATGCTTCACTACAACTGTGTAGGCATGTTTAATTCCATGAAGAAAGTCTGGAAAGCCTGAGATGACAATAGGCCTCATTAGGTATTAATGTGCTGGTAAATAAAGATATTCTGATGTAATTAGCTAATTAACTTATTTTTGTGTATGCGTGTGTCTCTCTGTGTGTATTCACAGAAGTGTGTTGGTTTTACTCATGGAGCCCAGAAGCAGATGTTGTATATCTTGGATTGGAATACACACACATACATACACACACACACACACACACACACACACACACACACACACATATATGCAGGTTGAACCACTGGATATGGGTTCTCAGAAATGAACTCCATTCCTCTGCAAGAACAGCAAATGCTCTTGAAGCACCTCTCCAGCTTTTCAAAGATATACCAAAACTCCACTGGCCTATGCCATCTGCTTCCTATTACATTTGGTGGCAGATGGGATATGAGGGCACAGCAGATTTCCCACAATCCAAGTCTGTGAGTCCATCAGTTGCTTACAAGGCTTTGCTGCTTGCCAGGCCACTCTCCACACTGATTCATAGACATTAATGCAAACAGACAGAAGAGCAAAGGAGAGAGAAGATACCTTGAGACTTGAACACCAAGTGCACCCCACTGTCCCACCTCAACTTAATTCTTACTGGAGTCTTAGGAAACTGATCGAACAAGTTCAAAGATATCTTCAGAAATTGCTTTATAATGAAATAGTCAACAAGAATGCCCAGGGTGTAAATGGAAAGATTCAACCCCATGCTTTTGCAAGGGTGTGGGTGTGACTAATGCAGAAATAACTCTAGGTACTGTTAACTGGCTATTTGAAAATTGAGGAATTTAGAGTGGCAAGAGGAAACTCACTGTTTTCTCTTTTTTAGCCAGGGGGTCTTTCTCTTCAGAGTTTTGCCATTTCAAGAACCACAGACATTTATTTTATTGCACTGGATTCTTCAGCACAATTTTTCCCTGGGCTAAGAATGGAATTACTAACATTGCTTGTTCCGTATTCTGAAAATCACTGTCAGGTGTGAATTAAGTGCTTTATTTGAAGGGTTCAGCTCCTTCTCATCCATCACAAAGGGAATTTTTATAGAATACTAGTCATTAGCACTAATGTAATTCTTTTCATTTTAGATGCTCTAAGTGCTCCAAACAGTCCTCTCCTTGTTATCTGCGTTTAAATGACTCCTATTACCCCTCTCCATCCAGGTTCACAGAGCTTTATAGGAACTCCTTTAGCTCTTCCAGAACTGCTTTAGTTGAGCCTAAGTGAAAACATTTGAATAATAGTTTGGTGGTCCCAGAGGAAGGAATAAGAGCACTTCAATGATCTGTAGGTATCTTATGTATTCAGAATTTAGGAGAGGTGCTAATGGTAAGATGCTCCCCTTGAGCTGACACATTAAAAGCAAGTAGGCAACCGTTAATCTCCCCAAACCAACTGTAAATTTTTTTGATCGTAATGAGATTACAAATAGGGACTTTAATATATTCTGCATTCCCATTTGGGTGTTCAACTTGTAAGTATTTTCTAATTACAAGTGCTTACAGTCATAACATGTTTAGTTAGATGAGAAGGTAAACACCATTAATAATCATTAGTAATCCAGCCAAGTCGGCCTATAGATGAAGCTTCAAAGATCATCGAGGTCTCCTGATTTATTCAAGATCATGCTCCGAATTAATTACTACAAAACTGGTGTTTCTTAGGGCTTCTTATTCCCACCACCTTGCGTGAATGTTTCTGTTCTTGGTCTTCCCCATACTCTCTTTTTTTCTCGTCTGTTTCTCCTGTTTTATTCCCCTCGTTTTTGCTGTGGCATGGTTTTAATCACATGGACAAAGTTTGTAAGTATGAAATGGAAAGCCTACTAATTAAAAGGACGGAAGAGAAACAAACAAACTTTCTTCCTACCCATGGAAGGATGCATTTGTATATAATTTGTGTGACACCAAAGCCTAACCTTGTGCTGCAGGGCTTCACTCACTAAATAAGCAGAGGTTGTCTTGTGAGGATAAAGTCTGCTATGTGCCATACTTTGCAATAAGAAATTTAAAAGTCATAGAATTACTAGAAGTATGAACAGAAGTTCCTAGAAAGAAGCTGTACTTTCGAATGGAACCTCCCACAAGACTCGTTAACCAATCAGAGCTTCAGTGAATGGTGCAATTAGAGCCAGATTGTTTTGAGCACCATTATTACTCATAGTAGCCATCATGTTCCTCCTCTCTGCTAGACCTAATAGTTTTCTATTTAACTTTTTAATTTATTTTTGTCTCGTACAATACAATCTGACCACAGCTTCCCCTCCTTCCACTTTTCGCAGTCCCCACCATCTCCCCTCTCCCTAAGATCATTGCCCTCACATCCCCATCTTCCTGCAGACAAAAGCGGTCCTCCCAAAGACATCGGCCAAACACAGCACAAGGTATAATAACATCAGGCACAAACCCTTATACTAAAGCTGGGCAAGGCAACCCAGCAGGAGGAAAAGAGTCTCAAAAGTAGGTAAAAGAGTCAGAGGCACCCCCACTTCCTCTGTCAGGAGTCTCCCCACAAACACTAATCCAACGACCATAACATATATGCAGAGGCTCTTAGCAAAGACCTGTGGAGGCTCCGTGATTGCTGCTTCCGTCTCTGTGAGTCCTGTGAGCCCAAGCTTACTTGATTCCACGGACTTTCGTGTTGTCCTTGACCCCTCTGGCTCTCAAAATTTTTTCTTCCCCTCTTCTGTGGGGAGGGACCTGATGGAGACCTCCAACCTGAGCTCTCTCTTTACCTAATGTTTGGTTGTGGGTCCCTGCATCTGCTCTCATCAGCTGCCAGAGGCAACCTCTTTGGTGATGACTGAACTAGGGACTGCTCTATGAGTGTAGCAGAATCTCATCATTAGGAATCATTTCATTGGTCCTTTTTTTTTTGGCCTGTAGTGTGTTTGGTTCTACCCTAAGTCTCTGGACTATCCAGCCTCTGGTTCCTGGCCATCCAGGCAGTGTCAGGCTTGGGCTCCCTCTCCTGGCCTCAAATTAGAACAGTCATTGGTTGGCCACTCCCACAACTTTTGTGCCACCATTGCCCTAGCACATCTTCCATGCAGGACAGATTGTAGGTTGAAGGTTTTGTGGCTCGGTTAATGGCCCAGCCCAACCACTGGGAGCCTTGTCTGGTAACCGAAGAGGGATGGTTCAGATTCCTATCTTCCATTAGTAGGAGTCCTTGCTAGGGTTACTTTCATAGATTCTTGGAAGTTTCCACTGTACAAGGTTTCCACATCACCCCCCAAATGCCCTTCAGTTCCAATTGTGTCTCCCTGTACTCTCTCCTTCCATCTCTCCTCCCCAACCTGATCTTTCTATTCTCATTTCCACCCAGTTTTCATTTGGAATGCATTATCTTCCAATGACATCAGATAACCTATAGAAGTTTCTTACCCACTTTGCTGGAACTTTCTCTTTGATGTTTCCATTAACTTACTTGCACAGTGTCTTTCTTTGTTCTAATACTATATAAACTTTATGAAACTGCTTCCATATTGGATCATGGAATTTGCAGTAACCCAAATCTGTGTTCTTAGGTTATGGTTAATTCATATTCGACTTCAGAATAAAATATCTCATCCTCTTTGAGGTGAACATTGTGGTTCTACATCTACAGAATCTGCCTTTTTAAAATTTATTTTTATTTTTATGTTCATTAATGTTTTGCCTACATGTGTTTTGGTTGGATCTCCTGGAATTAGAGTTATAGTCAGTTGTAAGCTGCTACATGAGTACTGGCAATTGAACCTGGATCCTCTGGAAAAGCAGCTAGTACTCTTAACCACTGAGCCATCTCTCCAGCCCACAGCACCTGCATCTTTAAATGTATGAACGTTTTTAACTTTTATTCATGAGCAGATTTCAACCTTCTGGGTTCCAAGTCATTGTTAGAATTTGGATAACTTAAAACTATTTTTATTTTATTTCAGAATCCTACAGGAGAAGCAGTAGTAGGTATTGACCACTAAAAATGCACTCAGCCAAAGAAAACAATTTATTATTTAACATTTTGAAGGACAGCTGAAGTGTCATTTCTAAGTGCTCTAGTATCCCTCTCCTTCTCATGTGATTTTATTATAATGCTTAATTGCTGGGTCACACTTGTGTCATAAATGTCAGTGCTATAATAGGGCTAGCAGAAATGAAACCCATCGTGGCAATGCAGAGATTGAGAAGGATAAAACAAACGTAGTCAAGGACTCCTAATTCTCTTCCAGGTAGGGTATCTAGGTAGATCGTTCTTTACACTCCGAAAGAATGTAATTCAAGCATAAGAAAGATCTCTGTGGTCGTTCTGCCCTGGGGGACTTTTTAAACAAAGCAGGAAATTTAGTTATGATTCACCCAGCAGTTTTGTTTTGGCCACAGTCCACATTGTCATTCTGACAGAATTTGTAGAATAATTCATTAGCGTGTATGCGTTCTGCTTTTAGCTTTAAAGAATATAATTGAATTGTAGATTGTGTATAAGCTTAGTAGTTGCATACATTGAGGGAAGAACTTTTTCTCCCAACCAAAGATACTGGCTTAGAAGAAAAGTAAGAAATGCAAAGTTACAGACATCAGGTCTGTGTTAATAAAGGTTGAAATGGAACCAATGACATTGATCTACTTCACCATGCTTGGTAAATTTTCTCCTGTTTGCTGTAATCACCAAGTTAAGGTTGTTCTTCATGAGTCCTTGTCTATTATATCTATCAGTTCATTATTTTTTCTTTCCTCCTCCTCCTCTTCCTCCTTCTTCTTGATCTTGTTAAAACACACACACACACACACACACACACACACACACACACACACGGTGGCATTCCTATCTAACTGTACCACTGTGGTTTGGTGATAATGTAGAGAGAGAGGCCTCAGGACTAACATATGAGACTTATAAGACAAGCCAGTTTGCTGGAAGACTGGATCTCTCAATGGACTAGGCTAGCATTTAAGTAGCAGACCACATATGATATGCAAATGTGGTAGAAGGCAGTGCTATGTAAGTAACCCGTAAAAGGGTCACAACTGTCTTGGTCCAGGGCCTTTGAATCCCCAACATTTCTAGCTCTTTGTTTGAGATTTAAATCAGTTTTAATAATTTCCAAGTTTGGAAGTGCTCTCCTAATCAATGGTCTCTATTTGTGCCACTTTCCATGTGTCCTTGGTTCAGTTCCCTTTTTTGTTTTGTTCCCCACTATGGCACAAGGATGTGGAAATTACGAGTATCTTTTATAGCACGACCCATTTCTACAAACATCATGGCAGCTTGATCACTGATGGATATGTAATACTTCTTAGAGACAATTGCAAATATTTATAGATGTTTGGCAAAGAATAATCAGAGTTAAAAAAACTGTATAAAATCAACTTGTTCATTTTTTATAAACCATTGAGCGCAATTAATGCTGCCATTGTGTGCCATGAGTGTAGGGCCATATATTAGATATGGGGGGGCTAAGGCTTAAATGAAAACTAATCTCTCCCTGAGCAGCCACCAATTGCCATTCTTACCTCACCTAGTACTAGGAACTTGTTACCCAAAAAGTGCACATCCACATGAAATTGGAAGGAAATAGTTGTGGGAGGGATAAGGGAGGAGAAGGGAAGAAAATAAAGGGTGAAGTTGATCCAAATACATTATATTTATGTGTTAAATTCTCAAACAGTATTCCTATAAATGCAAAAAACCATTTTTCACACTTTAAAGGAAAGATATCACTCTCTATATATCATAGCAAAAGTTGTTTGGGTGCAGTTTGTATTCCCATTTTTTCTAAAGTCACATGAGTTTCTTTGGCGATATTTTCCTTCTATCCTTTCAGTTCACACAAATGGAAACAGACATATCCTAAGTGAAGGCCAAGTGGATCAGGAATGAGAAAGATAAAGATAATACTATAAACCTACCATCTAGTGTGTAACCCACTGTTAACCTACCATCTAGTGTGTAACCCACTGTTTGAAAATAAAATTAAATAATTCAAGAACGAATGATACCAAGTTTATGAGTTTCCAACTATTTTTCTATTTCATCCTGATTATCTGCCCATTAGATTTCTCACTACAATCCCTTATCTCTGCTCCTTTCAAGGAACCACATTAAACTTGACTCTGGCTGACTGGCATTCATGTAGGGGCACTTGAGTCCTCATCGTGAAGGCAGTCCACGATCTATGTCTTTCTACATGGCCTGAGCAGGCACTTCAATCAGCACGCTAATTTGGAATTGCTGAGAGCTCAACTCCCTATCTACTTGTTTCTTTTAACATGGACATTTTTAATCAAGTGCTTAATTTGGTCCTTGGGGACTTAAATCTGCTTTAATAATACATGTGACAAAATTTACCTCTTTGCTTTGAAAGTTGTTAATTATAGAGTGCATTTCAAATGAGCTATCATCGCCAAGAAAGCATCCCTTTTGGATGCTTTTATATTTTAATACTGGGAAGAAGTAATAAGCAGTGGAGGGTTACGAAACACCTGTCCATATGGATGGTGGTGCTTTAGAGAAGCAAGTGGGATAATTGTAAGGACTTTTGGGTGATGAGCGTATATTAAGTTGTTGTCAGATTATGCTATAGATTGTATATAACCCAGAGGGTTTAACCTGGTTTCAGAGCAGATAAAAGAGGATTCAGGAAGGAAGAACTTTAGAGAGATGAGTAGGTTATATTGCTGATCTCTTTAAGGAGTAGAAGCATTTGCTTCCCGGGATGATTGTTTTATTTTAATGACTTACACAGTGGGAATGGCCAGTCATAGGCTGCTCTAGTCATCTGGTGTTTTTCTTAGTTTGTTCCCAGGCTCATATATGCTGTGAATTCTCACAGCCACTACAGTTATTACTTCTTATTTAATAAATTAGCAGTACATTTCCAAGAGATTTGTAATAGGGTCTCTGGTCTTCAGATATACAAATGCAGTTTAAATACCAATGCAGTTAAAAGGATTTAAACAAGCTTCTAAATTACTATGCCTTAAAAGCAGTAGATCCCAGCCAAGCCATTTGCACATGTTAGCCTCAAAAGATGGCTTTTAGTGGCTTAGTTCCAATGCATCCTCCATTATTTCCTCATTGTATGAAATGATTTCTAGTCTTTGCAAAAGACTGTTAGTGCCATGTAAAATACTTACTTTAACCCTCTGTGGGACAATAGCTTAGGAAGTATGATTGCTCAGAAGTTGAGGCATGAAATAAGTCTTCATGAGTGAGCAGTTCATGGTCGCTCCTCAAAGTCATGTTTGGTCTTGAACCAGGAGTTAGAAGACAGAAATGAGAAAGGCCTTGTACTTTGTATTATCAGAAAATGCAGATATTTAAAAGAAAATATACCCAGATTGAGTTCAGATTTCCTTGACCACAAGCTTGTGAGAAATGCACAATTGCAATGTGATCTTGAATTTGGGAGGTGATTTTTCTTCTGGAAACTGTCCTAATAAGAAAAATGTTTTCTTTGATCCTTCCCTTAATTCATCCACAGGGGGCTCCAACCTGAGTCCAATGGTTGGCTGTAAGTATCTGCATCTATCTCAGTCAGCTGCTGGTAGAGCCTCTCAGAGGCTCCTGTCTGCAAGCACTACATGGCATCAGTAATAGTGTCAGGATTTGGTGCCTGCCCATGGGATGGATCCCAAGTTGGATATGTCACTAGATGGCCTTCCCTTCATTCTCTGCTCCTTGTTTGTCCCTGCATTTCTTTTCTACATGAACAATTCTAGGTCAAAAATTTTGAAGGTAGGTTGGTGACCCTTTCTCTCTACAGAGGGCTCTGTCTATTTACCAGAGGTTGTCTCTTCATGATCCATCTCCCATTCTTGGGTACTTCCGGCTAAGGCCATCCCCATTGAGTACTGGGAGTCTCTCACATTCCAGGTCTCTGGGATTTTCTAGAGGTCCCCCCCCCACCTCCTACAGCTGCCGTTTCCATTCATTCTCCTGGCTCTCTGACCTTCTCTTCTAAAGGGATTGCAACCCCATTGGAAGACCAACAGTATCAACTAACCTGGACCCCTGGGAACTCTCAGAGACTAGGACACTAACCAAAGAGTGTTTGTGGGCTGGTCTGTCCCCCTCCCCCCCATATGTAGGATCTTAAATAGCTCTACTAAGAAACATAGATTCTGAGACTAGATAAAGCTTCAACTGTTTTCTCTAGGACATCCCAGTGACTTCTGGCAAGGCTCATGTATTCATAAAGGTGTTATTCTGACTCCAGGATATCTCAAGGTTTCATCTTTGTGAATTTTATTAACTGTTAATGGGCAGAAGATGCCACATCAAAGGCTTTGCATTCTGGTCTCAGAGTCATATAACTAGGAGAGGATTTAAGTTTAATGTGAAAGTATCAAGGCACTGTGTTGGATTTAGGTTCAGGTTTCACAGTAGACATCATCACATTTAAAGGGAACTGAACAGAGTTTGTGTTTAGGGAAATTCGAGAATGTCCTCAGTCAAAGTGAGCATAGCAGTTTCTCATACAATATCAAAGAAGTCTATAGAAGAACTGTATTGTAAACCAAACATCAAAAGTCTTATTTTCTTTGCTAGGTTTATTTTTAACAAAGATAAGAAGTACTGAATTTAATCTTAAATATCATAGCAGAACAAGGGGTAAATATAAAACCTAGGAATTATAACATAATTTACCAAACAAAGTAATAGCTATAGGTGAAAGATGAAAAAAACAACCAGGGGGTCAGATCCATCCAAGCCTTGGAAGGAAAACTTAAGGATGCTTTTATAGAAAAGCAATACTTAAATATACCACATCTTCTGAATCCATTCCTCCGTTGAGGGACATATGGGTTTTTTCCAGCTTCTGGCCACTATAAATAAGACTGCTATAAACATAGTGGAGCATGTGTCCTTACTGCATGCCGGGGAGGCCTCTGGGTATATGCCCAGGAGTGGTATAACAGGATCCTCTGGGAGTGTAATGCCCAGTTTTCTGAGGAACCTCCAGACTGCTTTCCAGAGTGGTTGTACCAGCTTGCAATCCCACCAGCAGTGGAGGAGTGTTCCTCTTTCTCCACATCCTCCCCAAAACCTGCTGTCTCCTGTGTTTTTGATCTTAGCCATGCTGACTGGTGTAAGGTTGTTTTGATTTGCATTTCCCTAATGACTAAGGATGTTGAATATTTCTTTAGGTGCTTCTCATCCATTTGATATTCCTCAGGTGAAAATTCTTTGTTTAGCTCTGTACCCCATTTTTTTTTATTTTTTATTTATTTTATTTTTTTAATTTACATTCCAAATCACTTCCCCTTTCCCGTTTCCTCCCTCCCCGAAAGTCCCATAAGCCCCCTTCCCTCCCTCTTTTCTCCATTCAACCCCCTCTCGTTACTCTGTCCTGGCGTTCCAGGACCAGGGTTACTTGCCTCTCTGGAGTCTAACTTCTTGAGTTCTTTGTATACATTGGATATTAGCCCTCTGTCAGATGTAGGTTTGGTAAAGATCTTTTCCCAACTTGTTGGCTGCCACTTTGTCCTTTTGACAGTGTCCCTTGCCTTACAGAAACTTTGTAATTTTATGAGGTCCCATTTGTCAATTCTTGATCTTAGAGCATAAGCTATTGGTGTTCTGTTCAGGAAATTTTCCCCTGTGCCCATGTATTCAAAGTTCTTCCCTAGTTTCTTTTCTATTAGTTTCAGTGTGTCTGGTTTTATGTGGAGGTCCTTGATCTACTTGGAGTTGAGCTTAGTACAAGGAGATAAAAATGGATTGATTTGCATTCTTCTGCATGCTGACCTCCAGTTGAACCAGCACCATTTGTTGAAAAGGCTATCTTTTTTCCACTGGATGGTTTTAGCTCCTTTGTCAAAGATCAAGTGACCATAGGAGTGTGGATTCATTTCTGGGTCTTCAATTCTGTTCCATTGATCTACAAGCCTGTCACTGTACCAATACCATGCAGTTTTTAACACTATTGCTCTGTAGTACTGCTTGAGACCTGGGATACTGATTCCCCCAGAAGTTCTCTTACTGTTGAGAATAGTTTTAACTATCCTGGGTTTTCTGTTATTCCAGATGAATTTTTGAATTGCTCTTTCTAACTCTATGAAGAATTGAGTTGGGATTTTGATGAGCCTTGCATTGAATCTGTATATTGCTTTTGGCAAGATGGTCATTTTTACTATATTAATCCTGCCAATCCATGAGCATGGCAGATTTTTCCATCTTCTGAGGTCTTCTTCAATTTCTTTCTTCAGAGACTTGAAGTTCTTGTCATACAGATCTTTCACTTGTTTGGTTAGAGTCACATCAAGGCACTTTATATTGTTTGTGGCTATCATGAAGGGTATCATTTCCCTTATTTCTTTCTCAACCTGCTTATCCTTTGAGTATAGGAAGTATATTTACACAATGGAATACTACTCTGCAATTAAAAACAATGAATTCATGAAATTCTTAGGCAAATGGTCAGAATTGGAAAATATCATCCTTAGTGAGGCATCCCAATCACAAAAGAACATACCTGGTATGCAGTCATTAATAAGGGGATATTAACCCAGAAGTTCGGAATACCCAAGACACAATTCACATATCAATTGATTTCCAAGAAGAAGGAAGGGGAGACCCCTGGTCCTGGAAAGACTGGATGTAGCAGTGTAGGGGAGTTCCAGGACAGAGAAGCGGGAGGGGGGTGGATGGGGAACAGGGGGAAGGAAGAAGGCTTATGGGTCTTTCGGGGAGGGGTGAACTGGGAAAAGGAAATCGTTGGGAATGTAAATAAAAAATATAGAATATAAAAAAAAGCAATGCTTATGGGTATTGAGTGATTTGCCCAACAAGATATCACTAGCTAGTAGCAGGGTAAGCTCTATGATTTCATAGTTAGTCTCTCTCATGAGGGGCTAAGTTCTCATTCCACTTTAGGCAATTAGAATAGAAAACAGAACAGAAAACATGAGATGACACATTGTTCTTTCTTTTATCCAACATAAACTGTCTGTATATTCTTTGCTTTGGGCTATTGGTAGTAAGATATATGTAAATATTTCCAGACAGTCATTAATTGTGTTCATCTTGTATTGCCAAAACTTTCCATTTTATTTTATTTTACTTTTTCATTTCTTCACTTACCTTCTTTAACCCTAACTATTGGTAATCAGTGTTTTAAATATTCAAATGTGATACATATACATATACATATATACTCTCTCCCCCTGCCTCCCTTCCTCTACACATCCACTATGCCTCTGTTTCTCTTCGGAAAAGTGCAAATGGCAGGCCTCACAAGGTTATCAACCAGCTGTGGATATCAAGGTGTAGTAAGACTAGGTGCCTCTTCTCCTATTAATGCTAGATGAGACAGCACAGTAGGAGAAAAGGGTTCCAAAATCACGCAACCTGCTCCTTTTGTTAGGAGTCCCACAAGAAGACCAAACTACACAACTGTTACATATGTTCAGAGGGCTTAGATCAGTCCCATGTATGCTCCATGGTTGGCAGTTCAGTCTCTGTGAACTCTTATGGGCCCAGGTTGAAACTTCCCATTTTAAATGCATACTTTTGTGATTTAGATATAATATCGTCTCAAAGGTTCATGTGTTGAAGTTTTACTCCCCACTTGCTAGTGACAGAGTAGTCACTGTATCATGGTGTCTTAGAGTTTTACTGCTATGAACAGATACCATGACCAAGGCAATTCTTATAAAGGACAACATTTAATTGGGAATAGCTTATAGGTTCAGAGGTTCAGTTCATCATCTTCAAGGTGGGAGCATGGCAGCATCTAGGCAGGTATGGTACAGAAGGAGCTGAGAGTTCTACATCTTCATCTGAAGGGTTCTAGCAGAATGCTGACTTCCAGGCAGCTAGAATGAGGGTTTTAAGCCTATACCCACAGTGACACACCTACTCCAACAAGGCCACACCTCCTAATAGTTTCACTCCCTGGGCCAAGCATATACAAACCATCACACATGGGATTATTAATTTTATCAATGGGTCAATCAATTGATGTGTTCATACCTGAATGAGCTATTAGGAAATAAGGACTTTTCTTTGAAGGATCTATCTTATTCCTATTACCTTCCTTTCCCTCTTTTTCTGATTCCTGGCTGCACTTTTGCTATTGTTATTTCTTTCTTGCCACAGGTCTGAGGACAATGGAGCCAGCTAGTCATGGAGTGAAACTTTAGGAGCTGTGAGCCAAAATACATCTTACCTTCTGAAGCTGTTGTCTTGGGTGAGTTGTCACAATGATGAGATGCTAATTCACATAGTAAGTTGGCTATTTAGTGCCCTTTATATCTTCCTGAAGAGTATATCAGAGTGTCTTAGTTTTTGGGAGTACATTGCCTTTGTTTAAGTTTCTCACACTTAGTGTACTTGCTGTGATCAAAAAGTAATTAGAGCAAAAGAATATATTTTATTATTTGCTGTTAACAACATCCAAGCATTTTGTTGATATCATAATATATTCATGAAGAACTTTATTAAGTAAATTTATATGTTTATTGTGTTTTAAGCAAAAGTATTCACAATTTTTAACTGTTTAAATGAAGTATTCTTCATTCTTCAGCACTGAAAATGTGTTGAACAGTCAAGAATAAAGAGTACTTGATGAAACTTTTTTCACAAGAAATCTTTAGAGTACTGGACACATAAAACAAACAGTTTGCCTTGTTGATTTAATTGCTTAGTGAATGAAATGTAGGAGAAATGAATGCACAGTTCACTATATTCAGTTCTCCTTTTTAACCCAAGTATAATTCAATCTCTCTTGATATCATTCTATCCTTGGATGAAATATCTTAGTTTTTCCTTGTGTTTAAAAACTTCTGTAGAGTTACTCATCCTACTTTTCCCCATACTATGAATTCTTCTGCTACATCCTTGACATGGCCACACTGTGAAGGGAACGTTCTATTATGTTTCATGTGCATGGGGTTAGATTTGGCCATATGACTTTCTTTAACCAATGGTGTCCTAGCAGAATTGTAACAAGTGCATGCGCAAATGTGTTTGATCGGCTTTCACTGGTCTTCTTGGTCAATAGCTGTTTTACCTATAGTTCCTTGACTTTTGTCCCATTTCTCTGTGTCACTTGTACCCAATATTCTAACCATGCAATGTATTCAATGTTACACTAGCTGGTAAACAAATGCTTCCATAAAACTAAGTTGAACATTTTATAAAAGAATTGGTAAACATAAATTGTTAAAAATAAATGGAATCAGGGTTAAAATAAATTTCAAAGTCAAATTAGGCTTTGTGAGACTGGAGGAAAAGAAATACCTAGAAGGATGTTTCATTGCAATTGCTCTGTAAAAATGTTAAGTTCTGATTATTTTCATTGAGAAATATATATGTGTTTTCATGCCAGAAAGTTAAGCTAATCACACATGGTGGTACATTCCTATAATCTCAATTTACACAGGCTGAGGTAAGAGGATTGTGACTTTTGGACCAGCCTATGTTATATAGCATTGTGCAGGATTGAAAAACTCAAAATGGAACCACATAATGAACACCAACAAAAAGACCAGGGCATTTATAAAAGATTATCTATGAATTTTTTATTATCTATGTAAGTAAATAAAATACTTAATTTCTTCACTCATTTTATAATTATCTTCAACTAATATTTTTAAACCAAATTAACTGGACCAAAATCAAATTCAAATGCAGAAATCCATAAATTGGGTAGCATGGTAAAAATTCTTTCCTTAGTTGTAGGTACTGTAGAGTTACTGTGTCAGTTAGGAATACAACTATTAGAACAGCCTTGTCTTGAAAAGGAATTGGTAAAGAGCAAACCTCCCTTTCTAGCTGCTCCTCTCTGAGGACTTGGATCCTGTCCCAGTCTGTAGATTTGTAGTGATTGATAATCTTTGTTCTAAAGGCAGATACCCCTTGCTACAGTTCAGTTACCCAGTTTCCTTGCTTTGCAACCTCTTTTCATAGCAGTTGACTGAATTTAACTAAGACTGGCTGTCTTTGGTCCACACTCCAGAATTGTTAAGATCCAACAGATCTTTGGAAAGGAAAAGAGAATCTAGCCAGTGCCCCTTTTTTTTCCACCTGGGTTTTGGTTGCTACCAAATGGAATCACTGTGTGTACCTTGTCTGAAACTGTAGTCTTAACAAAGTATGTATGAAACAGAGCCAATTGTCAGAGAAGGATGAGTAATATTTTCCATGCATCTGTACTTGGCTTTGGGATTGGAAGAATTTGGATTTCTTTCAAATTTAAAAGAAAACGTTGCATATATTGATTGATGAAACATGTTGCTGGTAGTGGGTTTTGAGACTAGACGGTCACCTCCATGGAAAAAGTTTGAGATTTTTTTTTTCTTTTTGTGATGTTTTAGGTTCAAAAAAAAAAATCAATCTGCAGGTGATGACATTCCATCAGCACTGGCTAAGGTTGGAGTTAAGGAAAGCTCTCCAATTGGAAAAGTAAGTTTCCCACCACATTGGCCGGACGTCAACAGCTCTGGGTGGCGGCTAACCATGCAAGGACATCCAAGAGCCACTCAGCACCAGATCACCAACAGATTGGAACACATGTGAGTCATCTGGAAAGAAAGGCAGCTCTGGCTTTGGCACTTTGGTGGTTCCAGTTTCAGAAGTGTCAATTCTCACCTGGAAAGAAAAGATAGACAAGAGGCCTTGGATTTAATAAAGTACACAGACTGTAGACAGTTTTTAATACAGCGAGATTAGCATAGACACATAAAGCGACAGAGTCAAGACAGTGAGCTGTGGCTAAAGAACATCAGACAGTGGCTGTCATAGATATTAAATATGTTCTTCGAGTTCAGATTTTTTCCATTAGAGTATCTTCAAGTATTAAGAGGTAAGGTGATTTAAGCAGTTTGTTCCATGCAGATATGAAGAAATTCTTGTCCAGGCAGAATAAAAAAAAAAAAAAAGACACAAAGAAAAAGTCACCGTGAGTACCAAGTAGCTGAGTATCACCGCTATGCTGATACAAGTAAATTTATTTATCTTTCATTCATTTATTTTTGTGAGTGTGTGTGTGTGTGTGTGCGCGTGCATGCACGCGCTTGAGTGTGCATGTGCACGTGCACACATGCACATACCTGTATGCTCAGAGGCTAGAAAAGGTTTGAATCTCTTGGAACTAGAGGCTTGTTAAGTGAGTGTTGGGATACAAACTCTAGTCCTCAAGCACTCTGAACCACTGA
The DNA here is from genome assembly GCA_036184795.1 of Tokudaia tokunoshimensis. Taxonomy (NCBI): domain Eukaryota; kingdom Metazoa; phylum Chordata; class Mammalia; order Rodentia; family Muridae; genus Tokudaia; species Tokudaia tokunoshimensis. Next base: position 107,998,204 of record BTHU01000012.1, read on the forward strand.
GCCATCTTTCCAGGCCAATTATTGTTATTCTTAATAGCCTAACACTAGGCATCTGAGTCCATGAAACTGGCTTATGCAAACCATAAGCACAAATGATTTTTTTTTAGCATTTACCTAACAACAAAATCCTAAACTTCCATGGTTCTTATATAATGGAAAACATGCTAGATTTAAAAGGAAAACAATTTGAGTTCCAGCTGTTACTTTGAAGCCTTGAGAGCTGGCGAGAAAATATCTAAACTCCACACTATGTGAAGACTCAATAAAAGCAACTTCCCCAGAGTGGTTCAGTACTGCAGTCTATGTGGGAACAAGCTGTGCCTCAGCAACTCCCTCCATTTGATGAGCATTGCTTAATCAGTGCAAGATACAAAGGCTGGCTCATTTGGCTATTCATTTAGCCTGTAGAAATCTCACTGTTTTCTGTTGTTTTGGGAAACAGCTTTTTAATAAGAGAGGTACTTGATGTCTGGTACCTAACACTGGCAGCTGTGACGGCAGTATGTAAAAGTATTTCATTGAAACTCTGGCCATCTCAACTGCATAGGGTTCAGTGACCTTCCACCTCTCCAGTTGATAAGCATTCCTGGGAAGAAATGACTTTATTAAGAATGCTGTTGACAGGTTGCCCTTTATGATCTGAGCAGATGGCTGTCACTGGTCTTCGCTTCTTTCCTCCTACGAGCCCAACTCTCTTTATGCCTAGAGAAATCAAAGGGAATAATATATAGCTCTTGGTAACAGATAAACATAAACTCCATCCTTTTTCTATTTTAATTGGACCCCTCAAGCAGAGAACCAGGAAGAGGGTGACAGCTACAACGCTCAGCCTCAGATGCCTGCGCTTTGTCTTGTGCATATGGAAACAAAGAGTCTTTTATTCTGTTCTCAGCATGGGTATTTTTCACACCGAAAGGGGATCAAGGCAGTTGATATATAGACTTCATCCTTGTCTGATGTTCTTTTTTCCCATTTCCATCATTCTCTTTCTACATTAATTCCTGCCTGGGCGTTTCTGCCTTAGAAATATTAGTCAGTGATTTGTACTGATACACTCTCTTAACTGACAATAAGCCAAACCCAGTGGTTAAGTAGAGGCATTGAGAATCGAACCTGATTAGTTTCCTCTATTTATTCTGCAAAATACTGCTGGACACTGGGACTTGTTCCAACTCAGACATCTCAGCAAATATATGAAGAAAATAGCTGTACCCTTTCCTGAGTGAGGACTCTGGGCTCACTCAGTGAAATTACTTTGCGATGATTAGTTAGTCCCAGTTAGTATGCTCAAGTGTTTGTTAAGAGTTTCGCAAAAATATTTTAATTTATTATAACTGGAACACTTAAAATCTCCCAATTTTAGGCAGTTGCAACCCTTCAGAGCTTTCTAAAATACCAGCCTGGGGAGGGGAATTTTGGTGTCCATAAATTACTGATTTTATAGGAGTTGATGGTCATTCAAAGTCTAAAAGATTGAGATGATAGCTTATGTGTAATTAAAAATAGTCAAAGGAAATCTTTAAAAAAAAACAAAAACAAAAAAACAAAAAAACGGTGTAAACCCAACAGGATCCTAGCATGGCCCTCTGGGAGGCCAAACAAGCAGCTGAAAGAGCAAGATTCAGATACTTACAACCAACCAATGGAAAGAAGCCAGGATTCCTGTGCTTGAATTAGGGAAAGTTTGGAAGAAGCTGTGAAGGAGGGCAACCCCATAGGAGGACCAGCAGACCCAACACATATATAGCAGAGGACTAGCTGGTTTGGCCTCAGTGAGAGAAGATGCACCTAACCCTCATGAGAGACTTGAGGCCCCCGATTAGGGAAAGGTTTGGTGGGGTAGGGATTGTGGACATCTTGGAAACAGGAAAGAAGGAATGGAATGGGGAACTGTCTGAGGGAGGACCAAGAGGGAGATAATGACTGGACTGTAAAAAAAAAAAAAAAAGACTAAAGAGTAATAATAATAAAAAAAATGTGTAAACTCTTGATTTGAAGAAAAGTTTTTCTGTTTTCCTTTATGCTTTATTTCCCTTGATGGATTTGGCCCAGTCCAAACAGTCATAGGAGAAAGCAAGCTGTATTCATTTCTGAGTTGTCTGACATCTCATGACTTAAAACTGAAAATTGTTTCTAAGTATGTCAGAGTCCCTGGGGCCTGAGTGTCCATGAGGCTGGAGAGTTATTGTTGGCAGTGCCTTGGATGCCTAGTGGCTCTCCATTTAATTCAAAGGTCATGGACGTTTGGTGTGTCCCAGTATCTATATGGTCCTGAATGAGGGCAGTTGAGTCAGCAGCTGGGGATGAGGAGGGAAACAGGACTTTTCACTGGGTTGCAAAGCAAGGGCCACTGTGGTTCTTTCCCCGTTTTCCCTGAGTTGGACCTTTGTTTGTGACTTAAGAGCAGAGTTGTGTTTCTAAAGATATATGTAGATTTTTGATGAACCATGTGTCGTATCTACTGTGAAGGTTAGGTAGATAAAAGAAGAAAAGAAATATAAGGTGGTACACTTGAGTAGTTACGTAAACGAGAGCTATGAAAACTGTAATTTGAAAACTATGTGGGTGGTAGTGTTGCTGAAGAGAGGAAGGAAAAGATAATTATGGGAAAAATACCTCAGATACATACATCAAGAGATACTAATTACACAACACAGTTAATTTAGGAAATGTAGCTGACTTAGACTCACACTGTTCATGACTCAGATCTTGAAGCAGTATCAAACTGACCCTGGGACATGCGGGTGGAGTTGAGGAGGAATGAGAAAAAAATACCACTAAAATCTAACTTTTTTTTATTATATATATTCTTTATTTACATTTCAAATGATTTCCCCTTTCCTGGTCCCCCCGGCCCACTGCCGAAAATTCCATAAATTATCTCCCCTCCCCCTGTTCCCCAATCAACCCTCTCTTACTTCCCTATCCTGGTATTCCCCTACATTGACTGCTGCATTGAGCCTTTCCAGGACCAGGGGCCTTTCCTCCCTTTGATGTCCAACAAGGCCATCCTCTGCTGCCTATGCCTCTGGAGCCATGGGTAACACCATGTGTACTATCTGGTTGATGTTTTTGTCCCTGGGAGTTCTGGGAGTACTGGGTGGCTCATACCGTTGTTCCTCCTACAGTGCTGCAAACCCCTTCAGCTCCTTGGGTACTTTCTCTAGCTCCCCCATTAGGAGCTAAAACCATCTAGTGGAAAAAAGATAGCCTTTTCAACAAATGGTGCTGTTTCAACTGGCGGCTAGCATGCAGAAGAATGCAAATCGATCCATTTTTATCTCCTTGTACTAAGCTCAATTCCAAGTGGATCAAAGACCTCCACATAAAACCAGACACACTGAAACTTATAGAAAAGAAACTGGGGAAGAGCCTTGAGCACATAGGCACAGGGGAATATTTCCTGAACAGAACACCAATAGCTTATGCTCTGAGATCAAGAACTGACAAATGGGACCTCATAAAATTACGAAGTTTCTGTAAGGCAAAGTGCACTGTCAATAGGACAAAATGGCAACCAACAAATTGGGAAAAGATCTTTACCAAACCTACATCCGACAGAGGACTAATAACCAAGATATACAATGAACTCAAGAAGTTAGACTCCAGAGAGCCAAATAACCCTATTAAAAATGGGGTACAGAGCTAAACAAAGAATTTTTACATGAGGAATATCGAATGGCTGAGAAGCATCTAAAGAGATGTTCAACATCCTTAGTCATTAGGGAAATGCAAATCAAAACAACCCTGAGATTCCACCTCACACCAGTCAGAATGGCTAAGATCAAAAGCTCAGGAGACAGCAGGTACTGGCAAGGATGTGGAGAAAGAGGAACACTCCTCCACTGCTGGTGGGATTGCAAGCTGGTTCAACTGCTCTGGAAATCAGTCTGGCAGTTCCTCAGAAAACTGGGCATGATACTACTGGAGGACCCTGTTATACCACTCCTGGGCATATACCCAGAGGATTCCCCAGCATGTAATAAGGACACATGCTCCACTATGTGTCATAGCATAGCAGCCCTATTTATAATAGCCAAAAGCTGGAAAGAACCCAGATCTACCTCAATGGAGGAATGGATACAGAAAATGTGGTATATTTACACAATGGAATACTACTCAGCCATTAAAAACGATGAATTCATGAAAATCTAACATTTTCAAGCTGTAGTATTTTGCCATGTATTTTGCCTTTGTTTTTGCTCTCTATGTTTCTGAAATTACTTTGACAGCAGGTATTGCAGTGCCTTTTAGATGAGAGAACTGAGTCTAGGAGTGACCTCTTTATCTAAGTGTGAAAGCTGAAGTTCTTTCAGATGCCTGGGTTCTTTCATTTGCTAAGATATTCTTGCTAAAAATTGTTACTAAATGAATACAAATAAAATCACTTCCCTGGGTGGGCAAGTGTGAATGCAGGGTATTAACCTCAAGAGAGGAAGGATGCTGAAAGAGACTGTACTCCTGGGGAGATCCTAAAAGGAAAGCCTCTTTAAGTTTTGTTCCACAATTCTTATTACTGTTAACTTCTTATTAATGTTAGTCATCTTGAGAACATGAAAAGGCATCCATTAAACAGTTACTCAACAAGGCATGAGGATATTATTCTTTAACTAATATTGAAGGTAGCATCTTTTGTGGCTAGATTAAATAAAAATTATATCAGTTTTGGAAACACATAAACATTTGTCCAAGTAAATAATTTGGAAGAAAGCTGCTCTAGGGAGAAGACAAAAACATCCCTCTTTCTTTTGAATATTCATCCTGTTTCCATTTTGTGTGTAATTGTTCTCTGTCTCTTCTGATAAAGGTTAGAATTATAGAGAGAAATTGTCTTACCCTCAATCTTTGTATCTATATGTCTTTTCCCAGATTAAAACCAACCCGATTCCTTCTCCTCAAAAATGAATTAGCTTGTTTCAGCACAATGACTTCAACACTACTTTTTTTTAGCATCTCAAATACTTATACCAATTTGTCAGCAGCAAGTATCAGTGACAGGTGGAGTTCCAGTACTATTTATGCTGAGATACCCAATCTTTACTTCTGTAGCTGCTTCTTGGCTGAAAGATGATGCGTCGGAAAATAAAATAAAGCATTTATCATTGTTCAGTTGATTGTGGGAAGTGGAGTTTGCTCTCTGCTTTGAGCTCATTGGTTCACACAGCAGAGCCTTGCAGAACACCTCTTTTAAAACTCCTGCTACTCTCCCACTCTTGTGAACCCCAGCACTGGAGAAACACTGAATGCTATTACTTGAATTGTAGAGCAATGTTGGGATAAAGGATGTCAAACACAGTATTACAGAATCTACCTTCTGCAAGATATCTGTTCCTTATTTGGGTGTGGGAAGAGAAGAGGGTGTGAATACAAGCTTGAAAAGAGAAGTGGCAGGTGGAATTTCAAGGTAGAGGGAAAGATGATGTATTTATCTGCCATTATACCACTGCTGTTCACAGAATATTTCAAAAATAATTTATTCAGAAGATTCCCACGAACACTTTCCAAAAGTTCCATCGATTCTCAGATTCTTTTTGTTTGTTTAATTAATCAATTTATCTATTTAATTTACATCCTGATTGCAATACCCCCCCTTGTCTCCTCCTAATCCCATCCTCACAAATACCTCCTCCTATTATCCCTTGCCCTTCTCCTCAATGGGTACCAATTCTATCTCCCACTCTTCCATAAGACTTCCTGATCTCCACCCTATGTTTGAATGTGTGTCTCTGTATCTGTTTCCATATGTGTGTCTCTGTATCTGTTTCTATCCTTTGCTGGATGAAGCCTATTAGGAGACAGTTATGCCAGGTACCTGTCTGAAAGCATAGTATCATGAATAGTGTCAGTGGTTGGCTTTCTCTCATGGGATGGGTCTCAAGTAGGGCCAGTCTTTGGTTGCTCTTTCTCTTAATCTCTACTCCATCTTTATCCTTGAGCATATGGTAGGTAGGACAAATTTTGGGTAGAAGGTTCTGTGGGTTTGTTGATGTCTCTGTTCCTCCACTAGACATTCTGCCTGGCTACTTAATTCTCCATATCCCCAGGTGCTAGGAACCTCAGCTAGGGTCACATCATACAGTTCTGGGAGCCTCGTTGTCCCCAGGTCTACAGTTAGTCCCAGAGATGCCCTGCACCAGTGTCCAGCCCCAAGCCCCTTTTTCTTCAGATCATATAAATCTTTCACCTTTTACTTCTCAGATTCGTGACTTAAGATCTGTTGGATTTAAGTAAATCATTGACCTCATCCTTTGTGCTAAGTTTGATTTTATTAGGATGTTGTGTCTGGGACTTCTCCTTTCTGTTTTGCATGGCACCGTGGTCATTGGTTATCCCACCCCACCCCACCCCCACTCCCGGTTTTGGAATATTTCCCTGGTACAGCACAGATAACACCATTCTGGATACAATTTGCTGTGTTAGGTTCCTATCAAACTCTCACTTTTATTTTGAAATCTCTAAGGAGAACTGATAAGCACAGCTGACTACTTAGTGTGTTGGCTTCAAGTGATGAGTGCCCCGTTGCCTCCCTCTGGTACATGACAGTGTGGAACTCAGTGCAGAATTGGAGGTACATGTGGCAATGTCTTGATCTGTGGCAAAACTGTGGATGTAGGTTGAGTTAACCTCATTTTATTCACCTGCCATGCAATACCATTAGGTTGAAAAGAAATGTCCCCATGGTTGTCATGCCAAAGAGAGCCCAATTAAAGAGAGTAGAATTATATTCTACTTTTTTGTCTTTCGTGAATTGACAGTTTTGATTTAGCACATTTACTGTGCAGATGATGATAAGTGGAATGATATTAGCTGCTTTACAAGGGAAGATTCAATTCTAAGATACATAAGGAACTGACTGATGATGTCCTGAATGTTATGTAGTAAGTGCCAATCCTGTGGTCCAAAGGCAGCAAGAAATGAGTTTATAACTCATCACTGCAAACAAAGAACACCAAATCCCAAAGTAAAAATGGAGTTTATTTCAAGTGTAATGAGTAGCTCACAGAGTTGTGTGAGAGCAGGGTAGTGCAGCCTAGAATAATCGCTCCTACAGTACTTCAGTGTGCCTCTGTACACACATTATTGTGGATTCCCATCCACTACAAAGCCTTCTGTCATCGGCAGAGATGCCTTATCTCTTTCCTTTCACGCTATTAGTTACATGCTCAGAGCTGTGATTATCTAAGGGGAAGAATTTTGGCCAAGGTCTGATTCCTAACAGAAATGGATGCTACCAAATAGCACTTTCCTCTTCTAAAAGTGGTGCTTGCTGTCCACTGAAGTCTTATAATGGTAGTTGATCAGCTCAAAAGTTCCATTACCACTATAAAAATCAATGTAAGTATTTTCCTCTTCTGTTTGTGGATGTCTGTCTACATATGTAAGGTAAGATGGGCTTTAGACACTTTTCATTGCTGGTATATTATGCTTATTTTTTACTAGATAACTATTTATATTTTAGTTTTCTATCTCATATTTTGATTTGAAGAGTTCTAATTATTTTTTTGTACAGTTTTCATTAGACAACAAAAATATTGAATTGAAATATTTACTCTGGAAAAAATAGTGAGCTTTTGAAGATTTTCATATTCATAGTATGAAAAATGTTCTAGTAATGATGTAAACTAGTCCAAAAGGTTTGTTAAATATTCTATTTAAAAAGGTGTTATATTCTATTTAAAATTTTCAAAAAATTTGAAATTTTTAGATAAATATTCCAATTTATGAAATTTAGAAAAAATTTATGAAGCACATCAGTGTAAAGTGATGTAACAAGGCACAAAATAAATGGACCCGAATTTAAACAGAAATATAACTTGTGGTTATATTTCTTGTGGTGGTACAGATTTTGTATAGTCTCTATGAAAAGGCCACAGAAATGAACATATAGGATTGGGATGGAACCCTCACAGACATAATAAAAACACTTTTTGACCATTAGAAGGTCAAGGAATACTGAGCCACATCACACCATTTAGTACTTTATACTACGGTCATAGTGAGTTACTACCTCATAAGTCCTAATGCAAGGTTACTTTTTTTTTTTTTGCTGAATGTAGACATAATTCTAGAAAGAATATTTCTTTGGATATTTTCACCATAACGTCCATGCTGCTGGCTTCAGTTCACCAGCAGTACCACCAATATTAACTTCGGAATGAATGGTAGTATAATGTTTTCCAGCTTGTAAAGACAGATCTGCACATGGCAGGACATTAGGGACCAAAGCTGTCCATCTAAAGCATATATTATTGGCTAGCTATTTGACCCAATTTACATCCACATAGCTAGGACTTTATGGTCTGAGGACCATTGAACTCTAAGACTTGTGGAATGTGTCCCAATTACCACAACACCTGTGCAGAGTCGGATGGCTTTGCTTCATTATACCATCTTGTAGTGCTCAATAGCCTTCCACAGGACATTCCCCACTGGTGGTTTGAGGATCCCCTGGATGAACAGCCAGTAACTAAACCTAGTCTGTGAGGCAGAGGGTCAAGCACAATAATATTCTCAGGGCTTGCGAATATCTTCTGTACTGAATCTTTTCATCACCTGTGACTTGAGAGCCAATTCCTGACAAAGTGAGATGCCCACTGGGGTATTTGTTTTTTCATATATATCTATATTCCCCACTGTGTTTCTTCGGCTGGGGTCAAACTCATTCCAAGGAGCATTTATGATGGGAAAAATAAAAGGTAAAAAAAAAATCAATGATTTTCTCATTGCTCCGTGACTTTACTGGGTTACCTTTGGTCATCTACAGTGCAGCAAGACCCTCTAGGAGACATCTTAGCTACTTGGACTTCTATTCCTGCTTTAGCTAACTCTGCTCTACTTGTCTCTGAAACATCAGGAATTAGGTCAGTTTCACTTTGAAAAAGAATTATAGCTTGAAAGGAAAGGAGAAACCTGGGAAATCACAACTGAACAGAAGTTTCTCAAGGAGCCCTTCTCTTGTGAAACTTATTCCCTTGAGACAGATTCTGTCACCATTTCTGCATCTTTGGTGCAGCAACAGCTAGTGTGTGGCCAGCAAGCCTGTCTCTTAGCCTATCCCCATACCTCAGTGTTGTTGTAACAGAGGATCCCTGACCATGTCCAGACCTTTAGATGTAGGCTGGGGTATGAACTTACATCATCATGCTTGTATAGCAAGCTCTATTACCCACCACATCACCTCCTGACGCTCCTTCACCCTCTTTTAAGTAAACCTTTCTTATTCCAAATGTCCTCTGCCTCTATAACACCTTGCTCTTGAAGGTCACAATAAATTGGACCCTTGTTTTAAATGACCTGTACCTGTCCAATTTACTTGATCCTTAAAATAACTCCAAACCTTTCACATATTTTCTAGTCTCTACTTTGCAGGCAAGGAGATAAGGGAGTAGAGAGTTTGAAAGCAGAGGTTTGAACGCTAGCAGTCGACGCCCAGAAACTGTCCTTTATTCCATCTTGTTTCACACTCCTCAGCAATGTGACATGATGTATCCAGTCCCCTGCTAGTGCTGTGCTTTTGAGTGGTGTCATAGTCTTTGATTTAAAGGAAACTCTTATGAGCTACAGACTTGCTATGGATTTTGGAATAAAATTTTGCAATTTCTCTACTGATCATCTTGCACAAGTGTTGTTTTTAATCCTCAGATTCCTGGAAACGTGTTGAGATGCATTTCTAGTGGACTGAAAGATATAGCATGGCTACCTTTGCAAATTGTTGTAAGAGTGGTGCTTGTATGCTCACTGTGAAGTTCCTAAAACCCTTGCAAGCTTACTATGTCACAAGCTGAAACTTACTAGTGATATTTCTTCTTTCTCTACTGCTCTCTTCCTTCCAGGAAGGAAGTCTTCAGTTTTCCCTGCATCTGCTCAAATCAAAGGACAACCATGAGTGACCAAATCAATGATCTGAGCATAGTCCTTTAGAATTTTGACACACATTAATTTATTTAGACCCTTATGTATCCACTCTCTGTCTTTCAGAATTTTGCAATAAGGCAATTGGGTTGTAACTGACTTTTTTTCTACTATTTCTCTATATAAACCAGTGCTGAAACATATAGACCTATATATCTGACTTACTCATTGTCATTTACATTCGTCCTTCCTGTCAGGGCCTTCTCGGAGGACCAAGCATTGGATTTATGACATTTAAGGGTAGCTCACTGCCATAGTGTCATTGTTCTGGGTAGTTTTGTTCTTAAATGCCACAGCTATGGACTTAGTCATTGTCACGAGAAAGGAACATCTGGCCTTTATTAAAAGCTCATGTGAATTTGCAAGAAATGCTAAGCACATACCACATTTAATCTTCATGCCAGCACTTCAGTGAGTTTATGGATAACTGTATGAGTGATGATGCGATGAAGAAATGTCATGGTTTCGATATTTTTGCATTGAGGGAAAGGGGTTAAAAAGTCTGCTAGAAATTTCAGGCAGCAAGAGGAGTTAGGAGTAATCTTAGCAATCTATGTAATCAAACCACCACGATATTCCTCCTCCGTTTGAGCTTCTCGAGAATGACGTGTGAATGTAGATGAATTCAAACACTTGTCCAGGGAATGAAGGAGAAGAAAATTTTTCTTTGGGTTGCACAAGAGGGTCGCTATTAAACATTCTCTAGCACAGAATACTTATGGCTCTGTGATTCGGCGTTGAAATTCATCTCTGCTGAAATTGGATTTTCTTACAGAATAAGCCCCCTCCCCCATTTTTTCAATTCTCTCCTTTTCAGAAGCCCGAGATTGTCTTGCAAGATACTCCAGTAGATGGCAGCAAAAGCCCGCCCTAGACCCCAGAAGGCGCTACTGAGCAGCATAAGGAAGCACAGGGGGGCTTTTAAAGTATCATCAGCCACCTCCTTACCTGACACGTGGGAGGGGCTGATTTTTCAGGTCACACAAGTCTTATTACTTTAGAAAATAATCATGTAGAAAAGCTTTCCGTTGTGTTTGTTGCTACATTTGCGCAGGAAGGAGACTGTCAAGCCCAAATCAAACTAATAGCAGGAAAAAAATAAATGGCGACCCAGGAGAAGTGCAGATAATTTCCATTAAGAATGTTACTCATGGGTTTTCAAAGAAATATTTTCATCACCAAATCTGATCAGTGAAGCATTCTTCTTCATAAATTATTTATCAGACTCTCTTCTCTCTCTTATCCTTCCTCACTATTGAAACGACCAAAATGCAACTTTGGGTGAATTCTCCTTTAAGGACATCTGGGTATAAACATTTCTTTCCACTCTTGTGTGTCAGTATCGAAACACAATTGTGTCAAAAACCAAATACAGCAAGAGATGCTTTTACTTTACATTAGAATCTTCCTTACAAAGAACATCATCACCCTTGACATCTAACGTTCTTTGTTAGTATTTATTTGGTTTTCCCACATTGCTGGCTCATTTATCTGGACCTCTGTGCTTTGTACTTTAACTGAATTGGTTCTGAAATCTGAACGTGAGGCTTCTTCAGTATGTGTACCATGTTGAGAAGCAAAACGCATCTCAAAGTGTTTGTTTCAATGTATCTAAAATAGAGATGAAAGTATTTTACAGGGCTGTTGTGAGAGTTATATACAAGAGATAATGGAGCCACTGAAACTGTCAGCTTGATACTGAATAAAAGTTCACTGTGGCTTTTGATCACAGATGAGACCACAATGTCTAAGATTCCTTCTAGTGTTCTGGGTATAGGAGTCTATTCATAAGTTCCTCCTTACTCAACCATAGAGTGGCAGACATCCATCCTGGAAAAGGAGAAAGTTGAAAGATACTGAGAAGAAAATGATCTAGAGGATGAGAGATTGGCTCACAGGGAGTAGTGTTTCTTTTATGACTATTAAGTACCACTGCATCATTCATCTCTGTCAAGAGTTCATTATGCATCAATGAGACAAAAAGAAAAAAAGAAGAAAAGTGATATTGTTAGAGAGGAGAAAAAAATCAAAACATAGTTTCTGAAAGGATGTCATCACCATTATCTATGCTTGATCTAAAGAAGAATAGCCAAGATTGATCAGGGTCTGGTGGGATACACCTGCAATCTCAGCTATGCAAGAGGCCAAGGCAGGAACAGGGCAAGTTTAAAGTGAGAATGGATTACAGAGTGAGCTCAAGGCCTGTCTGTGTAAATTCATGAGACTCTACTTCAAAACAAAAAGTATAAAAGGTACTAGGGCTAAATCTCAATAGTGAAGTGCTTTCCTGTCATGTGTGGAACCCATGTTTAATCCCCTTAAAAATAATCTTAAAAAGAAATTATCCAGGATTTGAAAACAGAATTGATGATCAAGTTCTTTGAGAGGCAATTCCATTCTGTATCGACTCTTTTTATGTATTTTTTTAAAAATCTTGTAATTTGTTTGAAATGAAATCCTACATTAGAAAATAATACTTCTTCACAATGACAGTCTGGTGACCTATGTTCTGAGCATTTGAGGTTATGCATTTGTGACCATAGTGTGTCATGAACATGACTGTTCTGCGTGGTTATAGCATACAGGAGCTGGAGTTCTCAGGTCAATTTTGCAGAAGATAAAATGGAGATACTTCGCTAAGGGCTAGCTAACTCGGCAGGTGGGGATGCGATTTCAGTATTCTGTGAGTCCCCCCACCGCTTCTGCTTCTTTGCTACTATAGTTTCTAAAACAAGCAAACATACAACTTTGAAGGCGAATGAGTAATCTGTAGTCTCCCTTGCTACCCTCAGTCTGCATTGGCAGTGCTTGGTCAAGGGTAGTTGTGGTCTTTCTTGTTTAAAGAAAACCAGAGCTCATCTTTATTTACCTACCAAAGAACGATTATAGGAAACAATACATGGCATCCTGCAGAGGAGGACACAGAATGCTTTTGTAAAACAAAAACCTTGAAGGCAAGAAAGGATGACCTCATTTGATGCACATAGGAAGTAGGCAGAAAATTGCATAGGATCTGAACATAAAGGGAAATGAAGCCAACTTTGAGCTAAATGTTGTTTGATATCTAACCAGCTATAGAAGTCAGCCACCTGTGAGAGTCTATTCATTGTAAAATGGAAATGGAAAGGGTGACATATATATGTGTGTGTGTGTGTGTGTGTGTGTGTATACACACGTACATACACATGTAATTTCACTTTAGATGAAACAATTCCCATGTGTTCTTGCATAAAAGATATAGTGTGGCACAGGTTTGCTACTACAGTTATTACCATGTAGCCCCTGCTTCTGTGTCTGCAAGAAATCTGTAGTTTTTGCCAAAGGCTGAAGGTCAGGTTGGCATTGGATATTCAACTTAATCTATATTAATGTGAGCAATCACAACATTTCCAAAATTCAGAAAAAGTTACTGAAAGTATTTTCCCATGGAAAGGGCAATACTTCCTTCATCTTTATCTTGGCCTTAAGCTTGAAGTACATTCATGCGACATATATACTGTAAGTGATGGTCTTTTATTAGTTATTCATTATGAATTGGATTTCCTGTCTGTGAAGATGGTCTTAATAATAAAGATGAAAAAAATGAATATGGCAGGGCTATGACTAGTTTTCTGAAAAGTAATGCCCCATTTAAATCTAAAAAAAAAAGGTACTATTCACAGTAATAAAATTGGATATTTTCAGGAGCAGCACAGAAATATTTGACTCCATATTGCCTTTTGTGAAAAATGCAGGGCTTGGAATGATTCTAGCTTCTAGATTCTATTTTTTTTTCTTTTACAAGATTTATCATGTGCCAGATCTTGTGGCAAGCATATTGCATATCTTTCCACATTAAACTGACAGCAAACTTGAAAAGTACGTGTTATTTCTGTTTTGTGAAGGTTGAGTGGCGTTCAGTATGTACCAAGCAAGTCAAGATACTGTGGCTGACACATGACTTGAATTCTAGTTGTCTGACTCTAACGCTTGGGTTTATACTTGTACACATCTAATGTTACTATAAAGAACTCTTCCATCTTGAGACAACATTTCAAGTACTCCGTACTATAGTAGGTAAAAGTGTTTTGACATACGCCTTCAGCTTGAGGGGGAACAAGACAACTTAAGGAAAATAGTCATAGTGCATAGCATATAAACTTAGGCGTCACTACTAGAGGCACAGAAATACAACATTTTAGTTTTCTATAGCTCAATTCTATTTTGTTCTCACGTTCCCCCAAGCTACCCAGAGCAGACAATGTATTTTATGGTGCTCTGGTATACGCAGTCCTAACTAGTTCAATTTGTAGCCAAATCTGAGCCATGTTATTTTAACAGTTATGTTTTGTTGAGGGGCAACTAAAGGTTGCTGAAAACACCACTTTTTAGCCAACGTTTTTCCTCCTCCTGGCGCCATTGTTTCTTTGAAGAGCTATAGGTCTCACTCACAGAGGGGAGAGGCATCTCTAGCCAGTGTGGTAATTTCCTGGTCCTTGTTGGTCTCCATTGGTAAAGAAACTCCTCTTACTTGGTTTATATCACCATCTTCTATCTGCTGAGGATAAATGAGCTTCACAAAACAAATTTTTTTTTCTGGATCATCATGTGTTAATTGTCACCTTTTCCCGAATATAGAACCACCTAGGAGATGAGCATGCTGTTATGATCTTAATTGCATTAATTGCACTGGGGATGATCTTAATTGCATTAATTGATGTGAGAAGACTCATCTTAACTGTGTGTGAAACCATTTCCTGGGCAGGGGATGCTGAACTGCAGAAAATGGAGAAACTGAGTTGGGTACCAGTATGCATACATCTCTCTTGGTTGTTTTGTGTGACCAGCTGCTTCAAGATCCTGTCATGTTGACCTCCCCAGCATGAGACTTTGATGAGTAGAATAAATTCTCTCTCCTTCAGGCTGTTTCTCCCTCTCCTTAAGTTGCTTTTGTCAGAGAATTTTATTCCAGCTGTAGGAATGTTAACTAAGATATCAGTGTGCATGGAATCCAGTGTTTTCTTTTGTTTTCATTACTTCTCATTGGGTTATATTGGAACTACTGGTTTGCTGCATTTGAAAGAATGAAGAATCTCTTAGTTTCTGTATTTGCCTTAGTATCCTAACTTCCTCAGTTCCTTCAGGATTGCCTTGGATTGATATTCCTCCAGGCTTTCCACAAAAAAGTCAGGGGGATCAGGGTCAGTGAAGTACAGAAATGACATTTAACCCTTGACTCATTCCTTTTAAATATCCCTGTGCTCTGATGTACATGTCTTAGATGACTATTTCTTATTCTGCAGGTATTCTAGGTCAGTTTCTGGGTTCTTTACTTTTATTAGGTAAAAATCATCTTGTATACTAAGTTTCAGGAAACTCCCCTTCTGTTTTATGAAGACCTGCTTTGAGGAATATTGTTTAATTATGTGTCTATGGAAATGTACTTTGATGAAACAAAAGAGGTAGGGTAATGGTTCCCTTCTACTTGGCATACTTATCCAGCCCTGGAAGCAATTACAAATGCCTTGACTATCATTTATTGAATGGTAGCAATCCTTGGGACAATTGGTAACAATTAAGAGTTCCAGGAATGACAGAGAACTCTAATTCTGTTGAGGCTTTTGTGAGCCTGTTGCAGTTTAAAGTTTTCACTGGAAAGTGAATACTAAGCTTATGTTACTAATTCTTACTTACCCTTGCCTGTAAGTGTATTCATATGTTGATACTAAAGAAATAAACACTTAAATGTATACTATGTTGATTTCAGGTTAACATAGTTCATACATGAGTGTGTTTTTTCTGAGTCCACAAGCTGAATGCTAACTTCACTAATAACCTTGAGATTCTGCTTTTATTCTGGTATCACCTTGGGTTTCTAGGCACCTTCTAGTAATAGGTGATCCTTGAGTATATTTCTGTTGGGTGAAAAGTAGACTAGTATCAGTTAGTGATACATCAACTACCAAAGCAAGATGGAAGAGACTTGGTACAATAATGTCTCACGAGTTTCCTAGGGAAATAAAAAAGAAACGTCTATTTTTCTTCTGGGCTTCCCAGAGGGCTGGGAGAATGAATAGAAATATGTCACCACTGAGAGTGAAAAGTGGGAGGTCTGGGGAACCTCTAGAAAGTCCAAGAGACCTGGGATGTGACAGGATTCCAGGACTCAATGGGGATGACCTTAGTTGAAATTCCCAACAGTGGAGAAATGGAGCCTAAAAGAGACCACCTCCAGTAGTTAGACAGGGCCACCAGTGGAGGGATGGGGACACCAACCCACACTCAATATTTTTGACTCAGAATTGTTCCTGTCTAAAATAAATGTAGGAACAAAAATGGAACAGAGACTGAAGGAATGGCCAACAAGCAATTGGCTATACTTGCGGTCCATCCCATGGGTGGGCCCCAAACTCTGACACTATTACTGACGCTATGTTGTGCTTGTAGACAGGAGCCTAGCATGGTTGTCCTCTGAGAGGCTCTACCAGCCACTAACTGAGACAGATGCAGATACTTAGCCAAGCATTTGACTTCGGCTAGCGAACCCTATGGAAGTGTTAGGGGAAGGACTGAAGGAGCTGGAAGGGAATGACAACCTCATAGGAAGACTAACTGTATCGACTAACCTGGACCCCTGGGAGCACCGAGAGTCTAAGTCACCAGAGGACTGCCCTGTTTGGCCTCAATTGTAGAGAATATGCCTAATCCTGTAGGGACTTGATGCCCCAGGGAAGGGGGATTGACCAATAGCAGAAAAGCACCCTCTTAAAGGCAAAGGGGAGGGAGGAGGGACGGAAGAACTCTGGAGGGAGGACTGGGAAGGGAGAAAAAGATAAAGCATATAATGCTCAAAAAGTAAAATAAAATTAACTTTCAAGAAAAAAAGAAATGTTTATTGGCCTTAAAGAGGAGAGTAGCCAATAGACCAAAGAAAGATTCTGTCAGTTTGATATTGACAAATACATGCATTTATTTGGATTATGCACAGGAGAACATGTGACTTAGAGCAGCTGTACTCCCACACTTCTCAGTCAATGGTTTAGCTCTTCTGTACTTCATAGAGTTGTACTAGAGAGAGACATGGAAGAAGAGGATCTTGGGAAGCTCTCACTTCTAAGGGGAGTATTATCACCTGTGTTCTCACTCTACTAAAGGCTTATAGATCTGTTATATGATTGTGTTTATTTTGTCATAATTGTCTCTGGACCAAGGACCTCTGTAGGTAGGTCATTCATTGCCTCTGCTTCAAAATGGTCATGGTTATGTCAATCTTGGAACAAGCAACTATATAGCAAATACATTTTTAAAACTATTATCTTTGCTGCAACAGTCAAGTAAATTTTCCTTTAAGGAGTCGAGGTTGTCTTCCAAAGAGAAGAAAGTGTTATTCCTTCTATTCTTAATTTGGTTTGAATGTAATTACCCCACATTGATGCTGGGCATAGAACATGCCTTGGCTGATAGACTCAGGCCTGAATTTATATGGGTTATGAGTTAAGAGTTATGTTTGCATTTTAAATAAATAAAATAAAACAGAAGACTAGTAATGCAGCAGATATCAACCTTGCCTAAAAGTTGAAACTATTTACAGTCCTTTGTGGAACAGTTGCCATCCTTTGTAGTAAACAACAGAAAGGCCAATAGACTTGAACATGGAACAGAGAAGACTTATTTTGTTTGGAGTTGAATATGAAGTTGTAATTCAGACATCTGCAGTCAAAAAACAGCTGTGTGGAAATTGTGTCCATGACTTAAAACAGTAAGAGAAGAGAGAGAGCTTCACTAAATATTCATGTCTGATGTCTTCAGAATTAAAAGCACCTTGGCTTCTCCTTACAATGGGCTGATTATTTTTGAGGCTTACAGTAAATTTGGTATTATTCAGATACAGCCAGAAAGGATAAATTGGTTCATTTTTTGTTGTTTATTTTGGATTGTTGGCTTCCTAAGCCAAGGCTAGTGAGTCTTGAATTTATAAGGTGGATGAAACATTTTCAACACTTCAGGAAAGGAAAGAAACTCTCCCAAGACTTGGACAACTGAAATATACTAATGTTCTTTTCTTTCTTTATGTCTTCAGAAAATCCAAGAACATTTGCCCAAAATACTCATGATCAACCATTATAAATAAGTGACTTTTTTAGTAGGATTTCAGCCAAAGCTGCCCACTAAATCCTCTTGGGTCATTGATAATAATTAAGAGGCTGTACTTGTGGCTTCCTAGAGGGACCAAAATCAAGACTGTATTATGATTAAGCGTCTGCTTATGATATGTGCCAGTGAGCAAGATTTGTTTAAGTTGGCAGATTTTAGTACTAGTGTGAAATACTTTTTTATTTTTCTGCCTATAATTATGTTATGATTAAGTTACATCCACTGGAGTGTAATTATCTATTGCATAATACTTTTTATACATGGGTCCCTAGAAAATTGTCACTTCAATAGTGCTGAGTGAGGGCTTGCTGTGCCTTCTTAATGATAAAACTTTCTTTGACACAGTTAGGTTTATCTTCTTTTCCCCAGGAGCCCCTTAATAATCATTTTCCAAAGAATAAAATCCTAGCCTGAGCTGTTTATCTTGCAGACTGGGCTTTTCATCTGGCCCTTATGAATTCTGGGACAATCATGATCATACTGGGTCCCAAGTGAAGGAGGATCACTTAGCTATAAGAGTAAGACGTTTTGCCAAGAGATGGCGGTGAGAATTTAGCTTCATTTCATGTTGTCTAGCTTGGAGTTCCTCCAGAATCACAACGCACACACACACACACACACACACACACACATACACACACACACACACTTAATAATTGAAACTCTTTATTTTATAATTTTTATTAATTCTTTGAGAATTTCTTTTTCCTTTTACTGAACATAGATTTTTCTTTTCACATAATATATCCTGATTATGGTTTCCCTCCCCCTAGTCCTCCCAGCTCCTCCCTATCTCACATTTCATCTGGAACCACTCTCTTTATTTCTATCATTAGATAACAAAGAGACTTTTAAGAGATAATAATAAAATAGCACAAAATAAAATAACATAACACTCTTATTTTATTTCCTTCTATACTTTAGGTAGTTTTATAAATTTTTTCCTCAGAGACCGAGAAGCATTGTTTCTATTAGTTCCCTGAGTGGGATGGGTGGTATATTCTTAAAACCAACCCAATCTTGAGTCCTCCTTTACTTTTTTCTCACATTACATCCTAAATTCCATGATGGCAAAGGCTTTTCTGTCATTTCTTCCTTAAGACCCAAGATGTCTGGTTCTGGAATGCTGAGCAGTGACAGATGCCTCTGCCCTTTAGTGTCTTCAGAGTATCTTCTTCACTTCTCTTGAGCTTGTTTGATATTTCTGGAAATTAAGTAGTCAAGTTAGAACACCTGTAATTAATCTATGATCACTTTCAAATTTACCTTCTATGTGGTTCCATGGCATTGCCCCAAAAGTCTTCTGAGTGGCCTTTCTTGCTTATGACTTTTAAATCCCAAGCAGCGTGGATTGTCCTGGTTCATGAAGAGGAGTGGCAGCTGCAACAGAGCAGCCTCAGCAATGGTGAGACGATGCCTGGAAGAGATCCAGAGAATGACGAACAGCAGAAATGGCAAAGAGCTGGGGATGGGAAACCACTGAAGGGCTGCTCAAGGCTAAAGAAGGAGAGAGCCAAGACTGTTGATGATGGACAGCTGTGATGAGCCAAATACAAGAGGCTGTGAGCCCTAAGTCTTAAAAGGCCAATGATTCCAACTGTCAAAACTTAAGTGCTGAGTGGTGGTCACTGCTAGTGTCCCTAGTTGCTGCTTAGGCCTGAGGATTTCATTAACTCTGGCTTGTAAAGCCTAAAGCTTTAAGTTTTCAGGACTTGGAATTCTAAGCTTCTGATTTCTCAGCCTAGTCTATAAGTCTGTGGCCTTCAAGGACTTGGAACTTCCAACCCCCGACAAGGAGTTCCTTACCTACTCAGGATTTCTACCATTTAGAATAAAATGTCCTCAGGTATCTCACTGGTAATAGAAAATGGTGTACTTTAATCAACTGTGCAGGGGTGGTGTGGAAGAGCTCTTTGGGAAGAAACCATAACAGGGATGACAGGGATGAGTAGGATCCATTGGAAGGTCAGTGGATCAGGAAGGAAGTTCTGAGAATGTTTGGAGGTGAGTGGCTGAATGCCAAAGTTGGATAAGCACTGTAAAGATGAAGTCATCTATTGTAGAAATATAAGTAAGAGTAGTCTTCGGTATGAACAGAAGTTCAAATTTTAATTCTTGGCCTTAGTCAGTCTTAACATCCACAAAGTTAGGAGAAGTGTCAAACCTAAATGTGGGCCATTCACATGGTATCCTTCCAGAATGGTCAAGAAACAAAACATGAAAGCATTCTACTGCATTTAACCCGGAATGTATTCAGAGGGATAATAGGTTTTTTTTTTTCATTAAACCAATGAGATATCGTAAAGTCTTCTTTTCCCCATTGTCTCAGCTTGCCACAATGCCTGGCTTCATTAGCACAGACAGGAAACAGAATTCTGTGATGTGCTCATGGAATTAGATCTTCTGAACTGGAACTAATTGTTTTGATTCCAACAGCAACAACAACAACAAAAACCCACAATGTAACACTATATGAGAATATCAATGTTCCCGCGCCAGTAAACTTAGGAAAGCAGAAAACAAAGAGAAAAAATAAAAATAGAAAGCATAACACAGTGCTTTGTGTCACAATTTGTTGATAGGAAACCAGAAGCCAGCTTAAGGAAGGACCAGAGGCATGCGAGCAAAACCTCACTAATAGCTTGTCTATGTAACTCGCTGTCTCTCTTCTGTCTCTGTTTTTGTCTTTGCATTTCTGTCTCTGTCTCTCTGTGTATACCTGTGCTCTGAAGCATTTCTGTCTCTGTCTCTCTGTGTATACCTGTGCTCTGAAGCATTTCTGTCTCTGTCTCTCTGTGTATACCTGTGCTCTGAAGCATTTCTGTCTCTGTCTCTCTGTGTATACCTGTGCTCTGAAGCATTTCTGTCTCTGTCTCTCTGTGTATACCTGTGCTCTGAAGCATTTCTGTCTCTGTCTCTCTGTGTATACCTGTGCTCTGAAGCATTTCTGTCTCTGTCTCTCTGTGTATACCTGTGCTCTGAAGCATTTCTGTCTCTGTCTCTCTGTGTATACCTGTGCTCTGAAGCATTTCTGTCTCTGTCTCTCTGTGTATACCTGTGCTCTGAAGCATTTCTGTCTCTGTCTCTCTGTGTATACCTGTGCTCTGAAGCATTTCTGTCTCTGTCTCTCTGTGTATACCTGTGCTCTGAAGCATTTCTGTCTCTGTCTCTCTGTGTATACCTGTGCTCTGAAGCAAGTCACTTGTTCTAGTACAGTCCCAGTTTCTTCAGTTTTTAAAAAGATTTAAATTTTAATCATGCCATTATGTATCTCTGTGTTGGTATGTGGTATATGCATGTATGTGAGATAGTTGCCAAAGTCAGAAGAGGGTGTTGGGTTTTCTGGAGGTGGAGTTATAGGTGGTTGTGAGAGCTGCCTTACAATGGATGTTAGGAACTGAATTTGGGTCTTGTGCAAGAAAAACCGGTGCTGTTAACTGCTGAGTCCCCTTGCCATCCTACCTCAGTTCTTTTAAATGGAGTAGGTATATTTATTGAGAGCAGATACCAGGGAATTCTGAGCTACAGTGAGGAGACATAAAATAACTAAATGGTTACTTTATCCTTTCTGCTTTTTTCTAATCACAAAAAGAATCAAAATAAGTCAAGCATTTCTTTGCAGACCTGGACAGCACTGGGTCAGGCTTAGCTTGACTTCTGAGTGACACTTTGGGCCATTTTTCATTTGGGGAAATTTGGTGAAGGCAGTTGTGATTTAAACAGATTACAAGTGATAGTTTTCTGCTCAAAGACTACATTCCCCAGATTCCCTTGCAGACTAGGGAAGGGATTTCTGTCTTTATTAGGGATCACGTCCCTTCTTTCTCTCTAGACATTTTGGCTAACCACACATGTGAGTGTCAAAGATGCCCTCTCACAGTGAATAAACGTGGTCCCTCCCAAGGTCAAGGTCAGACCAAGCCTCTCTCTTTACTTTTCCTCTTTCTAAGGCTGCCTTTCAAACAATCTCACAGATGAGGCCTTTCCTTTGGTGAAGTTGGGTGCCTTTACGTGTGTCATGTCTTAATGAATTCATGATGTATTTGATTGATGTAACCACAGAGCCCAGGTGATTTATCTCCCCAGCAATGTTTTGATGCCTATCCCTAAAGGAAGATAGCTATTGCATAGAAACTAATTTATGCAGAGTCTGTTTTCGTGGGCTAAAAAGTATATATATTGATTAAAACATTTCCATTTCTATATAAAGGAAACAAAGTCATCATTAGAGTGAGACAGGTAGTTAGTTAGCTCCCCTTCTCGGCTTTGTGTACCTCTCCATGAGGCAGCAAAAACAGAGTCATTTGTTAACTTATTAGAAGCCCCAAATTGCAGTCCCTAAGCTTGACGTGCTCAGTCAATGTTACCAGAGGCCTTCCTATTTGAGTGTGTGCCCATAAAAATGTAAAAAGACAGATTTTAGAAGAGTGGGCAGTAAAGAGGTTGTTTTCTCATCTGAAGGTAAACATACAGTCATTGCAAGAAACCCTAATGACTGATCTGGGTATAATCCTTAACTAAAGTTTTTTAAAGTCACTTGCAAAACTTTATGTCATCAGAAAGCAGGAGTCTGCCTTTAGTTTCAGAATGGATCCAATGATACCATTTGGTGTTATCAGTGTCCCTTCATGCTCTCAAATTGCTTTAGCAAATTTCTTCTTGTTGAGATTATAATATATTTAAGAAACACCAATTCTCAAAAAGTAATACCCCTAAACCCAAATCAACCTTTCTACTTGTTTAAAAATAAATATTAATATAATTTTCCAGTGTTTGCATGCAGATTGTGTGTGTGTGTGTGTGTGTGTGTGTGTGCGCGCGTGCATGCGCGCGTGCGTGCATGTGCATGAGAGAGAGGATTGTGCCTGTGTGTATATGGATGGGGAAAGCTGTAGATGAATATTGCTTTCTAACTGGTAATATACTATATACTCAGTACTTTGGTCTATGCTTGGGGTCACAATACAGTGTGCTCAGCAATGATTGTCTGGAATGGATATTTCATTTCCAATTATTAGGGCTTGAAATTGAATAGGTGATTTTTGTACCATAAAAGTGGAGACTTCACCATAGAAGGTAAAAATGAGGCAGCTGGGAAGCAGTTCTGTTGCTCATTATGGCTGTGGTCTGCTATGTGGCCCTGGGAGATTAGATGTACTTCTACTGAATCACTCGGTTGCTTCTTTCTTAGAGAAAAATGTCCAGCAGATCTCTAAAGAATTCTTATAAGTCTTGCCCTTGACTTAGACAGGAGCAGACCACAGACCACACAGTGCAGAAAAAAAGTTGTACTGGCAAAAAAATGGGAAATTTTTGAAGTCACAAAAGCAATATTTAAATTGGACTCTAGAAGACAATCGACCTCAGGATGCAGGTTTAAGAGCTGAGTATGTCAGCACTGTGCACACAGGGACCCTACAAATATTTATACTATCTTCAGAGATTCTGGAAAGCCATTGTCGAAGGAAGGGACCTTTTCAAGACTTAGGAAAATGCATCGATAAATCATTCAAAGTCCTAGAGTCAATTAACTGTATACATTTCCATGCCCTGAAGAGATCCTACATTGGAGAACAAATAAGAAAGGAAGAATAATTTAGAACAGTCAGCTAATCAGATACATGTGGCCAAGCGGTTGAACTTTGTTACACATTAAATTTCATAAAATGTGCTGGAGAATGCTAGTCAGTCTGTTTGTTTTACAGATTAGTGTGGTAGATCCCAGTGAGAGTGAAGAACATGCCATAGTCACACATTTGGTAGCAGATTTGAGACTAGAACTGGGGCTTCTGTGACTACAGCCAACTTTCAAAGCATGAGAAAATATAAAGAAAAAGTTAAAGGTGTCTGTCTATAAGAATATAGGAAAGATTAAGCTGTCAAGGTTAAGTAGACTCCCAAATTACAAATTTCTTGGCCCAACTATCCATATTATAACTATCTCATCTGCTTTGTGATGGACATGAGGACCTGATGGTTTTATGCTGTTCCAAGATGGAAGACGTCTGTAGAAATGGGTTTGATAAGACAGGAATATCATCGGTTGTTTTCACATCAGGCTGGAATTAGGGAGACATGTCAAAGATGAGAGGCTGAGATGCTGGAGGACATTTCCCCATCTAGACTGTTTTCATTTGTTTAAACAATCTCTGTATTTCCTATTTTTGTTTTTGAAACAAGGTCTTGCTCACCGATGACTTGCCATGTAGTCCAAGTGGACTCTGACCTTACTTTTCTCAGCCTCCTGAGCGCAGCAATTAGAGCAAGTCTGTGACTGTGAACTCATGAGCATCTACCTTTGGACAATTCAAAATTCAAAAAAAGTCAGCAGACAAACATTGATTTATCTATGTCATGTATTTTTGAAACCTGTGTCAGGCACTGGGCTTGTCATAGGAAAATCCAGACACAGTCTCTGCCTGCACTTAAGGCACTCTGAAATAGATAGAAAACAGACATACACAAATAATCAGTATGTGATGAAGGTGAATGTTGACAGTCTGGGAGTACAGCGTAGTGACGCCCTGATACAAATACAGAAGGGGGTCAGGAAAATCTTTTACTGAAGGTCCAAGAAAAAACAAAAAGCCATGATGGGTTAATCTGGAGATAAGAGCTCATGAGTAACCAGATTTGTAGCAGCCCCTTTCAGAAGCTGTGAATAACCCACGCAGATGTAGACAGACTTAATGTCCGAGCTTGAAACAATTCCTTCTCACTAGGGTTCTAGGACTTGAATGAGGCAATCACTTCTCTTGATTTCTTTGGCTAGGAAGACAAGATTTTTGGCCCTTTCCCCAGAAGGCTGTTTTCCACATTTATCACTTTGTGTGACAGCTTAGCCATGTGATTAGCAGGTACCGACCTAAGCAGGAAGCATCCTGCTGGATGGAAACTGGACCACAAAACTGATTGTTTTGGGCTGTTTCCATTGGGATAATGGGAGACCTGAGATGGTTTATTTTTCTTCTTTCTCCCCGAAGGCTGCTGCCTGCCACTTTGAGACTCTGAGTCAGACTCCCAAGAACTGTTAAGCTTTCTGTAGAACCTGGGAATGTTGACTAGAGAAGTGTACCCTAGAAGATTGTTTACAGATGAGGGATTTGAAACGCTGAGACAAGGGGAGGAACTGTTGAGGGTGGAATGAAATGCTAGTACCTAAGCTTGTAGACCAAGACTTGTCTCTTGAGCCTACACTATACACTTTGCCTTAGACAGACAGTATTCAAATCCATTGTCATTTTTCTAATTACCCTGGAAGCTTACATGAGATAGATACAAGGTGGGAGAGTATAATTCACAAAACAGTAGCAATACCAGAAAGATGATTTTTGATTTTTGTTTAGGTGGGTACCATAAAATTTCAATATAACATTGGCATGAAGGAGTGTGTGTGTGTGTGTGTGTGTGTGTGTGTGTGTGTGCGTGTGCGTGTGTGTGCGTGTGTGTGCGTGTGTGTGTGTGTGAGTGTGTGTATTCCTGATATATTATCAATCTCTGGCCTGGCATCTTGTTTTATTAATGTTTCAAAAATTTAGCTGTTTGATTTTAGCCTACTGAAATTTTACTTTCTTAGTAGCAAAATGACAGTGTTCATCCGTTTAGTTATTCACTCAACAAATGTTTGCAGATCCCTTTCGGTATCCTAGGAAGTACTGTACATTGGAGAGTGTCTGAATGGTGATGAAAGGGGCAGTTCTTACACATGCTGACTGCCTGTCTATCAGAGATGAGTGATATTAGAACTGTAATGAATAAAATGAATAATATAAATGAATTAATATGTCACAACAGAGATAAATTATTTCATTAGTAAAGAAGAGGCAGAGTGAAAACTTACCATAAGTATGCTACTATTATTTTATTTATTAAACATATCATTATAATTTTATTTTTATTTCTTTATTTTGATTTTTGAGAGAGGGTCTCCTCTGTAACAAGATCTATCATCAGACTCAGGACAATCATCCTTTCTGTCTTAATATCTTAAATCCTGGAATTGTAGTCATGTTCTATCATGCTTGGCTTTTTATAAGTTTACTTGTGGTAAGGTATAAACAATATAATTTGACCATTTTAATCACTTGTTTTTGAGACAGAGTCTGTTATAGCTTAGACTGGCCCAAAGTTTCTTGTGGCTGAGGATGACTTTAACTTTTAATCTTCCTGCATCTACCGCCAGGAGTAGGGGTTACAGTTTTGTCCTATTATGCCTGGATTTACACAGTGCTGAGGACCAGACTCAAAGCTTTGTGCATGGTAGGAAAACACTACAGCCTGAGAAACATTTACCAGCCTCACTGTAACTTGTACAGTTCAGTGATATTAATCACATTTCACATCATTATGCAACTGTTGTCACTCTATCCAGAGCTTTTCATCTTTTCTTTTTCTTTTTTTTTCTCTTTTTGACCTACACCCTGCTGGCTTTGTTCCATGGCTTTGTCCATGTCATTCTGTTCCTTACATGGCCGAGCAAGACTCCACACATGTCAATGTTTGTGTTCCTGTGTGTTGTGGTGGGGACTTTGAAGAATAAGCACTTTGTTTTTTTTTTAATTGGATATTTTCTTTATTTACATTTCAAATATTATCCACTTTCCCAGTTACCCCCCCCTTCCAGGAACCCCCTATCCGATTTCCCCTTCCCCTACTTCTATGAGGTTGTTCCTCCACCCCACCCCCCACTCCTGCCTTCCTGCCCTCAATTCCCCTACACTGGGGCCTCTGTCAGGTAGCCCATATAGGTAGGATTATACATCTTACTATAGCATTAATAGAAAACAAAAAAGACAAGCACCTTTCTAGAAAACTCATAATTCAAGAAAGTACACAGGTAAAATTAGCCTCAAAGTTAATCTATGTTGTAAGACAAACAATAGCTCTCTGCATGCTTCTGCTATATTTTGTTTATCTATTCATTCATCAATAACCACCTGGGGTTCTACATTCTATATTAAGGTATAATCAATAGGGACTTTGTTGTAACATCTTTTTATTTTATTTTATTTTATTTTTAACAGAAGCCACACTCACTCTCAATACCTCAGTACTCAGAGAAAGTGGGAAAGGACATTAGGTAGAAGGTATAGTATCATGGATGAGACAGCAAAGCAAACAAAAACGTATTTTGTTTAGTGGGAGTTAAAATGATACGCCACTTAGTTTAGAAAGGCTTAATATGTGATAAATATGAGGGGGTGCAAACTAGATTAAAACATATGGCAGATCTCTTCCTGGAACATAACATAGATGGAAGGACAGACAGTTTACAACACACAGGTATATATGACACTGTGACGTGTGTTTGAAGAGATCAGTAGAAGCTATGAGGTGATCTGCAATGAGAATCAACACAACATAGATTTGGAGGGAGGAATCATAGGCCATACCGAAGTATCAAAAAGGCTGGCGTTGCATTTTAGCAGAAAGAACCTTTCAGAAAGAAAGATAAACACATGGCAAAGGTGACAGCTTAGGAGCCAAAAAAAGAAGGAAGAACATAGGACAAATATACAAGCTACTGGTGTCACATTAAGGGAGTTTTAAAATTAGTCAAGGTGATAGCTAAGCACCTTCTTCTTCCAAACTGTGAGCAGTATCCACAGGTCACACATGTCAAGCAGACCGTACATCCATCACCTTCCTGCATTTGGATAATGCATATCTTTCAAATTACTAGAGTGCCAAGGAATGCACCTCATTTATATGGGAATCATCACATCTTTTGGGATTCTAATGGCTTGTCACAAAAAGTGAATCCCTGGTGAATCAAAAGAAATGAGAGCGCTTTTTAAAAAGACCTTTCTTTATAGGTTCACCCAGCTTAGCATTAAGGAGAAGAAGGCATTTTGTATGCAGCATCACCTGATACTAGACAGAAGTGCAAACTATGAGGCCTTGACCCATAATCCTGTCAATTCAGAAAAGTAAGGGCACCTCAATCATTAAAATTTCCACTAGCCCTTAAAGTTTTAAAGCAACATTTATGGTGACCACTGTGTTTGAACAGGTAGTGGAAATTTACTTTCTTTTCTGGAAAATTGGGACTAGGGAATGTTCACTTTACCACCTGCCCCTACACATATTGAGGGTGATATGACACAAGATTGAGGAGAAAAAGGACTGAAGCTCTACAGTGGCTGATATGTGGTGAGTTCAGCCTAAAACAGAGTCAAGAGACATGGAAGCTTAGAAGGGAAGATTTGATAATAGACTCAACATAACAGAGAACAGCCCACAAGCCTTTTTCATTAAACACAAAGAGAAGGAAGAGAGAAGGAATGGAAGGAAGGGGAAGAGAAGGGGTGGTCACGAAGGGAAGTGGAGACTGACAAGGTGGCTCAGTCGGTAAACGTGCTTGCCTCCAAGCTGGATAGCCTGAGTTCTCTCCCTGGGACTCACATGATAGAAGGACAGAACTGACTTCCACAGTTGTCAAAGGACTACCAAATATTCTGTTTCTCTGTCTTTCTCTCCCCCTGTTCTCCCCTTTCTACCTCTCTTTCTTCCTCCTCCTTTTTCTCCCCAGCAGCACTATAGAGAGCAGAGCTTGGTGGCATGTGGTGGGTGAGATGGCCTTAAGGGCCATGAGAACAGGAGAGCCGACTCCGTGCTATCTGTGACTTTGGATTAGCTAGCCAGGGCAGTGCTGGAGAGCTCACTTTGGTGGTGGAGACACAAGGAACAGCTGGTGGACTGAACAACTCAGCTACCATCCAGACCCACATCCAGGGTTTTGAGTTGGTGCACCCCAAAATGTACTCCGTCTATGAACTGTTGGAGCATGTGAAAGGACCAGTCAGATTCGGCAGATCCAAACTGGCAGGCTATCTGTGACACAGGGCAACAGTAGGATATCCACAAGGAGTATTGATAGTGTAGTAGAAGCACCAGAAGCCTTGAACCAGACCAATGGCTCACTGCAATGGGCATTTGCAAGTAAAGATGTATGGACAAAAGGATATACTGCGTGGCACCCTGTGACACATTAAAGCTTTCACAAAAAATGTTTTTACTTATGTTTTTTTAATTCTATCTTATTTTCTTTTCTTTTGTGGGGGAGGTTGCAGGGGTGGAGGACAGATACAAAGGATTGTGGAGATGAGTGGAATTGGGTTGCATAATGTGAAATTCACAAAGAATCTATAAAAGTTTTTTAAAAAAAAATCTATAAAGCAGTCCATAGGAGCTGAAGGGGTTTACAGCCCCATGGCAAGAACAATGATCTCGGCTATCCAGATGCCCCAGAACTCCCAGGGACTAAACCATCAACCAAGGCATACACATGGTTCTAGTCAAAAATGTGGCAGAGGAATGCCTCGTTGGGCATCAGTGGGAGGAATGGTCCCTGGTCCAGTGAAGGCTCAATAGATGCCCCAACAAAGGGAAATAGAGGTGGGGGGGTGGGGGGAGTGGGTCGGGTGGAGGGTCATATACTTGGAAGCAGGGGGTGGGAGGAGGGGTAGGGAGTTTTCGGGGAGGGGGGAAAGCCAGGAAAGGTTTTAGCATTTGAAATGTAAATAGAAAAATATTAAAAATTAAAAAAATCTATAAAAGCTAATTTAAGAATGAGAGACAGAGACACATAGAGAGAGACATGAGAGAGAAAGAGAGACAGATATATAGAGAGACAGAGATACACAGAGAATGGATTCTATATGTTTTGGGACACCAGAGAAGACAATGGGACTGACTGCTAGGCAGCCGAGCACTTCTGAATCATCAGTGTTTGAACTTCTTCAAACTTATGGCACTTATTACTAAAAGCAAGTGAGATCTGCTTCTCTTCTTCCCCATGTGTAGCTGACATATCACGCTGGATTTAGTGTTGGCAGCTGGGACAGAGGTCCACCCTTGGGCTCCTGGCTGAGTGTCTCCAGTAGATAGATGAGTTACACTTCACAAATTTCTTCTCCTAAATGTCTTCTTTGTGTCTGGAACTTTGCCCTTCCTAGGAAAACCAAGTGCCAGCCCCAACATTCCATTGCCAACAGAAGATGGTTAAACATGACGCTGGGTTTTGTTTCTTTTAAAAGGCAAGGTAAATATAGATTCTAAATATTTTCCTGTTTACTTTGTATACTCCAACTGGGCCAAAAGGGTGGGCACAAATTATATCATAAATCATCAACATTAATTAGGTTGTTGGCAGTGTAATTATAGAAACACTGCACTGTGAAATGTAAGCAGGGAAAAAAAATCGCATTTGGTCAGCACCCAAGACCAAACTATTTTCCTTAATTTGTAAAAACAGGAAATGCATTTTGAAGCCTCTGATTTTTTTCCTCAGGTTTTTGCTTCTTATCTTATGCATTTAGTTTTGAGGGATACTATTCATTCATTCATTCATTCATTCATTCTTGCTGAGTAAATTCAGGCTCTCAGTGTCATGAGCAGTACTCACTTAATTGAGTGAGTCAATAAATCCCCATGCCAATCTCATAGGAAAGTATCGAGTATTTCAGTCGGGCACCACATGGATCTGATTACCTTTGAGCCTTCCAGGTATATCTGAGAACTGACGCGTGCCTTTTGCAAAGCAAGGTGGAAGCTACTGCTTCACTCAACGCGTATGTATTCACAAATCCTACAGAACGTGTTTCCCCAAAGAGGACAAAGTTTCT
Organism: Tokudaia tokunoshimensis; assembly: GCA_036184795.1. Lineage (NCBI taxonomy): Eukaryota > Metazoa > Chordata > Mammalia > Rodentia > Muridae > Tokudaia > Tokudaia tokunoshimensis. The sequence continues at coordinate 108,028,875 of BTHU01000012.1, forward strand.
TTATGACTCTGGCTTTAACTCTGCTCTCTTCTTTCCCTGCCATGTTTCTTGCCTCTTTGGCCAGTTTGCTGCCTACTCATCCTTTACGGATCGAAGGTCATACATACTGTGAAGAACATCTACTCCAGTATGCATAGGCTCTTGATCTCTGCTGAACTCTTATAAATTCACATATATGGTTTATCATTACAACTACCGTCGTTATTTATTCAATACTCATTTTGCTGTGTTTATCATTTGTAGAGCAGGGGAGTTATACAACAACTTCAGTAATTTTATTCACAGATCTGTGAACCCCACCAAACTGTGAAAATTCTTCCTTGACAGTGAATAGAAATTCAGAAAACATTTAAAGTGGAGGTCATTAACAATGCAAGGGCCAACCATTATTGAGTCCTTGTTTTTACTCTGAGCAAAATCTTTGCTATTGCCAGTATATTTAATGTTTGGGATAGTCCTTTTTAAATTTTTTAATTAATTTTATTTTTTTTTACAGTCTAGATTTTGCCTCATTCCCACAGTTCCTCATCCCATTCCTCTTCTCCCCTGCTCTAAGAGGATGTGTCCCCCCACCCAGGCCTCTCCCTTCCTTGAGGCCTCAAGACTTCACCCACTGAGGCCAGATTAGGCTGTATATGTGTATATGTGTCAGGGGCCTTAAACCAGCTCCTGTATGCTGCCTGGTTGGTGGCTCAGTGTCTGAGATATCTCAGGGGTCCAGGTTAGTTGAGACTGCTGGTCTTTCTATGGGGTTACCCTCCTCCTCAGCATCTTCCAATCTTTCTCTATTCAACAAGAGGAGTCCCTGATATCAGTCCAATGGTTGGGTACAAGTATCTGCATCTGTCTCAGTCAGTTGCTTGTTGGGCCTCTCATAGGACAGCCATGCAAGGCTCCTGTCTGTAAGCACACCATAGCATCCATAATAGTGTCAGGCCTTGGAGATGGATCCCAAGTTGGCCCAGTCACTGAATTTCCTTTCCCTTAGTCTCTTCTCCATTTTTGTCCCTGCAGTTCTTTTAGACAGGAACTTTGCAGTAGATACAATTCCATCTGTCTTACCTTTGAAATATCTAAGACATACCAAAGTTAATTAGTTTCTCAAGGTTACCACCCACTAAGAAGGAAAGCTAAGGTTTGACACCCCCAGTTCTGTGTTATTCTAAAGGCCATAGAAACTGCCCTCCACAGATATGATTTATGATGAAAGCACAGGGGCAGATGGATAGAAAATTCAGAATGATGACTAATAACTATTCACATCAGAACAGCATTTGACCATTTGCATAGTATTTTACCATCAGTGGGTGCTTCTAATTATATTAAAAACTATATATTTCTCATTGAGAGAAATACCAAATAAAATACAAATGAACTGAAGGAAAGCCCATATAATTTTTAATATAAAATGGTAATGAACACCTGTTTTTGATCAATATTTTAATATGTATTACCTGGCTTTCTCTCACTGTGTGAGTGTGGGTGTGTGTGTGTGTGTGTGTGTGTGTGTGTGTGTGTGTGTATGTATCTGTTACTTACATGTATATAGGATGCTATGCACAAAGTTTATTTAATACTTTATCAATAAATATCAATGGCTCTTTTATGTCCACAATGATACTACATTTTGAAATTGTGCTGTGAATCAATTTGTAGGTATTTCTATGGGTTTTGCTTTCACATAACCCTGAATATTAATTTTTCTTCCAAGAGAATAATAGCTGGACCACTTATTGCTTATCATCTGAGTCTTCTTTAGCTTATTTTCATACACCTTTGCTACTCTAATATTAAGAGAATAGTCTAAATTAGACATCCTCATTACATTCTCTCTTCACATAGAGCAGTCTTCACATATTTTTCTGCCTTAGTCTCCTTTGGGGACCAGAGGATAAATAGCCTATGCTTCTCCCCTTGTGGGCTCTTGCATATGGTTCTTTGTAACTTGAACATATTTCAACAACTTCAGTGACTTAAGTGACTTTACATTTTATGGTTAAATTCAATGCATATTATCCACAAGACAATTGTTGTTTTGTTGAATAGGTGCTCAAAAATAGATTTGTTTGCAAAAATCAGTTACTCAAGATTGTGAAACCATCATTCAGAGTACTTGATATCTATTTGACTTGTATCTGTATGTGATTATCTTTGCATACATGACAACTACTCTGATATTACAGTCATCAGAGTTAACTCAACTACTCACAATGGTTTTGGAACCTCAGAATTCATCTTATTTTTTACATTAAGTATCATCTTTATTTCCAATGATGTCTGGACTGTATTGCAGAAGTCATGGTGCTTCTTTGAAAACTATTTTGAGTTAGAACGTAATATCTTATATCACAATATATTATAGATGGCATTTTCTTTGCTACAAAACAAATTGGCATAAACCCAATAGATGAAAACTACATGTGTAATTATATCATAATTTCTGTGCATCAAGAATTTAAGCCTGGCCTGACAAAATCATGTTCAACGTTGCAACCAAGATGTTTGCCAAAGCTGAATTCTTACTTGAGGCATGAATGAGGAAACTTTGACTTTGAAGTGTCTTCGCATTGTTTGGAAGTGTTATATATATGTGAAGAGGTAGAATTCATGACTTCGTCAAAGCCAGTGATGCATGTGAACAGAGACAAAAGGCCATCTTCCTCCAACCGTCATATAATGTAAAAATCATTAATATGACATTCACTTTAGTCAAACTTTATTGATTAGAAACAGGTTTCAGTTCCCACCAAGTACTCCCAAGGACAGGGGAGTATTCTAGGGCAAAAATCACAAAAAGTACAGATTATGAGGAAAAATCTACGGAGACTAATCCTTTGTGATTCTATGTTCCACTTTGTACATTTTCAATTCTACCTGAGTTCTTGTTCAGAAAGTGTAATGTATGTTTGAAGAAATTGTCATAATGTCATATTTCCTACAAGTTGAATTTTAGGAGTTTAATAAGCTTAATTTTGTATTGAATTTTTGTATCTGAGAGGGCATGTTTTATCCAAGATAAAATAATTTTCTAAAGACCCCATGCTTCTCCCTGGGTTTTAATAATATTTACCCTATTAGACAAAACAATGTGCACATGTAATTTTAGTAAATTATGCTTTCTAGTCCAAACTTCTATTGAGAAGGCTGAGTTACTGAGGTGGGCGAAAGGAGAGGATCTCTGAGATGATATTCTTTGGAAAGGATCCTTTGTGTAACACAACATATTGACTTTTTAAACTTTAGAAACCTCTCCTCCAAGATTACAAGTCACTTCTCTGGGGTTTCCTCTACACCCTACTTTGTTTTATCATCTTTTGCCACGTTGTGAGACTGGAATTTACCAGATCAAAGCTCATTGCTTTCCTTCTCCTCCTCTTCCTCCTCCTCCTCCTCCTCTTCTGTTTCTCTTCTTCCTCCTTTCCTTCTCTTCCTCCTCCTCCTCTTTCTTTCATCATTATATTACTGCTTTCTTACATTTTATTATACTTAGCAGGAGGAAACCTAGAAGTACTTTCACCACTTTGCTTAGAAGTCACCTCAGCTTAATATCTAAGTTTATCATAGAATTTGGGTTTCCACATACCTTCATGAAATAATTTGGCTTATCTGTCTGAAACTATACGAAATGAATCCATCTTCTTCCAGATTCCAATATTTTCTTTTTTTCCATCTGAACCCTCACTGGCCACATCCCCCAGGACACAACTATCGTTGTATAAGCATGAATCATTTTTCTCTATAATTCTCCCTTGAATTCACTCAGTCTTTTATAAATGCTGAGTTCTAGCCATTATGAGTTCTAGCCTATGTTTGAGTTTTTAATACTGGGGTGTTCCTTTCATAATCAGAAAATATTTATTATCTTTCTATGCTGTATACAAATTAGCACAAGCTCCAAGGCTTAAACAACTTTGTCCATCCCATGTTGTCCCTTGGCTAGTGTTTCTCAACTGGTGGATTATATCCCCTTGCATGTCAAAGAGCCCTTTCTCCAGGCTCACCTAAGACCATCATAAATTGGAGATATTTATAATATGATTCATAACAGTAGCAAAAATCAGTTATGAAGTAGCAATGAAATAATTTTGTGGTTGTGTGTAGCCATAACCTGAGGAACTGTATTAAAGGACCATAGCATTAGGAAGGGTAAGAACTACTGCTCTAGGTTATTATTTTGAGTGCTACTCATCAGGGTTCTACAGACTTGCTACCAAACGCGAGAGAGAGAGAAAGAGAGAGAGAGAGAGAGAGAGAGAGAGAGAGAGAGAGAGAGAGAGAGAGAGAGAGAGAGAGAGAGAGAGAGTTCAACCTAAGCTTGAGATATAGTTTATGGAACTCAACTTAAAATATCTGAAGAGTTAATTCTATGTTAAATAGTTAGACCATTAAATATCAGCAAATAGTCTTAAAATATCCGAAAAGATAACTATGTAAAATTATCAGGCCATTAAATATGGGTGAATATTTAACTGACAGTGCATTCAGACTGGTACTTTAAGCTTAAATATGTGAAAAAGTCCAAGAAAACAAATTGTACATTACTGTGTAAAAGATTCTGATTGTGAGACTGATAAGTTATAGAAAATTGCCAGACAAGTGATTTCTAAAATTGACAAAATGTTTATATCAGGAACACAAAATCCATATAGGTTAGTAAAAAGCAATAGCTAGTCAATAACAAATAGGAAAGAAGAGCGTAACACATCAGAAAATAAGAAATGTAGATGGCTAGTTATATATATGGAAATGTTGAGTTTTATAAATTAGAAATGAAGTAACAATAGCATACCTACTTATTCAATTAAGATTCAGTGCATTCCATATTAGTAAAGAGTTGGCAATTGGTCTTACTCTTGAAGTTGATAAGTTGGCATGGTTGTCCTCAGAGCAGTACACTGATCTATAGATTAAAGCTTAGAAATTATAAGTATAGTTTAGTCTCATAATTCCTCTTTTAGAAGTTTATTAAAATTAAATAGCCATCAACTCAGAAAAGATACATACCCAGCAATTACATTTAAAGTACTTTTCAAAAGAAGAAAGTATTTGAAAGGAGCCTGAACACTTATCTGGAGGGAGCTGTTGAAACAATTATGGGATATTACAGCCATTAAAATATATTTAGGATGAATATTTAATAATGTGGAGAGATACTGTGATAGGTTAAAAAACTCAGGAGGCAAAATTGCTTTTGTTGGGAAACTGATACATCAAATAATTTATGATTAGGATGAAATCCATGAAGGTGCTGGTGATTATCATCAAGATTTGGAATTGTTACAGTCATGTAATGTTCTGAAACAAAGAGAAAACTACCTTATTTTGAAGCCTTTTCAAAAATTCCAGAATATTGTGCTTTTTATGTGTTTGGTGAAACGAGAAGCCAATATTGGGAAATACCACAGCCTGAAGTGGTATCATTCAAAGAAACATTCTGATAGATATAGAAAAAAAGAGACTGATGTCAAAGAAAGTAATTATCCCTCATCTTGACCTCATGACTTCCAGAGCTGAATATTAGAAGAAGCGGCACACAAGCCATATGAGTGCTTTTTTATAAAGTAAGCTAAGAAAGTGTTGCTGTTTTGTTTGTTTACTCACACTGAGAACACACAATCCACGACAGGAATAAGAAAACACATGTGTCAGTTATATGGATGGCCATACTTGGCTTGGGTTGAAAACCTGTCTTAGGATCACAAACATTCAGCTACGTTACTCAAAGTGATTTACAGGCAGAGAAAAGGATGTATGTCCTGACTCATTGCCAGAGGAGTATGTGATGAGTATTAATTATTTCGAAAGAAACAGATAGAAATAATTTTCTATGTTCTATATACTATGTGATTTATGAATGCATGCATAAATAAATTAAGACATATATTTGCCTATCCAATTTATATTGGTAGTAAGTAAATATTTATCCTGATTAAAAATAACAGAAGCAGTAAGTATTGAAAATATTTGTTCAAAATTGGCTGTCTCCTATAACCAGGCAAGATTTCCAATGGAGGGGTTGGAACAACAAACCAGACCAAAAACTTAGATCCAAAATTTGTCCTGCTTACAAGATTTGCAGGAATAAAAGATGGAACAGAATTTGAGGAAAGGGCCAATCAATGACTGACTTAGCTTGCGACCCGTGCCATGAGAGGGAGCCCACCCTTAACACTATTAACGATACTCTACTGTACTTGCAGAGAGGGGTATAGTATATAGTATATCAGAGAGGCTCCTCACAGAACCTCATGATGAAAACTGATGCAGAGACCCACAACCAATCATTAGTGCTTGGGGAATCCCGTGGAAGGAAATGAAGGACTGAAGGAGCCAGGAGGGTCAAGTATACTAGAAAATCTGCAGAATCAACTAACCTGAGCCCATATAGGCTCAAAGAGACTGAACTGCCAATCAGAGAGCATGCATAGGACAGACCTAAGTAATCTGTACATATATGTAACAGTTGTGCAGTTTGATATTCTTGTGGGACCCCCTGAAATGGAAGCAAGGACTGCTCTGATTACATTGCTTGTCCTTGAATCCCTTTCTCCTAACTGGGTTGCCTAGTCTAGCTTTAATAGAAGATGCTCTTAGTCTTACTGCAACTTGATATGCCAGGTTAGTTGATATGGGGGGGGATTCCCTTTTCTGAGGAGAAGGTGAGAAGGGCAGATGGAGAAAGCAAGGTGAGAGGGAGAGATTGAGAGGAGAGGAGAGAGGTGAAGCTACTATTTGGATGTAAAATAATTAACTAATTAATTAAAAAGAAAATGGAAAAAAATTTCAATCTATTCTTGTAGAATTACCTGATGCAGCCAAGTCTTATATAACTGCTTTGTAGATAGATAGATAGATAGATAGATAGATAGATAGATAGATAGATAGATTGATTGATTGATTGATAGATGATAGATAGATAGATGATAGATAGATGATAGATGGATAGATAGATAGATAGATAGATAGATAGATAGATAGATAGATAGATAGATAGATCAATCTCAACTATTTCTTAGATGGAATGGAAATGTGTGTGAGGTGCATAAATTCGATGGAATATAAAATAATTAAGGAAAAACTAGTGTTGGCGGACTAAATAGAGTTTGGAAAATACTGGTGATTGACTTGATTTGCAGTTTTCCCAGTTATTTTATTTGTATCCTAGAGTGGCATTTTTTTTGCACTCCACACTGAGATTAAACACTCAAACATTAGTTTTATGCTAAATTTCACAAAGAACTACACAAAGCATTCCAGAAAGTGTGGCCTAGCATGCATTCAGCACTTGATCTGAAGACTAAAGTCAGCCCTTTGGATTCACCGTACTGGCATTCCTAGTCTCCCTGTCCAGACCTGCTACCTTTTTGAGCACCACACTCTAGTTACATAGTGTCTACCCTCAGGTCCTAGCCAAACTTATGTCCAAACTACTCATCAGAAGATAACAGTTTTCTCCTAGCTTTGAGTCCATGAAATTACTTCCAGGTTAATATGTATTTTGCTGTGTGTTTTGGCTGGAGGGGAAAGCCAGAGTTACTTGGCCAAACCCAACATTAACGGAGTGTGCAAGTACTGTTCTTTCTTTACCTTGGGGAGGTAGCTGGGTTTGGGTCCCATGTGCTTTTGTTGGCAAAATATTTCTCTCAGCTTCAGAGATGAATTTTTGACAATCATGACTGTGAAACATGGTGAGACTGAAAATAAGGAAAGATAAAGAAAAGGAAGACTCAAAATTGCCTCCACCTAACTGCACACAGCTATGGTTGTGCCTGAATTGAAAGGCTGTAGGTGGGATGGAGAGTCACGGTGTTTACGTCTTTGATTCTAATCTGTAGTGTCCAAAATGAATACAATAATCAACAATGCTGAACTCTTCCCACAGTTCTCGTCTTTTTGGTGTCCTCTAGATTTTATTCTCTCCTTGAAAATGAATAAGTGAAATTTTCTTACCTTGAAGAATGCTAAAGTTGAATATTACAGAAAATGTTCTAGAACTACCCAGTTTTTAAAAAAAATCACACCTTCTCTCTCCTTCCTTTGTCTGCACAAAGCGAGGGGAGCAGATTTTGTTGTTAGTATTCTAATAGCATACCTTCTAGCCAAAACCTGTGGTATTTCTTAGATGAATAAGTCATATGTATGATTGCTCTTAGAAGGATGTAGTAATGTTTTTATGTTATAGAATAATGAGCAATTTTGTGATTGATGAATTTCCTGTGTAACGAGTGGAAAATATCAGTTTAGAACTAAAACAAGTGCAGATAGTGTGCAAGAGCATCTGGCCGCGCTTGGCTAAACAGGAAATAATGTGTGTGCTACAGAGGGAGTTTATGAGAGAGTGAGACAGAGAATGAGGGTTCACAGAAGAGTGTGAGTTAGTGTGCATGAGTGTGGGAATTTGTGATTGTGTC